>JAWZYU010000026.1:4373540-5573540 GCA_038380435.1 Ryuthela nishihirai
TTAATAAACCATAGAGAAAATCTGTGAAGAAGGCGAGATCTCAGTAGATGCCTTCTTACCCGGGGCTCGAACCTAGATCTCTTTGATCAATATCCAAGAGCGCTAACCACTCGGTCATGAGACGCTCTATTTGAAATAAAAAAGAAATAAAATAAAGGATCAGTCTCGTAATCTGCAGTTCCTAAGTTCGAGTCCCAGCTGCGTCAGCGTTGAGATTTATCTCCGCAAAATTTCCCCGCCCTGCCCACGGTCACTAGGGGACACCGATGGGCTTGGAAAGGCCTCTGTCCGTCGGATGGGACATTAAGCCGTGGCCCCGTGTGCGGGAGAGCCATACCCTGTGCACGTTAAAGAACACGCTGGATGGCCTTGACGGGAGGCTACCATCTGTCTCCGAACAGCTGTTGCAGTGGGTCCCATCCCCCAACCTTCTCTGAACCTTCGGGGTCCTTGTGACCTGGCCATTTAGCCAATGGTGTGCAAAAAAGTGCCGCTCAGAGGTAAAACAACCCAACAACCCATCCCCCAACCTTCTCTGAACCTTCGGAGTCCTTGTGACCTGGCCATTTAGCCCATGGTGTGCAAAAAAGTGCCGCTCAGAGGTAAAACAATCCAACCAACTTCATGTTCCCAGGTTCGAATTGCTGGTTTAGGAACATGCCTTGAGCTAGAAAACAGTCGGGGGAGGGGGAGGGGGAGAAACACAATCCAACGAGCTGTAAAAAAATGTTAAGGGTTAGCAAGAAACACAATCTAACAAGAAGGGGAAAATATAAGTGGGTGGGGAAGAGACTGGGTTTCCCCCTCCGTTTTATTCGTTTTTAAAATATAGCTTAAAAATTGATTGAAATGTAAACGGCATGCTTCTGGGAGACGTGAGTTCGATTCCCACTCGGGACAACAATTTTTAAACTAATTATTTAAGTTTAATAAGTTTTTTTTACCTCTTGAGGGTAGGGGGAGATTGGTATCCTTATCTCCCAATATCCAGTCTGTTCATCAAGGGTCAATGTGACGTATTAAGAAAAGAAAAAACCATTCAACTCCAACAATCAGCAGCTCATACATAGGAAAGGTTTGGGTTGGGTTGTTTTACCTCTGAGTGGCACTTTTTTGCACACCGTGGGCTAAATGGCCAGGTCACATGGACCCCGAAGTCTCAGAGAAGGTTGGGGGAGGGGACCCACTGGAACAGCTGTTGGGAGACAGATGGTAGCCTCCCGTCAAGGCCATCCAGTGTGTTCTTTAACGTTGGGTTGTTTTACCTCTGAGCGGCACTTTTTTGCACACCATGGGCTAAGTGGCCAAATCACATGGACCCCGAAGGCTCAGAGAAGGTTGGGGGAGGGGACCTACTGGAATAGCTGTTGGGAGACAGATGGTAGCCTCCCGTCAAGGCCATCCAGTGTGTTCTTTAACGTTGGGTTGTTTTACCTCTGAGCGGCACTTTTTTGCACACCATGGGCTAAATGGCCAGGTCACATGGACCCCGAAGGCTCAGGGAAGGTTGGGGGAGGGGACCCACTGGAACAGCTGTTGGGAGACAGATGGTAGCCTCCCGTCAAGGCCATCCAGCGTGTTCTTTAACGTTGGGTTGTTTTACCTCTGAGCGGCACTTTTTTGCACACCATGGGCTAAATGGCCAGGTCACATGGACCCCGAAGGCTCAGGGAAGGTTGGGGGAGGGGACCCACTGGAACAGCTGTTGGGAGACAGATGGTAGCCTCCCGTCAAGGCCATCCAGTGTGTTCTTTAACGTTGGGTTGTTTTACCTCTGAGCGGCACTTTTTTGCACACCATGGGCTAAATGGCCAGGTCACATGGACCCCGAAGGCTCAGGGAAGGTTGGGGGAGGGGACCCACTGGAACAGCTGTTGGGAGACAGATGGTAGCCTCCCGTCAAGGCCATACAGCGTGTTCTTTAACGTGCACAGGGTATGGCTCTCCCGCACACGGGGCCAAGGATTAACGTCCCATCCGACGGACGGCGGCCTTTCCAAGCCCATCGGTGTCCCCTACTGACCGTGGGCAGGACGGGGAATTTTGCGGAGATAAATCTCAACGCTGACCCAGCTGGGGCTCGAACCTGGGAACAACAGATTACGAGCCTGGCGCGCTACCGACTGAGCCACCCCCGCCCCCGGGGGGGGGGAGTGAGTGAGTGTCAATTTTCTGAGCTGCAAGCGAACTTGAAGAAAGATTTCCAAATTCTGTAATAATCACCACGATTAATGAAATAATCATATACCGTTTATCGTTTTTTTTCTTTCCAGACAACCAAAGTTTGTTATGAAAAAAAAATTACTCACAATGGACTCTTTCATTTTTGAACTGCACTTTTTGTGAATACAATGAACGCAATGTCCAGGTCACAAGAACCCCAATGGCACAGAGCTGATAGAGAATGAGGATCCATTGGAAAGCTGTTAGGGGGGGGGGGGGAAGATGGAAACCTTTCGTCAAAGCCATCCAGCGTATTCTTTAACTTGCCCGGGGTATGGCTCTCCTGCACACGTGGCCTCAGTTTAACGTACCGTTAGATGGACGGCGGCCTTATTCAAAGCTAACCTTGTCCCGTTTTTCAAGGAGGTCAGTCGATAGCCCCTCCAAACTCGTCATCTGCTGTTCCCAGGTTCGATTCCTCAAGTGTTGTCAGCGTTGAGATTTATCTCCGCAAAACCCCCGCCCTGCTCGCGGTGAGAGAGCGGCTCTCGGTGATAAAGGGGCTCTCGGTGATAAAGGAGCTCTCGGTGATAAAGGGGCTCTCGGTGAGAAAGGGGTAACTGACGGGCTTGGAAAGGCAGCCGTCGGTCGAAAGAGACTTTGAAACCGTGGTGCCTTTTGTAAGAGAGCTACATCTTGTGCATGTTAAAGAACATGCTGGATGGCCTTAACGGGCGGCTACCATCTGTCTCCTAACAAATGTCCACTAGGTCTCTGCTCCTAACCTTCTCTGAGATCTTGGGGTCTTAGTGACCTGACTATTTAGCCCATTGTGTGCAAAACAGTGCCACGCCGAGTGGTTAGCGCGCTTGGCTACTGATCTAAGGGACCTGGGTTCGATCCCCGTTAAGGCATGGATCCTGTGTTGTTTTACTGTTGAGGTCCTTCCATCCTCACACACCTTCTACTATGGCATATAAACCGACAGGCTCCTGTCAGATCTCTGTGGCAAGCAGCTGCTTGAGGGGGTATTTATTATTTCTTTTATGTAGAAAGGGGGAGCTTAATATGTAAGCAGTCAATGGAAAAAAGTACGTTTAGCTACAGAGGTCAGGGTTAAAATACACATGACCTCAAACACAGCTCTGATTCTAGAACGCTGAATACAAAATAATATATATATAATAAATAAATACCCCCTCAAGCAGCTGCTTGCCACAGAGGTCTGACAGGAGCCTGTCAGTTTATATGCCACAATAGGAGATCTGAGAGGATGGCAGGACCTCAGCAGATAAACGACACATACATCCATGCCTTACCCGGGGATCGAACCCAGGTCCCTTAGATTTGCAGCCAAACGCGCTAATACCTAAAATTAAAAAATAAATAAATAAATACCCCCTCAAGCAGCTGCTTGCCACAGAGGTCTGACAGGAGCCTGTCAGTTTATATGCCACAGTAGAAGATCTGAGAGGATGGCTGGACCTCAGCAGAAAACAACACGAACATCCATGCCTTACCCGGGGCTCGAACCCAGGTCCCGTAGATCAGTAGCCAAGCGCGCTAACCACTCGGCCACGGGACGGCTTTGAATACAAAAACCCCTGATTAATAAATCAAACAAAAAAAAAATCTAATTAATCAAATATGTGAATATGAAAGCTAAGATGTTTAACAAGAAATTACAAAAAAAAAAAACCCAATAATTTCATGTTTTGCAGAGCTCTGGAAGCTGAAAAGACAAAGAGTCAGATGGAAGCTAAGAAAAGATTTCGAAAAAAGAATTCCGCAGAGTGGAAAGAAGCCACTAATGACACGAGGGGCCGCGAAGACGACGCCAGTGCCACTGACTTGCGCCCCTCTAACATGATATACGAAGGTCAGTTGCCATGATCATAAACCCGCCCGTAAATCAAGCACCCTGGACGACCGCTTTTGTATCGGGAAGGGGTAAAGGGCCCGTAACTGGCCCAAACTGCGTCTTCTGACCTTCCCTGTACAAGTTTACAACAATTTTATTATTACCTATAATGGTGTAGAAGGCAGTACTGAAGTCTTAACTTTTTTTTATTTTCTTTCTTATTCTGTTTTCAGCTGGGTTTTTTTTAACTACGTCTTTTCCTGTTTTTTGTTTTTTCTAGCAAGACGTTCCGTTGTTAGAAGCATATTAGGACTGGGTTATTTTACCTCTGAGCGGAAACCACTTGATTAAAAAATTTCTGAAAATTTCTTGTAATGTATCAATTTGGGTTGGTTTGTTTTACCTCTGAGCGGCACTTTTTGGCACACCAGGGCTAAATGGCCAGGTCACAAGTACCCCGAATGCTCAGAGAAGGTTGGGGGAGGGGACCCACTGGAACAGCTGTTGGGAGACAGATGGTAGCCTCCCGTCAAGGCCATCCAGCGTGTTCTTTAACGTGCACAGTGTATGGCTCTCCCGCACAGGGAGCCACGGCTTAACGTCCCATCCAACGGACGGCAGTCTTTCCAAGCCCATCGGTGTCCCCTACTGACCGTGGGCAGGGCGGGGAATTTTTCGGAGATAAATCTCAACGCTGACCCAGCTGGGACTCGAACCTGGGAACTACAGATTACGAGTCTGGCGCGCTACCGACTGAGGCACCTCCGCCCCCAGTATGTAATGTATCAAATGGAGAACTATTGCAGCAATCAAAATAATGCCTGAAAAGGATAGACATTTTGCGGAATGTTGTAAAGATAAAACTTAAACGAAAACACTTAGTTAACCCTTTCACGACTAAGGGAAACATTTATCCCATTTTAAAATTGGCGATTGTCGTATTTAATTATAACCTTATCTGCATTTTTTTATACAGAATATCAAAATAGAACGTATGCCGAACGCAATTACGTAAACGGGAACGTTTAGAAAACAAAAACAGAACTGTCAGGATGCATAATATATGTACTATGTGCAATGTCCATCTTTGCCTCATTACCAAAAGAAATTGCTTCGCAGAATATCATAATTAGCACATCATTTTGTATAGTAATTTTATTTCATAATTTTGTATTATTTTAGTTAACATTTTGTTATAATAAACCAATAAATAAAAGACATTGCATAATAAGCCTAACTATAATTTGTGTTACCTTTATAGTCCATTGGGAAAAATATTTCCCATAAAATTCCAAAAAAAACTACACATTGTTATGTATTTTTCTTACGATTTTTATTTATTTTACGTCTAAACAAACTAAAATAAACAGTTACATACTAATATTTACTCTTAGAAACCTTATGGTCCTGAAAGGGTTAACATCGTATTTTGCAAAAAAATTCACGCCCTGCCGTTGGTCAGTAAGCCCGATGGACTTGAAAAGGCCGCCGTCCGTCGAATGGGATGTTAAGCCATGTGCGAGAGAACTATAGCCTGTGCAGTTTAAAGAACACGCTGGATGGCCTTGATGGGAGACTACCATCTGTATCCTAGTAGTAGTCCAGTGAGACTTCCCCCCAACTTTCTTTGAGCCTTCGGGGTACTTGTGACCTGGCCATTTAGACACTGTGTTAAAAAAAAGTGCCGCTCAGAGGTAAAACAATTCAGCGTTAAAGAACACACTGGATGGCCTTAACGGGAGACTACCATCTGTTTCCCAACAGCTGTTCCAGTGGGGCCCCTCCCCCAACCTTCTCCGAGTCTTCGGGGTCCTTGTGACTTAACCATTTAGGCCATTGTGTGCAAAAATAGTGCCGCTCACAGGTAAAATAATTTAACGAACACATTGGATGGCCTTGACGGGAGGCTACCATCTGTCTCCCAACAGCTGTTCCAGTGGGTCTCCTCCCCCAATCTTCTCTGAGCCTTCGGGGTCCATGTGACCTGGCCATTTAGCCCATTGTATGCAAAAAAGCGCTGTTCAGAGGTAAAATAAAATATAAAATAAATATAACAAAAACCTAAATATGTATGAGTCAAAAGAAATATTATTATTTTTCCTGTTAAAGGTTTGAATCTAAATTTATGAAATGTTTAACAAATAATGAATTAAAATTTTAAACCTACTGCCAATGGGACAATTAAGCAGGCAATAAGCTAAGAAAAAAATAGTAAAGAAGTTGATAAGCTCAATGATGAACCGAACATCGTTTTGGTAAAAGCATTTTCCACCTGTTTTAGTAATCTTAAGCAAATTTGTTTAAAAATACGTGCAAAATACACAGTCGTATCAGAATAATATGACCACCGACCATACATATACTATGGTAGGTGGTCATATTATTCTGATACGACTGTGTATATTTGCCATTTTTGCCTTCGTTTCGGTTACTAGTATGCTCAAAAGCATGTTAGTAACTGACCTCCTCCCCTGATTGGGGCGGGGGGTGGCTCAGTCGGTAGCGTACCACGCTCGTATTCTGCAGTTCCCTGGTTCGAGTCCCAGCTGGGTCAGCGTTGGGACTTATCTCCGCAAAACTCCCCGCCCTGCCCACGGTCAGTAGGGGACACCGATGGGCTAGGAGAGACCACCGTCTGTCGGATGGGATGTTAAGACGTGGCCCCGTGTGCGGAAGAGCCATACCCTGTGCACGTTAAAGAACACGCTGGATGGCCTTAACGGGAGGCTATCATCTGTCTCCCTACAGCTGTTCCAGTGGGTCCCCTCCCCCAACCTTCTCTGAGCATTCGGGGTCCTTGTGACCTGGCCATTTAGCCCATGGTGTGCCAAAAAGTGCCGCTCAGAGGTAAAACAACCCCACCGAAATTGATACATTACAAAAATTAGTGAATTTCTAAAAAAATAGTTGTCAGATGTTTTTTTTTTGAATTCTGTAATCAACCATAGCCGTCCCGTGGCAGAGTGGTTAGCGCGCTTGGCTGCTGATCTAAGGGACCTGGTTTCGAGCCCCGGATAAGGCATGGCTGTTTGTGCCGTTTTTCTGCTGAGGTCCTGCCATCCTCACAGACCTTCTACTTTGGCATATAAACTGACAGGCTCCTGTCAGACCTCTGTGGCAAGCAGCTGTTTGAGGGGGTATTTATTTATATTTATATTTTTTTAATCAACCATAGTGTTCGGATATTTTTTTGAGCGACTGTAGAGTTAATCTAAATCTTGTGGTGATGTGATTAAAAATATAAATGATAAATGCTGATTTTGATTTTGGTTAGCGCGCATGGCTTACTGATCAACGAGACTTGGGTTCGAGTCCCGGGTAAGGCATGGTTACTTGTGTTGTTATTCTGCTGAGGTCCTGCCATCCTCACAGATCTTTCAGTATGGCGTATTAAACTGACAGGCTCCTCTCAGACTTCTGTGGCAAGCAGCTGCTTGAAGGGTATTTATTTTATTATTTATTTTATTTATCCGAGTAAATATTTTCTGACTACACGCCGACATATCAGAGATTCAAAAAAAAAAAATTGCTAATCATAACTAAACCTAAAAACCAACTCTGCGAGCCCAAAAAAAATTCAGAAGAAATTTAAAAATAAATAAAACTCATTGTTTAAAAAACATCTCAAGAAAACCACACGACGGCAGGAACGCTCACCACCCACACAGCGCGCGCTTCGACGATCGATGCAACCAATCACATAACCTTCAACACGGAGTCAGTGTGAGCCGCATTTATCGGAAATTACAAGTCCCTTAATTGTGAAAACCATCCACCTGAAATCCATTCAGCAATCGGCCGCTCCACAGCGAAACGAGTGGCGGTTGCTGGCGCTTATTTCGGGAGCACTGGTGGTCACATTCGTCAGTGTGTGTAGGGGGGTTACGGAGGGGGAGGGAGAATGGGGGGGGGGGAGGAGGTTACAGCTCCTTTACAGCGCTCGCTATTACACAAGTTGCTTGCTCGAACAACCGCATGCGTTCAGCCTCAATCCTGTTAACCAATCGCTGTGAAGCGAAGCGTAGGGCATTGCAAAACAAGGTTCGCTTGCACGAACCACAATGGGATCCAGTATCGAAGCGGTTTTTTTCTTTTTTCTATTTTCTCTCTGGCGCAGAAAGGGGATGCCAATCCATGGTTGAGATGCTCGCTGAGTGGAGCCAGTCCGCCGCTGGGAAAGAGGCTATTGTCGAGTGAATGGTCTAACTAAGGACTTTCCTCGGGGATTCATTAGCCTTGTGATTGGTCTGACGCGAGTCTGTTGTGGGCGAAGATTCTTTGCCTTTCCACTCTGCGGCAGCGAAGTGAACAGGCGCGTGCATGCAGCGACTCAGTCGCCGGCAGAGGATGCTGACCGACAACTCTTGCTCTTCTTCTTCTTCTTCCGTGATGCGGTTTTCGGCAGAGAGGAAATGCCAGGAGAGGGAATGGTTTGGTGCATTTCATTTGATCGGAAATTGTCAAATTCAGCAAAATATGTCTCTCTCTCTCTGTCTGTGTGGAGATGATTTCTGATTTTTTTTTTTTTTCTTCTTTTTTTTTTTCTCCCCTTGCTCTTTGCAGATGAACATCTGACTCTTGTAACGTTGGAATGCATCGGGGACAAATTTACGCAAGTTTTGTGCAGCAGAATCATCTGAATATCCAGAACTTTCTGAAAAGAAAAAAAAAAAAACTTTTGAAAAAAATAAATGCAATTTCTTTTGCAATTATTACGAAATACAGTCGCTCAAATAAATATCCGAACACTATGGTTGATTACAGAATTCAGGAAAAAATTTATTTGGCAACGATTTTTTTAGAAATTGGTGATCTGGCAACCTTCGTGTCACGTGATACTTTTTTGAGCGACTGTAGGTGGTCATATTTTTTGATACTAGATCGTGTGGGCTCACTCACGGAAATATTGAGCGTGTGCAGTTACTGCACACGCTCCAGTTTGCTGTGAACGGTAACTGGAGCGTGTACAGTTGCTGTACACGCTCCAGATATTTTACCTGAATTCTGTAATCACGTGACACGAAGGTTGCCAGATCACTGATTTATAAAAAAAAATCGTTGCTAGATATTTTTTCTGAATTCTGTAATCAACCATAGTGTTCGGATACTTTTTTGAGCGACTGTATGCGGTAAAATTTTTTGGGGTACGTCGTGAGAGCTCAAAAGTCGCTAGATCTAGTAACAAAGTCGCTAAATTGGCATTATTATACTATAACTACAGTTTTATCTATCTATATAAAGGGTACGCCAGTTACGTACACATTTCCAAGTTGAGTTGTTGGGTTGTTTTACCTCTGAGCGGCACTTTTTTGCACACCATGGGCTAAATGGCCAGGTCACATGGACCCCGAAGGCTCAGAGAAGGTTGGGGGAGGGGACCCACTGGAACAGCTGTTGGGAGACAGATGGTAGCCTCCCGTCAAGGCCATTCAGCGTGTTCTTTAACGCGCACAGGGTATGGCTCTCCCACACACGGGGCCACGGCTTAACGTCCCATCCGACGGACGGCGGCCTTTCCAAGCCCATCGGTGCCCCCTACTGACCGTGGGCAGAGGGGGGGGGGAAATTTTGCGGAGATAAATCTCAACGCTGACCCAGCTGGGACTCGAACCTGGGAACTACAGATTACGAGCCTGGCGCGCTACCGACTGAGCCACCCCCGCCCCTCACATTTTCAAGGGGTACGTGAAGCATAAAAAAATTGAGAACCATTGCAAAAAAGTATAGCTTGCTCATAATTTCTATGTCAGAACGAGATGTAAAAAGTCCTCCCTGCTGTTTCCAATGATCACCGCTATTATTTTACTCTTTGGGAGGAAAAAAAAATCGGAAAAGTAGACAGATGCGCTAACAAGCAGGAGTCCAACTGCAGACAGCAGGGGCCGCAAACTTTTCGACAATCACCACGTCGAGGCTCTCGATCATTTAGAAGACCGCCAAGTGCTCACCGAGCCATCCAGTCAAACCAGCGAACTAGATCTGCTCAGTGTGGCATGGAGAGCCGGTGCTCGCCAGTGACCACAACTGCTCTCTCTGCAGGAGAGTTGGAGAGCTCTTCAACTGCTCTCAGGGAATTAGTGGCTCTTCGTTGGGTGACCCACTCGAAGATTTCGATCCTCCATACTCGTAGCAGCATCTGATGCGGGGAGAAGATGAGGTCTTCCAGGAGGAAGATCCGCTATTCATCAGTCATCAATGCAGGGATTTTTCCACTTCGTTTTTTTTCTCTTTCGTAAAATTATCCTCTTAATCTGCCTCACATGTACATCGTCAGAAATAAAACTAAACCTAGCATTAGGTTGTTTTAGAATTTGAAAACAACGGGCTAAATCTCCATGTCACAAAGACCCCAAGGGCTTAGAAAAGTTTGGGGGAAGGGAACCAACTAGACAGCTGTTGGGAGGCAGATGGTAGCCTCCCGTCAAGGCCATCCAGCGTGTTCTTTAACGTGAACAGTGTATGACTCTCCTGCATACGGGGCCACGGCTTAATGTCCAATTCGAAGGACTGCGGTCTTTCTAAAACATCGGTATACACTTCTGACCGTAGGCAAGGCGGGTAATTTTGCGGAGATAAATCTCAAGGCTGATCAAGATGGGATTCGAACCTGGTGCACTACCCACTGAGACAGCTCCTCCCTCCCAGCTCCGCCCTGCCCACGGTCAGTAGGGGACACCGATGGGCTTGGAAAGGCCGCCGTCCGTCGGATGGGACGTTAAGCCGTGGCCCCGTGTGCGGGAGAGCCATACCATGTGCACGTTAAAGAACAAGCTGGATGGCCTTGACGGGAGGCTACCATCTGTCTCCCAACAGCTGTTCCAGTGGGTCCTCTCCCCCAACCTTCTCTGAGCATTCGGGGTCCTTGTGACCTGGCCATTTAGCCCATGGTGTGCAAAAAAGTGACGCTCAGAGGTAAAAACAACACAACCCAACCCTCGCAGCTAGTTAGAGAGTTTCGGAAATTTGAATATTTTAACAGCAACAATTCCAGTTTGAAAAATTGCTCTCAAAAATTAATAAAAACAAGTTAAAACGAAAATAATAATCGTTAGAATAAACTTCACCAACACGTCTAAGACTGTTTTTAGCAGATTGCATAATAATGACGTTAATTTTGAACGTTTTTTTGCATAACGATTTCATTTGCTAAATGTTTCAGCTGTTTGAATATTGGAAGAATACTGTTGGAAATCGCGACTGAAAGAGATTTGATTGAAATAAAATGCTTTTTTAAAAAGTTACTGAGGGTTGTTTTGTCTCCGAGTGGTACTTTTTTTTACACACAAATGGGCTAAATGACCAGGTCGCAAGGACCCCGAAGACTTAGAGAAGGAGACCCAATGGACAGCTGTTGGAAGACAGATGGTATTTTCCCATCGAGGTCATCCAGCGTGTTCTCTAATATGTACAGGGTATGGCTCTCCCGCACACAGGATTACGTCTTAACGTCCCACCTGATGAATGGCGACCTTTACAAATCGATCGGTGTGTCCTATTGACCTTGGGCAGGGCGAGGAATTTTGTGGAGAGAAGTCTCAACGCTGGGCTCCGCAAAATTCCTCATCAGCTCACACCTGGGAATTGCAGATTAGAAGCCTGACGCGCTACTGACTGAGCCACCCCCGCCCCACTGAGTTATGGATCAGAAGTACTATTGACACAAGGAGGAACTGTTTCCTACTAAAGTCCGCTAAGTATAACAGTTAGGAGAATTTGTTAAACTGAGAACTTAGAGTTTCGTGTCACGTGATTACAGAATTCAGGAAAAATATCTGGAGCGTGTACAGCAACTGTACACGCTCCAGTTACCGTTCACAGCAAACTGGAGCGTGTGCATATGCTCCAGTTTGCTGTGAACGGTAACTGCACACGCTCAATATTTCCGTGAGTGAGCCCACACGATCTAGTATCAAAATAATATGACCACCTACAGTCGCTCAAAAAAGTATCCGAACACTACGGTTGATTACAGAATTCAGAAAAGATATCCGGCAACGATTTCTTTTAGAAATTAGTGATCTGGCAACCTTCGTGTCACGTGACACGAAGGCAACACTAATAAAACATTAATAAAAATAACAATAAATAAATAACCCTCAAGCAGCTGCTTGCCACAGAGGTCTGATGTTAACCTGTCAATTTAATATGCTATAGTATAAGTTCTGTGACGAAGGAGAGACCTCAGTTGAAAGACAACACCAACATCCATGCCTTCACTCGAGGCTCGAACCCAGGTATCTTTAAACAGTAGCCAATCACGCTAACCATTACTATCTGTATTTTCCCAATTATCAATCAGTTCTAATTTCCGATTGTTAATGGTGCTAAGTCGTCCCGTGGCCAAGTAGTAGCACGACTACTGATCTAAGGGACCTGGGTTCGAGCCCCAGTTACTGATCTAAGGGACCTGGGTTCGAGCCCCGGCTACTGATCTAAGGGACCTGGGTTCGAGCCCCGGTTACTGATCTAAGGGACCTGGGTTCGAGCCCCGGCTACTGATCTAAGGGACCTGGGTTCGAGCCCCGGCTACTGATCTAAGGGACCTGGGTTCGAGCCCCGGTTACTGATCTAAGGGACCTGGGTTCGAGCCCCGGCTACTGATCTAAGGGACCTGGGTTCGAGCCCAGGCTACTGATCTAAGGAACCTGGGTTCGAGCCCAGGCTACTGATCTAAGGGACCTGGGTTTGAATCCTGGCTACTGATCTAAGGGACCTGGGTTCGAGCCCCGGCTACTGATCTAAGGGATCTGGGTTCGAGCCCCGGTTACTGATCTAAGGGACCTGGATTCGATCCCAGGCTACTGATCTAAGGGACCTGGGTTTGAATCCCGGCTACTGATCTAAGGGACCTGGGTTCGAGCCCCGGTTACTGATCTAAGGGACCTGGGTTCGAGCCCCGGCTACTGATCTAAGGGACCTGGGTTCGAGCCCAGGCTACTGATCTAAGGGACCTGGGTTCGAGCCCAGGCTACTGATCTAAGGGACCTGGGTTTGAATCCCGGCTACTGATCTAAGGGACCTGGGTTCGAGCCCCGGCTACTGATCTAAGGGACCTGGGTTTGAATCCCGGCTACTGATCTAAGGGACCTGGGTTTGAATCCCGGCTACTGATCTAAGGGACCTGGGTTCGAGCCCCGGCTACTGATCTAAGGGACCTGGGTTTGAATCCTGGCTACTGATCTAAGGGACCTGGGTTCGAGCCCTGGCTACTGATCTAAGGGACCTGGGTTCGAGCCCCGGTTACTGCTCTAAGGGACCTGGATTCGAGCCCCGGCTACTGATCTAAGGGACCAGGGTTCGAACCCCGGCTACTGATCTAAGGGACCTGAGTTTGAGCCCTGGCTACTGATCTAAGGGACCTGGGTTCAAGCCCATGCTACTGAGGTAAGGGACCTGGGTTCGAGTCCCGTCTACTGATCTAAGGGACCTGAGTTTGAGCCCCGGTTACTGATCTAAGGGACCTGGGTTTGAGCCCCGGTTACTGATCTAAGGGACCTGGGTTCGAGCCCCAGCTACTGATCTAAGGGACCTGAGTTTGAGCCCCGGCTACTGATCTAAGGGACCTGGGTTCAAGCCCAGGCTACTGATCTAAGGGACCTGGGTTCGAGCCCAGGCTACTGATCTAAGGGACTTGGGTTCGAGCCCCGACTACTGATCTAAGAGACCCGGGTTCGAGTCCCAGCTACTGATCTAAGGGACCTGGGTTCGAGCCCTGGGTTAAGGCACGGATGTTTGTGCAGTTTTTCTGCTGAAGTTCCCCTATCCTCACAGACCTTCTACTATGGCATATAAACTGACAGGCTGCTGTCAGACCTCTGTGACAAGCAGCTGCTTGAGGGGGTATTTATTCATTTTCTTTACAATGGTGTTAAAAGAGAAAAATTAAAAACGTCCTTCTCTCTCTCTGAACCGAGCATTCCACATTTTGGTTCGTAAAGTAAACTGCACAATAAACTTAAAAAAAAAAAATCAAGTGACATTTTTTGCTGCACGTTTTCAAACTTAGGGAAATCACGATTTCATTTTTTTTTTAAGCGACTCTCTATCCCAGCTAGTCACGTAAGAAAACCTCACAAAAAAATGGGAAACAATTTTAGACACTTCGTTATCATTCCAAGCACTCGGTTCATTACAAGCCTGTCCGAAGAGCATAAAAATCCAAAATTATTACACTTTACGACTCGAACAGAAGCTATTACACTTAAAACATAGTGTTACACCCTCTCCTTTCATCTACAAGCTAAGGTCGTTAAGCGTGTTATCAAATGATGCGACATCATTCAGAAATCTTCTGTAAGATGAACACAATAGACGTCTTGCTTCCCCCTCCTTCACCCCCCCCCCCGACATTCTTTTTCGGAAATATGCCCCGGACAAGAAGGTGAGAAAATAGAAAGAGAGCGAGAGGCCAGCTTTATGGGCACTTATTGCGTCTGATGTCGGCAATAGACGCACGGGTTTCGCAACTCGTTTAAGAGGGCGACTTTAACGACTTTCCAGCCCCACTGACTTTTGTGGCTTGGATCATAAACAAAATCATCTCCGTCTTTTTCTGAGTTTCGCGCCGGACAAATCGGCGCATCAGGTTTAAAAATAAAAGACGAGGTCAGTCACTTTGAGGAAGAATTTTGCGCAGAGGGAGGAGAAAATACGCTCTTTTTTTTTTCTCTCTTTCTTCTGCAGAAGATGAATGTTTTTTTTAAATCTATTCAAGTATATTTTTCTTCAGTCAGGTACCCAAAATTTAGTATCGGGGGTTTGGGGGGGGGGGTTGTTTTACATCTGAGCAGCACTTTAATTGCACACAATGGGCTATATGGCCAGGTCGCAAGGACCCCGAAGGTTCATAGAAGGTTGGGAGAGGGGATCCACTGCAAAAGCTGTTAGAAGACAGATGGTAGCCTCCCATCAAGGCCATCCAGCGTGTTTTTAACGGGTTGTTTTATCTCTGAGCGGCACTTTTTTGCACACAATGGGCTAAATGGCCAGGTCACAAGGACCCCGAAGGCTCAGAGAAGGTTGGGAGACAGATGGTAGCCTCCCGTCAAGGCCATCCAGCGTGTTCTTTAACGTTGGGTTGTTTTACCTCTGAGCGGCACTTTTTTGCACACCATGGGCTAAATGGCCAGGTCACAAAGATCCCGAAGGCTCAGAGAAGGTTGGGGGAGGGGACCCACTGGAACAGCTGTTGTTAGACAGATGGTAGCCTCCCGTCAAGGCCATCCAAAGTGTTCTTTAACGGTATGGCTCTCCCGCACACGGGGCCAAGGCTTAACGTCCCATCCGACGGACGGCGACCTTTACAAGCCCATCGGTGTCCCCTACTGACCGTTGCAGGACGGGGAATTTTGCTGAGATAAATCTCAACGCTGACCCAGATAGGACTCGAACCTGGAAACTGCAGATTACGAGCCTGGCGCGCTACCGACACAAATTTTATGTGTATAAAAAAAAATAAAAAAAAATAAATACCCCCTCAAGCAGCTGCTTGTCACAGAGGTCTGACAGGATCCTGTCAGTTTATATGCCATAGTAGAAAGTCTGTGAGGATGGCAGGACCTCAGCAGAAAAACGACACATACATCCACGCCTTACCCGGACACATAAAATAAACAAATTTTATGTGTATAGAACTTGTTGAAAAATACCCCACAAAAAATCGCATGCTGCAAAATCCTACCAATTTACAATATGCCATAGAGAAGATGTGTGCGGAAGGCGCGACCTCAGCAGAAAGACGAAAGGTAAGAAATCAAATATCCATACCTTATCTGCGGCTCGAACCCAGATCCCTTTGTGTTGTATTCAAACACGCTAACCACGGACTATCATGCGCTGTTTGGAGTGACTTGACGATTTGTGTATTACGTGCACTTTCTTCCTCAAATTTACCCCCGAAATCTCTCTGCTTGTAACACTTCGAATGGTGTGGTGAGATTTCAGAAAATCTGTCACCACTGTTGTCGAAAAAATTTCCTTCCTTTCTGGAACTAAATATTTATGAGAAATTTATCGAAATGTATTCGCGAGAAATGCTTTGAAGGAACCCGGAAGATTATAAAACTGCAATAAAAATAATTTAATCTTTGGTTTTCCGATGGGAAAAAAAAAAAATCCTTAAACTCCATAAGTTTAAAGATAATGAGCCATTTATAGAAAATAAAACCTCAACAAAAATATAACACAAGAAAAGGCTTAATCCCATTCGATTTTCTACTAAACCCAGTTAATCAGTAAACTACCGAATCGCATTACCATTAGAAGCGTTCTTTCGAATAAATAAAAATTATTTGTAAAACAACATCGCTTTTTTTTTTATCATTTTCCTCAAAATTATTTGATTTTGACCTATTTTTTTAAAGAAATACTCAGAATATTATCTTGGCATTTAGATACGATGTCTATACGAGAGTGAACATACACAGTTGGAATTTTCTATTTGTTGGTAAAATCAGAAAAGCTCTGATAAAAGCGATTAGAAATTTTCGCGTAATTGCATAAAAGGAAAATCTTTCAGAGATAAGCAAATAAAATCCTACAAAAGCAAATGATAAAACATCGCAAAGTCGTTTCGCTTTCCTTTAAATAGAAGCTAAGTCAATGGGCGTGAAGATAGCACAATTTGTGATTCCTTGTTCCTTTTAAAGCATTTTTTTACAAAAGAAGTTGATCAAAACCAATCCGGGACGGTTTCTTGTTTTTTTACGGTAGGAAACGTTTAGGTTAGTTGACGACACGAATGTTAGCTGACTTCAGTTTGCAACTTTCTAAATATAATTAAAGATCCAAATACTTACGCGTATAGATTTTTTATTTTTTTTAATCTGAGAGGAAAAATTGCCGTGACTTTTATAATTGAGTTAACGGAATTCTCTTTTATTTCCGAAAGTCTCGAAATAACAGGGGCGGGGGTGGCTCAGTCGGTAGCGCGCCAGGCTCGTAATCTGCAGTTCCCAGGTTCCGGTCCCAGCTGGGTCAGCGTTGAGATTTAAAAAAAAAATAAAAATAAATACCCCCTCAAGCAGCTGCTTGCCACAGAGGTCTGACAGGAGCCTGTCAATTTATATGCCATAGTAGAAGGTCTGTGAGGATGGCAGGACCTCAGCAGAAAAACGACACAAACAGCCATGCCTTACCCGGGGCTCGAACCCAGGTCCCTTAGATCAGTAGCTAACCACTCGGCCATGGGAATCTCCGCAAAATTCCCCGCCCTGCCCACGGTCAGTAGGGGACACCGATGGGCTTGGAAAGGCCTCCGTCCGTCGGATGGGACGTTAAGCCGTGGCCCCGTGTGCGGGTGAGCCATACCCTGTGCACGTTAAAGAACACACTGGATGGCCTTGACGGAAGGCTACCATCTGTCTCCTAACAGCTATTCCAGTGGGTCCCCTCCCCCAACCTTCTCTGAGCCTTCGGGGTCAATGTGACCTGGCCATTTAGCCCATGGTGTGCACAAAAGTGCCGCTCAGAGGTAAAACAACCCAACCCTGCCCACAGTCAGTAGGGGACGCCGATGGGCTAGGAGAGGCCACCGTCCGGCGGATGGGACGTTAAACCGTGGCCCCGTGTGCGGGAGAGCCATACCCTGTGCACGTTAAAGAACACGCTGGATGGCCTTGACGGGAGGCTACCATCTATCTCCCAACAGCTTGTTCCAGTGGGTTCCCTCCCCCAACCTTCTCTGAGCCTTCGGGGTCCATGTGACCTGGCCATTTAGCCCAAATTGTTCAAAAAAGTGTCGCTCAGAGGTAAAACAACCGAACCCAACTCCTAACACGGCTTAACGTTTCATCCGACTGACGGCGACCTTTCCAAGCCCATCGGTGTCCCCTACTGACCGTGGGCAGGGCGGGGAGTTTTACGGAGATAAATCTCAACGCTGACCCAGCTGGGAGGCTGTTTACAGATTCTTTATCTTCTTATCGGGATGAATTCTGATTTATCTTCTCTCCTTCGCAAAAAACAATAGCAAAATAAGGTATTATTATTCTCACTGAAAAGGTTAGAATTGCTACTCAAGAAAAAGTAGCTGAAAAGACATGGTGCTGCGTTGAACAAAAGCTGCGCTGGAATTGGCGGATTCAGATTCAAGTGTTGTTGGGATTTTTTTTTTCCCCTAACGCTTTATACTTATACCATTTAATTTAAAATTAATTTTAAATTGAAAATGAATGGACTAAAGTGCTTAGTCGAAAAACAAAATAATCAAAGGCTGAAAGAAGCAGGTATTGTATTGGCTTGAAGTTAAAATACAGCGTCCCGATTCGATTCCTTGGTTGTTGGAATAAATTGTCCATTTCTGATACTTTATACTTGTTTTATGAATGGGCTGAAACAGTCAGTTAAAGAAACAATTTAAAAGCTGATGGGAAGTGCTGTCGCTTTGGCTTGAAGTTATGCTACAACTGCGGGTCAGGGTTCGAGTCCTGAGTTGTTAAAATGAAATATTTTCTTTTGTTAATTCCATGTGTGTAAAATGATACGATGATCAAATAATTCGATGAAATTATGTTCGAAAAGTGAGTGAGTGAAAGATGATTTACGGAATGATAAGATTCGTCTGTAATTAATTAGTCCTAACGTGCAGATAACTAGTTAATTCTGCTGGTCTAATTGCGTACAAAAAAAAAAATATCGAGTAACAACACATTGTTATTTCGATTGGTTGTTTTACCTCTGAGCGGCACTTTTTTGCACACCATGGGCTAAATGGCCAGGTCACATGGACCCCGAAGGCTCAGAGAAGGTTGGGGGAGGGGACCCACTGGAACAGCTGTTGGGAGACAGATGGTATCCTCCCGTCAAGGCCATCCAGCGTGTTCTTTAACGTGCACAGGGTGTTCTCCCGCACACGGGGCCACGGCTTAACGTCCCATCCGACGGACGGCGGCCTTTCCAACCGTGTTAGGAGAGTCATACCCTGTGCACGTTAAAGCACACGCTGGATGGCTTTGATGGAGAGGCTTCCATCTGTCTCCCAGTAGCTGTTCCAGTAAGTCCCCTCGCCCAATGATCTCTGAGCCTTCAGGGTCCTTGTGTCCTGGCCATTTAGAGGTAAAAAAACCCAACCCAACTCTGCAAACAACCAAGAAACGAATCCTATCATCCCTGAAATCTTCGAACCGAATTTCATCGATATATTTCATCATCATCACAGCATTTAGCACGCAAGGGATTAGCAATAAGGCGTCGTCGAATGAAGATCCTGCAACTGACAGCTAATTTCAAAGTGCTTTGTTTGCATTTGATCCACGTACATTTTACAAATAAACCAATGCCGAGCAATTTGTCAACTAAAATATATTTTCTCCGACCACCTACTTAAGAGAAGTTATGATTACAGAGTTAGTTAAAAGAAGGCGCTTAAAAAAGTCCGTGTTTGTTGAAGAGTCCGTGTTGGTTGGCCATGATTATTCACCTAATGATAACTGATATACTCTAGGTTGTTACTTGGACAATGAATGAATCATCTGCGCGGCCACTGTAGATCCATCAAGCTTGATTGGTCGCTCCCATCTTGTGTCATCCTGTCACATACTTGTGTCTCTCTTCAGGACACGCGACCACACAATAGGAAAGATGCGAAGCATATACTCACGGAAGGACAGGAATCTTATCTGTCAGGAAAAGAATCTTTCTTGTTGCTTTTACTTTTGCTCAGAAGTATCGTGTGAGGTCGAATCAATCCATTGCGAACGGATGCATTGGTTATCTAGATGGAAATGTTTCCAGTTTATGTAGGTCGACTCAGCAGGAGATCTGTAAGGGCCAGTGAATGAAATGATCTAGTGAAAGGGGGGGGGGGGGGGTTGTTTAACCTCTCAGCTGCTCTCTTTTTTTCTACACAATGTGCTAAATGGCCAGATTACAAGGGCCACCAGGGCTCAGAGAAAGTTGAGGGGACTCTTTGGAGAGATTCAAGTCTGCTTCCACATGGAAGCACGGCCTTACGTCCCATGCGTAGGACGGCGGCCTTTCCAAGTCCATCTGTGTCGCCTACTAACCATGGGCAAGGCGGGGAGTTTTGCATAGATAAATCTCAACGCTGTCCCAGGCGGGACTCGAACCTGGAAACTGCAGATTACGAGCCTGGTGCGCTACCGACTGAGCCACCCTCGCCCCCCAGTGAAGGGGAACAAGCTAATTGATCCAGTGTCGTACCCAAGAGGGGAGATTGGAGAGAGATCGAAACGCCCACCGAGGGCGAGGGTTGGTTCAGTCGGCAGCGTGCCAGATTGGTAATCCGATGTTCCCAGGTTCGAGTCCCAGCTGGGTCAGCGTTGAGATTTATTTCCGCAAAAATTCCCCGCCCTGCCCACGGTCAGTAGGGGACACCGATGGGCTTGGAAAGGCCGCCGTCCGTCGGATGGGACGTTAAGCCGTGGCCCCGTGTGCGAGAGAGCCATACCCTGTGCACGTTAAAGAACACGCTGGATGGCCTTGAGGGGACGCTACCATCTGTCTCCCAACAGCTGTTCTAGTGGGTCCCCTCCCCCAACCTTCTCTGAGCCTTCGGGGTCCATGTGACCTGGCCATTTAGCCCATGGTGTGCAAAAAAGTGCCGCTCAGAGGTAAAACAACCAACAACAACCCAACTTGTGAGTGTATTAAAGTTTTCTTCGCTTATCCCCACATTTTTCTCTCGGTTAGAAAAGGGACAGCGATGGGCTTGGAAAGGTCGCCGTCCATCGAATGGGCCGCACATACCTTTTCGGGGGGGGGGGGGGGGATATTTTTTTTTTACTTGTATCCACTTTGCTGATAGCAGGGTCAGACTTCTGCAGTTTAAGGGCTACCGCACCCAATTCTTTGAGAATTATTACAACCGGAACGGACAAGAAAATTTACGCTAAATATTTTTATTTCATTAATTATTTAATTTTGAAACTTTTTAATTATTTTATTAAATTAATATATATATTAAACTGACGGGAAAAGTTATACTATTAGTTCCGGCTTAGCCTAGTCACTCTCCTACATCAAAATGTTCCCTCACGATGCTTCCTCATAATACTCCTTCATAATGCTCCCTCATAATACTCCTTCATAATGCTCCTTCATAATGCTCCCTTCATAATGCTCCCTCATAATACTCCTTCATAATGCTCCCTTATAATACTCCTTCATAATGCTCCTTCATAATGCTCCCTCATAATACTCCCTCATAATACTCCTTCATAATGCTCCCTCATAATATTCCTTCATAATCTCCCTCATAATGCTTCCTCATAATATTCCTTCATAATGCTCCCTCATAATACTCCTTCATAATGTTCCCTCATAATACTCCTTCACAATGTTCCCTCGTAATACTCCTTCATAAAATGCTCCTTCATAATGCTCCCTCATAATACTCCTTCATAATGTTCCCCATAATATTCATAATGTTCCCCTCCTTCGCAATACTCCCTCATAAAATTCCTTCCTAAAACTCCCCTAGAGTGTTCCTTCATAATGCTCTAAATAATTTCATAATTTCATAATGTTCCCCTCCTTCGCAATACTCCCTCATAAAATTCCTTCCTAAAACTCCCCTAGAGTGTTCCTTCATAATGCTCTCTCACGATGATCCCTCATATAACTACTTCATAATGCTCCCTCACGATGCTTCCTCATAATACTCCCTCATAACAATCTTTCATAATGCTCCCTCATAATATTCCTTCATAATGCTTCCTCATAATATTCCTTCATAATGCTCCCTCATAATACTCCCTCATAATATTCCCTCATAATACTCCTTCACAATGTTCCCTCGTAATACTCCTTCATAAAATGCTCCTTCATAATACTCCTTCATAAAATGCTCCTTCATAATACTCCTTCATAAAATGCTCCCTCATAATACTCCTTCGCAATACTCCCTCATAAAATTCCTTCCTAATACTCCCCTAGAGTGCTCCTTCATAATGCTCCTTAATAATGCTCTCTCACGATGCTCCCTCATATAACTACTTCATATGCTCCCTCACGATGCTTCCTCATAATACTCCCTCATAACAATCTTTCATAATGCTCCCTCATAATACTCCTTTGCAATACTCCCTCATAAAATTCTTTCCTAATACTCCCTTGTAATGCTCCTTCATAATGCTCCCTCACGATGCTCCTTTATAATGCTTCCTCATAAAACTCCTTCGTAATGCTCCCTCATAATAATCTTTCATAATGCGTCCTCATAATACTCGAGTAAAATTAACAGCATAACCAAATACACCGAGCGGATACTTTATTACGTGAAATTCCATGTCATGTCAATAATAACTCAGATACAGAACTCTAAAGCTCCTTAAATAAGTTTTTTAACGAAAATATGCGACTGAAGGTAATTTAGAGCTTACGATCAAATCTTTTTCGATCTCTTGTTTTCAACAAAATTCTTCGGTATTTAATGTTACTGAAATTAGAATATTTAACAGCAACAATGCCAGTTACAATATTTCCTGGGAAAACAACTTAAGCATTAACCGTTATACTAAACTTTACTAACACGTGTTGGGTTGGGTTGTTTTACCTCTGAGCGGCACTTTTTTGCACACCATGGGCTAAATGGCCAAGTCACATGGACCCCGAAGGCTCAGAGAAGGTTGGGGGAGGGGACCCACTGGAACAGCTGTTGGGAGGCAGATGGTAGCCTCCCGTCAAGGCCATCCAGCGTGTTCTTTAACGTGCACAGGGTATGGCTCTCCCACACACGGGGCCACGGCTTAACGTCCCATCCGACGGACGGCGGCCTTTCCAAGCCCATCGGTGTCCCCTACTGACCGTGGGCAGGGCGGGGAATTACTAACACGTGTATGAATAGTTTTAGCTTTTCGCATAATAATTACGTTAATTTTCGCCAATTTTGAACGATTATGTTTTACAGACCGAGCTGACTTGCTAAAATTTTCAGCTTTCATAGCTCTTTAAATGTTGAGCTTTTATTGTTTGAAATCGAGGTCGAAACAGATTTATTTGTGACCTTTAACTTTTCTGCCACGTTCTTTCCATAAAAAAAAAAAACTGATTTTAAGGAATTACTGAGTTCTGTATCTGAGTTCATCATGCAGATCAATCTACTGCAACGGGAGATTCAATATTCATCGATAGCTGATGTAGTAATGCAGCATAACGGAGATTATACCTTCATAGGGGTGACTGGAAGTGTGAGAGGGGTGGGGGATATCTGACAGTGAGAAGCAGAGACGGATCGGGATGTTGAAGCATTATTTACGACGGATAGGGACATCATGGACAATGGCGGCAGATAATTCAAATGTAAATGATCATAGCAAGATCCGCCTACTACTGAAAATGGATGCAACACTGCTTGCTTCCTCCCCCTCCCCTTCTCACAGCACTCCCTCCTGAAACCAGCATCGACGCCCCCTAGTGAGAGTGGGGAGTGAGAGTGAAAGGATGACAGACGGGATACGAGCAACGCTTGTTTACATCCCCCCCATCTCACCCTATTTCTTTGCCCTCCCACCCGCTGAATTTGTTGCCGATGATGATCATTCTGTCCTCCCCTACCTTGCTTCACGTACTCCCCCCTCCTCTTCCTCCTATACTTCACCCCCCCCCCCCCCCTCAACGCTTTCCCTCTCCTCCTCCTCAGTAACTCATTCTCCTCCTATCCAGCCACCGTTTTCGGGGTCGTTGTTTTAGTCCCGTTGTCGTCATTGGAGGTAGCCTTTGCGGTCGTCGGCTGACAATGGCCATCCCAGAGAGAGGCCTGAGCTTCTGGTCGCCGATGTGTTGGTGTTGAAAGAACCATCTGTCTTCTCCCGTGATTTCCCATTCTCTCCTCGTCCCGTTCTTCATTTGGAAGATCTCGTTTAACATCGACTCCCTCCCCCTCCCGCCTCCTGTTTCTCTCTCTCCCATCCCCCTTCTCCCCTAAAAGCAGCATCCTCCTCCCCCGCTTCGTTGGGACGATACGGCCACTCACTGATGATGATCAAACGGAGTTGGTTGCTATAGAGATTGCGCATCTGTTGCCAACCTCTTTGATGACATGATCCCTTAGAAAGATCTAGCTCGTTGGGTAAAACAAAGTTGCATTCAAGTCTCTTTGTAACTGAATCTGGTAACATCCAGAATGTTAGAAATGAGTGATTACGAAGAGTACAATTCTTTTATGTTGTGAGCAATCCTTTAAGCAGTATTTCAACGCAAGAAGGCATCTCTTGGAAACTTTTGCTGCACTTTAGGGGAAGTAAGGTAAGTACAAAGTGCAAATTACTCTTTTCCTTTGTCATTTAATGGCCTCGACTTTTTTGTGTGTGGCTAAGGCACCCTGTAATTTATTCTCAAATTCTGCTGCCGAATCCCAATACCTAAATATGATTTAAAGAAATGAGCAATTGATTTATATGGATTATTTAGGTAGAATATTTATAATCCATGAGAATCACTCCACTTCCATACGCAACTCCATGAGAGTCACTCCACTTCCATACGCAACTCCATGAGAGTCACTCCACTTCCTGCCAGGCTCGTAATCTGTAGTTCCCAGGTTCGAGTCCCAGCTGGGTCAGCATTGAGATTTATCTCCGCGAAATTCCCCCCCCTGCCCACGGTCAGTAGGGGACACCGATGGGCTTGGAAAGGCCGCCGTCCGTCGGATGGGACGTTAAGCCGTGGACCCGTGTGCGGGAGAGCCATACCCTGTGCACGTTAAAGAACACGCTAGATGGCCTTGACGGGAGGCTACCATCTGTCTCCCAACAGATGTTCCAGTGGGCCTTCGGGGTCCATGTGACCTGGCCATTTAGCCCATGGTCTGCAAAAAAGTGCCACTCAGAGGTGAAACAACCCAAACTCCACTTCCATACGCAACTCCAAGTGAGTCTCTCCACTTCCATACGCAACTCCATGAGAGTCACCCCACTTCCATACGTAACTCCATGAGAGACACTCCACTTCCATATGCAACTCCATGAGAGTCATTCCACTTCCATACGTAACTCCATGAGAATCACCCCACTTCCATACGTAACTTTATGAGAGTCACCCCACTTCCATACGCAACTCCATGAGAGTCACCCCACTTCCATACGCAACTCCATGAGAGTCACCCCACTTCCATACGTAACTCCATGAAAATCACCCCACTTCCATACGTAACTTTATGAGAGTCACCCCACTTCCATACGCAACTCCATGAGAGTCACCCCACTTCCATACGCAACTCCATGAGAGTCACCCCACTTCCATACGTAACTCCATGAGAATCACCCCACTTCCATACGTAACTTTATGAGAGTCACCCCACTTCCATACGCAACTCCAAGTGAGTCACTCTACTTCCATACATAACTCCACGAGAGTCACCCCACTTCCATACGCAACTCCATGAGAGTCACCCCACTTCCATACGCAACTCCATGAGAATCACCCTACTTCCATACGTAACTTTATGAGAGTCACCCCACTTCCATACGCAACTCCATGAGAGTCACCCCACTTCCATACATAACTCCATGAGAGTCACCCCACTTCCATACGCAACTCCATGAGAGTCACCCCACTTCCATACGCAACTCCATGAGAGTCACCCCACTTCCATACGTAACTCCATGAGAATCACCCCACTTCCATACGTAACTTTATGAGAGTCACCCCACTTCCATACGCAACTCCAAGTGAGTCACTCTACTTCCATACATAACTCCATGAGAATCACCCCACTTCCATACGCAACTCCATGAGAGTCACCCTACTTCCATACGTAACTTTATGAGAGTCACCCCACTTCCATACGTAACTCCATGAGAGTCACTCCACTTCCATACGTAACTCTATGAGAGTCACTCCACTTCCATACATAACTCCAAGTGAGTCACTCTACTTCCATACATAACTCCATGAGAGTCACCCCACTTCCATACGCAACTCCATGAGAGTCACCCTACTTCCATACGTAACTTTATGAGAGTCACCCCACTTCCATACGCAACTCCATGAGAGTCACTCCACTTCCATACGTAACTCTATGAGAGTCACTCCACTTCCATACATAACTAATGGAATAATAATTATTTATATTGGATGAACTCTCTTTACACAGCAAAATTATTCTGTTGGAGTATTTTGTACAATATTGAAGAAAGATTTTGTATTAGATGCAGTTTAATAATGACTTGGAATTTGGGAGGAACCTTTTAGAGATGCCCAGAAATTCCCAATTGATAATCACTACTGTAATCTGAAGCAAAGCTAATGTGATGCCAGAATAACTTCCATTTTTTTTTCATATCAGCCTATTTGAACTATTAAAGGTTGGGTTGTTTTATCTCTGAGCGCCACCTTTTTGACTCACTGATTTCACAAATCTTCGTGTCACGTGACACGAAGGTTGCCAGATCACTAATTTCTGAAAAAAATCGTTGCCAGATATTTTTTCTGAATTCTCTAATCAACCATAGAGTTCGGATACTTTTTTGAGCGACTGTACATGGTTACTGATCAAATCGACGCGGCTACGGAATCGACGTTTCTTTGATGTGTTAACTTGCTGTTGAGGACTTCACAGATCTTCTCTAGGCTATATCATTGTGACAAACAGCTGCTTAAGGTGTAAAGAAGGAAGGGTCGGGTTGTTTTACCTCTGAGAGGCACTTTTTTGCACACCATGGGCTAAATGGCCAAGTCACGTGGACCCCAAAGACTCAGAGATGGTTGGAAAAGGTAACCCACTGAACAGCTGTTGGGAGACAGATGGTAGTCTCCCGTCAAGGCCATCCAGTGTGTTCTTTTACCACGGCACTTTTTTGCGGCACATCCAGCGGCACTTTTTTGCACACCATGGGCCAGGTCACATGGGCCACGAAGACTCAGAGAAGGTTGGGGGGGGACCCACTGGAACAGTTGTTGGGAGACAGATGGTAGTCTCCCGTCAAGGCCATCCAGTGTGTTCTTTAACGTTGGGTTGTTTTACCTCTGAGCGGCACTTTTTTGCACACCATGGGCCAGGTCACATGGGTCCCAAGGCTCAGAGAAGGTTGGGGGGGGACCCACTGGAACAGCTGTTGGGAGACAGATGGTAGTCTCCCGTCAAGGCCATCCAGTGTGTTCTTTAATGTTGGGTTGTTTTACCTCTGAGTGGCACTTTTTTGCAGACCATGGGCTAAATGGCCAGGTCCCATGGAACCCGAAGACTCAGAGAAGGTTGGGGGAAGGAGACCCACTGGAACAGCTGTTTAGAGACAGATGATAACCTCCCGCCAAGGCCATGCAGTATGTTCTTTAACGTGCACAGGGTATGGTCTCCCACACACGAGCACGGTTTAACGTCCCATCCGACGGAAGGTGGTCTTTCCAAGCCCATCGGTTGTCCCCTACTGACCGTGGGGAAGGCGGGGAATTTTGCGGAGATAAATCTCAACGCTGACCCAGCTGGGACTCGAACCTGGGAACTGCAGATTATGAGCCTCGCAAACTACCGACTGAGCCACCCCCGGCCAAACAAGGAAGGGATACTTTGAAAAATATAATTGAACAGTCATCTTGAACCGCACGTTTAACGTCTGCATCAAGCTTGTGTATAAGAAGTAACAGAACCAAGTCGATTTAAATTTTGAATTACAAAAATATTCTTTCAGCCTTTAAAGAGTCAGGGACGTTGGAATTATTTCGAAACTGTTTCACTAGCTTCAGAGAAATCCTTGAAAATCGAATTAAAAAAATATTACCCAAGCTTTCAAAAATCGCATTTTTAAAAAAAAATTTGTTTGATGGGAATTCATATTTATTAATTATTTTGGATATACTGGAAGTAAATTTTTTTTCTTCCAGTATATTCCAGTAATTCCAGTAATTTGGAGTGCTAGAAGGTAAATTAGGCTTTGAATTTTTTTTTCCAGTTCACGTGCCAAAGCACGAAATCATCATTATGCCACGTGAAATGGGAAATCTCATGGATATCATGAACAACGAGAAATCGCTTCTATGCCATGTACAAAGGAAAACTGCTTCGATACCATGTACAACATGATTCATTAGAATATCATGTACGACAAGAAATCATTAGGATACTACGTACAACAGAAATCGCTTGGATTTATTGAACGTTTAGCAGAAAATTATGCACAACGCGAAATCGCTTACATATGACGTAGAACCACAAAATTACTTCCACACCACGTATAGCATGAATTATTTGGTACCTGACACAACGCGAATTATTTGGATACCTGATACAACGTGAATTATTTGGATACCTCATACAACGCGAATTATTTGGATACCTGACACAACGCGAATTATTTGGATACCTGACACAATGGGAATTATTTGGATACCTGACACAACGCGAATTATTTGGATACCTGATACAACGCGAATTATTTGGATACCTGACACAACGTGAATTATTTGGATACTTGACACAACGCGAATTATTTGGATACCTGACACAACGCGAATTATTTGGATACCTGACACAACGCGAATTATTTGGATACCTGACACAACGCGAATTATTTGGATACCTGATACAACGCGAATTATTTGGATACCTGATACAATGGGAATTATTTGGATACCTGACACAACGTGAATTATTTGGATACCTGACACAACGCGAATTATTTGGATACCTGATACAACGCGAATTATTTCGATACCTGATACAATGGAAATTATTTGGATACCTGACACAACGCGAATTATTTGGATACCTGACACAACGCGAATTATTTGGATACCTGACACAACGCGAATTATTTGGATACCTGACACAATGGGAATTATTTGGATACCTGACACAACGCGAATTATTTGGATACCTGATACAACGCGAATTATTTGGATACCTGACACAACGTGAATTATTTGGATACTTGACACAACGCGAATTATTTGGATACCGCATACAATGGGAATTATTTGGATACCTGATACAACGTGAATTATTTGGATACCTGACACAACGCGAATTATTTGGATACCTGATACAACGCGAATTATTTGGATACCTGATACAATGGGAATTATTTGGATACCTGACACAACGTGAATTATTTGGATACCTGACACAACGCGAATTATTTGGATACCTGATACAACGCGAATTATTTCGATACCTGATACAATGGAAATTATTTGGATACCTGACACAACGCGAATTATTTGGATACCTGACACAACGCGAATTATTTGGATACCTGACACAACGCGAATTATTTGGATACCTGACACAACGCGAATTATTTGGATACTTGACACAACGCGAATTATTTGGATACCTGACACAACGCGAATTATTTGGATACCTGATACAACGGGAATTATTTGGATACCTGACACAACACGAATTATTTGGATACCTGACACAACGCGAATTATTTGGATACCTGATACAACGCGAATTATTTGGATACCTGATACAATGGGAATTATTTGGATACCTGACACAACGCGAATTATTTGGATACCTGACACAACGCGAATTATTTGGATACCTGACGCAACGCGAATTATTTGGATACCTGACACAACGCGAATTTTTTGGATACCTGATACAATGGGAATTATTTGGATACCTGACACAACGCGAATTATTTGGATACCTGGTACAACATACATTTGGGTATCTGATACAAAGTGAATTATTTGAATACCTGGTATAACGCGAATTATTTGGATACCTGGTGCAACATGAAATCACTTTTAATACCACCTACAATACACAATCGATTCGATACCATTTTACAAGAAGGACTCGCTTCCATACTGCTTGCAAAAACAACTTTCACCTAGTGGACGGTCCCCTCGACTCGTTACTTCAAACTAATCAGCGCCACTTGTTCTTGTGGAATTTCTCGGCAACCAAAAGGGCGCTTTTTTACTACGGCTCGGCTTCCCCTACTGACAAGGTAACCAAATTTACGTGCTTGCTAGATGCCTCGGCGTTAGTGAGAGTGCCGCGTGCTCTAACATGCCGTGACGACTTGCTGCGACCCTCGCTTCCAGATAGGAGTGGTTCTGTAGGGAAAGTGTCGAGTTGGGGGAAAGGCTCATATATAAATATCTAATTTTTTTCTTTTTTTTTTTGCCTCCTTTGTTGCAAATGATGTAGACAACGAGGCGCTTTCGGCCGTTTTAAAGAGCGATATTTTTCGTTTTTTTGAAAGAGAAAAAAAAAAGAGAAAGCAATCAAGAAAAGTAGAATTTTACGTTTGCTATTTCGTTTCTCTCTTTTCTTTTAGGGGCGGGGGTGGCTCAGTCGATAGCGCGCCAAGGCTCGTAAATCTGTAGTTCCCAGGTTCGAGTCCCAGCTGGGTCAGCGTTGAGATTTATCTCAGAAAAACTCCTCGTCCTGCCCACGGTCAGTAGGGGACGCTGATGGGCTTGGAAAGGCCGCCGTCCGTCGGATGGGACGTTAAGGCCGTGGCCCGTGTATGGGAGAGCCATACCCTGTGCACGTTAAAGAACACGCTGGATGGCCTTGACGGGAGACTACCATCTGTCTCCCAACAGCTGTTCTCAGTGGGTCCCCTCCCCCAACCTTCTCTGAGCCTTCGGGGTCCATGTGACCTCGCCATTTAGCCCATGGTGTGTAAAAAAGTGCCGCTCAGAGGTAACCCAACCCAAACAACATAAAGAATGAAAGAAATCTTTATCTTTTTAAAAAATTAATTATGAAATGGATACTCGAGCAAAAGGTAGAAAATTTGTTATAGTAATTATGCCTTGCATGATTATAGTGTCTGAATACACATTTTGAGTCATAATGTTAACGAGTTTATTATATGTCAGTGTTAAATGAGTTGGTAGTGTTGGTTTACAACATTTTATGTTTTCTTAATCTAATATCTCAACAAATGAGGTTTGGTTCATGTGGAGTTTTGAATTTTACACTTTCAAAATTGTCTATTTACTTTGGAAAAGAAAAACATTTATTCCTTTTGTTATTATAAGTTTTAAATTACATGTTTGTAATGTATGAAAAGTGTGAAATAAATTTCAATTTAAAAAAAAATAGGTGTTTCGAAACCAATGATTTTGCAATATGTTTGGTCACAGAAAGTCTCATCACCGGTAAAATACTGTTAAATATTCCAATACTCGAGACTTTTCTTCTTGTTATTACCAAGGTCACCAATATTTAGATTGCTGCATTATTTTACCCAAAAGCTTCTGGAACATCTCTTTCTTACCCACATGGAGAACCTTTTGGCGAACGTTGGTCTAGATTAGGGGTTCTCAAAGAGGGGTACGAGGTGAGAGCTCAAAAGTCGCTTATTCTAGTAGCAAAGTAAAAATAACCATTGTTATACTATAACTATACTTTTATCTATCTACACAAGGGGTACGCCAGTTACACACACATTTCCAGGGGGGACGTGAAGCATAAAAGGTTGAGATCCACTGATATACATTTATTTTATTCCCATTGTTATACTATAACTATAGTTTTATCTATCTACACAAGGGATACACCAGTTACATACACATTTCCAGGGGGTACGTGAAGCATAAAAGGTTGAGATCCACTGATATATATGTTTTATTTTATTCCCATTGTTATACTATAACTATAGTTTTATCTATCTATACAAGGGGTACGCCAGTTACATACACATTTCCAGGGGGTACGTGAAGCATAAAAGGTTGAGATCCACTGATATATATGTTTTATTTTATTCCCATTGTTATACTATAACTATAGTTTTATCTATCTATACAAGGGGTACGCCAGTTACATACACATTTCCAGGGGGTACGTGAAGCATAAAAGGTTGAGATCCACTGATATATATGTTTTATTTTATTCCCATTGTTATACTATAACTATAGTTTTATCTATCTATACAAGGGGTACGCCAGTTACATACACATTTCCAGGGGGTACGTGAAGCATAAAAGGTTGAGATCCACTGATATATATGTTTTATTTTATTCCCATTGTTATACTATAACTATAGTTTTATCTATCTATACAAGGGGTACGCCAGTTACATACACATTTCCAGGGGGTACGTGAAGCATAAAAGGTTGAGATCCACTGATATATATGTTTTATTTTATTCCCATTGTTATACTATAACTATAGTTTTATCTATCTATACAAGGGGTACGCCAATTACATACACATTTCCAGGGGGTACGTGAAGCATAAAAGGTTGAGAACCACTGATATATATGTTTTATTTTATTCCCATTGTTCTACTATAACTATAGTTTTATCTATCTATACAAGGGGTACGCCAGTTACATACACATTTCCAGGGGGTACGTGAAGCATAAAAGGTTGAGAACCACTGATATATATGTTTTCTTTTATTCCCATTGTTATACTATAACTATAGTTTTATCTATCTATACAAGGGGTACGCCAGTTACATACACATTTCCAGGGGGTACGTGAAGCATAAAAGGTTGAGAACCACTGATATATATGTTTTATTTTATTCCCATTGTTCTACTATAACTATAGTTTTATCTATCTATACAAGGGATACGCCAGTTACATACACATTTCCAGGGGGTACGTGAAGCATAAAAGGTTGAGATCCACTGATATATATGTTTTATTTTATTCCCATTGTTATACTATAACTATAGTTTTATCTATCTATACAAGGGGTACGCCAGTTACATACACATTGCCAGGGGGTACGTGAAGCATAAAAGGTTGAGAACCACTGATATATATGTTTTATTTTATTCCCATTGTTATACTATAACTATAGTTTTATCTATCTATACAAGGGGTACGCCAGTTACATACACATTTCCAGGGGGTACGTGAAGCATAAAAGGTTGAGAACCACTGATATATATGTTTTATTTTATTCCCATTGTTATACTATAACTATAGTTTTATCTATCTATACAAGGGGTACGCCAGTTACATACACATTGCCAGGGGGTACGTGAAGCATAAAAGGTTGAGAACCACTGATATATATGTTTTCTTTTATTCCCATTGTTATACTATAACTATAGTTTTATCTATCTATACAAGGGGTACGCCAGTTACATACACATTGCCAGGGGGTACGTGAAGCATAAAAGGTTGAGAACCACTGATATATATGTTTTCTTTTATTCCCATTGTTATACTATAACTATAGTTTTATCTATCTATACAAGGGGTACGCCAATTACATACACATTTCCAGGGGGTACGTGAAGCATAAAAGGTTGAGAACCACTGATATATATGTTTTATTTTATTCCCATTGTTCTACTATAACTATAGTTTTATCTATCTATACAAGGGGTACGCCAGTTACATACACCTTTCCAGGGGGTACGTGAAGCATAAAAGGTTGAGAACCACTGATATATATGTTTTATTTTATTCCCATTGTTATACTATAACTATAGTTTTATCTATCTATACAAGGGGTACGCCAATTACATACACATTTCCAGGGGGTACGTGAAGCATAAAAGGTTGAGAACCACTGATATATATGTTTTTTTTTATTCCCATTGTTCTACTATAACTATAGTTTTATCTATCTATACAAGGGGTACGCCAGTTACATACACCTTTCCAGGGGGTACGTGAAGCATAAAAGGTTGAGAACCACTGATATATATGTTTTATTTTATTCCCATTGTTATACTATAACTATAGTTTTATCTATCTATACAAGGGGTACGCCAGTTACATACACATTGCCAGGGGGTACGTGAAGCATAAAAGGTTGAGAACCACTGATATATATGTTTTCTTTTATTCCCATTGTTGTACTATAACTATAGTTTTATCTATCTATACAAGGGGTACGCCAGTTACATACACATTTCCAGGGGGTACGTGAAGCATAAAAGGTTGAGATCCACTGATATATATGTTTTATTTTATTCCCATTGTTATACTATAACTATAGTTTTATCTATCTATACAAGGGGTACGCCAGTTACATACACATTGCCAGGGGGTACGTGAAGCATAAAAGGTTGAGAACCACTGATATATATGTTTTCTTTTATTCCCATTGTTATACTATAACTATAGTTTTATCTATCTATACAAGGGGTACGCCAGTTACATACACATTTCCAGGGGGTACGTGAAGCATAAAAGGTTGAGATCCACTGATATATATGTTTTATTTTATTCCCATTGTTATACTATAACTATAGTTTTATCTATCTATACAAGGGGTACGCCAGTTACATACACATTTCCAGGGGGTACGTGAAGCATAAAAGGTTGAGATCCACTGATATATATGTTTTATTTTATTCCCATTGTTATACTATAACTATAGTTTTATCTATCTATATAAGGGGTACGCCAATTACATACACATTTCCAGGGGGTACGTGAAGCATAAAAGGTTGAGATCCACTGATATATATGTTTTATTTTATTCCCATTGTTATACTATAACTATAGTTTTATCTATCTATACAAGGGGTACGCCAATTACATACACATTTCCAGGGGGTACGTGAAGCATAAAAGGTTGAGAACCACTGATATATATGTTTTATTTTATTCCCATTGTTATACTATAACTATAGTTTTATTTATCTATACAAGTGTTGTTGTTGTTGTTTTACCTCTGAGCGGCACTTTTTTGCACACCATGGGCTAAATGGCCAGGTCACATGGACCCCGAAGGCTCAGAGAAGGTTGTGGGAGGGGACCCACTGGAACAGCTGTTGAGAGACAGATGGTAGTCTCCCGTCAAGGCCATCCAGCGTGTTCTTTAACGTGCACAGGGTATGGCTCTCCCGCACACGGAGCCACGGCTTAACGTCCCATCCGACGGACGGCGGCCTTTCCAAGCCCATCGGTGTCCCCTACTGACCGTGGGCAGAGCGGGGAATTTTGCGGAGATAAATCTCAACGCTGACCCAGCTGGGACTCGAACCTGGGAACATCTATACAAGGGGTACGCCAGTTACAAACACATTTCCAGGGGATACGTGAAGCGTAAAAATGTTGAGAACCACTGGTTTAGGTTATGAACAGAATAGTAACAAAAAACAATATATAAAACATAAACAAACAATAAAAAACCTTATTGTTGTGAATTCTCGAAGTCGTTTAATACAGACAGCGTTTTTTAATAAAATCTTCTCGCCAGATGGCAGCAGAGTGTTTCCGGCATTGAATGAGAAATGAATCGTCTTTTCCTGTTTTGGTCGTCGGTTTGCTAGAAAAGCGAATGGGTCTTGTCGGTCTTGCTGCTCTAACTAGCGTGTAAATTAGGTTGCCTAGCAGCACGCTTGCTATTTATTACCTACAAGGAACCTAATTAGCCATGGATATCTGACGTCAAGATTTCAATGATAAATCAGTTCACGCGTGCACCAAATGTGGCAATTTATTTTTTCGCTGCCCACGTTATTGCTTATTTTCGTGTTTGTTAAATGAGGCTTTTTTTTCTTTAACATTTTTGACCATTTTCTTAACCTCCATAAAGTCAAATGAATCAGACGAGAAGTATAATTTATTCAGCCCCCCCCCCCCCCCAAAAAAAAATTTTGGTAAATTAATTGGTGAATATAATATTTGATTAAACTGTGTAGGTGATAAATATATTTAAACAATATACTTTATCGATTTGTACCCTATGAAAATGAATGCGAAATTGATATCAATCGATATTAGGAAATGCAACAATTTCTTTGTGAAAAGGTTTGAGTTGTTTTACACCTGAGCTCACTTTTTCCCACAAATTGAGCTCTTAATCACTGTGGCACAGGCATGCCACGCTGTCCCTTCTCTTACCGAGAGCAGGGGGGGGGGGGTCTAGAGATAAATTTCAATGCTCTCAAGCTGGGACTTGAACCTGGAAAAATCACTTTACGAGTCTGATGTCCAATTGCCTGAGTTAATCCCCGACGTTTTCTAAAAAGGTAAGTAGAAAGTAAAAAAATCCCAGTAGAAAGAACACACTAAACAAAGCAGTGGACTTTGCTTTGTATAAAGAAAAAAACGTAATAAAACACTGGAATTTTTTTCAGGTTTCAAGTAGAAAGCAAACAAAATAAAGCAGAAGATTTTGTCCAGTAGAAGGAAAACAAAATAAAGCAGAGGAATTTGTCCAGTAGAAAGAACACAAAATAAAGCAGACGAATTTGTCCAGTAGAAAGAACACAAAATAAAACAGAGGAATTTGTCCAGTAGAAGGAAAGCAAAATAAAGCAGAGGAATTTGTCCAGTAGAAGGAAAACAAAATAGATGAGAGGAATTTGTCCAGTAGAAAGAAAACAAAATAAAGCAGATGAATTTGTCCAGTAGAAAGAACACAAAATAAAACAGATGAATTTGTCCAGTAGAAGGAAAGCAAAATAAAGCAGAGGAATTTGTCCAGTAGAAGGAAAACAAAATAAAGGAGAGGAATTTGTCCAGTAGAAAGAACACAAAATAAAGCAGAGGATTTTTGTCCAGTAGAAAGAACACAAAATAAAGCAGATGAATTTGTCCAGTAGAAGGAAAGCAAAATAAAGCAGAGGAATTTGTCCAGTAGAACGAAAACAATGTAAAGCATAGGAATTTGTTCAGTAGAAGGAAAACAAAATAAAGCAGAGGAATTTGTCCATCAGAAAGAAAACAAAATAAAGTGGTGTATTTTGTCCAGTAGAAAGAAAACAAAATAAAGCAGAGGGATTTGTCCAGTAGAACGAAAACAAAATAAAGCAGAGGAATTTGTCCAGTAGAACGAAAACAAAGAAAAGCAGAGGAATTTGCCCAGTAGAAAGAAAACAAAATAAAGCAGAGGAATTTGTCCAGTAGAACGAAAACAAAGAAAAGCAGAGGAATTTGCCCAGTAGAAAGAAAACAAAATAAAGCAGAGGAATTTGTCCAGTAGCTTATCAGCAGGAATCATTAATATATGCTGTTACAAATAGTTGCTATTCATCGATTACATATTGACCTTCACATATAAGAAGTCTTGATATATTATGATTACAAATGCTAATGAATATTGTAATAATTAATAAATTTGAAGAATGGCATTCTGTGCTGCGGTATCTTGTTGTAGTAGCAAGTGTCGAAACATTCATATTCGATAATTTGAAGCGATATTCTTCACCCTAGTAGGGCCCCTGAATCGTAACCTGCAGTTTCCAGTTCGACTTCCGACAGTTCTCATAGCTTTGAGATCTTTGTCCCTTAAAGCCCATCCTTCTCTCAGTGAGAAAGGGGACACATATTGGGATTGGAAAAGTTGACATCATTCGGATGCAATTAAGCTCTGGCCCAATATAGAGGAGAGTCTTACCTTGTTCACATTAAAGAACACGCTGGATGATCTTAACTGGAGATGCCATCTGTCTCCTAAAAGCTGTGGGGCGGGGGTGGCTCAGTCGGTAGGGGGCCAGGCTCATAATCTGTAATCCCCAGGTTCGAGTCCCAGCTGGGTCAGCGTTGAGATTTATCTCCGCAAAATTCCCCGCCCTGTCCACGGTCAGTAGGGGACACCGATGGGCTTGGAAAGGCCGCCGTCCGTCGGATGGGACGTTAAGCCGTGGCCCCGTGTGCGGGAGAGCCATACCCTGTGCACATTAAAGAACACGTCGGATGGCCTTGACGGGAGACTACCATTCGTCTCCCAACAGCTGTTCCAGTGGGTCCCCTTCCCCAACCTTCTCTGAGCCTTCGGGGTCCATGTGACCTGGCCATTTAGTCCATGGTGTGCAAAAAAGTGCTGCTCAGAGGTAAAACAACCCAACCCAACTTATAACACGCCATAGAGAAGTTCTGTGAGGAGGCAAGATCTCAGAAGAAAACTAACCACGCGGCCACCGGGAGAGTATATATTTGAAAATTAATAAATATTATGTTGAATGTATAACACATTTACGTTGTGGTATTAGTTCACGTTGTGGTTGCAAATTCACGTTGTGGTATTAGTAGAAAAGTATTTTGAGGATAACTGTTCATCCCATAAGCACTATTAATCCAATATTAGGAGAAAAGTAGAACAACATTAGGAAAAGTATTCTACACATAAAACGCTATTATTACAGTATTAGATGAAAAATACACGAATTTCATAAATACTATAATATTATTGCAACTTAGAAGAAAGGTATTCTCAATCTCTGAGTCTAAATAAAAAAAGTGTTTCATTTAAATCTGAATCCGAATCTGCTGTTTGCATTGATTGAACTAGTGTCTACTTGGATTCTCAGGATTCTAAGAACTTCTAAAATTCCTTGTGTACGCCATCTGGATTCTAAGAACTTCTAAAATTCCTTGTGTATGCCATCTGGATTCTAAGAACTTCTAAAATTCCTTGTGTACGCCATCTGGATTCTAGAAACTTCTAAAATTCCTTGTGTACGCCATCTGGATTCTAAGAACTTCTAAAATCCCTTGTGTACGCCATCTGGATTCTAGAAACTTCTAAACTTCCTTGTGTACGCCATCTGGATTCTAAGAACTTCTAAAATTCCTTGTGTACGCCATCTGGATTCTAGGAACTTCTAAAATTCTTTGTGTACGCCATCTGGATTCTAGGAACTTCTAAAATTCTTTGTGTACGCCATCTGGATTCTAGGAACTTCTAAAATTTTTTGTGCACGCCATCTGGATTCTAGGAACTTCTGAACTTCCTTGGAATCTACCTCGGAAGGGAGAGAGATTTCAATTTCCACTGTCCAAAAAGATCCCTGTTTTTGAATACTAGCTGGGCCAAGTCCTACTTTGACATGTAAAGTAGATTTCTGCAGGGAAGCATTACTTTGTGCCCGTAACCAAGATGCCCTTTCTCTTGTGAAATCCGGTCCCATTCTCCTTCAGTCTCCCTCCTCCTTTTCTTCACACTCCTAAAGTAAGTAGCAGTCTAAAAGAGAGGCAGAGTGAAAGATGTTTGTTAGCTTTGGAAGAAACCCAAACAGTCGAGTTGTCGTTGACCATGGGAGGCCACCACCGGGTGCAACAGGAGACGGACACGTGCAATGTCCAGCTTCTTCCTGTCCCCCAGTTCTCTCTCTTTGCCTCCCCACCCTGGTCTTGTTTCCAGACTTCACATCTCTCCCCTTTTTAGGGCACTTCTTTCATTTTTGTTAGCCCCACAGTCTTCTAAGTGGCTCGGTAGACCAGCAAGCATAACAAACAGGGGTTCCTTGTCTAAATATTGATTTGAGCTAGTCGATGCTTATCCGGGAAGATGCTCGTTGGATACGAACTCATATAGACTCTCGTGTAATCTTACACATTTTTTGGAGTGACGGTTCGTAATCCTTTAAGAAATGAGATTGGGAGATTTTCGTGTGAATGGAACAGTTTAATTTGTTTGCATTTGTAAAAGAACTTGCGGTTCAAAATACAAGTTATCAATATGCTGAATTTCTTCCGATTTTTTTTAACCAAACATTTTTAGGTGCTTAACTAAATGCTTAACTGAACTATTTTACCAATTCAAAATACTCATTAAAAATGTATATTTTTATTTTTAATCAAAATATTTTTTTTTAATTCCATAAAACAAAATTCCCAGTTCATTACTCGTTAGAAATGCGCATATGTTCCTTTTTAAGTACATATTTTTTTCTGCCATTCTTTTAAGAATATAGTTCTTTTTTTTTTAATAGTGACTCTTCGATAAGTTGGGTTGATTGCCCCTGATTTACAGAAGGGTCAGATGCGATAAATCAGAAGGGAAAAAAAACCTTAAAAATTTTAAAGGACAAATGTACATGTAGTGGGAAAGGAAATTGCACACCACGTGATATTTATGAGAAATATTTAAAAGTCATTTTACTAGTAGAGTTGGGTTGTTTTACCTCTGAGCGTCACTTTTTTGTACACCATAGGCTAAATGGCCAGACCACAAGGACCCCGAAGGCTGAGAGAGGGGACCCACAGATTGTAACCTCCCGTCAAGGCCATCCAGCGTGTTCTTTAACGTGCACAGGGTATGTCTCTCCCGCACACGGGGCCACGACTTAACGTCTCATCCGACGGACGGCGGCCTTTCCAGGCCCATCGGTGTCTCCTACTGATCGTGAGCAGGGCGGAGAGTTTTGCGGAGATAAGTCTCAACGTTGACCCAGCTGGGACTCGAACCTGGGAACTACAGATTACGAGCCAGGCGCGCTACCGACTGAGCCACCCCCGCCCCTACTAGTAGAGAACGCAGAATTACGACGAAGAGTGTAATCGGGGTTTAATTTGAGAAAGAGTAAGACTTTTTCTTCCTCGAAGTTGGATCCCGGCTCTGGCATATATAAAAAAGTAGATTTCAGAGTTTTTCCATTAAAAAATCATTCAAAATCGAGCCCTTGATCTGATTCTTTTTGTGAAAATTAGAGTCTGCTTCGGCTCTTCTTTACTAGAACTTAATCTTTGAATGTAACTCTTTCCTTTAAACTTAAAAACTCTTCCCTTTAACTTTAAAATGTAACCTTTTCCTTAAATTTAAGACGAATTTTTAAGAAGACCTATTACTGCTCCCATTTTAAACCCTGCGGTCATAGGCACGAGCCTAGGTGAAATCTGCTAAAGACTCACCTGTTTCATCCACCCGTTTCATCTATTTCCACCAATGACGTCACACCGAAGTACACTTACCCCCAGGTCACGCGCTGCTTCCTTTCTCCCTCTATTCCGACCTCTTCAGATCTCCAGCTGGCGATCATCAGACACAAAAGGTAAACCAAATAAAAGAAACGTGAAAAGAAATGATAATAATAAAAAAAACTAATCCCTGACTCTATCACATAACCGAGCAGTGATGACGTCACCCATTTCTTCTCTGCTGGGCCGGCATCTCCATACAATGCAGACATCCAAGTCATCATTCAGGATTTATTAAGACGTGCCTTTGGTGACAGACTATTCCCCCTACACAAGCACACCACAGCGAAGCCACGACGATGGAGGCTGCACATGAATTTCCCATCACCTAGCAATTCACTATCAGCATCAGTCGAAAAGTAACTTCCGTTACATCATTACATCCCATTTCTTTCCTTCTTTCTTTTGTACCCCTTTCTCTATCTGTCACTCGCCTATCTCTCGTTCCATGCATTCAGATCTCGCCAGCCAATGGCGAGCGAGAGCAGGCGAGATCTCGCGGCGATTCTGCCCAATTCCAAATGCCAACCGCGCGGTGACCAATTACTGACCGGCGATCGGTCGCATTCCAGATGGGAAACGATGCCGGTGCTCCACCGCAGCGAGATGCGGCTGGTTTGACCTCGAAACAGATCTGATATTGGATCCCATTACGACGAAATTGATAAAGAATGCGATTTTATTTCTCTCTCTTTTTGGGTGATTAGAGAGAGAATTGGACTAATGTATCATTGTCAATGTTCTGGCGGGAAAAAAAAATCTAAAGTGTGGTTATTCAATATCCATTGGCTTCCTCGTGTTTTTCAGTTTCCTGTTTCCCATAGTTGATAACACTCGATTGGCCTTTTATTTTTTGCTTTAAGTGATTTAAATAAAACAAAAAAATTTGATTTCTTTCTGTATCTGCTTGGCTCAAAGGTCCGAAAGCGGCCTTCCAGTATAATACGCGAAATGGAAGATCTGTGAGGAAGCCGACACCTCAACAGAAGGACTATACAAAAAAAGGAAACAGCATCCATGCTTTATCCATGGCTCGAAAGTGGGTTCTTTTGATCACTAGCCAAGTATGCTAGCCAAAAATGAATTAGCTGCTTGCCACAGAGATCTGACAGGACTTTGTCATTATAACATGCCTCAGCGTTGAGATTTATCTCCGCAAAACTCCCCGCCCTGCCCACGGTCAGTAAGGGACATAGATCGGCCTGGAAAGGCCGCCGTCAGTCGGATGGGACATTAAGCCGTGGCCCCGTGTGCAGGAGAGCCATACCCTGTGCACGTTAAAGAGCAGGCTGGATGGCCTTGACGGGAGGCTACCATTTGTCTCCTAATAGCTGTTCCAGTGGGTCCTCTCCCCCAACCTTCTCTGAGCCTTCGGGGTCCTTGTGACCCGGCCATTTAGCCCATGGTGTGCAAAAAAGTGCCGCTCAGAGGTAAAACAACCCAACAAAACCTATAACACCCCATAGAGAAATTCTGTGAGGAGACAAGATCTCAGAAAAAAACTGACCACGCGGCCACCGGGGGAGTATATATTTGAAAATTAATAAACATTATGTTGAATGTATAACACATTTGTGTTTAGAAATGGAATAGGACGTTAATGAATGGTATGTGACAATCTAGAGAAAATCCAGAAGGGAGTTGAATCGTGTCAATTAACAGAAATTCTTTACTTTTTACTTCGAAAATATTCTGCCCCAATATTTACATTATCATCTGTGGATCGAGTAGTAAGTTACAGGGTGATTTGGTGTTTTAACGTGATTCAGGTGTGCAAAGTGATTATTCGACTAATGCTCCCCATTTTTTGCAGAGCATTGTCTTCTAGGGATGGATTGGGTTGGGTTGTTTTACCTCTGAGCGGCACTTTTTTGCACACCATGGGCTAAATGGCCAGGTCACATGGACCCCGAAGGCTCAGAGAAGGTTGGGGGGAGGGGACCCACTGGAACAGCTGTTGGAAGACAGATGGTAGCCTCCCGTCAAGGCCATCCAGTGTGTTCTTTAACGTTGGGATGTTTTACCTCTGAGCGGCACTTTTTTGCACACCATGGGCTAAATGTCCAGGTCACATGGACCCCGAAGGCTCAGAGAAGGTTGGGGGGAGGGGACCCACTGGAACAGCTGTTGGGAGACAGATGGTAGCCTCCCGTCAAGGCCATCCAGTGTGTTCTTTAACGTTGGGATGTTTTACCTCTGAGCGGCACTTTTTTGCACACCATGGGCTAAATGGCCAGGTCACATGGACTCCGAAGGCTCAGAGAAGGTTGGGGGAGGGGACCCACTGGAACAGCTGTTGGGAGACAGATGGTAGCCTCCCGTCAAGGCCATCCAGCGTGTTCTTTAACGTTGGGTTGTTTTACCTCTGAGCGGCACTTTTTTGCACACCATGGGCTAAATGGCCAGGTCACATGGACCCCGAAGGCTCAGAGAAGGTTGGGGGAGGGGACCCACTGGAACAGCTGTTGGGAGACAGATGGTAGCCTCCCGTCAAGGCCATCCAGCGTGTTCTTTAACGTGCACAGGGTATGGCTCTCCCGCACACGGAGCCACGGCTTAACGTCCCATTCGACGGACGGCGGCCTTTCCAAGCCCATCGGTGTCCCCTACTGACCGTGGGCAGGGCGGGGAATTTTCCTCTAGGGATGGAACTTAGAGTTTGAAGTGAGAACTGGTTGTTGAAAAAAGAAACGATATCATGCCAATAACACTTTTGCAAAATTAGAGAAATGAAAAGTTATCCCTTCCAAGCTCCACTCTTGGCCTTAACGTACTTCTCCATTCTCATCTTCCATCCTTCGAAATATTTTTGGAAGACCTGTTTGGGAATGCTTTTTATATTCTCCGACGTACCCTTCTTTATGCCGTCCCGTGGCCGAGTGGTTAGCGCGCTTGGCTACTGATCTACGGGACCTGGGTTCGAGCCCCGGGTAAGGCATGGTTGTTCGTGTTGTTTTTCTGCTGAGGTCCTGCCATCCTCTCAGATCTTCTACTATGGCATATAAACTGACAGGCTCCTGTCAGACCTCTGTGGCAAGCAGCTGCTTGAGGGGGTATTTATTTATTTTATTATTACCCTTCTTTAAGAGCTCTACCTTGTTCGTCAAACTGTGTCCCTTTCATAGAGTAGGTGTTCCACAGTGTTATGGTTTTCGGCCAAAAATTGCTTCGCTGATAACGCTGAATGAGATGAGAGTTGCCCTGATGAACACATTCGTTGATCAACTATTCACCAGATTTGAACACGAGAGCGGTTGCTAGAACTACAAGAAAAAAAAAAAAGTCTAAACAGGTGTTGAAGTTGTTTGATTGGCGAGGAGATATTGTTAGATATAAGTGCTTGAATATGATTGAATGATGACATTCGACGATTCACTATACAGGACGGGGCGGGGGGTGGCTCAGTCGGTAGCGCGCCAGGCTCGTAATCTGTAGTTCCCAGGTTCGAGTCCCAGCTGGGTCAGCGTTGAGATTTATCTCCGCAAAATTCCCCACTCTGCCCACGGTCAGTAGGGGACACCAATGGGCTTGAAAAGGCCGCCGTCCGTCGGATGGGACGTTAAGCCGTGGCCCCGTGTGCGGGAGGGACATACCCTGTGCACGTTAAAGAACACGCTGGATGGCCTTGACGGGAGGCTACCACCTATCTCCCAACAGCTATTCCAGTGGGTTCCCTCCCCCAACCTTCTCTGAGCCTTCGGGGTCCATGTGACCTGGCCATTTAGCCCATGGTGTGTAAAAAAGTGCCACTCAGAGGTAAAACAACCCAACGTTAAAAAACACGTTGGATGGCCTTGACGGGAGGCTACCATCTGTCTCCCAACAGCTGTTCCAGTGGGTCCCCTCCCCCAACTTTCTCTGAGCCTTCGGGGTCCATGTGACCTGGCCATTTCAGAGGTAAAACAACCCAACGTTAAAGAACACGCTGGATGGCCTTGACGGGAGACTACCATCTGTCTCCCAACAACTGTTCCAGTGGGTCCCCTCCCCCAACCTTCTCTGAGCCTTCGGGGTCCATGTGACCTGGCCATTTAGCTCATTATGTGTGCAAAAAAGTGCCGCTCAGAGGTAAAACAACCCAACCGAACCTGGATGGAGCTCCATAGCCCATGGATGTTTGAAGATTACGTATGTATGTACAGAGACCACTAAAACTGATTATTCTTCGAAGGAATGCTGAAAAAAAGATTTCATTGGTAGGAATACCTCTAAGTCAGTGATTCCCAACCTTTTCTGGACCATCGCCCCCTTTAGAAGAGAACAAAAAATTTCAACGCCCCCCTTGTCCATAATAATTAATTTTATATGAATTAAAATATTGTTGCATATTATCTGTACCTAATTTATCTGTTTATTTATCTATTAAAAATCATAATACCGCCCCCATGGAAGGCTCCAGCGCCCACTGGGGGGCGGTATCGCCCCCGTTGGGAATCTATGCTCTAAGTGTTTTGAATACTCTTAAAATTTATGCTAGGCGGGTCTACGGCATTCGAGAGATGCATTATGTTTCCGTTACACCGGTTTGCGTTGCTTTGGGCTGTTGAAAGCGTCTCTTACTGGGGCATCGTTTCCCAAAAGTGAAATTCTTCGGACCTGGCCATTTAGCCCATGTGTGCAAAAAAGTGCCGCTCAGAGGTAAAACAACCCAACCCACTCCTTCTGGGAGTGAAAGCGAACGTGCATCATAAGTGATTCATCAATATTCAGACGTAATGTCCAGGGATTCATCATCTCTGACGTGCTCTCGCGGTGTAATAGACTCGGAGAGCAAGTCATTTGGAGGAAGTAGAAGCACACAATGGAGCCTCCTCTTTTCCTGACGATGACACAGACCTTCGTTTTCAGTACAACCCTTTCAGATGTCACGCGGCTCTCCTTTGTGGTCTGTCTTGACACCAGAGGAGCTGCCGCGCGGCATACGAAGCATGTCCCGTGAAAGATCCCTAATCTGAATGCAGCACCCGATCTATTACGGAAAAATGTGCATAGAAAGTTCAGATGTTCTGCCTGAAAGGTCGTCCTGGTTGGGATGAGATTGCTCGCGAAGCTCAACACTTGATTTTATGAGAAATGTGGGAAGATGTTTTTATCACATTTTTTATGGTTAATGAAATATTTTTTTTTCACGGTTACTGTTGATGGGTTAGGAAATGTTTGATAGATCATTATCACGTTATAACCAGCGGCTATTTTATTTAACCTCTTGTTTGGAAAGGGTTGAGCTGTTTAACCTGTGAACACCACTTTTATTGCACACTGAACCTTCCCATGGCCGAGTGGTTAGCACGCTTGGCTAGTGATCAAAGGGACCTGGGTTCGAGCTCCGGGTAAGACATGGATGTTGGGGCGGGTGTGGCTCAGTCGGTAGCGCGTCAGGCTCGTGATCTGTAGTTCCCAGGTTCGAGTCCCAGCTGGGTGAGCGTTGAGATTTATCTCCGCAAAACTCCCCGTCCTGCCCACGGTGAGTAGGGGACACTGATGGACTTGGAAAGGACGCCGTCCGTCGGATGGGACGGTTAAGCCGTGGTCCGTGTACGGGACCGTGTACGTTTTACGCACGTTAAAGAACACGCTGGATGGCCTTGACGGGAGGCTACCATCTGTCTCCCAACAGCTGTTCCATCAGACCTCTGTGGCAAGCAGCTGCTTGAGGCTTTTTTAATCCCTTCCCATTTTGGAGTTATTGGCTTAAATAGTTAAGCCACATTTCATTCTAATTGAAACTATAACAATATTAATTTAATATTTTATTAAGTGCCGAACAATTTACTATACTTTGTTTTAACCTCTCAGTGCTCGAACCCTATAAATTTTTCCAAAATTCACATCGCAAAATAGTACGTCTTACTGATGAACATTGTTTCTGCGAAACTTGAAAAAATTTCGATATTTATGTGAAACTAATAAACTAATGTCATGACACAATATAACTAAGAAACGTGATTAAAATGGTGATAATCTTTTATTAAATAGAATAAGTTAAATATTAAATAAAAGAATACCCCACTATGGTTAGCACGTTGTCTACTGATTAAAGAGACTTGGGTTGGAGCCCAAGATACGACATGGATGTTTGTGTCGTTTTCCTGCTGAGGTGGGGCGGGGGTGGCTCAGTCGGTAGCGCGCCAGGCTTGTAATCTGTAGTTCCCAGGTTCGAGTCCCAGCTAGGTCAGCGTTGAGATTTATCTCCGCAAAATTATCCGCCTTGCCCACGGTCAGTAGGGGACACCGCTGGGCTTGGAAAGGTCGCCGTCCGTCGGATGGGACGTCAAGCCGTGGCCCCGTGTGCGGGAGAGAGCCATACCCTATGCACGTTAAAGAACACGCTGGATGGCCTTGACGGGAGACTACCATCTGTCTCCCAACAGCTGTTCCAGTGAGTCCCCTCCCCCAACCTTCTCCGAGCCTTCGGGGTCCATGTGACCTGGCCATTTAGCACATGGTGTGCAAAAAAGTGCCGCTCAGAGGTAAAACAACCCAACGTTAAAGAACACGTTGGATGGCCTTGACGGGAGGCTACCATCTGTCTCCCAACAGTTGTTCCAGTGGGTCCCCTCCCCCAACCTTCTCTGAGCCTTCGGGGTCCATGTGACCTGGCCATTTAGCCCATGGTGTGCAAAAAAGTGCCGCTCAGAGGTAAAACAATCCAACGTTAAAGAACACGTTGGATGGCCTTGACGGGAGGCTACCATCTGTCTCCCAACAGCTGTTCCAGTGGGTCCCCTCCCCCAACCTTCTCTGAGCCTTCGGGGTCCATGTGACCTGGCCATTTAGCCCATGGTGTGCAAAAAAGTGCCGCTCAGAGGTTAAACAACCCAACGTTAAAGAACACGTTGGATGGCTTTGACGGGAGTCTACCATCTGTCTCCCAACAGCTGTTCCAGTGGGTCCCCTCCCCCAACCTTCTCTGAGCCTTCGGGGTCCATGTGACCTGGCCATTTAGCCCATGGTGTGCAAAAAAGTGCCGCTCAGAGGTAAAACAACCCAACCCGACCCTGTTGAGGTCCTGCCATCCTCTCAGATCTTCTACTATGGCATATAAACTGACAGGCTCCTGTCAGACCTCTGTGGCAATCAGCTGCTTGAGGGGGTATTTATTTTTCAAGCAGTTTCTTACCTTTTTTTCCGGTTTGATCGAGTCACTTGTCTTCCTCGCTCCCCCCATTTTTTCCCCTTATCCGGGCCTCATAATATGCAAATGCCGTGAATTCAAAAAATGTGTCTCAGGATGCACAAAACATTGATTCTTCAATCACAGCTAAAAAAATTAGCTAAAACAAAACTTGTGGGTTGGGTTGTTTTGCCTCTGAGCGGCACTTTTTTGCACACCATGAGCTAAATGGCCAGGCCACATGGACCCCGAAGGCCCAGAGAAGGTTGGGGGAGGGGACCCACTGGAACAGCTGTTGGGAGACAGATGGTAGCCTCCCGTCAAGGCCATCCAGCGAGTTCTTTAACGTGCACAGGGTATTTCTCTCCCGCACACGGGATCACGGCTTAACGTCCCATCCGACGGACGGCGGCCTTTCCAAGCCCATCGGTGTCCCCTACTGACCGTGGGTAACGCGCGGAAATTTTGCGGAGATAAATCTCAACGCTGACCCAGCTGGGACTCGAACCTGGGAACTACAGATTTCGAGCCTGGCGCGCTACCGACTGAGCCACCCCCACCCCAAAACTTGTGGAAAAGCAAAATTGCTGTAAATTAGCTTCAGAGATGTTTTCGCTGGAAGAACGTGTCAATAAGTGGTAAGAGAGCAAACAAGCTTATATGTTATTGCCACCCTAAAGCAGAGAATAAATCATTTAACTGGATAACTGTAAATCGCTCTCCGTGCAGCCATAAATCCCAGAATAAAATAACAAGGTTTTGAAGCACTTAAGTCGGAACATAATTTCAACTTATTCCTATCGATGGATTAGTTCTATTCAAGTACACAACGGCTAAAAGGCTCCAAACGATCGAGAGTAATCCTTCAAAATCCGACAGAAATCTTGTTAAACGAATCGCAACACAAATGCACTTAAAAGAAGGAAGAGGAAAAGAAAGTAACTGGGAGAGAGAAAAGCATACAAAAAAAAAACGAGATAAAATTTTTTAGAGAGGGAAAGAGAAAGGAAGGGGGGGGGGGATAAGATTGTAACAAGCCTCGCGCGATGAGTTTGCGCGCCGCAAAAGCTGGATTTGACAATGCCCGAAGCAGTCACATCATCGCGCCGCTGCACGTGCTGGTGACGTCGTCATCGCTGGCTGCGGGCGCTTCAGATGGGCGGCTTCTATTTGTCCAGTGGGCGGGGAATACGTGTGTCGTGATTGGACGTGCGCTGCAAAGCGATTTCGAGACGAGATGCGCCGTCATTGGCCTTGTTGTGGGGTCAATTCACGAAACAACGATCAATCAACCGTTTTTTTATGGCTTCCACTACGCTGATCATGTCGGGTTAAGACTTAAGTGGTTGGTTGTGTGAAGTCATTCTATTGTTGTTAAAAAATTAAAAAAAGAAGACTCTGTTTACCACTTGATGGCGTTCTCCACACCTAACGAACTAAAGGTGCGTCTTAGCACAGAAAGAAGTTCCAGTTGCTATCGCTTCTTGCGGCTGTTGGGTTAGGTTGTTTTCCTCTGAGCGGGACTTTTTTGCACACCATGGGCTAAATGGCCAGGTCACATGGACCCCGAAGGCTCAGAGAAGGTTGGGGGAGGGGACCCACTGGAACAGCTGTTGGGAGACAGATGGTAGCCTCCCCTCAAGGCCATCCAGCGTGTTCTTTAACGTGCACAGGGTATGGTTCTCCCGCACACGGCTTAACGTCCCATCCGACGGACGGCGGCCTTTCCAAGCCCATCGGTGTCCCCTACTGACCGTGGGCATGGCGGGGAATTTTGCGGGGATAAATCTCAACGCTGACTCAGCTGGGACTCGAACCTGGGAACTACAGATTACGAGCCTGGCGCGCTACCGACTGAGCCACCCCCGCCCCACATATTTCACAACTTTAAAAAATGGACTGAGGGTTAACTTTTTACCCGTTCAGATCAGAACTCTGAAACATATAGCCCACAATAATTTTTAAAACATTTGCAAATCAGCACAACCGAGTTCAAGCACAAGCTTTCAAATATTGATTATTTTGAAAATTTTTACTTACAAAATTGCAGCTGATCTAAAATAAGAATATGAACAACCATTTTCATATTTTATTTGGATGAACTTTTCGTTTCTAAGTTGAAGTATTTTTTTCATTTTGTGAAAGCTTAGATATTTGTAGTCCCGATGAATTTAGCCCCTACATTCGTGGGAGTTTCACAATTCGGCCATCATTGCTAGAGAGTGATTAACACAATTCGGATCACATAAATGTTAAGGATAGCCAAACAACATTCTGTATTCTATTTAGCACGTAGTGGAAACAACATTCTGTATTCTATTTAGCACGTAGAAAAATTCCCCGCCCTGCCCACGGTCAGTAGGGGACACCGATGGGCTTGGAAAGACCGCCGTCCGTCGGATGGGATGTTAAGCCATGGCCCCATGTGCGGGAGAGCCATACCCCGTGCACGTTAAAGAACACACTGGATGGCCTTGACGGGAGGCTATCATCTGTCTCCCAACAGCCGTTCCAGTGGGTCCCCTCCCCCAACCTTCTCTGATCCTTCGGGGTCCTTGTGACCTGGCCATTTAGCTCATGATGTGTAAAAAAGTGCCATTCAGAGGTAAAACAACCAACCAACCAACTATACAAAACTTTAAGCTATCAATAAATGTAGTACTTTCAAACGATTTATCAATAATAAAAGTTAAAAAAAAGTTTAATTTGCATTTAATCAAAATTTAGAGTTTTACTATATTTATCTCGTCAAAACTGGAGCATACCTGTTTCTAAATCATTTACTGTACCTTTTGCATTCTTTTTCAACGGCGAATAAATAATATTTATGGTAACTGATTGAGATGTTAGTTCCCATTTAGAAAACCATAATCACTTACTCCGTATTTTCAAATTAATTTAACATATATAAAGTACAAATTACACATGATAAGAATACCGGACTTCAGACTAATAATTATTTTCAAATCCCGAATTTTGTTAATAATTACGGTAAAAAACTTAAAGAGTATAAAGTGCCGGAGATCTTCAACCAGTTACCAAGAGAAATCATATTTCTAACTAATTTTAGTGAGATTAAGTTAAAGGTTAAAAAACTATTTAAAAAATGTCTGTTAATCTGTAATCCTGAGAAAACCTGTATCTATATGACTTTTGTGTTCTTTTTTAACTATGTTCACTTATGTATGAAAACAAATGCTCATCAATATTTCCTGCAGATAAGCTATTAGCTTTGCGGGTCAAATGTATAAAATCTCTCTACATCTGTATTTTGGGTTGTTGGGTTGTTTTACCTCTGAGTGGCACTTTTTTGCACACCATGGGCTAAATGGCCAGGTCACATGGACCCCGAAGGCTCAGAGAAGGTTGGGGGAGGGGAAACACTGGAACAGCTGTTGGGAGACAGACGGTAGCCTCCCGTCAAGACCATCCAGCGTGTTCTTTAACGTGCACAGGTATGGCTCTCCCGCACACGGGGCCAAGGCTTAATGTCCCATCCGACGGACGGCTGCCTTTCCAAGCTCATCGGTGTCCCCTACTGACCGTGGGCAGGGCGGGAAATTTTGCGGAGATAAATCTCAACGCTGACCCAGTTGGGACTCGAACCTGGGAACTGTATTTCAGGAGATGACGATGATGATGAATAAATATATTACATCTCAATTAACACTACAGTGGAAATACAAATATATTTTTTATCAGTACTAATAATTTTATTAACTGCCTTGCTTTCCTTATTATGATCACTCATGCGAAGGAAAAAAGTTCTAATAAAAAATAACGCTATCATAGGTTTATCTTTTTTCTTTAAACATTTGTCATAATTTTTATAATCACTTTCTAAAAATATTTTGTACGGATTTATTTTATCTTTATCGTATTATTCCCCTTTAATCCACATCAATATTTTTAATCCTGCAGTAATTCTCTATTATTTTTATCTTTCCACCAATCCCTCTTTTGCTACACTTAGAGAGCATATCAGCGTAATCCATTATTAAAATACATTAATCATATAACTGATCTATATCCACGAAATTGTCATATTTCAGAGCTAAATCACGGATCATCAAAAATGTAAAGGATAAAAATATAATCGTTAGCGATTAAAAAAAAAGATTTTTAATATAACTAGATGATATAATGTGTTTCTTTAGAAAATCAAAATGTAAATCCGGAATAACGTCACGGAATGTGTAAAATAGATAGCGAATAAAAGGAGCGATTTCGTAGAGACTCGATCATTTGAAGTTGGAACGCTACATTGTCAGGATGGAATTGGCAGATTGTTTCATGATGCCCCGAAAAAGATGCTTAGGTACAGTCGCTCAAAAAAGTATCCGAACACTACGGTTGATTACAGAATTCAGAAAAAAATATCTGGCAACGATTTTTTTTTTTAGAAATTAGTGATCTGGCAACCTTCGTGTCACGTGACACGAAGGTTGCCAGATCACTAATTTCTAAAAAAAAATCGTTGCCAGATATTTTTTTCTGAATTCTGTAATCAACCGTAGTGTTCGGATACTTTTTTGAGCGACTGTAGGTGGTCATATTATTTTGATACTAGATCGTGTGGGCTCACTCACGGAAATATTGAGCGTGTGCAGTTACCGTTCACAGCAAATTGGAGCGTGTGCAGTTACTGCACACGCTCCAGTTTGCTGTGAACGGTAACTGGAGCGTGTACAGTTGCTGTACACGCTCCAGATTTTTTTCCTGAATTCTGTAATCACGTGGCACGAAGGTTGCCAGATCACTAATTTCTAAAAAAAAATCGTTGCCAGATATTTTTTTCTGAATTCTGTAATCAACCGTAGTGTTCGGATACTTTTTTGAGCGACTGTAGGTGGTCATATTATTTTGATACTAGATCGTGTGGGCTCACTCACGGAAATATTGAGCGTGTGCAGTTACCGTTCACAGCAAATTGGAGCGTGTGCAGTTACTGCACACGCTCCAGTTTGCTGTGAACGGTAACTGGAGCGTGTACAGTTGCTGTACACGCTCCAGATTTTTTTCCTGAATTCTGTAATCACGTGGCACGAAGGTTGCCAGATCACTAATTTCTAAAAAAAATCGTTGCCAGATATTTTTTTCTGAATTCTGTAATCAACCATAGTGTTCGGATACTTTTTTGAGCGACTGTAGGTGGTCATATTATTTTGATGCTAGATCGTGTGGGCCCACTCACGAACGTGTACAGTTGCGTGTACAGTTGATGTACACGCCCAGATACCACGCCAGATACACGAATTCTGTAATCAACCATAGTGTTCGGAACATTTTTCGAGCGACTGTAATTCAAAATGATGATGATGCCTAAAGATTGGAGTCTGAACGAATGAACACGCTGGTAGCCAAATTCTTCAACATCCACCATTTTGTTGTCTCAAGGCTATGACAGCAAATTCCAAACAATAGTTGTCAGAAGACCTCTTCAAGTGCATCCTAGGATTACATCCCCTAAATTGGAAGAATATTGGAAAGATATTCCGACGGAATATTGGAAGAATATTGGAAAGATATTCCGACGGAATATTGGAAGAACATCCCGACGGAATGGAGAGCAACTGCATCATCTCCGGTTTCAGACCTCATTTCACCCACATGGAGGCAGAAATATGTCAAAACTATGAAGAGAACCGCTTCTCAAGGTCGGATTCTATACTCGTCGATCCGATGTATGTGTTCTTTTAACCTCCAGACAGAGATAGGGCCACTTCAAATGGTGTCATGTGTAGTCTGGATCCGAAAGCAATGGAGTTATGCACTGTTCACTGACGAGACGAAATTTCTTCTCTAGAATCGGACAGCAGGGTTGGGTTGTTTTACCTCTGAACAGCACTTTTTTGCACACCATGGGCTAAATGGCCAGGTCACATGGACCCCGAAGGCTCAGAGAAGGTTGGGGGAGGGGACCCACTGGAATAGCTGTTGGGAGAGAGATGGTAGCCTCCCGTCAAGGCCATCCAGCGTGTTCTTTAACGTTGGATTGTTTTACCTCTGTGCGGTACTTTTTTGCATACCATGGGCTAAATGGCCAGGTCACATGGACCCCGAAGGCTCAGAGAAGGTTGGGGGAGGGGACCCACTGGAATAGCTGTTGGGAGACAGATGGTAGCCTCCCGTCAAGGCCATCCAGCGTGTTCTTTAACGTGCACAGGGTATGTCTCTCTCCCGCACACGGGGCCACGGCTTAACGTCCCATCCGACGAACGGCGGCCTTTCCAAGCCCATCGGTGTCCCCTACTGACCGTTGGCAGGGCGGGGAATTTTGCGGAGATAAATCTCAACGCTGACCCAGCTGGGACTCGAACCTGGGAACTACAGATTACGAGCCTGGCGCGCTACCGACTGAGCCACCCCCGCCCCACAAAATTGAGGTAAAATAATCCAAATCTTAAGCGCTATTGAAAAGTTCTCCTTCTCTACGGAGCCATGAAATTTTGGGATCTTTGTGACCTGGGGATATAACCTATTGTGCGCAACGTAGTGCCTCTTCCAGGTAAAACAATTCAGCTAAAGGTTTTCATCGTAATTTGACTATTTATAGCGTTTAATCATAAACACCTTTACATGAGCTGTACGTTCCAAAAAAGTATCTCTATATATGCTTCCAATGAAATGGAATTTATTGGCAAATTTATGTTTTAGGAGAACTACGTCACAGCAGATTCCTCAAGCTGAAGTTTTGTGGAAAATGTGAACTGCGATTTTGTGTTGAGTAATTGTGTCGTTTTTCTGCTGAGGTCCTGCCATCCTCTCAGACCTTCTACTACGGCATATAAACTGACAGGCTCCTGTCAGACCTCTGTGGCAAGCAGCTGCTTGAGGGGGTATTTATTTTTTTATATAATGATCTAAGAGGAAGTTTGTGCAACATTAGAACTCTAGTTTTTACTCACACTGCATAATTAAAAACAAAGTGTCTGCAAGACTTGACCCATTCATGGAAACCGTTGGATTGGATTCTTTTAAAGCATGCTTTTGTTGCAGACAATAGGCTAAACAGGCGAGGCACAAGGACCCCCAAAGACTCGGCGCTGCGTAGGAAAACATTGGGTTGGATTGTATTAACTTTGAACGGCATTCAGCGGGATGAACGGTTAACTCAAAGGATGATCAGAAAAGGATGAGGGAATGGGATTCACAAGGTCGCTAAGAGACAGATGGATGTTTTCCCTCAAGGCCATCCAGCATTTTCGTTATTTTATTTTCATACATTTGTAAACAAAATAATTTATACATTTGGTTAAGTTCGAGTCCCAGCTGGGTCAGCGTTGAGATTTATCTCCGCAAAATTCCGCGCCCTGCCCATGGTCAGTAGGGGACACCGATGGGCTTGGAAAGGCCGCCGTCCATCGGATGGTACGTTAAGCCGTGGCCCCATGTGCGGGAGAGCCATACCCTGTGCACGTTAAAGAACACGCTGGATGGCCTAGACGGGAGGCTACCATTTGTCTCCCAACAGCTGTTCCAGTTAGTCCCCTCGCCCAACCTTCTCTGAGCCTTCGGGGTCCTTGTGACCTGGCCATTTAGCCCATGGTGTGCAAAAAATTGCCGATCAAATGCAACCCAACCCAACATTTGGTTAATATTATTGTATAATATTAGCAGCAAGAGTAATTCGGATTTTTAGGGCGAAATTTAAAAATTTACAAAATTAAAATTAAAGATAAACAATTATAAATTTTAGAACGGGACACGGATTAACTCAGTCAGCACCTGCGATTTTGTCCGTTAAAGTCCGGTCCTCTCTTAGTGAGAAAGGGAACTCTAGTTTTTACATTGGAACGTTAGTTTTATTTATGCATTGATTAACCTTTACGTTAATCAATTAATAAACATAACCATTACTTTCACTGATGAATAAACATCACCATTACTTTCATTAATTTCTTAAATATACCATTACCTTCATTGTTACATAAATATAACCATTACTTTCATTAATTTCTTAAATATACCATTACCTTCATTGTTACATAAATATAACCATTACTTTCATTAATTTCTTAAATATACCATTACCTTCATTGTTACATAAATATAACCATTACTTTCATTAATGCATAAATATAATCATTACTTTCATTGATACATAAATATAACCATTACTTTCATTAATACATAAATATAATCATTATTTTCATTAACATATAAATATAACTATAAATTACATTTTCACAATAATTTTTATGACATGACAAATTCAATATTTTTTAAAACAATGTGTATTATTTTTACACCTTTTGAAAAATAATTTAAAGCTTTCCAACTAAAATAAAAGCCTTATTTAGGTAGTTTTTTTTATTTCAGTTGTGCTATTTTTATCTCTGAGGTTTCTGATGAGGGATGGGTTGCATTTGATCGGTCCATTTTTCATACACTAGGCTAGATGAAGGAAGCCTTCTGTCAAGAAGGAAGCCTCCTGTCAAGGCCATCCAGTTTATTCTTTAACGTTCAGAGGCTCTTATGGACACGGGCCACGGCTTAAAGTCTTATCCGATGGACGGCGGCCATTCAAAACCAACGGCTTTCCCTTTCTCGCCGAGGAAAAGGTAGGGGCTAGCGGGTTAAATTCGCGACGCTGAAGCAAGTTGGGAATCGAACCCGGGAACTGCAGGTTACGAACCTGGTAGCTTTGGAGTAAATAATCATCTGTAAAGGTCAAGATCAGAGCTTTCTACACCTGCTTGCTGATTTATTTATTTATTTATCCATCTTCTATCCTGTCAGAATTGCGTCTATAATTATTTATAGTACGTTTCCAAATAGTAAACATTTCATTTTTAATTTTTAAAAATGAATATTGCATACGATCTATTTTTGCCAGAAATTTTAAATTTTAGTGGTGGAGTGGATTTGTCCTTTACTTAATATTTTTTTTTGTTTCAAGAGTTTAAATGAATTTTTCTGTGTGTGTTTTATTGTTGCAAGTAAAATATTGCTATTCGTATTTTGCTGATCATCCATTAGGTCGAATTCCAACTGCTAGAAGGGGGGGGGGGGGGCAAAAGTGAAAATGAATTGCATTATATTTCACATAATTCTCGCATTCTATATGTGATATGTAAGTATAATATACATTTTTTCCATGATTTATTCTACTTTCGCTAATTTGAATTAAATATAATATATCGATTAATACGCAATAAAAATATTGGGTGAAATTTGAGAGAAGCTAATTCCATCTATTGTGGTTAATTGTAGTTATATTTCATTTGCATACATTTTGCCTAATTCATCCAAGTCCAGAGATTAAACTATGAAATTTCTTACAACGATTGATACTCAGTTTCAAAAACAGCTCTTGCCTATTTCCAGTGATTGTTCCGTGAAATATTCCCGCAGATTTCTCAGTGTAATATTCCCATTGGTTATTCGATATAATATATCCCAATGGTTATTCAATGTATTACATCCCAATGTTATTCAATGTAATATATCCCTATGGTTATTCGATTAATATTCCCATGATTATTCGACGTAATATTCCCATGATTATTCGATGTAATATTCCCATGATTATTCGATGTAATATTCCCATGATTATTCGACGTAATATTCCCATGATTATTCGACGCAATATTCCCATGATTATTCGCTAATATTCCCATGATCATTCGACTAATATTCCCATGATTATTCGACGTAATATTCCCATGATTATTCGACGTAATATTTCCCAAAGGTTATTTGGTATTGTAATATTCCTAACGGTTATTCCCTGTAACAATCCCAAAGATTATTAAGTATGATATTCATAGATTATTCAGTGTAATATTCCTACGATTATTCGGTGTAATAGTCCCAAGGATTAATTGATGTAATATTCATAACGATTATTCAATGTAATATTCCCAATGGTAATTTAATGTAATATTCGCAGGAGTTATTCAGTGTAATATTTCCAGTGTTATTCGATGCAATATTCTCAGAAATGCTTTGGTGTAATATTCCCAGTCGTTAGTCGATGTAACATTCTCTGGGATTTTTGGTGTAATATTGTCACTCGCTATTCAGTGTAATATTCCAAAGAATTATTCGACGTAATATCTTATACCCAGTGATTTTGCCGTGTAACCATTCTATCAATTATTCAACGTATATTGGGGCGGGGGTGGCTCAGTCGGTAGCGCGCCAGGCTCGTAATCTGTAGTTCCAAGGTTCGAGTCCCAGCTGGGTCAGCGTTAAGATTTATCTCCGCAAAAATTCCCCACCCTGCCCACGGTCAGTAGGGGACACCGATCGGCTTGGAAAGGCCGCCGTCCGTCGGATGGGACGTTAAGCCGTGGCCCCGTGTGCGGGAGAGCCATACCCCGTACACGTTAAAGAACACGTTGGATGGCCTTGACGGGAGGCTACCATCTGCCTCCCAACAGCTGTTCCAGTGGGTCCCTCCCCCAACCTTCTCTGAGCCTTCGGGGTCCATGTGACCTAGCCATTTAGCCCAGGTGTGCAAAAAAGTGCCGCTCAGAGGTAAAACAACCCAACCCAATTCAACGTATAATTCCCCCTCAACGCAATATTTGCAGTAGAGTAATAATCATTCTTACTCTAGTTCTGGGTGATCACTTGGGTTGTTTTACCTCTGAGCGGCACTATTTTGCACACCATGGGCTAAATGGCCAGGTCACATGGACCCCGAAGGCTCAGAGAAGGTTGGGGGAGGGGACCCACTGGAACAGCTGTTGGGAGACAGATGGTATCCTCCCGTCAAGGCCATCCAGCGTGTTCTTTAACGTGCACAGGGTATGGCTCTCCCGAACACGGGGCCACGGCTTAACGTCCCATCCGACGGACGGCGGCCTTTCCAAGCCCATCGGTGTCCCCTACTGACCGTGGGCAGGGCGGGGAATTTTGCGGAGATAAATCTCAACGCTGACCCAGGTGGGACTCGAACCTGGGAACTACAGATTACGAGCCTGGCGCGCTACCGACTGAGCCACCCCCGCCCCACCTGGGTGATCACCCGAACAGGAAAGTTCTAATAACAAACCGAACACAACAACCACACACACACAAAAAAAAAAATTAAAAAACAAACGCTCTTTGCTCCAGAAATAAATTTTCGGAAAAGCAAAAATCGTTTCTTTTCTTCCTTCATCCGAAGTTATCAATCGGGGAAAGCATTTCTTTTCCCCCGATTTCACGGGGTGAACATCTATCAGAGCCGACAGCGTAAAATGTCTCGTTTTGGAATACACGAGAGATAACGTAACCCTAGAATGACACGAAATCCACTCTTTGCTTCACTCGATACAAAATGTACGAAAGAATATCTTCTGCAGTCCGATGCAGTCCGCAATGTGTCCGACGATTACATGTCATCGAAAATCGGATTATCTGATAAATATAATCGGATTGCGGAACAGGAAAAGAAAGAGGATTTTTTTTTTTTCATTACACGTCAGGAATAAAAGAGGAAGAAAAGAACATTAGCTTTCTCTGTTTCGATCATCTTTATTTCTTCTTAAATTCTAAATTTTATGGTCGTGTTTGTTTTCCTCCTCAGGATCTGTGAAGTGATGAGAAGTGATCGAGTAAACGCATAGGACCAAAAAAACCAAAGGTTGCAATCGTTCACTCGTTATAGTTGACTTATAGAAGGATGTTGCTTAAAGAACCAACTATAATTGTTGCTTGGCGTTTGTCTTTTGAGTTGCAGTAGAACACATGAATTACTGGGGGGGGGGAATGAAGGGAGGGGGTAGTGGTGGAGGATGAAAGGATTAAGCTTTAAGGAAGAAAGATTGAGATGATTGCAATTATGTGTAAAATGGTAGCTTTTGAATCGAGCCGTGAGCAATTCAGCATGATGTGGGAGTGAACGTTTAATGATCCATATTATGTAAATGGACTTTTGTGTTTATAAATAACATACTAAACGCTTATGCAATCAGATAATAGCTTTTTTGTTTCATGTGGAAAAATTTGCTGTTTACAGTACACATGGTGAAAAAAAAAATATTTGATTTGCGGTTATTTATTATTTCGGGTATTCGCATTCAGGTTTGTTGTTCGAATGTCATTTGTGAAATGTTTGGAAATGTATTTTGATTACACGTTGTGTGAGTAATATTTTGGTGGGTTGGGTTGTTTTACCTCTGAGCGGCACTTTTTTGCACACCATGGGCTAAATGGCCAGGTCACATGGACCCCGAAGGCTCAGAGAAGGTTTGGGGAGGGGACCCACTGGAACAGCTGTTGGGAGACATATGGTAGCCTCCCGTCAAGGCCATCCAGCGTGTTCTTTAACGTGCACAGGGTATGGCTCTCCCGCACACGGGGCCACGGCTTAACGTCCCATCCGACGGACGGCGGCCTTTCCAAGCCCATCGATGTCCCCTACTGACCGTGGGCAGGACGGGGAATTTTGCGGAGATAAACCTCAACGCTGACCCAGCTGGGACTCGAACCTGGGAACTACAGATTACGAGCCTGGCGCGCTACCGACTGAGCCACCCCCGCCCAATATTTTGGTGGTTAAGGTTTTAAACATTCAGACTTTTTTTTTTCCCCCTAGATATGTCGAAATGAAGATTTGAGAGCGAATTAGACGTGGTTTGTCTCGAAGGGAAAAAAAAAGAGGTTGAAATACAAATTTAAAAAAATTGGAGCTTAAAATTTTGTGACTTAAAGTCGCTAATGGGAAGATGTCTTCCTATGACAATTCCAAAAAGGTGAATTATGGGAATGGACAGAAAAAAGGAAACATCCTCGTCAACGGAGAATTAAATTCGATGCTTCGTAACTGGTTGAATAAATTTTTATGGAAGCATATGACTGAAGATAAATATAAGATGTCAATTGAACTGTTTAAATTTCGATTTTGAACAATTTCCGTTCAGCATTTAAAAAGTTATAGAAATAAAAGTATTGAGTAACAGGGATGTCAATCATAAGAATTTTTCCTCAGAATTTAAAAAAATTATTATTTCGAATTGTGTAACAAAATAACTATATGTTTTAGAATTTGGTGCAAATGCACTCAATGCTCACTAAATTATGACCACCTCCTTCGGAGTTATGTCAGTGGAAACTAACTTCAAAGCTCTATAACTTCTTAAAAAAGAGGGGGCGGGGGTGGCTCAGTCGGTAGCGCGCCAGGCTCGTAATCTGCAGTTCCCAGGTTCGAGTCCCAGCTGGGTCAGCGTTGAGATTTACCTCCACAAAATTCCCCGATCTGCCCACGGTCAGTAGGGGACACCGATGGGCTTCGAAAGGCCGCCGTCCGTCGGATGGGACGTTAAGTCGTGGCCCCGTGTGCGGGAGAGACATACCCTGTGCACGTTAAAGAACACGCTGGCTGGCCTTGACGGGAGGCTACCATCTGTCTCCCAACAGCTGTTCTAGTGGGTCCCCTCCCCCAACCTTCTCTGAGCTTTCGGGGTCCAGGTGACCTGGCCATTTAGCCCATGGTGTGCAAAAAGTGCCGCTCAGAGGTAAAACAACCCAACCCAACTCTTAAAAAAGAGTTTTGTGACAGAATGGGACTGAAGATAAATATCTCAATCAAATCTATCTAAATCTCTATTTTCAACAATATTCCCTTAGTATTTAAAGAGTTATGATGGAAGTCTGAATATTTAACAACAGCAATGCCTAACGTTAGAATTTATCTCAGAATTATAATTTGAATAAGAGGTATTATTTTACACCATTTAATACAAAAGATGTATATTTGAAAAGTTAATGTTAATAATTTTTCGATATTTTCCTAAGACTTACATTGTTACGGGAGAGCCACAGAGGGTGTAGCTCTCCCGTATACGGAGACACGGGTTAGCGTTCCATCTGACGGACGGCGGCCTTTCCAGCCTATCGGTGTCGCCTTCTGACTGAGAGATGGGTGGTAGTTTATCGGAGATAAATCTGAATGCTGCTCCAGCTGGGACTTGAACATGGTAACCGCAGATTACGAGCCTGGTGCCTTACCGACTGAGCTCCCCCATCGGACGGGACGTTAAGCCCTGTACCCGTGTACATGAGAGTTCGACCCTGTATCAGTGTACATGAGAGCTAGACCCTGCATCCGCGTACATGAGAGCTAAATCCTGTATCCGTACAATGAGAGGTAGATCCTGTATCCGTACAATGAGAGGTAGACCCTGTATCCGTATACATGAAAGTTAGAGTATGTATCTGTGTAAATAAAAGTATCCGTGTACACGAGGGCTAGATGCTGTATCCATGTACATGAGAGCTAGACCCAGTATCCGTGTACATGAGAGTTAGACTCTGTATCTGTGTACATGAGAGCTAGACTTTGTATCCGTGTACATGAGAGCTAGACACTGTATCCGTGTACATGAGAGCTAGACACTGTATCCGTGTATATGAGAGCTAGATCCTGTATTCGCGTACATGAGAGTTAGACTATGTATCTGTGTAAATAAAAGCTAGACTTTGTATCCGTGTATATGAGGGCTAGATGCTGTATCCATGTACATGAGAGCTAGACCCTGTATCCGTGTACATGAGAGCTAGACTCTGTATCCATGTACATGAGAGCTAGACTTGGTATCCGTGTACATGAGAGCTAGACACTGTATCCGTGTATATGAGAGCTAGACCCTGTATCCGCATACATGAGAGCTAGACCCTGTATTCGCGTACATGAGAGTTAGACCCTGTATCCGCGTACATGAGAGTTAGACCCTGTATCCGCGTACATGAAAGCTAGACCCTGTATCCGTGTACATGAAAGCTAGACCCTGTATCCGCGTACACGAGAGCTAGACCCTGTATCCGCGTACACGAGAGCTAGACCCTGTATCCGCGTACACAAGAGCTAGACCCTGTATTCGCGTACATGAGAGCTAGACCCTGTATTAGCGTACATGAGAGTTAGACCCTGTATCTGCGTACACGAAAGCTAGACCCTGAATCCGCGTACACGAAAGCTAGACCCTGTAACTGCGCACATGAGAGCTAGACCCTGTATTCGCGTACATGAGAGCTAGACCCTGTATTCGCGTACATGAGAGTTAGACACTGTATCAGTGTACATGAGAGCTACACCCTGTATCTGCGCACATGAAAGCTAGACAATGTATCTGTGTACACGAGAGCTAGCCCCCCCCCCCCGTATCCGCGTACACGAGAGCTAGACCCTGTATCAGTGTACATGAGAGCTACACCCTGTATCTGCGTACATGAAAGCTAGACAATGTATCTGTGTACACGAGAGCTAGCCCCCCCCCCCCCCGTATTCGCGTACACGAGAGCTAGACCCTGTATCCGTGTACATGAGACTGTGCACATTAAAGAACCTGCTGGGTGGCTCTGACAGGAGGCTGTCATCTTCCTCTAACCTTCTCTGAACCCTTGGTACCATTATGATCTGTCCATTTAGCCCATTGTGCGCAAAAAATTACAACTCAGAGGTAAAACAACTCGACGCTACTTGTGTTCTGAAACGAGGTATCTCTTTACTTTCAGTTACTGCAGTGAAAACGTTACACACCAGAAGCTTAACAAAGAGAAAGAGAATCCAACCCCCCCTCCCATCTTTCTCAGCCGCCAACCGTAGTCCTGTTACGCAGGTTTGAGGACATCGCACGGTTTCCTGGCCACTGATGTCATAAATAAATATCTTAGATTGACAAATCCTGAGTAAATGGAACAATACATACCTTGATCCCAATCCTGACCCTCTCTTTCGAACCGACTGGCTCCCACCTCATTCATCCACGCAATATCAACCTTCCAACTTTCTTAATCCATCAATTACCAAAACGAATAAATAAAAATGGAAGCAACAGACACGACATTAGAATATTTCAACTGGCGCATGTTGGACTCTGCTGCTGTTTCATCAACCGAACCCCTTGGGAAAATGACGCGCCAATTTCTCTCCAGCGCCCAGATTAAAGCCGCTCCCCTTCCTTCTGAGCATCCCTCTGAAACAGATGGCGAATTACAAAGATAAACAAAAGAGAACCTCAATTCGCCCATCCCCACAACACATTGACATGTGACTACCTCTGCTGACTCTTCCGCATAAGATTTATTGCCTCTTCGCAAACCAACTCGGAATACTAAGTACCATGGCGACAGGCATGATGATTTCTGTTCACTATGATGCTCGCTAGTGGCTTGAGAGTCGATTCAATTTTCGGTGCACTATTAGAGACAGTTTAATGTTGAGCTTAAGTTTCGACGGCAGATTAAAGAGCCAAGACATTGTTTCCCGGTCGTTTGAATCCATTACCTAATTTATCATCTTTTCTATTATTAAGACGAACGATTGATTGCATCTGCCTCTGTCTTGGGGTTTTGACGAATTTATGAATTATTTATCCGCCATCTCGATCCACGTGGTTGAATCTCCACCACGCAAGTCACGAGCATTGCATCCTACGCTCGTTCGTAACCAAGGAAACCATCCGGCTATCTGATGGAGAGGAACATTTTCGCAAGCTTCTTTCATCTGTTGCCTCTAACCTCCCGCAGCACTGCGCAGAATTGGATCCGATATGGATGTTTTGTTGTCAGAGCAACTGTTAACGTTTGTATTTTGGCTGTAATCGTGTTTGTTAAATTGCCACTATTGATTTTTTTTTTTTTTCAAAGGGGCATTGTACTAATAAAAAGGAAATTTGCCTTTTTAATGGAGCAGGGGTTGCTCAGTTGGTAGAACGCTAGTCTCGTAACTTTTTGTTTCTCAGGTTCTTCACGTTCCTCGTAATCTGTAGTTCCCAGGTTCGAGTCCTAGCTGGGTCAGCGTTGAGATTTATCTCCGCAAAATTCCCCACCCTGCCTATGGTCAGTAGGGGACACCGATGGGCTTGGAAAGGCCGCCGTTCGTCGGATGGGACGTTAAGCCGTGTTCAGGAGAGTCATAAGCCGTGTTCAGCCGTTAAGCCGTGTTCAGGAGAGTGCACGTTAAAGAACACGCTGGAGGCTTTGACGGGAGGCTACCATCTGTCTCCCAACAGCTGTTCCAGTGGGTCCCCTCCCCCAACCTTCTCTGAGCCTTCGAGGTCCATGTGACCTGGCCATTTAGCCCATGGTGTGCAAAAAAGTACCGCTCAGTGACAAAACAACACAACTGTGTAACATTCTACTGTGAAATCTTCCCATGAAAATTGCATTTGCAATAATCAATTTCCAAAATGCTTTTGTACTCTGATATTAAATGTGTAAAATTTTTTTCATGCTAAAATAATATATCTGACATTTTTTTTATCTCACTCTAAAAAATATTAACAACATTTTAAAAATTGCAACCATCGTGATTCCCACCAAGCCCGGATGTAGAAAAAATCGTTGGGGAGGGTGGCGAGGAGATGGATTTTCAATGCAGAATAACATTTCTCTCTCTGTTTAAAATAAAAAATAAATACCCCCTCAAGCAGCTGCTTGCCACAGAGGTCTGACAGGAGCCTGTCAGTTTATATGCCACAGTAGAAGGTCTGAGAGGATGGCAGGACCTCAGGTCTTTAAAAAATGTCTTGAAAATGCACGAAATACAAATAATAATAATTAATTTTTTCACTTCTATTACTCTTACTAGCATTTTAAAGGGGATGGGGGGTGGTATCCTTGCCCCCCATATCTGTCCCTGGTCCCAGCAAACCACTAATGTACTCTGAGTAGTTAATACGCCAGACTCGTAATCTGCAGTTCCCAAGTTCGAGTACCAGCTGGCCTCGGCGAGAAAGAGGACACCAATGGGCTTAGAAAGACCGTCGCCCGTCGCATGGGACGTTAAGCCATGGTCCGTGTGCGATACCCTGTGCACGTTAAAGAACACGTTTGGAGAGCCTTGACTGGAGGCTACCATCTGTCTCCTGACAGCTGTTCCAGTGGGTCCCCTCTCCCAACCTTCTCTGAGCCCACGGGGTTCTTGTGACCTGTTCATTTAGCCCATGGTGTGCAAAAAGGTGCCGCTCAGAGGCAGGGCCGCCGACAGGGGGGGGGGGGGCAAGGGGTTCTAGTGCATTAGGGGCCCGTCAGCAATAAGGGCCCGTCAGATTAAATGACTCTTTACTTTTTCTTACAAAAATTATTCTTAGTTAAGCTATATATCGATCCTATAAAATTCCATAAGAACATTATTTGTTATAATATGCTTTTAAAAAGAAACACTAGTTGGATTATGACATATTATCTCATTAATAATAGTTGAACGAACCATTTAACATCTTTTGTCCGCGTTAACTTACATCATTTGTTTGTATTTTCCCTGTTAACCACCCCACCCCTGCAGCAGTAGCAACAGTTGGACTCTCCCAAACCCAACCCGTGCGATCAGGTATATTGTTCATGTTTCGAGTTCCAGCAACATCGTCTGTGGTCTGTGTGTCAGTGTTACAAATTATAACAGTTTAAAAGTCTCTTGTCGGCACATTTGTTTCACCATTTCGTTGTCATTTGTTTAGTAAAATGATATATTCATTGGTGCTATAGTCTAACTGAACAATGGACAAGTATAAGCATAAGTCAGGAGCTGAGAAGCCAAGGAGAGAAATAAAAAATTGGAAGTTATTAAGAAAGGGAGTAAAACTTTGTTTGAAGTCGGTGTAAAAGTGAATGTGGACAGTGAAGGTGCAAAAAATGCATGCCTGACTGCGCAACAGGATTTTTTTCCTCTGAATGTCATCATTGTGTCCAGAATAATTGCTATTAATGATTTGTAAAGATAAAAAGTTTTCAAGGGTGGGGGGGCCCGAGCATAATATTACATAGGGGCCCATAAATTCTCTCGGCGGCCCTGCTCAGAGGTAAAAAAATCCAACCCATATGGTAAAGGGCAAATAATAATAATATATGGTTTAGCCGGAAAATCTAACATTGTGTCCATGATGCATACTCGGTTTTGCATACTCGGATGCATACTCGGTTTTGGATTGGATTGTTTTACCTCTGAGCGGCACTTTTTTGCACACCATGGGCTAAATGACCAGGTCACAAGGACCCCGAAGGCTCAGAGAATGTTGGGGGAGGGGACCCACTGGAACAGCTGTTGGGAGACAGATGGTAGCCTCCCGTCAAGGCCATCCAGCGTGTTTTTTTAACGTGCACAGTGTATGGCTCTCCAGCACACGGGACCACGGCTTAATGTCCCATCCGACGGACGGCGACCCTTCCCAAACCCATCGGTGTCCCCTACTGACCGTGGGCAGGGCGGGGAAATTTTGCGGAGATAAATCTCAACGCTGACCCAGCTGGGACTCGAACCTGGGAACTACAGATTACGAACGTAGCGCGCTACCGACTGAGCCACCCCCGCCTCTACATACTCGATATGTCGAATGATGCAAACTCGGTATTTTAGAATCAGTCAAGAATATTACTTCACATGGGAAAAAAGTTATAAGTATATCTTTATGCAACTTACTTCTGACTCAAAAGTTAAAAAAAAATTTTTCTGCGTATGTACAGTCGCTTCAATATCCGACCGCTACGGTTGATTACAGAATTCAGAAAAAATATCTGGCAACGATTTATTTTTTTAAAAATTAGTGATCTGACAACCTTCGTGTCAAGGTTGCCAGATCACTAATTTCTAAAAAAAATCGTTGCCAGATATTTTTTCTGAATTCTGTAAATCAACCGCGGTGTTCGGATATTTTTTTGAGCGACTGTACAAATGTGGGTGAATCTCAGAAACCATCAGATAAAAAAAAATATTGTACGATTATGAAATATCTAAATCCTTACATCAGAGATTTTTTGCTCTGATGAAACATGTGATGTACGATAACAAAATTTGAATAAGCTGGCAGAAAGGCCACTTGCAAGGCAACTGCTATTGCTACAAGTCCGGTAAGGTCATTTTTTGCAAAAGTGATGAAGCGAACAAAGGCATTAAAAAAAAAATCCCTATTCTTACGAGACTTGAGTTTATTTTACTATACACATGAAAAATAATGTTTAGCCAGGTTAGTTCAAATTTTATGCTAATCTGTTGATTACGAGAGCTCTGAGCGGCACATTTTTTGCACACCATGGGCTAAATGGCCAGGTCACATGGACCCCGAAGGCTCAGAGAAGGTTGGGGGAGATGACCCACTGGAACAGCTGTTGGGAGACAGATGGTAGTTTCCCGTCAAGGCCACCCATCAGAAAAAATATCTGGAGCGTGTACAGCAACTGTACATGATCCAGTTACCGTTCACAGCAAACTGCACACGCTCCAGTTTGCTGTGAACGGTAACTGCACACGCTCCAGTTTGCTGTGAACGGTACTGCACACGCTCAATATTTCTGTGAGTGGGCCCACACGATCCAGGTTTTTGTGAGTTCACACGATCCAGGTTTTTGTGAGTTCACACGATCCAATGTGCTGTGAATATTAAAATAGCGAATGGTTGGGTTATTTCACCTCTGAGCGGCATTTTTTTGCACACCATGGGCTAAATGGCCAGGTTACATGGACCCCGATGGCTCAGAGAAGATTGGGGGTGGTGACCCACTGAAACAGCTGTTAGGAGACAGATGGTAGCCTCCCGTCAAGGTCAGCCAGCGTGTTCTTCAACGTGCACAGGGTATGACTCTCCCGCACACGAGGCCACGGCTTAACGTCCCATCCGACGGACGGCGGTCTTTACCAAGCTCATTGATGTCCCCTACTGACCGTGGGCAGGGCGGGGAATTTTGCGGAGATAAATCTCAACGCTGACCCAGCTGGTACTAATCTGTGTTATGTAAAAGTTTCACTTAGTCCTTATCTGGAAATATACAGAAGTTAAAACAGAAAGGTACGAATGACATTCTGAATCTCAATATCTGTTGCTATTTCACTATTTTTAAATCATCAAATAATCTTTTAAAAAAAAACTAGAATGTTAAAATTGCAAATTCGTACGTTGTCTAATCATAGCGTGAAAGCCGATTATATTTTTAAGTAGGGGTAAAGGCGAAAAATAATATTTAAGAAGTATTTGTTATATATGAAACGTTAGTGGGCAATAAGACGAGCTAAGGTTGTTTACAACTTTAAGAACAACAAAAACATCGGCTGGCGGGGGCAAGTTTTCGGGTAGAGAACTCGCGACTGAAACGTGCTGCCAGATCCCAATAACAAATATTGCTTTTCATAATTTTGGAATGAGAACGCTCGACAAATGTATTCTGGTAATGGGTTTTGGCAACGTGAAAACTGTTTAAAACGTACATAATGGAATCTTTCTACATAATAATACAATAACTTGAGTTTATATGGAAAATTTTGCAATAAACAGCCACGTTTCTTCAGTTATATATGTATTTTTTTCAGATGGCAAAGTGATTATCTTTGGTTGAAAAGAACCTGGGTTCGAATCCCTTAATCTTTTGAATAGTCAATAGAATAAAGATAAAGTTTGTCTTTATTTTTAAACAAATTTTATCTGTTCTTTTTTAGAACCAGTTAAGAAATATTTTAACTGGTTTTTAACCACCTGCATTAGACTCTTGGTCTCACCTTCACAGATCTGCTCTACGACCTGTTATACTCTGTTGGGTTGTTTTACCTCTGAGCGGCACTATTTCTTGCACACAGTTTGTCAAAATGGCCACGTCACAAAGACCCTCAGGAGTCTGGGAAAGGAGATCCACTAAACAGCTGTTAGGATTGGATTGTTTTACCTCTGAGCGGCACTTTTTTTACACATCATGGGGTGGCTCAGTCGGTAGCGCGCCAGGCTCGTAATCTGTAGTTCACAGGTTCGAGTCCCAGCTGGGTCAGCGTTGAGATTTATCTCCGCAAAACTCTCCCACGGTCAGTAGGGGACACCGATGGGCTTGAAAAGACCGCCGTCCGTCGGATGGGACGTTAAGCCGTGGCCCCGTGTGCGGGAGAGCCATACCCTGTGCACGTTAAAGAACACGCTGGATGGCCTTGACGGGAGGCTACCATCTGTCTCCTAACAGCTGTTCTAGTGGGTCCCCTCTCCCAACCTTCTCTGAGCCTTCGGGGTCCATGTGACCTGCCATTTAGCCCATGGTGTGCAAAAAAGTGCCTCTCAGGGGTAAAACAACCCAACGTGTTAAAGAACACGCTGGATGGCCTTGACGGGAGGCTACCATCTGTCTCCCAACAGCTGTTCCAGTGGGTCCCCTCCCCCAACCTTCTCTGAGCCTTCGAGGTCCATGTGACCTGGCCATTTAGCCCATGGTGTGCAAAAAAGTGCCGCTCAGAGGTAAAACAATCCAATCCACGTTGCCAAAACCCATTACCAGAATACATTTGTAGAGCGTTCTCATTCCAAAATTATGAAAAACAATATTTGTTATTCGGATCTGGCAGCATGTTTTAATCGCGTCATCTCTACCGGGAAACTTGTCCGCCATCCGATGTTTTTTTTGTCGCTCTTAAAATTGCAAACAACCTTAGCTTGTCTCATTGCATTTCAGAAGTTCTGGTTTTCGGAACTAAGTAGAGAGGACAGTTTCTGCTGTTTATTTATAATTTTTATATCCGCAAACAAGTTTTCTTAGGCAGATATAGTTCACCTATGAAATGTAATACTTTTTGTGTCAATAAAGGTCATTATTATTATTAGATGGACTCGCAAAATCAGTTGAAAAAAGACCTCGTAATTGACAGCGATTTTAAGTAATACATAAAAAAATTGTTTAAAAGCCCAAGAATTATGATAAAAAATATTGTAAAGGTGTAGAAATACATGCAGTAGATCTACTGTCGTTGGGGCGGGGGTGGCTCAGTCGGTAGCGCGCCAGGCTCGTAATCTGTAGTTCCCAGGTTCGAGTCCCAGCTGGGTCAGCGTTGAGATTTATCTCCGCAAATTTCCCCGCCCTGCCCACGGTCAGTAGGGGACACCGATGGGCTTGGAAAGGCCGCCGTCCGTCGGATGGGACGTTAAGCCGTGGCTCCGTGTGCGGGAGAGCCATACCCTGTGCACGTAAAAGAACACGCTGGATGGCCTTGACGGGAGGCTACCATCTGTCTCCCAACAGCTGTTCCAGTGGGTTCCCTCCCCCAACCTTCTCTGAGCCTTCGGGGTCCATGTGACCTGGCCATTTAGCCCATGGTGTGCAAAAAAGTGCCGCTCAGAGGTAAAACAAGCCAACCCAAATCTACTGTCGTTAAATGTAGATGATAAAAAAAACTCTGGAACTATGGGAACGGCGTCCACACGCGTTCTCTCTCTCCCCCTCCCCCCCTAATTTTCAGCCTTGGTTTTGAATAAGGCGAACAGAAAATGGAGTAAACTACAGGAGCATGCGATTTCCACTGATACGATTCCAATACTATGTATTAAGAGGGTTCTATTTCCTTTATATTTATTTCTATTTACGGGGGTTCGGAAGGGTCTGACAAAAAGTAGGCATCTAACAATTTTCATTTCTGAAAATGAATAGGTTGGGTTGTTTTACCTCTGAGCGGCACCTTTTTGCGCACCATGGACTAAATGGCCAGGTCACATGGACCCCGAAGGCTGAGAGGAGGTTGAGGGAGGGATCCACTGGAACAGCCATTGGGAAACAGATGGTAGCCTCCCGTCAAGGTCATCCAGTGTGTTCTTTAACGTGTACCGGGTATGGCTGTCTCGCACAAGGGACCACGACTTAACGTCCCATCCGACAAACGGCGGCTTTTCTGAAAATGAATGAATGACGGAAATTAATAGATTCCGCCATTCTTTCTACCACCCCCCACCTTTATTTATTTTTATCTATTTATTTATCTTTTTTTTTTTCGAGATACAACTCTAACGGCGGAAATTCAAACTAATGAGAGATTTAAAAAACTGTAAAATGAAATATTTATTAGTATTTATCTGGAAGATTAGTAATTCTCTGGAAGAATTTTTTCATTTGTCGCTTAAGGAGAAAAAGTGGCGTTTTTCTACCGTTATCGGAATGAAATGGAAAATTCCTGTAGCGGATATTCATTTCTCGGCCTTCGAATTCTACCGTGAAAACTTCACATTTCTAATATGAATGGACAGAGTATTTACAATATTCGTTTCAAGTTCTAGTATTTTGCAAATTTAGACTATTTAACGGTGGATATTTAAACCTTTTTTGGAAATGCAAATCATGACATCTTATTAGCTAGTACAGTCGCTCAAAAAAATATCCGAACACTATGGTTGATTACAGAATTCAGAAAAAATATCTGGTGACGATTTTTTTTAGAAATTAGTGATCTGGCAACCTTCGTGTCACGTGACACGAAGGTTGCCAGATCACTAATTTCTGAAAAAAATCGTTGCCAGATATATTTTTTCTGAATTCTGTAATCAACCATAGTGTTCGGATATTTTTTTGAGCGACTGTAGGTGGTCATATTATTTTGATACTAGATCGTGTGGGCTCACCCACGGAAATATTGAGCGTGTGCAGTAACTGCAAACGCTCCAGATTGCTGTGAACGGTAACTGGAGCGTGTACAGTTGCTGTACACGCTCCAGATATTTTTCCTGAATTCTGTAATCACATGACACGAAGGTTGCCAGATCACTAATTTCTAAAAAAATCGTTACCAGATATTTTTTCTGAATTCTGTAATCAACCATAGTGTTCGGATATTTTTGGAGCGACTGTACTAATGTGGGTGAATCTCAAAACGACCTAAAAAAAGTCTCAAAAAGTTTTTTAAAACTTTTTCTTTGGTTGCCAGATTCTATAGAAATAACAGATACTTCGAAATTACGATTTCAAACTTTTTTTCACAACGTGAACCTGGCAGTACGAGGTTAATTTTTTTTAAAAAACTAAACACTCAGCTGCCAACAGGTAAGGGGCGAGGGTGGCTCAGTCGGTAGCGCACCAGGCTCGTAATCTGTAGCTCCCAGGTTCGAGTCCCAGCTGGGTCAGCGTTGAGATTTTTCTCCGCAAAATTTCCCCGCAATGCCCACGGTCAGTAGGGGACACCGATGGGCTTGGAAAGACCGCCGTCCGTCGGATGGGACGTTAAGCCGTGGCCCCGTGTGCCGGAGAGACATACCCTGTGCACGTTAAAGAACACGCTGGATGGCCTTGACGGGAGGCTACCATCTGTCTCCCAACAGCTGTTCCAGTGGGTCCCCTCACCCAACCTTCTCTGAGCCTTCGGGGTCCTTGTGGCCTGGCCATTTAGCCCATGGTGTGCAAAAGAGTGCCGCTCAGAGGTAAAACAATCCAATCCAAAAGCCAAAAGGTAAATGAAGCCTAAACGGAGTTAATTTCAACGCAAAAAAGAGCGTTAAAGTGAGAGACTTAAAAAAAAAATGTTAGAATGGAATAAAACACAGTGGTACGAAAAAAAAAAAACAGTGTACTTTTGCACAACACTGGATTCAAGAGACAATAACTACATAGTAATAATAAAGGAACTCTTTACCGGTTCACCAAATGCAGAGTCGATGTAAAAGTTCCGTGACAGAGCCACGTTTGTCACGAGGAAGTGTTGCACGAACAAAGAGGCAGCGAGATCACCGAGAGCTGTCGTTTGCGGGTAAAAGAAAGTGCAGCGATGGAACGATTAAAGGGGGAGACGCTTTCTGTTGGCTGCAGGAGATGTTCGTCTGCCTTCTGGTGGAACAAGAGGCCCGCTTCATTTTATTTATCAGTTGATACGGCGACTCCAAATTGTAGTTGAAGTCTGGTGACATCTTTTCGGGGTAGAGAATGACTTTCCTAGAAAAATCTAGTTGGTCTTTTTTTTTTGTTGCTTCTAACCGTTATCAGTGTTTATTGGGTGTGGAGAAGAGATAGTCAGTCTGGAAGGAAGAAGAGGTTACTGGATAAAAGGGCCAGGATTCTTGGAATTGGAGGTAGGACACAATAGCAAAGAAAGATAACAGGATGGCATGAAGTCGTCGACAGAATTTTAAGAGTTGTAGAAGAATGCGATTGCCCTCTGTGACCATTTCTTTTGGTTGTGTCCCATCAGTAGCTGTGAAACGAACTGAACCGTTTCTGTTTTTTTTTATACTTTTTCCTCTCGCGTGATTGATAGGCGTAAATTTCAATATTAATTTTGTTCCACCAAGCGATTTAGGTTCCTGGAAAGGTGAATGGTTTCGGAGTTAAGGGAAAACCCTTATCGGTTAAAAAAGAAAAAGAAAAGAAAGTGCTTATCGGTGTTTCACTAAGTGAGGGGATGGCCGGCGAAGAAGAGGTTTTCGGACAAGTGAGGTGATGGGGCGAGAAGACGAAATTGTCGGTGAAAGTTGAAGGCCCTTTTCGGATGTTGAGAGACCTCAAAGAATGTGATTACGATCTGCAAGTTTTTTTGTCCGTCCCTGAAGATTATAGAGAGATATCTGATGAATTTGGAGTCTGAATTTCTGTGTTAAGTTCTGCTTTGAGTTGGAGGATTCTGGGAAAAGATAAGAGGTGGTGAATGAGAGAGGGAGAAGGTCATTTGACGATCATAAAGGACACGGTGAGATTCAGTCGGAACACCCGAGATTGAGCAATGCAATCAAAGGATACTGTAAGGGTACGCAGTCACGCGGAGGCACGCAGGCACGCATTAAAATATTCTCCCCTGCTTTCTCTATGAGACAAGCGCTCACTGGCAAGCAACGAAGGCATCGGTCCCGGCAATGGCACCCACGGATTAAAGAGGGAGAATCCTAAACGGCATTTCCCCTGCCTGCTAATGACGTTAAGCCCTTAATCTCTTTTGTCTCGGCCTTCGCCACCCTTCTTGCCGGGGAGGGGGTGGCTCAGTCGGTAGCGCGACAGGCTCGTAATCTGTAGTTCCCAGGTTCGAGTCCCAGCTGGGTCAGCGTTGAGATTTATCTCCACAAAATTCCCCGCCCTGCCCACGGTCAGTAGGGGACATCGATGGGCTTGGAAAGGCCGCTGTCCGTCGGATGGGACGTTAAGCCGTGGCCTCGTGTGTGGGAGAGCCATACCCTGTGCGGGTTAAAGAACACGCTGGATGGCCTTGACGGGAGGCTACCATCTGTCTCCCAACAGCTGTTCCAGTGGGTCCCCTCCTCCAACCTTCTCTGAGCCTTCGGGGTCCATGTGACCTGGCAATTTAGCCCATGGTGTGCGAAAAAGTGCCGCTCAGAGGTAAAACAACCCAACCCAACCCTTCTTGCTCTGTTTAGGGGTTTGACCACCGCTTTTGCTGCACGCGCAAAGCTAGCTGAATCGTAAAATTCCGCGGGAAAATCCTTGCAAGTGAGCGAGGTAGCAGAGGAAACGGCAATTCCTAGTGACAATGCCTTGCCACCGTTGCTGACCAAGAAATATTTCAATAGGATTTGGATTGTATTGTTTTACCTCTGAGCGGCACTTTTTTGCACACCATGGGCTAAATGGCCAGGCCACAAGGATCCCGAAGGCTCAGAGAAGGTTGGGGGAGGGGATCCACTGGAACAGCTGTTGGGAGACAGATGGTAGCCTCCCATCAAGGCCAGCGTGTTCTTTAACGTTGAAACCATCAAGGCATGTGTGTTCTTAACCATCAAGGCCAGCGTGTTCTTTAACGTTGTTAATTGAGTAGTTTTACCTCTGACCGGCACTTTTTTGCACACCATGGGCTAAATGGCCAGGTCACAAGGGCCCCAAAGGCTCAGAGAAGGTTCGGGGAGGGGACCCACTGGAACAGCTGTTGGGAGACAGATGGCAGCCTCTCGTCGTCCATCCAGCGTGTTCTTTAACGTGCACAGGGTATGGCTCTCCCACACACGGGGAAACGGCTCAACGTCTCATCCGACGTACGGCGGCCTTTCCAAGCCCATCCGTGTTCCCTACTGACCGAGGGCAGGGCGGGGAAATTTTGCGGAGATAAATCTCAACGCCTACGCAGCTGGGACTCGAACCTGGGAACTACAAATTACGAGCCTGGCGCGCTACCGACTGAGCCACCCCCGCCCCGGTAGCAAAGGAAACGGCAATTCCTAGTGACAATGCCGTGCCACCGTTGCTGACCAAGAACCATTTCAATAGGCAATCAAATTCGGTTCAGTAAGTGGCTTGGCTTAGCTCAGTGGGGTTTAGGGGGGTTTGCCCCCCTAGAGTGTACTTTTTCGCACACATTGGGCAAAATGATATCACATCACGGGAACTTGAAGAATTCAGACAGTACCCGAGAGTAATAATGAGAGTCGGCGAGCTTTTTTTAATATTTCAGAAAGCACTACAGAAAATGTTACATATATCACGATTACATTACCATGTTAAGTTTTAGGGTTTTTCGCTGGAATTATGTTAATTCACATGGCAACGTTGACTGTCTCATGCTGATCAGAAGCTGTGATTGGCTGTTGATGACATGAGAATTTCTGAAGCATCGACTTTCTCCACTCAAATGTTTAGATTCAAATTGCAAAATAGTCAATATTAGAATAGCAGGATAAAGAACTGTACAGTCGCTCAAAAAAGTATCCGAACACTATGGTTGATTAAAGAATTCAGAAAAAAAAATATATCTAGCAAAGTTTTTTTAGAATTTAATGATCTGGCAACCTTCGTTGTCACGTGACAACGAAGGTTGCCAGATCACGTGACAACGAAGCGTGGAGTGTGTGCAGTTACAGCGTGTGCAGTAACTGCACACGCTCCATTTTGCTGTGAACGGTAACTGGAGCGTGTACAGTTGCTGTACACGCTCCAGATAGTTTTCCTGAATTCTGTAATCACGTGACACGAAGGTTGCCAGATCACTAATTTCTAAAAAAATCGTTGCCAGATATTTTTTCTGAATTCTGTAATTAACGTAGTGTTCGGATACTTTTTTGAGCGACTGTAGGTGGTCATATTATTTTGATACTAGATCGTGTGGGCTCACTCACGGAAATATTGAGCGTGTGCAGTTACCGTGGGCCCACAGGCTTAATAGAGGGTCAGTGGGACAGAAAAGTTGAAAACCACTGGTTTAGGGCCTTTTTCCTCTGAGTTGTACTTTTTTGCACACGGTAAGCACTTAATAAGAGGTCAAAGGGGTAGGAATTTTTGAAAACCACTGGTTTAGAGATTTTTTCCTCGGAGTTGTATTTTGTTTTGCCCAGAGTGAGCAGGTATAGGGATAAAATCTTGGACTCCTTTGTGCAAACATATGAGGATGCAATAGGTGATACCTTCTTCCTACAGGAAGATAACATCCTCCCTCACTCTTATCGATTGCTGTCTGAAGAATATTACTATTAACTGTATGGAGGGGTCAGCACAATCATCCAGCCTAAATCTCAGGTTAGAGTCCCAGTTGGGTCAGCGTTGATATTTATCTCGGTAAAACTGCCCGCCCTGTCCACGGTCAGTAGGGGGATACCGATGGGCTTGGAAAAGCCTCCGTCCGTCGGATGAGACGTAAAACCGTGGTCCCGTGTACAGGAGAGTCCCACCCCATGCACTTTAAAGATCATGTTGAATGGCCTTGACGGGAGGCTGCCAAAAACAGTTCCAGTGAGTATCCTCCCCCAACCTTCTCTGAGATCTCGGGGTCCTTGTGACCTAGCCATTTAGCCCATCGTGTGCAAAAAAAGTGCCGCTCAGAAGTGAAACAACTCATCCCTCTCCAAAAAAAAAAAAGATCCCCTCCCTCTAAGGTCACAACTTCTCACTTTCCAAATCTTTTTACGAATTCTGTGACGCGTGTCCCAGTCTTCACAAAGCTATCTGCTTTTTCCAGTCCCATTCACAGCACTTCCATTAGTGAACTTCCTCTGCCACGGAGGATTAAATCCTTATCTCGAATTTCTCGACCATACACCACGTGCTCTTTCTCTTCCCCCTCTCTTCCCCCGTCTCTCTTTCTCTTCTCTGCCATTCCCCCCCCCCCCTTCCCCTATAATTCTTGTCCTTTCTGCCACCCCGACAGAATTGGTTCCGTTCCATACTCGCTTCATACCTTAAAGCGCACCTTTACTCATCCTCATCATGAATCGTCCATTAGAAACAAGTCCACTCCCTTCATTCAAAAAACCCGGTTTTATCACTTCCGTTTTCGCATTATGCTTTCTTTCGGAAAAATTCAGCCTCTCCCAATCTTTATCTCGTGCTCATCTTCCACATCATTTGATCACATTCGGCTGACTTATTTTTTCTTCTCTTCTTACAACAAAGTTCTTCATTTTACACCTCACCACAATACTTTGATCTCTATGCCCCTTATCATCAATCAATCGCCGACTGATTAAAAAAAAAAATGCCGGTCGATATGTACAGTCGCTCAAAAAAGTATTCGAACGCTACGGTTGATTACAGAATTCAGAAAAAATATCTGGCAACGATTTTTTTTAGAAATTAGTGATCTGGCAACCTTCGTGTCACGTGATTACAGAATTCAGGAAAAATATCTGGAGCGTGTACAGCAACTGTACACGCTCCTGTTACCGTTCACAGCAAACTGGAGCGTGTGCAGTTATTGCACACTATCCAGTTTGCTGTGAAAGGTAACTGCACACGCTCAATATTTTCGTGAGTGAGCCCACACGATCCAGGTCTTTGTGAGCTCACACGATCCAATGTGCTGTGAACATTAACGGCAACCGCTTCAGTTTGCTGTGAACGGTAACTGCACACGCTCAATATTTTCGTGAGTGAGCCTACACGATCCAGGTCTTTGTGAGCTCACACGATCCAATGTGCTGTGAACATTAACCGCAACCGCTTCAGTTTGCTGTGAACGGTAACTGCACACGCTCAATATTTTCGTGAGTGAGCCCACACGATCCAGGTCTTTGTGAGCTCACACGATCCAATGTGCTGTGAACATTAATCGCAACCGCTTCAGTTTGCTGTGAACGGTAACTGCACACGCTCAATATTTCCGTGAGTGAGCCCACACGATCTAGTATCAAAATAATATGACCACCTACAGTCGCTCAAAAAAGTATCCGAACACTATGGTTGATTACAGAATTCAGAAAAAATATCTGGCAACGATTTTTTTAGAAATTAGTGATCTGGCAACCTTACGAAGGTTGTAAAAAAATATAAAAAAATATGTAAAAAACTGTAAAAAATATCACTAATTTCTAAAAACAAAATCGTTGCCAGATATTTTTTCTGAATTCTGTAATCAACCATAGCGTTCGGATACTTTTTCGAGCGACTGTACTTGAAAAAACACGTCTTAATAATAATAAACACCATCTACCCAGTCACATGGGTGGCCAGGTAACCGAAAAGTTTACTTGAGGTCATTAGAAAGAGATTAGAAACAAACGAAACCTTTGGTTCTTCATTTTTTTTTTTGTTTGAATTCATCTACCATTTAATCATTAACCACACTACACTGATCAGCAACAGTTGAAAGAAATGGAAGCGTTGGAAAATGCTCGCTCCGTGGCTTGCCACTTGGATTTCCCGGAAAACTAACTCTCAGTTGCCTTTACGATAAGCGTTTTGTGGTCTGTAATAAGTGTTTTCCTAAAAAAAAAAGGAATATTACAAGGGTGCTTTCCCTCGTAAATAGAGGGAAAAGTGATTTATACCTGAAAAAAGATAGCGACGAAGGACATTGCAAGCAACGAAGGATATAGATCCGACGAAAAAATTATCTCTGAAAATCCAACACCGTGAAAAACAAAATGGTCGTTTTTAGACCGCACGTGAATCAGCGGCCAATTAAAAAAGGGGGGATTTTGAAAAAGGATCTCACTCTGAAAGTAAACAAATAAATGATGATCTTATCTGCTGTTATCGATTTGTAACCTTGATATATGATATCTCGCACTTTACATAATCGTTGAGAAAATTAATCGCTTTTATCTGTTCTTATTCGTACTTAGAAGCAATTGCATAAATGGTCAATAATTCGCAAAAAATAAAAATGAGGCATTTATTTGTTTCCAGAGATTAGGCTAATGTTTGAAACGCATGATGATTGCAGGAGTCAGTTTTTGTTGCAATTGTTGCAATTGTTTTAACGAAAAGAGCCACTACTTACACCGTTTAAGTTTGCGATTTACCGATAGAGAGAGAGTTTAAATTTCTTCTTGTTATTTGACGTGGTGACAGGATGAAAAGAATTGATGCGTGAGGATTACGCATTCAATTACGTAACATACGCAAGAATTAATGCTGATGCAATATTAGTAAGTAGTTGATAACGGATACGGATTAGCGAAAACTATTAGAAGGCACGAAAATTAGTTGCAAGAATATTTCTTAACAAACATCACTAGAACGAGATCATCCCTAAATTGTGCAAGTGTTTTAGCGGAATTTTCATCACTTTCGCCATTTTCTCTTATATGACCCTTACATAAATTGTGTTGAGTTGTTTTACTTCTGATAAGTGCTTTTTTGCGCACAATGGGCTAAAGGATCAGGTCACAAGGATCCCGAGGGTTCGGTGAAGGTTGGGGGAAGTTTCTGGATTGTTTTATTTCTGAGCTGCAGTTTTTTGCACATAATGGGTTAAAGGGTCAGGTCATAAGGACTCCGAGAGCTCAGAGAAGGTTAGGGGAAGTCGCTGGATTGCTTTATTTCTCAGCTGCAGTTTTTTGCACACAATGGGTTAAAGGGTTAGGTCATAAGGACTCCGAGGGCTCAGAGAAGGTTGGGGCAAGTCGCTGGATTCTTTTATTTCTGAGCTGCAGTTTTTTGTACACAATGGTCTAAAGGGTCAAGTCACAAGGACCCCGAGGGCTCAGAGAAGTTAGGGGAAGGCGCTAGATTGCTTTATTTCTAAGTTGCACTGTAAATGGTAGCTAGGTAGTCACTGGAAGGAGAGCTATGCACCAATCCCCTGTGATGATGCAGAGAACCGGCCAGGCCTAGCACCTAATGTCCGACCCCGCCTTCTCGTGGTGCGGACCGTTAGTAACTTTCAAAAGAGATACTCTCTTGTGGAAGTGAACGGAAGGGGAGGGCTGCCAGATTAGTGTGGCCTACTGATCTGGACAACTATGGCTACTTTTCTTTTTTTTCTACCCTGCTGAGGAGTGGTCAACCACACAGGGTCCTGGTGCTGACCATATAAACCCACTGGACTCGCTTGATTATGGATCCTGATTTTGCTGCACTGGTGGGCTTCTGTGGAGGGAAAATCTTCCGCTGTGTTTTCTGTTTGTTTGTGGGTTGACAGCCCCAAGTGAATAGATTCGCACGATATGTTTATCAGCTGGTGGATAATCCTGAGCAGAGGTCATCGCAGGCATTTGAATTCTTTGCTTCTATTGGAATCGTCAAATTCTACATTGGAGGAAGTCTTCCAGTGTAGATGGCTTCAGCCTTTAGTGGTGGGGGAACGGGTCTTTGCCCCATGTCTGCGATTAGGGGACTGTTTGATATTGTGGGCATTCCCTCTCTCAATAAACATAGTTTCTTTAAACATCCCACTAACCATTTTCTCTCCATAGGTAGTTAGTTGGAATGTGAGGACTCTGCACAGAGCTTTTTCTCTTGATGTCGTCACACAAGAATTCCATCATTATAATTTAGATATTCTCGGCTTGCAAGAGACCAGATGGACAGATAAAGGTCAGATTCTTAAAAATAATCTTAAATTTCTCTTTTCAGGGAGGGACGACAACAAACATCACCAAGGCGTGGGTCTGCTTCTCAGCAGACACGCTAGTGATGCTCTTCTAGGATATGAGTGCATTAATGAAAGGTTTACTACAGCAAAATTTCAGACAAGCGTTAAAGACTTGAATGTTATCTGCTGTTATGCCCCCACTGAGGATGCTGATGAGGATGAGAAAGATAGGTTTTACGGACAACTTCAGGATATTTTGAATTCTGTCAAGAAAGGAGATATTACCCTTGTTCTTGGTGACTTCAATGCCAAAGTTGGTACTGACTCTGATCTTTGGGGAGGGGTGATAGGCCCTTTTGGTATTGGTAGCTGAATGACAATGGGCAACGTCTCCTACAGGTAAGTAAACTCAATGGTTTCAGAATAACTAACACATATTACAAACACCGCCACATACATAAATACACATGGGTTTCACCTGATGGACTGCATAGGAATATGATTGATTATATATTAATTAACAGCAAATGGGCTAGTTCTGTTAGGAATACCAGGGCATATAGGGGGGCTGAAATTGGATCTGACCATTACCTTGTTAAAAGTGTCTTGCAACTTAAACTTAAAAAGTGTTGTGCTAGGGTTAAAAAATTTACCTTTAATACTGAAGCTCTGAAAGACCCAGTTATAGCTAAAGCTTACCATGATAGGTTACTTAGTCATTATGACAGTCATGGTATGCTTACTACTGAAGTTGAGGAAGAATGGGATCATTTTAAACAGGCTTTTTTGGACACTAACAGTACTCTTTTAGGAAAAAAGGAGCAGAAGAGATAGAATTATCTGAGTGATAAGGCACTTGAGCTTATTTCAGAAAGAAAGAACTGCAGGAATGTCCTTAATCAATACCCTACTAGTACTAATAGAAAGCATTACAGAGAACTTAATAAACGTGTAAAAGATCAGTTAGCTGCTGATAAGAATCTTTAGCTTAATGGTTTGGCTGACAAAGCCGAGGAAGCAGTTAGACAGCACAACAGCAGAGAGCTGTACCAGAGAGTTAATGTTTTGTGTGGTAGAAAACGGACAGGTATACAGGGATTGAAGGATAAACTAGGTAAGGTTATAGAAGGTGAGGATTCTGTCATCGTTAGGTGGGCTGAGCATTTCAGTGATATTCTAAACAATGCGGTTAGTTCTATTCCCATTGTTTGCAATGATGATAGATGCATTGGTGGCTTTAATGTTGGCCCTATAACACAATCTGAGGTTATTTTGGCTGTTTCTAAACTTAAACTTCATAAATCCCCAGGGGTAGATGAAATTACTACAGAAATGCTTAGAGCTGGAAATGTTTCGGTTACCATTTGGATGACTGAAATTCTGAATATCTTTTATGATAAAGGCATGGTTCCTAAGAATTTTACCAGAGCTATTGTTATCCCTATTTTCAAAAAAGGTGATCGCAGTTCTTGTGATAACTATAGGGGTATCAGCCTACTCTCTGTTCCAGGGAAAGTTCTTTCCATGATTGTGCTTAATAGAATTAAGAATCTGGTTGACAGTCAATTGCGTGATGAGCAATGTGGATTCAGAAGTGGTAGGGGATGTGTGGATCAGATATTTTCACTTAGGCAGATTGTTGAGAAATGTTTAGAGTTTCAGAAACCTTTGGTTGCTAGCTTTGTTGACTTCAAAAAGGCTTTCGACTCTGTTGATCGTCATAATTTGTGGTTGATTGTGAAATCATATGGTATACCAGACAAGTTAGTTAACATAATGAAAGCTCCCTATAACAACACTGAGTCGTGTGTGAGAGTTGGTAAGGCTTGTAGTAATTGGTTTAGCATTACTTCTGGTGTTCGACAAGGGTGCATTTTGTCTCCTTTTCTCTTTAGTTTGGTTATTGATTATGTTATGCGAAATTCACTTCAAGGGAAAGATTTTGGCCTTAAATGGGCTGGAGATACGAAAATTTCTGATTTTTGATTATGCTGATGATTTAGCCCTTTTGGCAAATGATGTTGATGAGATGAACTCTTTCATTCGAGCTGTTGATGAGACTGGTAGTAGAGTAGGTTTGGTTATAAACAGAGAGAAAACTAAAGTGATGAAAATTGGTCAGGCAGGCTGTGATTCAGTTTTTTTTTTTTTTTTAGAATATAATTTTTATTCATAAGATTAAAGAATACAAATACATTTACAATTTGACCCGCAAAGCTAAATAGCTTATCTGCAGGAAAATGAATAAATTATATTAACATAAGTCATTCAGCCACAAAAATGGTGTACATCAAATAAATCCACAAAACACAACACATAAAAATGAGCTAACTAGAAAGTATCAAATAACTTTTTTAATTCCATTTTAAGTCTTCTAAAAGAATCTATATTTAGTAATTCTTTTAGAATAGCATTAAATATAGGTGGTACTTGATATTCGGAGGTATGTTTCTCGTAATTATTTCGAAAATTTGGCAATTTGTAATAACCCTGGTTTTGAAGTCTTGTATTTTTATTATGTTGAATTTTTAGTTTGTAAGTTTCGTCAAAAATTTTTTTAATTATTACATTATATTTATATAAATTGCTGTAGGACAAAAGATTTAAAAATTTTAATCTATCGGTAGAAGTTTTATAAATTTTTTGCAAATGAAACGGGATAATATTTTTAGCTATTATAGACTGCAGTTTTTCTATTTTATTTATGTTAGTTAAGTTAGTTGTTCCATGCACAATTATTCCATAATTTTAAATAGATTCGCATATTGCTTTATAAAATAGGACACATGTTTCCATATTTAATACGTATTTCAATTTTTGAATTTTTATCGCCGATATTCTCAAGCTTTGACATATGTGGGATATATGGGCATTCCACCTAAAATATTCATCAAAAATGATTCCTAAGTAATTTATTTTATTTACTTGCTCAACAAGTGGGCAGCTGCATAATGATTCACAATTCGAAGCATCCTTTTTTCTGCAATTTATTTTATGAGTTTTGATAAAGAGGTTTTGATGAATATGAAATCCTGGTGAATGAATAATCATCAGTTTTTTTTTTTTTCTCATTTAAATAGATTTTATTATAATTTAACTATCTAATAATATTATTGTAATCTGTTTGAACCTCTGAAATGCTATCATTTATATATTTCTGACTGTTTATTAAAACAATATCGTCAGCATATAGATAAATAGCACTATTTAATTTTGTATTGAACAAATCATTTATGTACACTAGGAACAATAAAGGACCTAAAATTGAGCCTTGGGGAATTCCACATCGTGTAATTACTTTTCTGCTGTAGCAGTTTTTTATTTTAGTAATTGTGTATCTGAATGGTTGCAGTCTTGAGCAGGTGTCACAGTTTAATTATCTTGGGAGCTATGTAACAGATAATGGTGATGTGCGGCATGAGATTAACAGACGAATAGGGATTGCTGCCGGGACTTTTAAGAATCTATCGAGAGTGTGGAGAAATAGGCGTATACACCTAAAGACTAAAATTAGGCTGTATAATAGTTTGGTTCTTTCTAGGGTTAGTTATGGTAGTGAAACTTGGACACTTTGTAAACAAGATAACAGGAAACTAGATGCTTTTGATTCCAGATGCTTACGCAGTATCTTGGGCATTAGGTGGTTCAACTTTGTAACTAATGATGAGTTTAGGCAAAGGAGTTTGCAACCTCCTTTAAGCAGCATATTGTGCAGAGAGAGACTCCGTTGGTTTGGCCATGTTGCCCGTATGAATAATTATAGGTTGGCGAATAGGGTTATGAACAGTGTGCCTAAAGGCCTCAGAAAGAAGGGGAGACCTAGGATGCGGTGGGCAGACAATGTCAAACAGGACCTTGGTAGAATTGGTGTGCAGTGGCCGGATGCAGTAGACGTAGCTCAGGATAGACTTGCTTGGAGAACTAAATTGCACGGTCTGGTTGGACCTCCGTAGCCCATAGCTGCTTGATGATGATGATGATGATGATGATGATGATGGCCAGGTCACATGGACCCCGAAGGCTCAGAGAAGGTTGTGATCAGGGGATCCATTGAAGAGCTGTTGGGAGACAGATGGTAGCCTCCCGTCAAGGCCATTCAGCGTGTTCTTTAACGTGCACAGGGTATAATTCTCCCGCACACAGCGCCACGGCTTAACGTCCCATCCGATGGACGGCGGCCTTCCCAAGCCCATCGGTGTCTCCTACTGACCGTGGGCAGGACGAGGAGTTTTGTGGTGATAAATATTAACGCTGACCCAGCTGGAACTCGAACCTGGGAACTACAGATTACGAGCCTGGCGCACTCCCGACTGAGCCCCCCCCCTCCCCATGCCATTTAGTCATTACGTACGCAAAAAATACTGCTTTGGGTTGTTTTACCTCTGAGCGGCACTTTTTTGCACACCATGGACTAAATGGCCAGGTCACATGGACCCCGAAGGCTCAGAGAAGGTTGGGGGAGGGGACCCACTGGAACAGCTGTTGGGAGACAGATGGTAGCCTCCCGTCAAGGCCATCCAGCGTGTTCTTTAACGTGCGTAGGGTATGGCTCTCCCGCACACGGGGCCACGGCTTAACGTCCCATCCGACGGACGGCGGCCTTTCCAAGCCCATCGGTGTCCCCTACTGACCGTGGGCAGGGCGGGGAATTTTGCGGAGATAAATCTGAACGCTGACCCAGCTGGGACTCGAACCTGGGAACTACAGATTACGAGCGTAGCGCGCTACCGATTGAGCCAACCCCGCCCTCAAAAAAAAAAAAAAAAAAAAAATAAAAAAAAAAAAAAAAAATAAAATACTGCTCAAAAGTAAAAATTTACAGCTCTCCATGCTTCCAGAAAGAAAAAAAAATTTATTCCCAGACGTTTTGAAACCGAAATTACGACTATGATTAAACGTAAAAGCGAAAATTTTTCCGTAGTTTTTGGGAAAGTAAATTTTCGTTTGTGATATCTTAAAACCAAAATCTTTTGTCCTTGACGTCTGTAAAAATAAAATTTTCTTCCATGACTTTCCCGAAAAGAAAAAATTTCTTCTATAATCTTCATAAAAACGAAATTGTCTTCCGTTATATCCATAAAGACAAAATATCGTCTCTAAACTCTCGTAAGATCTCGTCGATCTCGCAAGACTCGACCACGATTTGAAATTGAAATGATTCCATCTCATCTATTTTCGTGTTTCTCAGAACAGACGTAATGGAATGCTGATATCCAGGTGCTTTTTAGCGTAATCACATTCTCCGAACAGAAACGAAACAAAGAAAAATGAAAAAAAGAAACATTGTTTCAATCCCAAAAATGACACTAGGTATTGTTGCACATTACTGATTAACAGCGACTAATGGGGCGGGGGTGGCTCAGTCGGTAGCGCGCCAGGCTCGTAATCTGTAGTTCCCAGGTTCGAGTCCCAGCTGGGTGAGCGCTGAGATTTATTTCCGCAAAACTCACCGCCCTGCCCACGCAAAACTCCCCTTTTTCAATAGGGGACACTGATGGGCTTGGACAGGCCGCCGTCCGTCGGATGGGACGTTAAGCCGTGGCCCCGTGTGCGGGAGAGCCATACCCTGTGCACGTTAAAGAACACGCTGGCTGACCTTGACGGGAGGCTACCATCTGTCTCCCAACAGCTGTTCCAGTGGGTCCCCTCCCCCAATCTTCTCTGAGCCTTCGGGGTCCATGTGACCCGGCCATTTAGCCCATGGTGTGCAAAAAAGTGCCGCTCAGAGGTAAAACAACCCAACGTTAAAGAACACGCTGGATGGCCTTGACGGGAGGCTACCATCTGTCTCCCAACAGCTGTTCCAGTGGGTCCCTTCCCCCAATCTTCTCTGAGCCTTCGGGGTCCATGTGACCTGGCCATTTAGCCCATGGTGTGCAAAAAAGTGCCGCTCACAGGTAAAACAACCCAACGTTAAAGAACACGCTGGATGGCCTTGACGGGAGGCTACCATCTGTCTCCCAACAGCTGTTCCAGTGGGTCCCCTCCCCCAACCTTCTCTGAGCCTTCGGGGTCCATGTGACCTGGCCATTTAGCCCATAGTGTGCAAAAAAGTGCTGCTCAGAGGTAAAACAACCCAACCCAACAACGACTAATCTGACCTAAGAGTGCTATTTGTAACAACGCCTGATCTGACTTAATAGTGCTATCTGCAACAACTGCATTTTTTCCCTCCCATTACCTCTGCTACCTCTCCTCCATCAAAATCACCTTCACCTTTCGGAACTTATTTAAATGACCCCAGCAACCAACGGCGCACCCTTTCCTGTCAAGACAAATTTCCGTTTTCAACTTTCGGCCTTCGCGATGCGCCGTCGTCGTGCATAAATAACGAGCTTAGCCAATATAATGATAAATGGGATCTCTTAAAATCTGATACTCCTCATAGAAAAGAAATCAAGTTTGGGATGGTGGCAACAATTTTACACTCCTCAAAGAAAAAAAAAATCAAGTTTGGGATGGTGGTGACAGTCTTATACTCCTGACAGAAAAAGAATCAAATTTCGGATGGTGGCGACAGTCTTATACTCCTCATAGAAAAAGAAACCAAATTTGGGATGGTGGCGACAATCTTATACTCCTCACAGAAAAAGAATCAAATTTGGGATGGTGGCGACAGTCTTATACAACTCACAGAAAAAGAATCAAATTTGGGATGGTGGCGACAGTCTTATACTCCTCATAGAAAAGAAATCAAATTTGGGATGGTGGCGACAATTTCATACTCCTCATAGAAAAAAAAAAATCAAGTTTGGAATGGTGGTGAGTCTTATACTCCTGACAGAAAAAGAATCAAATTTGGGATGGTGGCGACAGTCTTATTCTCCTCATAGAAAAAGAAACCAATTTGGGATGGTGGCGACAATCTTATACTCCTCACAGAAAAAGAATCAAATTTGGGGTGGTGGCGACAGTCTTATACAACTCACAGAAAAAGAATCAAATTTGGGATGGTGGCGACAGTCTAATACTCCTCATAAGAAAAGAAACCAAATTTGGGATGGTGGCGGCAATGTTATACTCCTCATAGAAAAAGAAACCAAATTTGGGATGGTGGCGACAATGTTATACTCCTCATAGGAAAAGGAACAAAATTTGGGATGGTGACGACAATCTTATACTCCTCATAGAAAAGAAATCAAGTTTGGGATGGTGGCGACAATCTTTATACTCCTCATAGAAAAGAAATCAAATTTGGGATGGTGGCGACAATCTTATACTCCTCATAGAAAAGAAATCAAATTTGGGATGGTGGCGACAATCTTATACTCCTCATAGAAAATTGCGCATGGTGGCGACCACAGCAGCCACTCCTTCCCCAACCCACTGTCCCTTCAGCAAACGAAACGTGTCCCTATCATGCCAGTTGGTACATTAAAAATGCAAAGAAACAAGTCGTCCGTATCTCATCGGGTTTCAGAAACGACGGCATATTTAAACAGAACGCAAACACAGTTTTCTTCGACGATAGAGATCGGGATGAAGATTAGAAGAGGAGGAGGATATGGGGGGGGGGAAGAAAAAGAGAAAGAGGAGAGTTGTGACGTCACTTCCGGTCGTGAGTCGCTAGTACTGTGTTCATCGGTGCGGGACAGGTCTGATACGGATGACCGATCACAGACAGAAGGAAAAAGATGCGGCGGGGGGCGGGGGGGGGGAGGCGACGAAAGGTCACGAATATTCACTTTGATACAGGTTATAAAAGAGTTGGTAGCAGCAGTCCCAAGAGGTTCAAAAATTGGCCCGTATCATAGCTCAGCTGCAATTGTGGCAGTGATTGCCCACGCGGTCATTTACATGTCTGCATATCGTTTAAAATCAATTACACTTGCTTTATCTGGAGGAAGAAGCGGAAAAAAAGGAGTCGGAAAACTTCCATCAACAAACTTTTCGGACTCCCAATTTTCTTTTCATAACAATCCAGGTGCTCGTTCATTTATTATTATTATGTGACCAGTTCCACTTGGTCGGTGACAACACACAGACGGAGGAGAACTATAGCGTGACTAATAAAGTGCTGCACAGGAAGATAGAGAAAGTTGTTGTAGGCAAACACTCGGATTGTCTGAGACGGTTCCTTTTTTCCTGCAGCAGAATCTTCTGTGATGGTGGCGTCGTTCTGGATCTAGCTGGATCACCCGTTACTATTCGAGAACTATTTTACTTAAAGGGATGAAAACTTTTCGCGTAATAAATTTAGGTAAAGAATTATGTAGGTTTGCAGGTGTGGATAGTGTGAGGGTTGGGTTATTTTCCTCTGAGCGGCACTTTTTTGCACACCATGGGTTAAATGTTCAGGTCACAAGGACCCCGAAGGCTCAGAGAAGGTTGGGGGAGGGGACCCACTGGAACAGCTGTTGGGAGACAGATGGTAGCCTCCCATCAAGGTCATCCAGTGTGTTCTTGAACGTGCAGAGGGTATGGCTCTCCCGCACACGGGGCCACGGCTTAAAGTCCCATCTGATGGACGGCGGCCTTTACCAAGCTCATCGGTGTCCCCTACTGATCGTGGGCAGGGCGGGGAATTTTTGCGGAGATAAATCTCAACGCTTACCCAGCTGGGACTCGAACCTGGGAACTACAGATTACGAGCTGATGCGCTACCGACTGAGCCACCCCTGCCTCGGATAGTGTGAGGAATAGGGGAAACATTTAACGATGATTTGGATAGAAGTGTTTTACGGATAGTGTAGTCTTTTATTTTTTTGTGTCGGAATGGTTAAATCTATTTCAACTTCTATATTTAGAAGGATGCAGGGAAAACTGCCTAATTTGTGATTTCCGTATAATTAAAATTTTCTTTTAATGATAAGGAAATTTGGTATAAAAGTACCTGGATATTTCGAAACTCTTAATTATTCATAATTCGAAAAAGGACAAAAATATATTTGTATCTGAATAACTAAAAAAAAAAGAAAAAAAAAAAAACTTTAAACAGAATTATGTGTTTGCGAACACATTCATTCTAAGGAATTTTTCAAATGTGAACCAGGACAAAATTAGTGACTATCCTATTATAAATGAGTCGTTTTTTTTCAACTGATCGTATTTGGTGATTTCTGTGATAATTTTTTGCTATGTCAGACCTCTGTGGCAAGCAGCTGCTTGAGGGGGTATTTATTATTATTAATGTTAGGAATATAGTTGGTAAGAGCGTGATAAAGTTAGCATTTGTATTGTTCATTAAATAAAATAAAAAATAAATACCCCTCAAGCAGCTGCTTGCCACAGAGGTCTGACAGGAGCCTCTCAGTTTATATGCCACAATAGAAGATCTTCACTGTAATAAAATGGTGTGCTTAGTTTCCAAAAATAAATATTTGGAATTGTTTTTACCATCGTAATATATTTCTAACAATATCTTGCATATTCTATTGTTTTTGGGAATTCCAAATTAATCAGGTTTTTCGAAATTCGATATTTTTTTTTCTGTCCCTTGAGACCTGGTTAATTCCAAAATCAGGTTTCACTGTACAGTCGCTCAAAAAAGTATCCGAACACTATGGTTGATTACAGAATTCAGAAAAAATATCTGGCAACGATTTTTTTAGAAATTAGTGATCTGGCAACCTTCGTGTCACGTGACACGAAGGTTGCCAGAACTGGAGCGTGTGCAGTAACTGCACACGCTCCAGTTTGCTGTGAACGGTAACTGGAGCGTGTACAGTTGCTGTACATGCTCCAGATATTTTTCCTGAATTCTGTAATCACGTGACACGAAGGTTGCCAGATCACTAATTTCTAAAAAAAATCGTTGCCAGTTATTTTTTCTGAATTCTGTAATCAACCATAGTGTTCGGATACTTTTTTGAGCGACTGTACATAGAAAAAGGTAAGAATTGTAAGCGATGCACCATTCTTGTGATGACCGTGGATCAAAAGGATTTGAGTTTGAGTCTCTTGGATCCACACCCATGATACACACCCTTGGATACACACCCTTGGATACACACCATGTCAAGTTCTTAGAGAAACAAAATTCTTCTACTAAATGTTAGACAAACCTAGACAAGCTAGAAGCAGATACTTTTAGCTTGTCTAGGTTCCAACAAAGGACTTGGTAGCATCTTGTCCAAGTTCCAAACAACCTAGGAGCTATTCCTAGCTTGTATAGCTTTGAGAGAACCAGAGAGGCCAAGTAGAAACTTCTGGTTTGCCCAGTTTTCAGAGAGGCCAAGTAGAAGCTTCTGATTTGCCCAGTTTTAAAAGCGGCCAAGTAGAAACTTCTGGTTTGCCCAGTTTTCAGAGAGGCCAAGTAGAAACTTCTGGTTTGCCCAGTTTTCAGAGAGGCCAAGTAGAAACTTCTGGTTTGCCCAGTTTTCAGAGAGGCCAAGTAGAAGTTTCTGATTTGCCCAGTTTTAAAAGCGGCCAAGTAGAAGCTTCTGGTTTGCCCAGTTTTCAGAGAAATAAATGATCTACTCTTACCTTTCCTAGGTTTCAGGCAATTCAGAAAGCAACTCGTAGCTTGTCTAGATTTCAGATAAACAAAGAAGCTGTTCCTTGCTCTTCCAGGATTTTTCGTAAAAGACATGCCATACCGAGACAGAAATCAGAACCTCTAACATCAATTAAGAAACACAAATTTCTATGCTTTGCGACCACTTGAAACCTAAATTTCACAGACTTAAGTATTAAAACTTAAATATCCAGAAACTGGGGAATTTTGAGTTTCTTTCCTTCCATATATAGAATTGAAGTTGATGTCCAGGAATCTCGGGAATTGTGCACTGTACATACACTCAACGAAGAAGTTCCCTGCCCGTTTTCTAATACCCAATACAATTCATTCGAACGAGTGTTTAATGAAGCATATCACTCCTATTATTTTGTAGGGTCAGACCGTGAAAATATGAATTACAGGTTACTTTCAAAGACTTCTTTTCCACACGCCTCCAATATCGACCCCGTCAGCTCATGATACAGTTCCAGCTTTTGAGCAAGAGGGCTTTATGAAAGGGACCTTTGTCCGTTTCGGTATGAAGAAACAGATCGCGAACTAGGATCCCCAATGGACACATCAAGTCCTTGACAGCTGGGGGTTGGCAGGAAGGAGGAAAACAGGGAGCGAGGTCAATAGGGGAAAAGCCACCCACATCACTGCACTCTGTGATCGCAAGAGGGAGGCTGGAGCTAGGAACTGAAAGAAACCTGGTGGCGGGGTGGGTGGGGAGGGGATTGGTGTGGGGGGAAGGGAGACCATGTCACTCAAAGTAACAGTCGCGAGAGCCACATGGGCACAACAACATCTGCATTTGATTTCAATGAGAATGAGAATTCAAATAACAAACCGAAGTAAAACTTACTGCCTCACCAAAATATTAGAAAATTTCCGTGTTTGGAAATGGGAATCTAACTTCAAACCTCTATAGCTTCTAAAATATTCATTTAATGGAAAAAATGTGATTGAAAACGAATTTTAGAATCATAATCAAATCTATTTAAATCTCGACTTTTAACGATATTCGCTCAATATCTAAAGAGTTATGGGTTGTTTTACCTCTGAGCGGCACTTTTTTGCACACTATGGGCTAAATGGCCAGGTCACATGGACCCCGAAGGCTCAGAGAAGGTTGGAGGAGGGGACCCACTGGAACAGCTGTTGGGAGACAGATGGTAGCCTCCCGTCAAGGCCATCCAGCGTGTTCTTTAACGTTGGGTTGTTTTACCTCTGAGCGGCACTTTTTTGCACACCATAGGCTAAATGGCCAGGTCACATGGACCCCGAAGGCTCAGAGAAGGTTTGGAGAGGGGACCCACTGGAACAGCTGTTGGGAGACAGATGGTAGCCTCCCGTCAAGGCCATCCAGCGTGTTCTTTAACGTTGGGTTGTTTTACCTCTGAGCGGCACTTTTTTGCACACCATGGGCTAAATGGCCAGGTCACATGGACCCCGAAGGCTCAGAGAAGGTTGGGGGAGGGGACCCACTGGAACAGCTGTTGGGAGACAGATGGTAGCCTCCCGTCAAGGCCAACCAGTGTGTTCTTTAACATGCACAGGGTATGGCTCTCCCACACACGGGGCCACGACTTAACGTCCCATCCGACGGACGGTGGCCTTTCCAAGCCCATCGGTGTCCCCTACTGACCGTGGGCAGGGCGAGGAATTTTGCAGAGATAAATCTCAACGTTGACCCAGCTGGGACTCGAACCTGGGAACTACAGATTACGAGCCTGGTGCGCTACCAACTGAGCCACCCACTAAACAGTTATGGAAGCTGGAATATTTAACAACGGTAGCAGCTGCTTGAAGGGTTATTTATTAATGCTTCATAAGATTTTACCTCAGAAATTAATTAAAACTCAAGTAATAAGTTTTATTTCAAATCACTTAAATAGCATAAATATACATTTTTAGAAGTTTGCGTAATGATTCAGACAATTTAGAATGATTTTTATTACGAACGATTGTTTAAAAGATAATTTATTTTTAAATGTTTCAATTTACATAACTCTTGAAACGCTGATTATTGTTGAAAAATCTGTATTTAAATAGATTCGATTATGATCTTCAATTTATCTACAGTCGCTCGAAAAAATATCCGAACACTATACACCTATCCCTCGATTTACACGGTACTCAGTTCACACAATTTTGGCTTTGCACGGTCAAAAAATGCAACCAGTTTCGATTTACACGGTACTGACTGAGACGTACATAGAAAGGAACTCTCAGTCAGTACCGTGTAAATCGAAACAGGTTGCATTTTTTGACCGTGCAAAGCCAAAATTGTGTGAACTGAGTACCGTGTAAATCGAGGGATGAGTACCGTGTAAATCGAGGGATAGATTACAGAATTCAGAAAAAATATCTGGCAACGGTTTTCTTTTTAGAAATTAGTGATCTGACAACCTTCGTGTACAGTATCACTAATTTCTAAAAAAAATCGTTGCCAGATATTTTTTCTGAATTATGTAATCAACCATAATAAATACCCCCTCAAGCAGCTGCATAAAAAATAAAAAAATAAAATAAATACCCCCTCAAGCAGCTGCTTGCCACAGAGGTCTGACAGGAGCCTGTCAGTTTATATGCCACAGTAGAAGGTCTGAGAGGATGGCAGGACCTCAGCAGAAAAACGACACGAACATTCATGCCTTTTCTGGGGCTCGAACCCAGGTCCCGTAGATCAGTAGCCAAGCGCGCTAACCACTCGGCCACGGGACGGCTGCACAATGTTCGGATATTTTTTTGAGCGACTGTACACGGGGAAAAAAAATATGAAAACGATCAAAGAGATATGCAAGAAAAGCAAGCGAATAAATAAGGGTTTAAAATGGATCCCCCCCCCCCCCCAATTACATCTCTCGCATTAAACGGGGATACTTTTATTTTTATTTATTTTTACACTTTTTGCAGCCCCTAAAATTTTGCCTTCCGAGTCTGATGACTCGCCCCACAAACCCACGTGAAGCACTGGCCTCTCACCATGGTTACTTTTATTTATTTATTTATTTTTACACTTTTTGCAGCCCCTAAAATTTTGCCTCCCGATTCTAATGACTCGCCCCACAAACCCACGTGAAGCACTGGCCTCTCACCATGGTTACTTTTATTTTTTATTTATTTATTTTTACACTTTTTGCAGCCCCTAAAATTTTGCCTCCCGATTCTAATGACTCGCCCCACAAACTCACGTGAAGCACTGGCCTCTCACCATGGTTACTTTTATTTTTTATTTATTTATTTTTACATTTTTTGCAGCCCCTAAAATTTTGCCTTCCGATTCTAATGACTCGCCCCACAAACTCACGTGAAGCACTGGCCTCTCACCATGGTTACTTTTATTTTTTATTTATTTATTTTTACACTTTTTGCAGCCCCTAAAATTTTGCCTCCCGATTCTAATGACTCGCCCCACAAACCCACGTGAAGCACTGACCTCTCACCATGGTTACTTTTATTTTTTATTTATTTATTTTTACACTTTTTGCAGCTCCTAAAATTTTGCCTCCCGATTCTAATGACTCGACCCCACAAACCCACGTGAAGCACTGGCCTCTCACCATGGTTACTTTTATTTTTTATTTATTTATTTTTACACTTTTTGCAGCCCCTAAAATTTTGCCTCCCGATTCTAATGACTCGCCGCACAAACCCACGTGAAGCACTGGCCTCTCACCATGGTTACTTTTATTTTTTATTTATTTATTTTTACACTTTTTGCAGCCCCTAAAATTTTGCCTTCCGAGTCTGATGCCTCGCCCCACAAACCCACGTGAAGCACTGGCCTCTCACCATGGTTACTTTTATTTTTTATTTATTTATTTTTACACTTTTTGCAGCCCCTAAAATTTTGCCTCCCGATTCTAATGACTCGCCGCACAAACCCACGTGAAGCACTGGCCTCTCACCATGGTTACTTTTATTTTTTATTTATTTATTTTTACACTTTTTGCAGCCCCTAAAATTTTGCCTTCCGAGTCTGATGACTCGCCCCACAAACCCACGTGAAGCACTGGCCTCTCACCATGGTTACTTTTATTTTTTATTTATTTATTTTTACACTTTTTGCAGCCCCTAAAATTTTGCCTCCCGATTCTAATGACTCGCCGCACAAACCCACGTGAAGCACTGGCCTCTCACCATGGTTACTTTTATTTTTTATTTATTTATTTTTACACTTTTTGCAGCCCCTAAAATTTTGCCTTCCGAGTCTGATGACTCGCCCCACAAACCCACGTGAAGCACTGGCCTCTCACCATGGTTACTTTTATTTTTTATTTATTTATTTTTACACTTTTTGCAGCCCCTAAAATTTTGCCTCCCGATTCTAATGACTCGCCCCACAAACCCACGTGAAGCACTGGCCTCTCACCATGGTTACTTTTATTTTTTATTTATTTATTTTTACACTTTTTGCAGCCCCTAAAATTTTGCCTCCCGATTCTAATGACTCGCCGCACAAACCCACGTGAAGCACTGGCCTCTCACCATGGTTACTTTTATTTTTTATTTATTTATTTTTACACTTTTTGCAGCCCCTAAAATTTTGCCTTCCGATTCTAGTGACTCGCCCCACAAACTCACGTGAAGCACTGGCCTCTCACCATGGTTACTTTTATTTTTTATTTATTTATTTTTACACTTTTTGCAGCCCCTAAAATTTTGCCTCCCGATTCTAATGACTCGCCGCACAAACCCACGTGAAGCACTGGCCTCTCACCATGGTTACTTTTATTTTTTATTTATTTATTTTTACACTTTTTGCAGCCCCTAAAATTTTGCCTTCCGAGTCTGATGACTCGCCGCACAAACCCACGTGAAGCACTGGCCTCTCACCATGGTTACTTTTATTTTTTATTTATTTATTTTTACACTTTTTGCAGCCCCTAAAATTTTGCCTTCCGAGTCTGATGACTCGCCCCACAAACCCACGTGAAGCACTGGCCTCTCACCATGGTTACTTTTATTTTTTATTTATTTATTTTTACACTTTTTGCAGCCCCTAAAATTTTGCCTCCCGATTCTAATGACTCGCCCCACAAACCCACGTGAAGCACTGGCCTCTCACCATGGTTACTTTTATTTTTTATTTATTTATTTTTACACTTTTTGCAGCCCCTAAAATTTTGCCTTCCGAGTCTGATGACTCGCCGCACAAACCCACGTGAAGCACTGGCCTCTCACCATGGTTACTTTTATTTTTTATTTATTTATTTTTACACTTTTTGCAGCCTCTAAAATTTTGCCTTCCGATTCTAGTGACTCGCCCCACAAACTCACGTGAAGCACTGGCCTCTCACCATGGTTACTTTTATTTTTTATTTATTTATTTTTACACTTTTTGCAGCCCCTAAAATTTTGCCTTCCGAGTCTGATGACTCGCCCCACAAACCCACGTGAAGCACTGGCCTCTCACCATGGTTACTTTTATTTTTTATTTATTTATTTTTACACTTTTTGCAGCCCCTAAAATTTTGCCTCCCGATTCTAATGACTCGCCCCACAAACCCACGTGAAGCACTGGCCTCTCACCATGGTTACTTTTATTTTTTATTTATTTATTTTTACACTTTTTGCAGCCCCTAAAATTTTGCCTCCCGATTCTAATGACTCGCCGCACAAACCCACGTGAAGCACTGGCCTCTCACCATGGTTACTTTTATTTTTTATTTATTTATTTTTACACTTTTTGCAGCCCCTAAAATTTTGCCTCCCGATTCTAATGACTCGCCCCACAAACCCACGTGAAGCACTGGCCTCTCACCATGGTTACTTTTATTTTTTATTTATTTATTTTTACACTTTTTGCAGCCCCTAAAATTTTGCCTTCCGATTCTAGTGACTCGCCCCACAAACTCACGTGAAGCACTGGCCTCTCACCATGGTTACTTTTATTTTTTATTTATTTATTTTTACACTTTTTGCAGCCCCTAAAATTTTGCCTCCCGATTCTAATGACTCGCCCCACAAACCCACGTGAAGCACTGACCTCTCACCATGGTTACTTTTATTTTTTATTTATTTATTTTTACACTTTTTGCAGCTCCTAAAATTTTGCCTCCCGATTCTAATGACTCGACCCCACAAACCCACGTGAAGCACTGGCCTCTCACCATGGTTACTTTTATTTTTTATTTATTTATTTTTACACTTTTTGCAGCCCCTAAAATTTTGCCTTCCGATTCTAGTGACTCGCCCCACAAACTCACGTGAAGCACTGGCCTCTCACCATGGTTACTTTTATTTTTTATTTATTTATTTTTACACTTTTTGCAGCCCCTAAAATTTTGCCTCCCGATTCTAATGACTCGACCCCACAAACCCACGTGAAGCACTGGCCTCTCACCATGGTTACTTTTATTTTTTATTTATTTATTTTTACACTTTTTGCAGCCCCTAAAATTTTGCCTTCCGATTCTAATGACTCGACCCCACAAACCCACGTGAAGCACTGGCCTCTCACCATGGTTACTTTTATTTTTTATTTATTTATTTTTACACTTTTTGCAGCCCCTAAAATTTTGCCTCCCGATTCTAATGACTCGCCCCACAAACCCACGTGAAGCACTGGCCTCTCACCATGGTTACTTTTATTTTTTATTTATTTATTTTTACACTTTTTGCAGCCCCTAAAATTTTGCCTCCCGATTCTAATGACTCGCCCCACAAACCCACGTGAAGCACTGGCCTCTCACCATGGTTACTTTTATTTTTTATTTATTTATTTTTACACTTTTTGCAGCCCCTAAAATTTTGCCTCCCGATTCTAATGACTCGCCCCACAAACTCACGTGAAGCACTGGCCTCTCACCATGGTTACTTTTATTTTTTATTTATTTATTTTTACATTTTTTGCAGCCCCTAAAATTTTGCCTTCCGATTCTAATGACTCGCCCCACAAACTCACGTGAAGCACTGGCCTCTCAGACCATGGTTACTTTTATTTTTTATTTATTTATTTTTACATTTTTTGCAGCCCCTAAAATTTTGCCTTCCGAGTCTAGTGACTCACCCCACAAACCCACGTGAGCCCCCACAAACCCACCTCTCACCATGGCCCACCCCTCGAGCCGATCTGCTAAGACGATCTTCAGCCTCTGGATATGCAAGTATTACTAGCGATCTCTTTTCTTGCATGCTTAATGATTGACGCTCAGAATGATCAGGTTTTACATCCAGAGATTGGTGGATTTTGGCCACTGCAAGCTCAGATATCAAACGGCAAGCAGGTGCAAAGAAAGATGATTTAGTGATCGTATTAATTCGCTTTTTCTTTTTATCTTTTCCATCCCCCGGAAGGAAGCAACGTGAGGTGAGTGCCGTTGCGATGAATTACCACCGATTCGTTCTTTCGTGACCGCTTCTGATGATGATGATGATGAGGGATGAGTTAAGAAGAACGGAAGGGCGCTTAAGATCACCGCAGTATTGCAAGCAAGGCCAGCAAATTGTCGTCTTAATCTGCTTAGTACAGAATCTTTATTTTTTTGTGGCGCTTTTTTGAACTGTTGCTTAAGAACTCACCAAACTGTTCACAAGCGCATGGCCAAAGGAAAATAAATAAATAAATAAAAAGAGAGAGAAATCAAGACATAAACAATGAAATTGTCATATGTGAAAAAGGAATTTGTTGGGTTGTTTTACTTATGAGAACAATGAGTCCCGAGGAGCCCCAAGAGCCCCGAGGGATCAGAGAAGGTAAGAGGAAGAAGTCTCACTGTACAGTTGTTAGGAGACAGAAGGTACAGTCGCTCAAAAAAATATACGAACACTATGGTTGATTACAGAATTCAGAAAAAATATCTGGCAACGATTTTTTTTTACAAATTAGTGATCTTGCAACCTTCGTGTCACGTGATTACAGAATTCAGGAAAAATACCTGGAGCATGTACAGCAACTGTACACGCTCCAGTTACCGTTCACAGCAAACTGGAGCGTGTGCAGTTACTGCACACGCTCCAGTTTGCTGTGAACGGTAACTGCACACGCTCAATATTTCTGTGAGTGGGCCCACACGATCCAGGTTTAGAAATTAGCGATCTGGCAACCTTCGTGTCAAAAAAAAGTATCCGAACACTATGGTTGATTACAGCTTCATGATCGTAGAGATGTGACTGTAAGAACTGTGAATTAGAAATTAGTGATCTGGCAACCTTCATGTCACGTGATTACAGAATTCAGGAAAAATATCTGGAGCGTGTACAGCAACTGTACACGCTCCAGTTACCGTTCACAGCAAACTGGAGCGTGTGCAGCACACGCTCCAGGTTGCTGTGAACGGTAACTGCACACGCTCAATATTTCTGTGAGTGGGCCCACACGATCCAGGTTTTTGTGAACTCACACGATTCAATGTGCTGTGAACATTAACCGCAACCGTTCCAGTTTGCTGTGAACGGTAACTGCACACGCTCAATATTTCCGTCAGTGAGCCCTCACGATCCAGGTCTTTGTGAGCTCACACGATCCAATGTGCTGTGAACATTAACCGCAACCGCTCCAGTTTGCTGTGAACGGTAACTGCACACGCTCAATATTTCCGTGAGTGAGCCCACACGATCCAGGTCTTTGTGAGCTCACACGATCCAATGTGCTGTGAACATTAACCGCAACCGCTCCAGTTTGCTGTGAACGGTAACTGCACACGCTCAATATTTCCGTGAGTGAGCCCACACGATCCAGGTCTTTGTGAGCTCACACGATCCAATGTGCTGTGAACATTAACCGCAACCGCTCCAGTTTGCTGTGAACGGTAACTGCACACGCTCAATATTTCCGTGAGTGAGCCCACACGATCCAGGTCTTTGTGAGCTCACACGATCCAATGTGCTGTGAACATTAACCGCAACCGCTACAGTTTGCTGTGAACGGTAACTGCACACGCTCAATATTTCCGTGAGTGAGCCCACACGATCCAGGTCTTTGTGAGCTCACACGATCCAATGTGCTGTGAACATTAACTGCAACCGCTCCAGTTTGCTGTGAACGGTAACTGCACACGCTCCATATTCATTGCATTATATCTTCATATGCATTACAAAATCCGAACACTACGGTTGATTACAGAATTCAGAAACAATATCTGGCAACGACTTTTTTAGAAATTAGTGATCTGGCAACCTTCGTGTCACGTGTCACACGAAGAACCTTGACTAGAAGGTTCATTACATCAATTAGAGGAGATCTTCATCGGTGGTGGTACCTCAGCTGTCAGAGCACCTGTCATGTCATCGTGGGTTATATCCCACCCTGCTAAAAACAATTTTTCCTCTAAAATTAATATCGACGTTGAACTAAGCGTGGGGGCGGGGGTGCTCAGTCGGTAGCGCGTCAGGCTCGAAATCTGTAGTTCCCAGGTTCGAGTCCCAGCTGGGTCAGCGTTGAGATTTATCTCCGCAAAATTCCCCGCTGCCCACGGTCAGTAGGGGACACCGATGGATTTGGAAAGGCCGCCGTCTGTCGGATGGGACGTTAAGCAGTGGCCCCATGTGCGAGAGAGCCATACCCTGTGCACGTTAAAGAACACGCTGGATGGCCTAGACGGGAGGCTACCATCTGTCTCCCAACAGCTGTTCCAGTGGGTCCCCTCCCCCAACCTTCTCTGAGCCTTCGGGGTCCATGTGACCTGGCCATTTAGCCCATGGTGTGCAAAAAAGTGCCGCTCAGAGGTAAAACAACCCAACAACAACCCTGAACTAAGTGTGATACTTTCTTTGACGCTTTTTACTATTGTAGTAAATATAAAAATAAATAAATAACCGAACAAGTGTTTAAATTTGAGACCGTCTTTGACCTTGAGCTTCGGTTCAATCCCTTTTCATGACTATCCCTCGTAAATCATTCATTTTCTTGAAAAAGGTAGATGATAAAGATTCTCCCTTTCTCTAATATTTTTCACATACATTGCATATTTAACATATCTGGATATTATATATAATGTACTTGTATCGAAATTCCTCCCCCCCCCCCCCGAAATTCAATTTTCCTACCCTATGCTCAACTGAAAACATTTTTTTAGCTAAGCACCAGATAAAGAAAACTTATTTGTTATTTCGTTTGAACTGTCTCTTAGTAAAGCAGTCCAGTGGACCCCCAAACTTCTCCAAACACTTTGGGACCTTGTGACCTGTCCATTTAGTCCATTGTGTATAAAAACAACTGGCCATTCGTCGGGTGGCACTTTAAGCCTTGTTCCGTATGCAGGAGATCCATACCTTGTTCACATTAAAGAACACGCTAAGATGGCTCCCATTTGTCTTCTAACCGCTTTCCCTTCCTCCAACCTTCACTGAACCCTTGGGGATCCTTGTGACCTTGCCACTGAGCTCATTTTGTTCACAAAAGTGCGCTCAGAGGTAAACAACTCAACCCAACCTGTCTAATAGTTTCACACATTCACCTGCTTTGTCTAAGAATTCGCATAAAAGCGTTGGGTTGTTGTTTTACCTCTGAGCGGCACTTTTTTGCACACCATGGGCTAAATGGCCAGGTCACATGGACCCCGAAGGCTCAGAGAAGGTTGGGGGAGGGGACCCACTGGAACAGCTGTTGGGAGACAGATGGTAGCCTCCCGTCAAGGCCATCCAGCGTGTCCTTTAACGTTGGGTTGTTTTACCTCTGAGCGGCACTTTTTTGCACACCATGGGCTAAATGGCCAGGTCACATGGACCCCGAAGGCTCAGAGAAGGTTGGGGGAGGGGACCCACTGAAACAGCTGTTGGGAGACAGATGGTAGCCTCCCGTCAAGGCCATCCAGCGTGTCCTTTAACGTTGGGTTGTTTTACCTCTGAGCGGCACTTTTTTGCACACCATGGGCTAAATGGCCAGGTCACATGGACCCCGAATGCTCAGAGAAGGTTGTGGGAGGCGACCCACTGGAACAGCTGTTGGGAGACAGATGGTAGCCTTCCGTCAAGGCCATCCAGCGTGTTCTTTAACGTGCACAGGGTATGGCTCTCCCGCACACGGGGCCACAGCTTAACGTCCCATCCGACGGACGGCGGCCTTTCCAAGCCCATCGGTGTCCCCTACTGACCGTGGGCAGGGCGGGGAAATTTTGCGGAGATAAATCTCAACGCTGACCCAGCTGGGACTCGAACCTGGGAACTACAGTCGCATAAAGCGCTCACTAAGCTATTCCACAAGGTAAATGACCAGCGACACGAAGAAAAAAAGAACGAAACAAACCTACATTAATTCTAAGGTAATAAATATTCAAATACGAGGGTCAACATTCAACTATCAAATGCAATCTTCCCAGCATTGGAGGGCGAAATTCACTTTGATATCAGTGATTAAGAGTGTCCCTTCACCTTTAGGTTGATCTCAACGACAATCGTCTCTTGGCCGTTCACCGTCTCCTTGTCACTGCTTCTTTGTCATTCGACGTCCTCAGAAGAATACCCTAATATTTCACTTGCACCTGAATTACAGACAGAGAGAGATAAAAATCTTCGGAGCAAGACACACCTTCTCTCTCTCTCTTCCACCTCCTCCTTTATCTCCATCCGCACACATCAGACAAGCATTTTCGTTCCCAAACGATCTTCTAATCTCCCAAATCGAAACTTTGGCAACAACCAGCCCACTTTCACGCGTATACACCACAGAGTCGTAAGAAAAACACAAAGAAAACTCCCACGCGTGTTTTATTTAGTGTTTATTGCCGAAGTAATTGTGTTGTCATGGTTTTCAAATGCTTGTTTTTTATCTCTGAAACCCATCTGCCACGGAAGTACCGTGAGTGATGCTAAAGTGTTTGGGAGCTGGCTAATTAAAACCAGACCGGAAACCATGACAGTGACCAATGGTCGATTTTCGTCTTTATCTGCTGTAACTTGCACCTTGTTATATCATACGCACGTTCCCCCCCCCCCCCCCCCACACACACAAAGTAGCTTCCCCTTCCACTCGATTACATTCTGCATTTCTGATACATATATTGTCGCCTGTTTCCCCATCTTCTTGTTGTTCCAAACTTTCTGTCTCTCGTTCCTTGTATGTAAGCACTTTCGTTCCTCCACGGTGTGTGTGTGTGTTGAGCGCTAAGCTGGAAATACGTGTCGTTGGTCGGTCTCACGAACAGGGGTTACGTACCAGCGGGCAGGGATTCGGCACGGCAATTTACTGCTACAAGACGGATAATTGCGGTCCGATGTCTTTGTTGTCAGAGCTTAGATGCAATCTGTATTATATATCAATCAGCACGACGGTAACATCTGACAGCCAATAGACGAGGCGACAACTTCGGTCTGCACCCCCCCCCCTCCCCCACAACTTATCGGAAGCGAAAAAATTTTAAATTGTTCTCTTTCATCTTTCTATTGTTAGCGCACGCATTGCGGAATAAAATTCTGATACAGTTGATTATGTAAATTAAAGCAATACTGTAATCACTAATTTCTAAAAAATATTTCGTTGCCAGATATTTTTTCTGAATTCTGTAATCAACCATAGTGTTCGGATGCTTTTTTGAGCGACTATAGGTGGTCATATTATTTTGATACTAGATCGTGTGGGGTCACTCACGGAAATATTGAGCCTGTGCAGTTACCGTTCACAGCAAACTGGAGCGTGTGCAGTAACTGCACACGCTCCAGTTTGCTGTGAACGGTAACTGGAGCGTGTACAGTTGCTGTACACGCTCCAGATATTTTTCCTGAATTCTGTAATCACGTGACACGAAGGTTGCCAGATCACTAATTTCTAAAAAAATCGTTGCCAGATATTTTTTCTGAATTCTGTAATCAACCATAGTGTTCGGATACTTTTTTGAGCGACTGTACACCGTTGGGAAGCCGCTGTTCTTCGCATGAGACCCTAAACCGTGGCTCCGTGGAAAAGAGAGCCACACCCTCTGCACGTAAACACGCTAGATGGCCTTGACAGTGGATCCACTCCCCTAACAGGGGCGAGGGTGGCTCAGTCGGTACTGCGCCAGGCTCGTAATCTGTAGTTCCCAGGTTAGAGTCCCAGCTGGGTCAGCGTTGAGATTTATCTCCGCAAAACTCTCCGCCCTGCCCACGGTCAGTAGCGGGCGCCGATGGGCTTTGAAAGGCCGCCGTCCGTCGGATGAGACGTTAAGCGTGGCTTCGTGTGTGGGAGAGTCATACCCTACTCCACGTTAAAGAACACGCTTGATGACCTTGACGGGATGCTACCATCTGTCTCCCAACAGCTGTTCCAGTGGGTCCCCTCCCTCAACCTTCTCTGAGCCTTTGGGGTCCTTGTGACCAGGCCATTTAGCACATGATGTGCAAAAAAGTGCCGCTCAGAGGTAAAACACCCCAACGTTAAAGAACACACTGGATGGTCTTGACGGGAGGCTACCATCTGTCTCCCAACAGCTGTTCCAGTGGATCCCCTCCCTCAACCTTCTCTGAGCCTTTCGGGTCCTTGTGACCTGGCCATTTAGCCCATGATGTGCAAAAAAGTGCCGCTCAGAGGTAAAACAACCCAACGCTAAAGAACATACTGGATGGTCTTGACGGGAGGCTACCATCTGTCTCCCAACAGCTGTTCCAGTGGGTCCCCTCCCCCAACCTTCTCTGAGCATTCGGGGTCCTTGTGAGCTGGTCATTTAGCCCATGGTGTGCAAAAAAGTGCCGCTCAGAGGTAAAACAACCCAACCCAACCTTCCCCCAACCTTCTCTGAATCTTTGGGGTCCTTAGGACCTGGCCATTTAGCGCAGTGTGTGTAAAAAAAAAAGCGCGCTCAGAGATAAAACGACAATCTTTCATAAAAAATTACTTTCGCAATTAAGAAGATTCGATTGTGGGTTTTCATCGACTTTTAATGTTAATGCTCCTCTATTTTTTTGGGTCCTCATTATGGAATGCTTAAAAGGCAATGTTTTCAAGTTAGCAAGGGACTCATTAGCATAATCGTAGCAATGACACGTTGAGAATTTTTCTCCCTGTTATATCTTCCAAGAAGAAGCAACACTTGAATACAGTGGTCGTCAACAGGGGGGGTTCATCGCCATAGCAACGTTCGTTGCAATTGATGGATCGAGCTTAAACAATGCAATTTTCTCCACGCTAAGCATTGTTATTAGAAGTAAAGAATGTAATCTTTGATTCCTACAAAGCGATCTAAATGCGAAACAATTGAAGGTTATTCTTTCGCCTGTTGACGTCACTGTAATAAGGTCACGGCATTTAGATGAGTCGCTTTCAAGTGTAAGGAGTGACAAAACTTCATGAATTTGGGTTGTTTTACCTCTGAGCGGCACTTTTTTGCACACCATGGGCTAAATGGCCAGGTCACATGGACCCCGAAGGCTCAGAGAAGGTTGGGGTAGGGGACCCACTGGAACAGCTTTTGGGAGACAGATGGTAGCCTCCCGTCAAGGCCATCCAGCGTGTTCTTTAACGTTGGGTTGTTTTACCTCTGAGCGGCACTTTTTTGCACACCATGGGCTAAATGGCCAGGTCACATAAACCCCGAAGGCTCAGAGAAAGTTGGGGGAGGAGACCCACTGGAATAGCTGTTGGGAGACAGATGGTAGCCTCCCGTCAAGGCTATCCAGTGTGTTCTTTAATGTGCACAGGGTATGGCTCTCCCGCACACGGGACCACGACTTAACGTCCCATCCGACGGACGGCGGCCTTTCCAAGCCCATCGGTGTCTCCTACTGACCGTGGGCAGGGCGGGGAATTTTTCAGAGATAAATCTCAACGCTGACCCAGCTGGGACTCGAACCTGGAAACTACAGATTACGAGCCTGGCGCGCTACCGACTGAGCCACCCCCGCCCCTTTTTTTCAGAAACGGATCTCAGTGGAACGGCGCAATGGTTGCGTCTGGCTGCTCTTATAGCCTTTTGGGGAGGGATGGCTTCCCCCCCCCCCCCCCATGACCGTTATTGATAGAGCCCTCATTGGGAAAGAAACAACGATGGATCGACTGACAAGGTTACAAGCACACCAAAGGTCATGACTGGAGTCAGTGAAGAAAGACACGCCGGGCAAATGAGGAGCTTTTCATTTAGGTTTTGAAGTTGTCTACTTCAGTTCTGGGAATCGAATCTGAGAATCAGAACTCTGGAATTCGAAATTGAGAACCTCAAACCCACACACGAACCTGGGAGCGTCACATTTGGCACTCGAACATGACGGGAACCACAGACTCCTGAGGGGCGGGGGTGGCTCAGTCGGTAGCGCGCCAGGCTCGTAATCTGTAGTTCCCAGGTTCGAGTCCCAGCTGGGTCAGCGTTGAGATTTATCTCCGCAAAATTCCCCGCCCTGCCCACGGTCAGTAGGGGACACCGATGGGCTTGGAAAGGCCGCCGTCCGTCGGATGGGACGTTAAGCCGTGGCCCCGTGTGCGGGAGAGCCATACCCTGTGCACGTTAAAGAACACGCTGGATGGCCTTGACGGGAGGCTACCATCTGTCTCCCAACAGCTGTTTCAGTGGGTCCCTTCCCCCAATCTTCTCTGAGCCTTCGGGGTCCACGTGACCTGGCCATTTAGCCCATGGTGTGCAAAAATGTGCCGCTCAGAGGTAAAACAACCCAACCCAACAGACTCCTGCATTCGAACCTGGTAACCAATGACTCCTGCAAACGAATCTGGGAACCGCAGACTTCTGCACTCGAACCTGGGAACCGCAAATTCCTGCACTCGAACCTAGGAACCACAGACTCCTGCAAACGAATCTGGGAACCACAGACTTCTGCACTGGAACCTGGGAACCGCAATTCCTGCACTCGAACCTGGGAACCACAGATTCCTGCAAACGAATCTGGGAACCACAGACTTCTGCACTGGAACCGCAATTCCTGCACTCGAACCTGGGTACCACAGATTCCTGCAAACGAATCTGGGAACCACAGACTTCTGCACTGGAACCGCAATTCCTGCACTCGAACCTGGGAACCACAGATTCCTGCAAACGAATCTGGGAACCACAGACTTCTGCACTGGAACCTGGGAACCGCAATTCCTGCACTCGAACCTGGGAACCACAGGCTTCTGCACTGGAACCTGGGAACCGCAATTCCTGCACTCGAACCTGGGAACCACAGATTCCTGCAAACGAATCTGGGAACCACAGACTTCTGCACTCGAATCTGGGAACCGCAAATTCCTGCACTCGAACCTGGGAACCACAGATTCCTGCAAACGAATCTGGGAACCACAGACTCCGGCACCGAACCTAGGAATCACGGACTCTGGCACTGGACGTGGGAACTTCCAACTCTGACACTCGAACTTGATACCTCAATTAATTGTTTCGGAGAGGAGAGAAAATAAATCGGTGTTTGAAGTTAGAAATATTTGTCATTAATGAGTGCCGTCACGAGCAGAGTAACAATGCCTCCATCCATGTCATCCCATCTCTCTTCTCTACAATGTAGAACCTATATTTAAAAAAAAAAAATTCGATAAAAATGCTAGAAAATATAAAATTGTCAGAGTTTTTCTACTCCCTTCAGAGCTTGGTGGCTTCGAAAACAAAACGAAAACTTCATTGAAAATACAAATAAAAACATTTTGGGATTTAAAACAACTCAACCAATATCATTTATTCTTGCCATCCTCTCAAACCTTCTACTATGGCATATGGGGCGGGGATGGCTCAGTCGGTAGCGCGCCAGGCTCGTAATCTGTAGTTCCCAGGTTCGAGTCCCAGCTGTGTCAGCGTTGAGATTTATCTCCGCAAAACTCTCCTCCTTGCCCACGGTCAGTAGTGGTCACCGATGGGCTTGGAAAGGCCGCCGTCCGTCGGATGGGACGTTAAGTCGTGGCCCCGTGTGTCGGAGAGCCATACCCTGTGCACGTTAAAGAACACGCTGGATGGCCTTGACGGAAAGCTACCATCTGTCTCCCAACAGCTGTTCCAATGGGTCCCCTCCCCCAACCTTCTCTGAACCTTCGGGGTCCATGTGACCTGGCCATGTGACATGGCCCATGGTGTGCCAAAAAGTGCCGCTCAGAGGTAAAACAACCCAAACCAACTCCATCGAAGAAGTTCAAGGCTGACCGATTTGGTCAGTTTCCATTTCGACACGAACATCAGTCATAAATCTTATCGTGCTTTCGCTTCCTCTGCAGCTTCCATCATCTTCAAAGTAAACACGTGAGTTATCGGAACAGGAAGGTTAAAACAAACAACAAAGAAAGAAAAAAATAATAACAACTCCCAAACACTTCTCCGAGAATTGTTATCACATTGCTTGTGGACATTGCTTGTGGAGCTTTCTCTGGTCATTGTTTTTATATAATTTTTTTATCTTCCCGATGCGAGGAACTCCCTTTTACGACCTGTTGTTTTCTCTCTTCTCCCGGGCGGCTCTGTGATCAAGGACGGAAGAGGCCCAAGATGCGATCGACGCTCGCGATAACTAAACAGCGACAACATTAGCCACTCTCTAATGTGTGAGATCCACCTGCTTGTCCGCCACGTCGGATTGCGTCATCAACTCGCCTGGCGAAATATTTCCCAGTCGGGGTGCATCCCAGCATCTCTAACAGCATCCTTCTGCCGTTTCTAAGGGCAACGACCCGATGGGTCGTTTGATAGGATGTTCATTGTTTGATCAACTTGTCTCTTTCCATTCGGCGTTGTAGTTTCACTTCCTCCCCCTTTTCCCCCACCCTCCTGCACAATCTCACTCCCCCCCATCACCCCCTTACACTATGGGTGACGTCACACAGTCCTACTGTGACGTCACGCTGAGTAATGTGGCATAGTTGCACGCGTCGCTCATCGGCGATGAGCTTGACGACGCTTTGAATCTTCTAGTGGTGAACTTTATTAAAAGGACTATTTTAAAGGAGATTATTTAAAAAAAGAAACTTTGCAGATTTTTTATGTTGTAGTGACAAAAGGGAATTGACTTCTGGTTATTGTGGACACATAATCATCAATGGTAAAATGATGAAAAGTTTCGTATATTTTAAAGGGGGGGGGTCGGCTCAGTCAGCAACGCGCCAGGTTCGTAATCTGTAGTTCCCAGGTTCGAGTCCCAGCTGTCCCATCATTGAGAGTTATCTCTGATATACTCCTTCGGTGACAAAGGGGACAAAGATGGGCTAGAAAAGCCGCTGTCCGTCGGATGGTACGTTAAGACGTGGCCCTGTATGCAGCAGAGTCATAACCTGTGCACGTTAAAGAACGTTCTGGATGGCCTTGAAGTAAAGGCTTCCAACTGTCTCGCAACAGTTGTCTGATGGGTAATCTTCCTCCAATCTTCTCTGAGCCCTTGGGGGTCCTTGCGACCTGGCCATTTAGTCCATTGTGTGCTATGCCGCTCAAAGGTAAAACGCAATCCAATTTATAAAAACAGAAGATTGAACTGGGAGGAGGGTAAAGTCTGAAAATTTGAAATATTTTCCGCTTTTGTGTTGTTTAGTCCTCAGTTTTGAGGGGGCGATCGAATTTCTTTTTTGCAACCTAAGCGTAACAAATATGCTGTTGACGGATGACTCCATACTGCAAATGACCATGGTAGCAAATACAACCAAACTGGAAGGTAGGTTCGGTTGTTTTACCTCTGAGAGGCACTTTTTTGCACACCATGGGCTAAATGGCCAGGTCACAAGGACCTCGAAGACTCAGAGAAGGTTGGGGGAGGGGACCCACTAGAACAGCTGTTGGGAGACAGATGGTAGCCTCCCGTCAAGGCCATCCAGCGTGTTCTTTCACGTTGGGTTGTTTTACCTCTGAGCGGCACTTTTTTGCACACCATGGGCTAAATGGCCAGGTCACATGGCCCCCGAAGGCTCAGAGAAGGTTGGGGGAGGGCACCCACTGGAACAGCTGTCGGGAGACAGATGGTAGCCTCCCGTCAAGGCCATCCAGCGTGTTCTTTCACGTTGGGTTGTTTTACCTCTGAGCGGCACTGTTTTGCACACCATGGGCTAAATGGCCAGGTCACAAGGACCTCGAAGACTCAGAGAAGGTTGGGGGAGGGGACCCACTGGAACAGCTGTTGGGAGACAGATGGTAGCCTCCCGTCAAGGCCATCCAGCGTGTTCTTTCACGTTGGGTTGTTTTACCTCTGAGCGGCACTTTTTTGCACACCATGGGCTAAATGGCCAGGTCACAAGGACCTCGAAGACTCAGAGATGGTTGGGGGAAGGGACCCACTAGAACAGCTGTTGGGAGACAGATGGTAACCTCCCGTCAAGGCAATCCAGCGTGTTCTTTAACGTTGGGTTGTTTTACCTCTGAGCGGCACTTTTTTGCACACCATGGGCTAAATGGCCAGGTCACAAGGACCTCGAAGACTCAGAGAAGGTTGGGGGAGGGGACCCACTGGAACAGCTGTTGGGAGACAGATGGTAGCCTCCCATCAAGGTCATCCAGCGTGTTCTTTAACGTGCACAGGGTATGGCTCTCCTGCACACGGGGCCACGGCTTAATGTCCCGTCCGACGGATGGCGTATTTCCAAGCCCATCGGTGTCTCCTACTGACCGTGGGCAGGGCGGGGAATTTTGCGGAGATAAATCTCAACGCTGATCCAGCTGGGACTCGAACCTGGAAACTACAGATTACAAGCCTGGCGCCCTACCGACTGGGCCAGCCCCGCCCCCCAAACTGGAAGTTTTTGTATGCAAACGCTTCACGAATTTATGCAAACGCTTATTCATGAAGTTGGTTTTGGCATAAAATAAAAGTATGCATAAGAAAAAAGAAATAGTGCAATAGTTATGTTTATAAAATGCAAAGAAGTGACAACGGACTTTTGAAAAGAACTAATCTCTCATGATTGGGTGCAGGGAGAAAACAAAGAGTTAAAATTATCAGAAAATATTATTTTTCTTTTAAACAAACCTAAAATCAACTTGCCAGTTTATTTACACTGACAGCCTAGAATCTCGGTCATCAATCTTCATCAATCTTTTTTTGATGAATGCGATCAAGCTTTGATCAGCTCCTTAAACGCGATTCTTGTTATGTGTTGAATTGTTTATTCACATTCTTCAAGAGTATTGGTCTTATTCTTTGGTACAGTTTTTCGACAAACTTTCATCACGGCCTTTTGTTTTCAGAAAAAGCATTTTTTTTTGCTTTCTCGTACAAAGAAGAATGGTTGAGGGGTACTGGAATCGTTGCTAATTCATAAAAAAATTGGTCTCAAAATTTTTAAACTAAGATTCCTTAGAATTTTTTTTTTAAAGAGGTTAATCGTTGTGTATTTCTTTGAAAATGTGCAGGATGTAAAACACGTTAATTCTTGCAGTTTTATGCATGTTTCCAAGTAAGAATTTATACGCTGAAGTGTCATTGAAGAGTTGGGTTGTTTTACCTCTGAGCGGCACTTTTTTGCACACCATGGGCTAAATGGCCAGGTCACAAGGACCCCGAAGACTCAGAGAAGGTTGGGGGAGGGGACCCACTGGAACAGCTGTTGGGAGACAGATGGTAGCCTCCCGTCAAGGGGATCCAGCGTGTTCTTTAAAGTGCACAGGGTATGGCTCTCCCGCACACGGGGCCACGGCTTAACGTCCATCCGACGGACGGCGGCCTTTCCAAGCCCATCGGTGTCTCCTACTGACTGTGGGCAGTGCGGGGAAATTTTGTGGAGATAAATCTCAACGCTGACCCAGTTGGGACTCGAACCTGGGAACTACAGATTACAAGCCTGGCGCGGTACCGACTGAGCCATCCCCGCCCCTCTCACGCTCTGACTCCAGTTATTGCAAGTATCACGACGAATTTTTCAGGACCCATCTTGGCAAAGGGTTGAAGGGTCTTGGACCAAATTACCCCCTGCGATGCCATCTAAACATTTGACATGCTACACATGCTTCTTTTGATGTTACATTGGATCTCTTGCCCGGATGAGTTGCCCCTCTTGTACAGTCTCTCAAAAAAGTATCCGAACACCATGGTTGATTACAGAATTCAGGAAAAATATCTGGAGCGTGTACAGCAACTGTACACGCTCCAGTTACCGTTCACAGCAAACTGGAGCGTGTGCAGTTACTGCACACGCTCCAGTTTGCTATGAACGGTAACTGCACACGCTCAATATTTCCGTGAGTGAGCCCACACGATCTAGTATCAAAATAATATGACCACCTACAGTCGCTCAAAAAAGTATCCGAACACTATGGTTGATTACAGAATTCAGAAAAAATATCTGGAGCGTGTACAGCAACTGTACACGCTCCAGTTACCGTTCACAACAAACTGGAGCGTGTGCAGTTACTGCGCTCCAGTTTGCTGAAAAACGCTCCAGTTTGCTGTGAACGGTAACTGCACACGCTCAATATTTCCGTGAGTGAGCCCACACGATCTAGTATCAGAATAATATGATCACCTACAGTCGCTCAAAAAAGTATCCGAACTCTATGGTTGATTACAGAATTCAGAAAAAATGTCTGGCAACGTTTTTTTTTTTTTACCTTCGTGTCAGGTGACACGAAGGTTGCCAGATCACTGATTTCTAAAAAAAATCGCTGCCAGATATTTTTTTCTGAATTCTGTTATCAACCATAGTGTTCGGATATATTTTGAGCGATTATATTTTTCTGCGTATATTTCTACTAGTGATCCGTTGTCGTCCATTTCACTTTGATTTATTTATGTGGATACTCTAATATTAAGTCCCTTGCGGGGCCGTTTTTATCTTACCAAATAATCTATTAGTCATAGTGAATTCAAGTGAGGGTTGAATGAGGTGTTTACGACGGGCTGATGAAAGAGGGCTTTACGAGAAGTAGGAATCAAAATGTACGAAGCACAACAAGGCAATACTCTGAAGAGCAGACCATCAGAGAGCCCCTGCTATTCTTAGCGACGGCAAAACTGGGCTTTAGCCAGAAAAAAAATATATCACCACGAACATAATGGGGTTGGATTGCTTTACCTCGGGACGCCACTGCTTTTTGCACACAATGGGTTGGGTTGTTTTACCTCTGAGCGGCACTTTTTTGCACACCATGGGCTAAATGGCCAGGTCACATGAACCCCGAAGGCTCAGAGAAGATTGGGGTAGGGGACCCACTGGAACAGCTGTTGGGAGACAGATGGCAGCCTCCCGTCAAGGCTATCCAGCGTGTTCTTTAACGTGCACAGGGTATGGCTCTCCCGCACACGGGGCCACGGCTTAACGTCCCATCCGACGGACGGCGGCCTTTCCAAGCCCATCGGTGTCCCCTACTGACCGTGGGCAGGGCGGGGAATTTTGCGGAGATAAATCTCAACGCTGACCCAGCTGGGACTCGAACCTGGGAACTACAGATTACGAGCCTGGCGCGCTACCGACTGAGCCACCCCCGCCCCTGCATACAATGGACTAAATGACCAGGTCACGAGGACCCCAAGGGCTCAGAGAAGACAGGGGGAAGGGGACACACTGGACGGATGTTAGTCTCCCGTAAAGCCAACCAAAGTGTTCTTTAACATGCACAGGGTATGGCTCTGACACACACGGGGCCACGGCTTAATCGTGTTGAGGAGAGCTTTACCACGTGAGCGCTAAAGATGGCCTTAATCGAAGATGGATGGTCTGGATGGTCTTAATCTGAAGATTGATGACTGGATGGTCTTAATCGAAGACTTCCATCTGTCTCCTAACAGCTGTCCAGTGGGTCCCCTTCCCCCAACCTTCGCTGAACCCTCGGAGTCCTTGTAACCTGGTCATTTAACCCATTGAGTGCAAAAATAACGTGCCGCTCAAGTGGTAAATTCAACCCAAAGTCTTATTTCTTTACAGAAAATTACAAGAATGGACCTGTTCAGTATTCATGTGCAGTTTCTATCGTTGTGTCTTAACGAAGAAACCTTCTCAGATACTTCGATCAAAACAGTACAATGCCAAAAGAGATTTATTGAATGTCATTTTGATAAACATAATACACTCTCTCACATTCCTCCGACATTGAACTCCGGCGAAAGAAGCATCAACTATAGCAAGGAGATTAAATTCTGCGTGACAATTAAAACCGATTAAACGCATATTAACAAAGAGGTCGACCAACAGAAGTGCTTGAGGTCTATTGAGGATGGATTAGAGCTACGCCGTTGGCTTGATTTATAGCTGGACAGCCCTCTCTCTCGTTGGGAGTTTGGGGAAAGTTAGGGGGGGTTGACCAATTACAAGGCTGTCACCGGCTACAGGAAAGGGGCGTGTTAGGTGAAGGGGTAATGATACACTAGGGATCTGCGGTGTGTGTTTTGGGTGAGTTCTTCGCAGTGCAAGTGATGGAGCTCTTCTGTACGGGTGGTATGAGAGAGCAGAAACGAAAAATAGGACGGGAAAACAAACTCGGTGTATTTTTGATTGTCTGATGATGGATGCATGAAGAGAGATTGGATGTTTGGGGGGAAATGCTTTCGTGTAGTTGTAACGTGAATCGAAAGACAAAAAGGAAGGAGAATTTGCAGTTGGAGGAAGATGACTAATGAAAGGGGTGAGACCGTGATTAAAGCCAATCGGGCAAAGTGTATCATTAGGATGTTTGATTAATTGTGATAAATCGTGAAACCGGGACGCAACTGGTTGGAGACGGCAGTTGCAACGAGCGGAAGAAGTGTTAATGGCTGGATGAAGGATCTTGTTTCTGACCGCTCTCTTCTGAGTTGAGGTGTGAGCTATAATGCACCTTCTGTAACTAAACGGTTCCTTATTAATAGGTGGAAGAAGTGTTTATTAGTGGATGCGCAGTTTATCATGCTGAATTCTTTGGTTGTCTGGGTGTCATCTTTAATACACCGAATGTAACTAAATGTTCATAAAGAGATAGATGTGCATTTTTTTATGCTGAATCCTTTGGTGGTCTAGGTGTCATCTTTAATGGACCGAATGTAATTAAACATTGATAAAGAGACAGATGTGCAGTTTTCTTGTTTGGGTGTGTTGTTTCAGTTCTGGACAGTACTTCTTTGCACACAGTGGGTCACTGATGGGCTCGGATTGGACGTTAAGCCGTGGCCTGTGTGCGGGAGAGCCATACCCTGTGCACGTTAAAGAACACGCTGGATGGCCTTGACGGGAGGCTACCATCTGTCTCCCAACAGCTATTCCAGTGGGTACCCATCTGCTTTAACTGGACAAAGAAGTGGGGCTTTACGAATAAATATTTCGCTCTGTCTTTTGTAAGCAAAGTCATCCATACAAAAGAGGCGGGGGTTGCTCAGTCGGTAGCGCGCCAGGCTCGTAATCTGTAGTTCCCAGGTTCGAGTCCCAGCTGGGTCAGCGTTGAGATTTATCTCCGCAAAACTCCCCGCCCATGGTCAGTAGGGGGCACCGATGGGCTTGGAAAGGCCGCCGTCCGTCGGATGGGACGTAAAGCCGTGGCTCCGTGTGCGGTAGAGTCATACCCTGTGCACGTTAATGAACACGCTGGATGGCCTTGACGGGAGGCTACCATCTGTCTCCCAACAGCTGTTCCAGTGGGTCCATTCCCGCAACCTTCTCTGAGCCTTCGGGGTCCATGTGACCTCGCCATTTAGCCACGGAGCAGCTCTCCCGCACACGGGACCACGGCTTAACGTCCCATCCGACGGACGGCGGCCTTTCCAAGCCCATCGGTGTCCCCTACTGACCGTGGGCAGGGCGGGGAATTTTGCGGAGATAAATCTCAACGCTGACCCAGTGGGACTCGAACCTGGGAACTACAGATTACGAGCCTGGCGCGCTACCGATTGAGCCCCCCCCCGCCCCCGCCCCCGCCCCCCTTTCTGTGAACTTTCTTCCCTCATTTCCATTAAATTAATCTTAAATGAAAGGTACTCTTTTTATTATTGTTTTCTGAAAAATCAAAAATATCCCGTTGAACCCAACTATCGATTTCGTAGACCTCTATGGTTCCAGGGACCACAGGTTAGGAACCACTGTTCCAGATGTTTCTATTACTCTCCCAGACGTTTAAATGTAATGTAGTTTTAGTTTACCTTCTGTCGCTTGGAAATTTGTCAATTGGATGACTGCAAGAGGGCCAGAATCTCTCTCTGTGTCACAGAAGGAGCTGGAGGGTCTAAAAGGAAGACACCTTCTTTCTCCTAACAGTTGCCCAGTGGATCACCTTGCCTTAAACAACTCTTAGTCTTGGGGTCCTTGTGACCGGGCTCTATGGCCCTACGTGTGCAAAGAAGCACCGCTCAGAGGTGCAAAAACAACCCACCGCATCTTTGGTGGCAATAAAATGAGAGGTGAATGAGTTAATTTCTTTCTTAACCTATACTCGACGATAAAATCATTCTTTTCCGTTAAGTAAGGGGTTATTGCCGGGAAATGCGACCTAATCTCCCTGGTAACTTAAATATCGTTCAAATCCGAACAATATATTCGTTCAGAGAAGGAGTCTGTTAAGACAAGTCAAGAACACATTCTTAATGATAACACCCACATATAGATTTTTACATCCAATGGTAGGAGAACAGTGAATATGCAGTCTCATACCTAAATGAAACAATATTTAGTCATATGTTCAAAAATTGAAACTGCATCCCTTCGTCTAATCTGGATCTCATCTATAGATTCATCCCAGTCTTTCGTTTTTCATTTTCCGTCGACCAAGGTGATGAATCCTCTAATCCTGAAATTCAAAACAACCTTTAAAGTTCCATGAACCTCAGGTTCAGTTATAAATCGAGCACAGATAAGGATTTGCGACTGGAAATTCCGATCTCGAATTAGCTATTCCAATACTAATCAATCCAAGATTTTCCAAATAGCCTACAATTATATCAAAATTGTTAGAGAAATTCACTCATTCTTTTTCCTCACCCTATCTCCTCAAAGGTGAATTAGACAACTGCATCTTCTCTTATACGGTCGAACTCAATGGTGCAACATGTACAACAAATAAACGATTGCTTTGTTATCTCATTGTAGACAAACTAATGATGCAACATGTACAACAAATAAACGATTGCTTTGTTATCTCATTGTAGACAAACTAATGATGCAACATTTCCCTTACGTCAAATTTCTTTTTTTGCAGGCCATTGTTAGTACCACGGAACGTGTAAATTCAACATGACGAAACTTTCAATGAGCTGTCTTCGTTTTCAAGTTATCTATTAATTAGTCATATATTTAATGAGTTAGTATATTATAAATATGAAAAAAAAGTGCACAACATTATATATCTATACTTCGCTCCCAAAATATTACAGAATTTTCCTCCTCGTGCGAATAATATGACTGCAAAAATATATAACTGAAAATAAAGATCGTAATAAAATCTATTAAAATCTCAATGTACAACGATATTTTTTGGAGTTATTGAAACTGGAACAAACGCACTCTGTTTCTAAGATGAAAGAACTTTTATATTTCAGCATTTTCTACGGAATGTTACGAAGTGCAATTTCCCATGAATACCCTCCCCCAACCTTCTCTGAGCCTTCGGAGTCCATGCGACCTGGACATTTAGCCCATGGTGTGCAAAAAAGTGCCGTTCAGAGGTAAAACAACACAACGTTAAAGAACACGCTGGATGGCCTTGACGGGAGGCTGCCATCTGTCTCCCAACAGCTGTTCCAGTGGGTCCCCTCCCCCAACCTTCTCTGAGCCTTCGGGGTCCATGTGACCTGGCCATTTAGCCCATGGTGTGCAAAAAAGTGCCGCTCAGAAGTAAAACAACCCAACGTTAAAGAACACGCTGGATGGCCTTGACGGGAGGCTACCATCTGTCTCCCAACAGCTGTTCCAGTGGGTCCCCTCCCCCAACCTTCTCTGAGCCTTCGGGGTCCATGTGACCTGGCCATTTAGCCCATGGTGTGCAAAAAAGTGCCGCTCAGAGGTAAAACAACCCAACGTTAAAGAACACGCTGGATGGCCTTGACGGGAGGCTACCATCTGTCTCCCAACAGCTGTTCCAGTGGGTCCCCTCCCCCAACCTTCTCTGAGCCTTCGTGGTCCATGTGACCTGTCCATTTACCCCATGGTGTGCAAAAAAGCGCCGCTCAGAGGTAAAACAACCCAACCCAACCCGTCAAGACCATCCAGCGTATTCTTTACCGTGCGCAGGGTATGGCTTTCCTGCACATGGGACTATACGACCCAGCCCACTGATGGCGGCCATTCCATCTGTTTCACCTTTGCTCATTATGCAATCAGCGTGAATCTAAGCTGATTATATAACTCACGCGTGCTTTATATATGCTATGGCAAGATTCCGTTGAGCTATGAGATATGTGCTATGCAACTTCAACGGGATATGTGCTTTGACAAGATCCCGTTAAGGAAAGAGGGCATTTTACATGGTGAAATTTAATAAATATGCAAAAAAATTGAAAAACATGAAGGATGAAATAAAAATTCGTGCCTTTCTTCCCTCCGTTAAATAAAAAACAATTTTTTTTTAATTTTGTTTCTGCTTCTGCTGTTAATCAATATGTTACGGACGTCTTTTCATTAACGGGGCGGAGTTTGATTCAGTTGATAGCGTGTCAGGCTCGCACCTGGGCCAGTATTAAGATTTATCTCAGCTAAACCCCCACACACACCACCCCATCACCATCCCATGTCCTCAGTCAAAAAGAGACATTAATGGGCTTGGTAAGGCCGTGGTCCGTCGAATGAGACGTTAAGCCGTGGCCCCGTGTGCGGGAGAGCCATACCCTGTGCAGGTTAAACAACATGCTGGGTGGCTTTGACGGGAGGCTACCATCTGTCTCCTAACACCTATTCAATGGATTCCCTTCTCAACCTTCTCGAGCCCTTGGGTCTTTGCGACCTGGCCATTTAGCCCATTATGTGCAAAAAAAAAAGTGACGCTCTGAGGTAAAACAGCCCAATCCTTTGCCGTAATCAGTAGTTCCCAGGTTCGAGTCCCAGCTGGGTCAGCGTTGAGATTTATCTCTACAAAATTCTCCGCCCTGCCCACGGTCAGTAGGGGACACCGATGGGCTTGGAAAGGCCGCCGTCCGTCGGATGGGACGTTAAGCCGTGGCCCCGTGTGCGGGAGAGCCATACCCTGTGCACGTTAAAGAACACGCTGGATGGCCTTGACGGAAGGCTACCATCTGTCTCCCAACAGCTGTTCCAGTGGGTCCCCTCCCCCAACCTTCTCTGAGCCTTCGGGGTCTATGTGACCTGGCCATTTAGCCCATGGTGTGCAAAAAAGTGCCGCTCAGAGGTAAAACAACCCAACGTTAAAGAACACGCTGGATGGCCTTGACGGGAGGCTACCATCTGCCTCCCAACAGCTGTTCCAGTGAGTCCCCTCCCCCAGCCTTCTCTGAGCCTTCGGGGTCCATGTGACCTGGCCATTTAGCCCATGGTGTGCAAAAAAGTGCCGCTCAGAGGTAAAACAACCCAACGTTAAAGAACACGCTGGATGGCCTTGACGGGAGGCTACCATCTGTCTCCCAACAGCTGTTCCAGTGGGTTCCCTCCCCCAACATTCTCTGAGCCTTCGGGGTCCATGTGACCTGGCCATTTAGCCCATGGTGTGCAAAAAAGTGCCGCTCAGAGGTAAAACAACCCAACGTTAAAGAACACGCTGGATGGCCTTGACGGGAGGCTACCATCTGTCTCCCAACAGCTGTTCCAGTGGGTCCCCTCTCCCAACCTTCTCTGAGCCTTCGGGGTCCATGTGACCTGGCCATTTACCCCATGGTGTGCAAAAAAGTGCCGCTCAGAGGTAAAACAACCCAACCAAACCCAATCCTTTCAATTCTTTCTGGATAAAAAAATTAAGATACAATTCACTGCGTTCAATTCACGCAGATCATTTCTTCGAAACATAAAAAAATTCACTCTCCTAAGCCGAGCAATAGAAAGCAAACGAACCATCTTATGAACTGGTGGTTTAATCCTTTGAAGCGGAACCTCTTTTGTTGGGGGTTGAGATCGGCTTGTTAAACACTTCACGCCCGAAACAGCTGCGTGCCATCACGCCACCTCATGCCAACTGCTCATAACTTGCTTCCACGGGAATCCCTGCCTGCCATTCAGTGATCAAAACCCACCTACAACAGATACTGTGTGTGTTAAAGATTCCTATCTCTCTACTGATGGCTATGTCTTACCTGTGAAACAGACAGACCCATCTTCATCTATGCTTCCTTTCCGATTTCTTTCAAATTATTCTTCTGCGTAAGATGCACCAGAGACGAGAGTCAACAGAGAGACCAATAAGGCCGTAAAAGTTGCAAACGTGTGTATGTGTAGTTTATTTCTTCCTTCCCCCTGTCTGATCCGCGCACCCCTCCCTCCGCTGAAGATGGTAGCCTCATACTTTTGTCTGTGAGTGTCTGCTCCCATGATACCTATCTGGGTGGAGATAGGCACGAGAGTGACATAAATCTAGCGGCACGACGTGTCTCAAAGGTGGAATGGATGGCATCTTCGTTAAATTGTCTGCCGGCATCCCGATAAAATGGAAATGTTATGGCGGTTTCGTGAAGGTTGCAAGCAGGAATGAGACGGCTTGTAGCGGCTCTATCTTCTTCTCTCACTTTCAGGTTTTAGTTGTCTAAAGGGGGCTTTCCTCATCCGACTCAGGTGCATCTGTTCTGTTTGCTTGCTCCAAGTGTTTAGAACGTTGTTTCGTAAAATTTATTCTTCTGTGAGAAAACAGAGTAAGAGGGTGGGGAGAGGTATCCACTGGATCGCCCGCCAAGCCCATTTTTTTTTATTGATGCAGCACATTTGTTCTCAACAGACTAAGGAGCCAAAATCGAGAACTGAACAATTAATTGAGTCTCCACAAGCAACTTATTAATAGGTGAAATTATTTGAAAGAAAAAAATCGCTTTTAATGAAAGTACAGAAGCTCTCATTGTTCGTAACTTCTTAGTTCGTCGTTTCGTTAATTCGTGTCTCCGTTGTTTCGTTAATTTTCGTCTCTGTTGTTTCGTTAATCAGTGTCTCCGTTATTTCGTTAATCAATATCTCTGTTGTTTCGTTAATTTTCGTCTCTGTTGTTTCGTTAATCAGTGTCTCTGTTGTTTCGTTAATCAGTGTCTCTGTTGTTTCGTTAATCAGTGTCTCTGTTGTTTCGTTAATCAGTGTCTCTGTTGTTTCGTTAATCAGTGTCTCTGTTGTTTCGTTAATGTCTCTGTTGTTTTTTTCGTTAATCCATATCTCTGTTGTTTCGTTAATGTCTCTGTTGTTTTTTTCGTTAATCCATGTCTCTGTTGTTTCGTTAATTTTCGTCTCTGTTGTTTCGTTAATCCATATCTCTGTTGTTTCGTTAATCCATATCTCTGTTGTTTCGTTAATCAGTGTCTCTGTTGTTTCGTTAATCAGTGTCTCCGTTGTTTCGTTAATCAGTGTCTCCGTTGTTTCGTTAATCAGTGTCTCCGTTATTTCGTTAATCAGTGTCTCTGTTGTTTCGTTAATCCATGTCTCTGTTGTTTCGTTAATCAGTGTCTCTGTTGTTTCGTTAATCAGTGTCTCTGTTGTTTTGTCAATCCATGCTCTGTTGTTTCGTTAATCAGTGTCTCCGTTATTTCGTTAATCAATATCTCTGTTGTTTCGTTAATCCATGTCTCTGTTGTTTCGTTAATCAGTGTCTCTGTTGTTTCGTTAATCCATGTCTCTGTTGCTTCGTTAATTCACGTTCTCGTTGTTGCGTTGTTTCGCTAATTCATCCCCGGGGAATCCTGTATTTTTAACAGTTATATATTTATATACGAAATTAGTGATCTGATAACCTTCGTGTCACGTGACACGAAGGTTGCCAGATCACTAATTTCTAAAATATTCGATAATATAAGATATTTTTTCTGAATTCTGTAATCAACCATAGTGTTCGGATATTTTTTGAGATACTATACGTAGAAGATAGAAACAGATCATTACAGATTAATATAGATATATAAAAATAAAATTGCATATAACGAAAAGCATCCTACTTATAATCAAAAACCTATGCATATAAATGAAACAAATTCATAAGAATACATGACACATGAATTAAACAAATTACTCATAAGTAAAAAATGCAAATAACCGCAAATTAAAAGTAAACAAAATTTATTTCATGCACCATCATCAAAACTAAGAAGGGACGTGAATATAAAAACAAAATCAATAACCGTTAGAGAGAAATTGGAGTATTTTTAGCAGTTCGCGTAATAATTATGTTATTTTTCACCAATTTCGAAAATCCCCCCTTTTTTCCCCCTGAGCAATTTAACTTGCAAAAGGTTTTAGTTTCCATAATTTTTTAAATATTGAGAGCATATTATTGGAAATCAAGACTGAAACAGATTTAATTGATATCGTTAAATAATCTTCAGTACTTTTTTTTAAAGTAAAGAGCTTATTTAAAAAGTTACTGATTACTATTCACTTAATAATGGGGGGCGGGGGGGGGCTCAGTCGGTAGCGCGCCAGGCTAGTAATCAGTAGTTCCCAGGTTTGAGTCCCAGCTGGGTCAGCGTTGAGATTTATCTCCGCAATATTCCCCGCCCTGCCCACGGTCAGTAGGGGACACCGATGGGCTTGGAAAGGTCGCCGTCAGTCGGATGGGACGTTAAGCCGTGGCCCCCTGTGCGGGAGAGAACATACCCTGTGCACGTTAAAGAACAAGCTGGATGGCCTTGACGGGAGGCTACCATCTGTCTCCCAACAGCTGTTCCAGTGGGTCCCCTCCCCCAACCTTCTCTGAGCCTTCGGGGTCCATGTGACCTAGCCATTTAGCCCGTGGTGTGCAGAAAAGTGCCGCTCAGAGGTAAAACAACCCAACGTTAAAGAACACGCTGGATGGTCTTGACGGGAGGCTACTATCTGTCTCCCAACAGCTGTTCCAGTAGGTCCCCTCCCCCAACCTTCTCTGAGCCTTCGGGGTCCATGTGACCTAGCCATTTAGCCCATGGTGTGCAGAAAAGTGCCGCTCAGAGGTAAAACAACCCAACCTTAATAATTGAATTGTACCTAATAAAGTGGCCATTGTGTGTGTGTATAAACTGATTATTTTTTATGTAGAATTAGATGTATAGGCAAGATAAAAACAATTACATATTTAAATAAAAGTAAATTATATATAAATTAGAACAAATTATTTAAAATTGAAAAAATACATATAAATTAGATCAATTAATTTATAAAAGGAAAAAAAAATTGCATCTAAGTATTCCTATTAGTTAATTTGGGCAATAAGGATGGTCTCGCAAATGATATGTTTTTGACTCAGCTGTTGTAAAGCTTTAACGAACAGTTATCAAAGGCCCAGATGCGCTTTTGAGTTAAAAATCTGGCCACGACTTGCTGCCACGTGACATAATCTGACACAATCTCACCATCTGCGATTACATAAAGTCATTAATCATTTCGAGGACTTTTGGTTCCTTCTACCTTTTCATTATTTGCATTTCTTGATTAATTGTTCAGTTCTTGATTTTGGCTCTTTAGTCTGTTGAGAACAAATGTGCTGTATCATAAAAAAAATGGGCTTGGCGGGCGATCTAGTGGATACCTTTCCCCACCTTTCTATATGTCTTTTTGACTTGGGCATTTGGTCCATTGTGTTACAAAAAAGTGCTGGATGGGCTTGGCGGGCGATCCAGTGGATACCTTTCCCCAACCTTTTATATGTATTTCTGACCTGGGCATTTGACCCATTGTGTTAAAAAAAAAGTGCTGGATGGGCTTGGCGGGCGATCCAATGGATACCTTTCCCCAACCTTTTATATGTATTTGTGACCTGGCATTTGGCCCATTGTGTTAAAAAAAAGTGCTGAATGGGCTTGGCGGGAGATCCAATGGATACCTTTCCCCATCTTCTATATGTTCTTGCGGCCTGGGCATTTGGCCCATTGTGTTAAAAAAAGTGTTGGATGGGCTTGGCAGACGATCCAGTGGATACCTTTCCCTAACCTTCTATGTGTCCTTGTGACCTGGCATTTGGCCCGTTATGTTCATGAAAGTGCTGAATGGCTTGGCGGTCTATATAGTGGATACCTTTCCCCAACCTTTTATATGTATTTGTAACCTGGGCATTTGGCCCATTGTGTTATAAAAAAGTGCTGGATGGGCTTGGCGGGCGGTCCAATGGATACCCTTTCCCAACCTTTTACGTCCTTGCGACCTGGGCATTACTCCCATTGCGTTCATAAAAATGCTGAATGGCTTGGCGGGCTATACAGTGGATACCTTTCCCCAACCTTCTATGTATATGTCCTTGTGACCTGGGCATTTGGCCCATTGTGTTCATAAAAGTGCTGAATGGCTTGGCGGACTATCCAGTGGATGCCTTTCGCCAACCTTCTATATGTCCTTGTGACCTGGGCATTTGGCCCATTGTGTTCATAAAAGTGCTGAATGGCTTGGCGGACTATCCAGTGGATGCCTTTCGCCAACCTTCTATATGTCCTTGTGACCTGGGCATTACTCCCATTGCGTTCATAAAAATGCTGAATGGCTTGGCGGGCTATCCAGTGGATGCCTTTCGCCAACCTTCTATATGTCCTTGTGACCTGGGCATTTGGCCCATTGTGTTCATAAAAATGCTGAATGGCTTGGCGGGCTATCCAGTGGATGCCTTTCGCCAACCTTCTATATGTCCTTGTGACCTGGGCATTACTCCCATTGCGTTCATAAAAATGCTGAATGGCTTGGCGGGCTATCCAGTGGATGCCTTTCGCCAACCTTCTATATGTCCTTGCGACCTGGGCATTTGGCCCATTGTGTTCATAAAAGTACCGCTCAGAGGTAAATCAGTCCAACTCATGATAAAATACCCAACTGGCTTAGCCTTTGCCTTGTAGTCAGTCACTGGAAGTACCTGATTTTCTAAAATTGATTTCAACGACAGGTAGATTCTTGGTTTGTGGCGATATAGAGAGACACAAAAGTTAAACATCACTGAAAAGTGGCATTTTATTCCCGATAACCACGGGCTTAATCGTGGAGAGGGGGGGGGGCTTAGCCGTATGTAATGTAGGTTGGGTTTTTTTTACCTCTGAGCGGCACTTTTTTGCACACCATGGGCTAAATGGCCAGGTCACATGGACCCCGAAGGCTCAGAGAAGGTTGAGGGAGGGGGCCCACTGGAACAGCTGTTGGGAGACAGATGGCAGCCTCCCGTCAAGGCCATCCAGCGAGTTCTTTAACGTGCACAGGGTATGGCTCTCCCGCACACGGGACCACGGCTTAACGTCCCATCCGACGGACGGCGGCCTTTCCAAGCCCATCGGTGTCCCCTACTGACCGTGGGCAGGGCGGGGAATTTTTGCGGAGATAAATCTCAACGCTGACCCAGCTGGGACCCGAACCTGGGAACTACAGATTACGAGCCTGGCGCGCTACCGACTGAGCCACCCCCGCCCCTCGTATGTAATGTAGATTACAAACCTGGTGCGCTAGCGACCTGAGACCATCCGTCCCAAAGCACAGTGGTATACAGAGGAGAGTACAAGAGTCCTCACTGCCCAAGGGCCAGGCGTTGAGCAGAAACCCTAAGGAAGGAAGAATGCTTTTTTAATAACCTATTTGTGTGCTCATGAGCTTTTTTACCTGTTTTTAGCTAGTTATTTTTATTAAATATATTTTAAAAATATGTTTCACGGGGGTCCGAGTTGGCTCTCCACGACCTTGTAAGTAATCCAAGGAATGAAAAGACATACGCAATCAATAAAAGAATTTTTAAAGGACTGGAAATGGGCTAGGAATGTTCTGTCCTTCCAAAGAGAGGGGCGGGGGTGGCTCAGTCGGTAGCGCGCCAGGCTCGTAATCTGTAGTTCCCAGGTTCGGGTCCCAGCTGGGTCAGCGTTGAGATTTATCTCCGCAAAAATTCCCCGCCCTGCCCACGGTCAGTAGGGGACACCGATGGGCTTGGAAAGGCCGCCGTCCGTCGGATGGGACGTTAAGCCGTGGTCCCGTGTGCGGGAGAGCCATACCCTGTGCACGTTAAAGAACTCGCTGGATGGCCTTGACGGGAGGCTGCCATCTGTCTCCCAACAGCTGTTCCAGTGGGCCCCCTCCCTCAACCTTCTCTGAGCCTTCGGGGTCCATGTGACCTGGCCATTTAGCCCATGGTGTGCAAAAAAGTGCCGCTCAGAAGTAAAACAAAACAAACAAACCCAAACCCAATTTTCAAAGAACTGGAAATGGGTTAGAAATGTTCTGCCACCCCCCCCCCCCCCCTAAAAAAAAAACAGTACCAAAAAGCAAAAGCTCCACTTCACCTGATTCAGCAACATCAAAAGATCATCGAAACAACCACCTAAGCCAACCTGCGTCCAAGGAATGGAAGTATATACATAATCCAAGACAGAATTTTTGAGATACTGGAAATGGGCTAGAAATCTAACCCCCCCCCCCACCCCCACCCCCCCGGCGCGAAAAAAAAATCCCACCATTAAAAACGATAGCTCCACTTCACCTGAATCGTTTTGACGTCACAGCCTCATGATCTCCCTGTGCTCCCAGCTTCTGAAGGAAGCGAAGAAGTGATTAACGACAGAATGCTAAGGCAAAAAACAGAACTGAAGAATTACGATTGTAATCCTTTGTCGACAGATGTAGGTTAGAGAGTTTTCTCTTTCGCAAATCGCCTTTCCTGAGCTGGTGCGAAATTTAGTGTTGGACGTCTAAATCCTTGAATTTATCGTCACGACTAACTGCTTGGATTAGGTTGCAGCCTGTGCATAGCGATGCCAATCTTCTAAGCAACGCAAACGACATCACATTCATCACTTTAGAGACAAGAGACCCATTAAGTGAATGCAATTCCTCCAATGATACGTTTCTCCTATTTGCTCAAGTCTCATTTAATGTTGACAGCGACTCGTATTCCTGTCCTATAAAACAGGCTATTAATTGCTTTCCAATCTAGTTGCTGATTGCTTTTACAACCTCTTTGGATACGAGGCCGATTCGTTTCACGGTTTTAATTCATCTGATGACGTTGAAGTTTCATACTACGTAATTACTGTCACGTTCGTGTGTTTCACTTCTGGGAGATGCGTCTTAATTCCTTCAACAGTTGGATAAATGGGCAGGTTACAAGGACCCTCCATGCAGAAGTGGAACTAGTATATTTGGTTGGGTTGTTTTACCTCTGAGCGGCACCTTTTTGCACACCATGGGCTAAACGGTCAGGTCAAATGGACCCCGAAGGCTCAGAGAAGTTTGGGGGAGGGGACCCACTGGAACAGCTGTTGGGAGACAGATGGTAGCCTCCCGTCAAGGCCATTCAGTGTGTTCTTTAACGTTGGGTTGTTTTACCTCTGAGTGGCACTTTTTTTCACAACTGAGCCAGATGGTAAGTCACATGGACCCCGAAGGCTCAGAGAAGGTTGGGGGAGGGGACCCACTGGAACAGTTGTTGGGAGACAGATGGTAACCTCCCATCAAGGACATCAAGCATGTTCTTTAATGTACATAGGGTATGGCTCTATCAAACACGGGGTCACGGCTTAACGTCCCATCCGACGGACGGCGGCCTTTCCAAGCCCATCGGTGTCCCCTACTGACCGTGGGCAGGGCGGGGAATTTTGCGGAGATAAATCTAAACGCTGATCCAGCTGGGACTCGAACCTGGGAACTACAGATTACGAGCCTGGCGCGATACCGACTGAGCCCCCCCCCCTCCGCCCCCCACAGAAGTGGAACTAGTAACTTTAGTAGACTGAAAATATAAAGAATGGACACAAGTATCAAACAGATAAATTACCATTTCTGGTAAATTCTTCTATCTACTGAACGTGAATGAAAATTGAAAAAAATATATTTCTAATACACCCAGCTAAACACAATAGACGAGTTCTTCAAAAAAAAAATGCTAGTCCGAAACGAATTGTCGTAAGAAATAATGAAAAGAGTGGACGATATACTCTTGAATCAAAACTTGATTAATATATTTAAAATTTTATTCCTTTATTGCAATTATACTTTGATTAATGCTTTGCGATTTTAATTTGTTTATGTGGTTAGCACTCTTGGCTACTGATTTACGGGACCTGGGTTCGAGCCCCGGATAAGCATGGATGTATGTGTCGTTTTTCTGCTGAGGTCCTGCCATCCTCTCAGACCTTCTACTATGGCATATAAACTAGCAGGCTCCTGTCAGACCTCTGTGGCAAGCAGCTGCTTGAGGGGGTATTTATTTTTTTATATTTCACACACACACATATATACATACTTTTTAGAGATAAGAAACAATGCAAAATGTAGGAACAAAAGACGGCTTAATCCACTTTTATTTTAGTACAGGCCAGGGGAACTAAGTATCCGTTGGGTTGTTTTACCTCTGAGCGGCACTTTTTTGCACACCATGGGCTTAAATGGCCAGGTCACAAGGACCCCGAAGGCTCAGAGAAGGTTGGGGAGGGGACCCACTGGAACAGCTGTTGGGAGACAGATGGTAGCCTCCCGTCAAGGTCAGCCAGCGTGTTCTTTAACGTGCACAGGGTATGACTCTCCGGCACACGGGGTCACGGCTTAACGTCCCATCCGACGGACGGCGGCCTTTCCAAGCCCATCGGTGTCCCCTACTGACCGTGGGCAGGGCGGGGAATTTTTGCGGAGATAAATCTCAACGCTGACCGAGCTGGGACTTGAACCGGGGAACTATAGATTACGAGGCTGGCGCGCTACCGACTGAGCCACCCCCGCCCCTAAAGTAAGTATCCGAGTTGTCTCCTTATATTGTTAATAAAATAATGCAAACGTTCGTAGTGAATTAGTGGGGAAATCATGTTAAATTGAACAACCAAACATGTTAGTAGAAAATCAGCCCTACTTTAAAATCGTGTTAAAGAGATTCTCTTCAGTAGAGTTCGTGTTAGTACGGGACTGGGTGTATTCATATTTTGTGTTATTCGAATACAGGAATACAATATTAATTTGCAAAGGGAGTACTATCATTATCAAGGCAGACACCCTATTGCAAGGGTGGCGGGGGGGGGGGGGGCTCAGTCGGTAGCGCGCCAGGCTCGTAATCTATAGTTCCCAGGTTCGAATCTCCCAATTTATCTCCGCGAAACTCCCCCCCCCCCTATGCCCACAATCAGTAGGGGACACCGATGGGTTTTTGAAAGGCTGCCGTCCGTCGGATGCGACGTTAAGACTTGGCTCCGTGTGCGGGAGAGAGCCTTATAAGAGCCTGCAGATTAAAAAAACACACTGGATGGCCATGACGGGAGGCTACTATCTGTCTCTTTTCCAGTGGGTCCCCTCCCCCAACCTTCTCTGAGCCTTCGGGGCCCTTGTGACCTGGCCATTTAGCCCATTGTGTGAAAAAAAGTGTCGTGCAGAGGTAAAACACCTCAACCCGTTAAAAACAAGCAGGTCTCTTGAGCACCACATCTCCTCATCCTCCTCATCATCCTCAAGCAGCCATGGGCTACGGAGGTCCAACCAGACCGTGCAGTTTAATTCTCCAAGCATATCTGTCCTGAGCTGCATCTGGCCACTGCACACCAATTCTAACAAGGTCCTGTTTGACATTGTCTGCCCACCGCATCCTAGGTCTCCCCCTCCTTCTGAGGCCTCTAAGCACACTGTTCATAACCCTATTCGCCATTCTATAATTATCCATACGGGCAACATGGCCAAACCAGCGGAGTCTCTCTCTGCACAATATGCTGCTTAAAGGAGGTTGCAGACTCCTTTGTCTAACCTCATCATTAGTTACAAAGTTGAACCACCTAATGCCCAAGATACTGCGTAAGCATCTGGAATCAAAAGCATCTAGTTTCCTGTTATCTTGTTTACACAGCGTCCAAGTTTCACTGCCATAACTAACCCTAGAAAGAACCAAACTATTATACAGTCTAATTTTAGTCTTTAGGTGTATACGCCTATTTCTCCACACTCTCCATAGATTCTTAAAAGTCCCGGCAGCAATCCCTATTCGTCTGTTAATCTCATGCCGCACATCACCATTATCTGTTACATAGCTCCCAAGATAATTAAACTGTGACACCTGCTCAAGACTGCAACCATTCAGATTAACTGAATCACAACCTGCCTGACCAATTTTCATCACTTTAGTTTTCTCTCTGTTTATAACCAAACCTACTCTACTACCAGTCTCATCAACAACTCGAATGAAAGAGTTCATCTCATCAACATCATTTGCCAAAAGGGCTAAATCATCAGCATAATCTAAATCAGAAATTTTTGTATCTCCAGCCCATTTAAGGCCAAAATCTTTCCCTTGAAGTGAATTTCGCATAACATAATCAATAACCAAGCTAAAGAGAAAAGGAGACAAAATGCACCCTTGTCGAACACCAGAAGTAATGCTAAACCAATTGTTACAAGCCTTACCAACTCTCACACACGACTCAGTGTTATTATAGAGAGCTTTCATAATGTTAACTAACTTGTCTGGTATAATATATGATTTCACAATCAACCACAAATTATGACGATCAACAGAGTCGAAAGCCTTTTTGAAATCAACAAAGCTAGCAACCAAAGGTTTCTGAAACTCTAAACATTTCTCAACAATCTGCCTAAGTGAAAATATCTGATCTACACATCCCCTACCACTTCTGAATCCACATTGCTCATCACGCAATTGACTGTCAACCAGATTCTTAATTCTATTAAGCACAATCATGAAAAGAACTTTACCTGGAACAGAGAGTAGGCTGATACCCCTATAGTTATCACAAGAACTGCGATCACCTTTTTTGAAAATAGGGATAACAATAGCTCTGGTAAAATCCTTAGGAACCATGCCTTTATCATAAAAGATATTCAGAATTTCAGTCTTCCAAGTAGTAACCGAAACATTCCCAGCTCTAAGCATTTCCGTAGTAATTTCATCTACCCCTGGGGATTTATGAAGTTTAAGTTTAGAAACAGCCAAAATAACTTCAGATTGTGTTATAGGGCCAACATTAAAGCCACCAATGCATCTAGCATCATTGCAAACAATGGGAGTAGAACTAACTACATTGTTTAGAACATCACTGAAATGCTCAGCCCACCTAGCCATGACAGAATCCTCCCCTTCTATAACCTTACCAAGTTTATCCTTCAATCCTTGTATGCCTGTCCGTTTTCTACCACACAAAACATTAACTATCTGGTACAGCTCTCTGCTGTTGTGCTGTCTAACTGCTTCCTCGGCTTTGTCAGCCAAACCATCAAGCCAAAGATTCTTATCAGCAGCTAACTGATCTTTTACACGTTTATTAAGTTCTCTGTAATGCTTTCTATTAGGACTAGTAGGGTATTGATTAAGGACATTCCTGCAGTTCTTTCTTTCCGATATAAGCTCAAGTGCCTTATCACTCAGATAATTCTGCCTCTTCTGCTCCTTTTTTCCTAAAAGAGTACTGTTAGTGTCCAAAAAAGCCTGTTTAAAATGATCCCATTCTTCCTCAACTTCAATAGTAAGCAAACCATGACTGTCATAATGACTAAGTAACCTATCATGGTAAGCTTTGGCTATAACTGGATCTTTCAGAGCTTCAGTATTAAAAGTAAATTTTTTAACCCTAGCACAACACTTTTTAAGTTTAAGTTGCAAGACACTTTTAACAAGGTAATGGTCAGATCCAATTTCAGCTCCCCTATATGCTCTGGTATTCCTAACAGAACCAGCCCATTTGCTGTTAATTAATATGTAATCAATCATATTCTTATGCAGCCCATCAGGTGAAACCCATGTGTACTTATGTATGTCGCGGTGTTTGTAATATGTGTTAGTTATTCTGAATCCATTGAGTTTACTTACCTGTAGGAGATGTTGCCCATTGCCATTGCAGCTACCAATACCAAAAGGGCCTATTACTCCTCCCCAAAGGTCAGAGTCAGTACCAACTTTGGCATTGAAGTCACCAAGAATAAGGGTAATATCTCCTTTCTTGACAGAATTCAAAATATCCTGAAGTTGTTCATAAAACCTATCCTTCTGATCCTCATCGGCATCCTCAGTGGGGGCATAACAGCAGATAACATTCAAGTCTTTAACGCTTGTCTGAAATTTTGCTGTAAGAAACCTTTCATTAATGCACTCATATCCTAGAAGAGCATCACTAGCGTGTCTGCTGAGAAACAGACCCATGCCTTGGTGATGCTTATTGTCGTCCCTCCCTGAAAAGAGAAATTAAGATTATTTTTAAGAATCTGACCTTTATCTGTCCATCTGGTCTCTTGCAAGCCGAGAATATCTAAATTATAATGGCGGAATTCTTGTGTGAGGACATCAAGAGAAAAAGCTCTGTGCAGAGTCCTCACATTCCAACTAACTACCTATGGAGAGAAAATGGTTAGTGGGATGTTTAAAGAAACTATGTTTATTGAGAGAGGGAATGCCGACAATATCAAACAGCCCCCTAATCGTAGACATGGGGCAAAGACCCGTTCCCCCACTACTAAAGGCTGAAGCCATCTACACTGGAAGACTTCCTCCAATGTAGAATTTGACGATGCCAATAGAAGCAAAGAGTTCAGGTGCCTGCGATGACTTCTGCCTACTCCCACCAAATGAAGTGGTAAAAGAAGCATTTCTTAAAATCGAAATCGGATAATTTTTTAATGCAACACGGAAGTGTTAAATGTCAAATTTTTAATCTTTCAACATTTAAACGTAGGAAAAAAGCGATTCGAGGTTGTAAACACCGTTCTTCTAAAGGTAGCGGCTTGAATGAAGAACACAATACGAGTTGGGTTGGGTTGTTTTACCTCTGAGCGGCACTTTTTTGCACACCATGGGCTAAATGGCCAGGTCACATGGACCCCGAAGGCTCAGAGAAGGTTGGGGGAGGGGATCCACTGGAACAGCTGTTGGGAGATAGATGATAGCCTCCCGTCAAGACCATCCAGCGTGTTCTTTAACGTACACAGAGTATGGTACACAGAGTACGGGGCCACGGCTTAACGTCCCATCCGACGGACGGCGGCCTTTCCAAGCCCATTGGTGTCCCCTACTGACCGTGGACAGGGCGGGGAATTTTGCACCTCTGAGGGAGCCGTTTTTTTATGCACAATGGGCTAAATAGTCAGGTCACAAGGACCCCAAGGGTTCAGAGAAGGTTGAGGGGAGGGAACCTACTGGACAGATGTTTACAGATGGTAGTCTCTTGTCAAGGCCATCCAGCGTGTTCTTTATCGTGCACAGGGTATGGCTTCCCTACACAGATCATGGCTTAACTTCACATCAGACGGACGGCAGCTTTTTCAAGCCCATCGGTGTCCCTGCTGACTGAGGGTAGGGCGGAGTTTTGCGGACATAAATTTCAAAGCTGGCTCAAATGGGACTCGAACCTGGGAATTTCAAATTATGAGCCTCGCATGCTACCGACTGAGTCAAAACAAGGAGACTTGTAAGGTGCGAGAACATTTGAGGGGAGGGGGGATGAGGACACTTGAGGGAGGCGAGGACACTTGAGGGGGGGGAGGCGAGTCTCCCATAAATCGGTGCAAAGAATGCAAGACCCGAAAAAGAATCCATGTCCTCAGCGCGACGGCTTAAGGTATTTGATATTCAACACCAGCACTCCAAGAATATCAAAATTCGGAAATTTTGAATAATTTCGTCAAATTGCTAGAACTTTACTGAAGCCCTTCCCAATTGGCACATGTAGTATGGCAATGTAGGTAATGTAGCATGCATGGCAATGTAGGCAATGTAGCATAAAAAAAAATAAAATAAACACCCCCTCAAGCAGCTGCTTGCCACAGAGGTCTGACAGGAGCCTGTCAGTTTATATGCCAGAGTAGAAGGTCTGAGAGGATGGCAGGACCTCAGCAGAAAAGCAACACGAACATCCATGCCTTACCCGGGGCTCGAACCCAGGTCCCGTAGATCAGTAGCCAAGCGCGCTAACCACTCGGCCACGGGACGGCTTCAATGTAGCATGCATGGCAATGTAGGCAATGTAACATGCATGGCAATGTAGGTGACTTCATTACGAACTGAAGAAAATTCCACTTCCTGATCTGAAAATTCCACTTTCTGATTTTGTGTCCTAAATGACCAAGGAAATAAAGCGGAATAATAGGACACACGACAAGTTGACAAATTAATACCAGTCACTGGGCAAGTTACGAAAGCCAAAAAAGAGAGGAAAAAAAAAAAATAAAAATTTTCGACAGGAGCTAAAGATAATTTTACCAACGCAAGAAGTTCCATTTGGATTACACCGAAGCATACGTATAAGGATGAGAAAAAAAAAAGGATCAATATTTCTAGGAAACCCATTTCTTTACCTGTCTATCGACATCTCCCATCGCTGAAATCATTATTCAGTTTGAAGGCCGTAGATATGATCGACAGTTGACCTGCAACAAGACATGTTTGTTCCATAAATCCGGCTTATAGAGTACACCCATGTCCACACGATGGAGCCTTGGAACTCCAGAGACAACTTCGTACACTCCGCTAGCTACGCGAAGGGTGGGTACGAAGAGTGAAAAGAGAGGGGAAATCAGATGTTGAAAGTCAGTGGTGATGATAAACTAAGGTCACCTCATGGACACAGAAGTAAAATTCTGTGGATTCAGTTTTCTAGGAAAAGTACGCAGCGGGATTTTTTTTTTTTCTCCCTTCCTTTTGCTTTCATTTTGACTAACAACATTATGATAATGCGTTTCAGTATTTTATTTGCATCCTGTTTGCGGTTACAAGAACTTTTTAGATGGTAGATAAGAGTCTGTGCAATCTATCGGATTATTATATTCTTACAGAAATAAGAGCTTTAATGCATTTTAAAAGATCAGTTTTCACGGTTCGGTGAAATGATCGAAGTTTTATGCAAAAAAAAATAATGGTGCGCTTGGGACAACCGCGTCGGTTCGGAGTTATTTTCGGGGTTGTAATAGATAAAGTGCAAAAAGGGAATAAGAGGATTTTTAATGCAATTTTTATTCTCTTTCCCCATTAGATAGTGTGCTGTTGTTGTTACGGTTTTCGCTTGTTCCAAGGAAATGAATTTGTTAAAGGATAACTCTCAGAGTACTGATACGTTATCGGTGAAAGGGTTAATTTGGGCTCTTTGGGGGATTTTCGATTCCTTTTTTAAACTGCTAACATCAGTTTTATTTCTTTCTCTGGGCGTTCAGATTAGCAAAATCGAAAACGTTCCTGGTGCAACTGACGTTTAAGTTGTTTACTTCCTTCTTTTCGAATGCTGCGTGATGAGCCATGCTGCCAGATTCGTATTTCTTAAAACGCGTTTTGAAATTGTAATCTCGGGATTATGGGTGGCGGCGGGAGAGGAGGAGGGTGCAGTTCCCTCCCACACTGAAAAAAATTGGTTGAAAAAAATGGATTTATATTTAATTTTTTTATACACCTGATATTATTTATATATTTTTATTCCCCATTTAAAGTTATGTAAATCTTGGTGTGTTGTTTTGCGCTATTCTTTTGTTGTATTTTATTCAAAAAAACATTTTTTACGTGGATTTTTCAATAATAAGTTCGTTATTTTTCGTTTTTTTTTTCGGGCATCTTTAGTGGTGTCATGATACCTGCTTCTTCTTATACCCCCTCAAGCAGCTGCTTGCCACTTTTGCTGCGTGATGTCGAATATCAACTTGAGATGTTTGAACAGATCCAAGAGACAACCTACAACAAGAAGCCGATGGATTAATATTTCTCTTTACTGTAACCAAATGTGGATATTTTATACCAAATCCATCACGGCTAATAATTCCTTCAGCCGAAGGATAATGAGCTTTATAATCTCATCAAAGTCTAATCTCCCCCCACTAAGTCGCAGCGAATGTAATCTCCAAATGTTGGAATTCAAAGTAATCTGTCTTGTACAGATATCGAACTAGAGGATTTGTTGATCAAACTAAAATTTCTTCCAGATATCTCTAGAAAAACAAAATTCTTACAACTTTTATTTATAAGCGAGATAGAAAGATAGTTTGTCCTCATCTCTCCCGCGTGTTCAAATGTTCATTTGATAAACGAACATTTAAACCTTTTAGAAGGAAATAAAATATTTTTTGAATACAGTAAAACTTCGATATCTCGTGCAGGGACCGACTCAATTTATTCATTTATTCACGACTTCAACCACAGTGGAAACTGTTCAGTGTTACAGAAACTTTTTATATTTGCATATAGAAACCTTTTACCTTTATATATAGAAGCTTTTATCTTTGCATAAAGAAGCTTTTTTTTATCTTTGTATGTAGAAGCTTTTTTATCTTTGTATGTAGAAGCTTTTTATCTTTGTATATAGAAGCTTTTATATTTGTATATAGAAGCTTTTATATTTGTATATAGAAGCTTTTATATTTGTATATAGCTTTTTATCTTTGTATATAGAAACCTTTTACCTTTATATATAGAAGCTTTTATCTTTGCATAAAGAAGTTTTTTTTTATCTTTGTATGTAGAAGCTTTTTTATCTTTGTATGTAGAAGCTTTTTATCTTTGTATATAGAAGCTTTTATATTTGTATATAGAAGCTTTTATATTTGTATATAGAAGCTTTTTATCTTTGTATATAGAAGCTTTTTTATCTTTGTATAAAGAAGCTTTTTATCTTTGTATATAGGAGCCTTTTATCTTTGTATGTAGAAGCCTTTTATCTTTGTATATAGAAGCCTTTTATCTTTGCATATAGTAACCTTTTATCTTTGCATAAAGAAGCTTTTTATCTTTGTATGTAGAAGCTTTTATATTTGTATATAGAAGCTTTTATATTTGTATATAGAAGCTTTTTATCTTTGTATATAGAAGCTTTTTTATCTTTGTATAAAGAAGCTTTTTATCTTTGTATATAGGAGCCTTTTATCTTTGTATGTAGAAGCCTTTTATCTTTGTATATAGAAGCCTTTTATCTTTGCATATAGTAATCTTTTATCTTTGCATAAAGAAGCTTTTTATCTTTGTATGTAGAAGCTTTTATATTTGTATATAGAAGCTTTTATATTTGTATATAGAAGCTTTTTATCTTTGTATATAGAAGCTTTTTTTACGTCTGTATATAGAAGCTTTTTATCTTTGTATATAGAAGCCCTTTATCTTTGTATATAGAAACCTTTTATCTTTGCATAAAGAAGCTTTTTATCTTTGCATAAAGAAGCTTTTTTTGTCTTTGTATATAGAAGCCTTTTATCTTTATATATGGAAGCTTTTTTTCTTGACTTTTTTGAACTTCTCTCTACAAACTGTTCTTAGCATGACATCGCATCCTCCTTCTCTCTCTTAAAGCTCGTCTCCTCCTGAGATCTGCTATGTCAGAGCACACAGCCTCCACTACAATCTTGGCATTCTGCAGGGCAATTCTGAGCTAGAATTTGTGAATTTCTCATCACCTGAATCGCCTCGGATTGCGTTTCAACTGAAAGGATCAGCAGACACCGGACGCTCTCGCCGTTTGTCAGTTGCGCATCTTTCAAAAGAGTTGTTCCGCCATTATCTTCCCAATGCACTGAGAGATTTCATCGAGTTGGTATCAAAGTGAAGTTTTTCAAGAGGAGAGTTTCACATGATCTAGAAACTTTATCCCGGCGCTGTCTTTCCCCTTAAAAGAAAGGGACCTTAAAAAAATTAAAAGCTACCTCGGGTTTTCCTCTGTACCTTTAGTGGCAAAATAAAAAATATATTAATTAAAATTTAAAAAAATATATTTATCTTCCTCTCCTTAAAAAAGCAAAGCATACCGATGGCGAAATCACTCACTGAAATCGTCTTCACTTCCAAAGAAGGGGCGGGGGTAGCACAGTCGGTAGCGCGCCAGGCTCGCAATCAGTAGTTCCCAGGTTCGAGTCCCAATTGAGATTTATCTCCATTGGCCCCTGTCCTTACTGAGAAAGGAGACGTTGATGGGTTTGGAAAGGCTGCCGTCCGTCGATGGGACAGAAAGCCGTGGCCATATCCTGTGCCCGTTAAAGAATCCGCTAAATGGCCTCGACGGAAAACTACCATCTGTCTCCTAACAGTTGTCCAGTGGGTTCTCTTCCCCCAACCTTCTCTAAACCCTTGGGATCCTTGTAACCTGCTGGGTTAGCGTTGAGATTTATCTCCGCAAAACTCCCCGCCCTGCCTACGGTCAGTAGGGGACACAGATGGGCTTGGAAAGGCCGCCGTCCGTCAGTTGGAACGTCAAGCAGTGACCCAGTGTGTGGGAGAGCCATACCCTGTGCACGTTAATGAACACACTGGATGGCCTTGACGGGACGCTACCATCTGTCTCCCAACAGCTGTTCCAGTGGGTCCCCTCCCCAAACCTTCTCTGAGCCTTCGGGGTCCTTCTGACCTGGCCATTTAGCTCATGGTGTGCAAAAAAGTGCCGCTCAGAGGTAAACCAACCCAACGTTAAAGAACACGCTGGATGGCCTTGACGGGAGGCTACCATCTGTCTCCCAACAGCTGTTCCAGTGAGTCCCCTCCCCCAACCTTCTCTGAGCCTTCGGGGTCCATGTGACCTGGCCATTTAGCCCATGGTGTGCAAAAAAGTGCCGCTCAGAGGTAAACCAACCCAACGTTAAAGAACACGCTGGATAGCCTTGACGGAAGGCTACCATCTGTCTCCCAACAGCTGTTCCAGTGGGTCCCCTCCCCCAACCTTCTCTGAGCCTTCGGGGTCCATGTGACCTGGCCATTTAGCCCATGGTGTGCAAAAACAACCCAACAATTGTAACCTGGACATTTAAACAATTATGTGCCAAAAAATACGCTCAGAAATAAAGCAATCAATCTTCTATATCCAGAATGCATTCTCTTTTCAGATCTACATGAAGCGTTTTCATCTGGTCCACACTCTATACCTCTATTATGCTTTAAAATGGATTAATGATCGTCTGAGAGGAAAAAAAATTAATGCCAGTACATCTAATCGGAAGATTCTAACCGGAACCCATTCAGCCTCTTTGGTAGAATAGGGCTGCATCACCATTAACATACGAAAAACACATTACAACAAATTATTCGCTTATTGGCGATCTCACAAAATGGGGTTCTTTTCATCCACCTGCAAATAATGAGATAGGAAGAAATCGTTTTCCCTTCGACGTTGCTCAAGTGGATTTTTTTTTTCTTTTATCTCTTGCTTTCCTTTTGTCGCCTCCATTCTATTAGAAGATAATGACACGGTAAATAAAAAAAAAATAAACGATGGGAGGTTCAGGAGGGGGGGGAGCAGTTTTTATGAATGCATTCAGAATCAGCGAAGTCAGAGAAAACTTTTGACCTTACACGAAGCACAACGGCATTTTTCTGCGGAAATTTACGAGCGTGAAACGCTTCTAGCGTGACACGTCGCCTTACTTCTTGCCCTCTGAACTCCCCTCCCCCCAACATATGAACTCCTCCTCTCTAAAACTATCTCCCACCTTTTCAAACTTGCATGACTGTCTGTCGTTTTGCTCTGCCTAGATGGCAGACATTCTAGCTCGTGTTTTACAAACCACACTCCAAGGTGAGTAGCAGTCACCTTCCCCTTAGCATCCCCTCTACACCTCCCCCCTCCAAGATCGCTCTCCTCACTCTCCCCCCCCCCCCAATCTCCTTTCCACTCGGAATATGCAAATGACCCTCAAGAAGCAACAAAACGACTGCACGAGACGGCTCCTTCGTTGTGACGTTTACGGCGCCATACGTCATAGCGTTCGCGAGCCCAGCGACGGAAGCTTCGCGGAGCATACCTGAACACGCGATATCTGGAGAGGCCACTGGCGTTCGTATGCACGACAAAAACTAACTTTACAGTTATGTATTCGTGCCTTAGGATCATTCGCCGCCGCCCCCACTTACCCCCCCTCCCCCTTGTGTCTGCGGAATGCGCACCTGTGCCAAAAGGAAAATGTCATTCTATTAAAACGTCAATGGGTCTGATCTCGAATGGATGCATCCTGAAAAGGAGGATAAAAAAGGTGTGGATTGTAGCATTCAAACTTCTGCACGAGAAAAAAAATAACCTCGAAAAGTGAAGCATTGGTGAATTTTTATTTTCAGGAATAATTAACCCTCGAGCCCCAGCTGTGCCTGGGGCGGGGGTGGCTCAGTCGGTAGCGCGCCAGACTCGTAATCTGTAGTTCCCAGGTTCGAGTCCCAGCTGGGTCAGCGTTGAGATTTATCTCCGCAAAATTCCCCGCCCTGCCCACGGTCAGTAGGGGACACCGATGGGTTTGGAAAGGCCGCCGTCCCGTCGGATGGGACGTTAAGCCGTGGCCCCGTGTGCAGGAGAGCCATACCCTACGCACGTTAAAGAACACGCTGGATGACCTTGACGGGAGACTACCATCTGTCTCCCAACAGCTGTTAAAGTGGGTCCCCTCCCCCAACCTTCTCTGAGCCTTCGGAGTCCTTGTGACCTGGCCATTTAGCTCACGGTGTGCAAAAAAGTGCCGCTCAGAGGTAAAACAACCCAACCCAGCTGTGCCAGGGTTTAAAGAACACACTAGATGACCTTCAAGAGAGACTTCCATCTGTCTCCTAACAGCTATTCAGTGGATTCTTTTCCCCTAACGTTCTATGACCCTTTGGGGTCTTTGTAACCTGACCATTCAGCCTATTGTATAGCAAAATGATAAAATAACCCAACAGAATCTTGGAACACTGCGCACTCTAAATGGTTTTGGGTTTTTGTGCCTGGCAACAGAAAAAACCTTATTTGACTCGCCTTAGAAACAGGATACCTTTCGATATCTCATCCCCACATCATAAATCACTTTATCAACATCAAGATCTCTCTTCTAATAACTATTAAGCTCTTATCTCCAAAGCAGTCTCGTTTTCCACAATGAAACTGAATCTGTTAACGTTTCTCTTAAGTCTCTTCTTAAGTCTCCCCTTTCATTTGCATCTTTACATGGTTTTCATTTACTTGTCAATCTTTTCTTTATGTTTTCTGTTGTTTCTTCTCCAATCTATGCACACATCTATAAACCTCTGAAATCTGTCAACGTCCATGTCAGTTAATTTGAATTCACTGTCCTCTCAGCTACTAGTCACTCTGCTGCAGTTGCCTAGGCAACAGCAGTCTCTTGACGCGTCCCAATTTGAATGTACAATCGCACTACCTCTCTCCATCACGGGATCTTCATCACTCGTTAAAGCATTCCCCTCACGTCTCGTACAAAGACCATTCGCTATTAACAAACGCATACAATGTGCTTGCGGAGGCAACGACTACGTACCTTCGGCGGTAAACAATGGCTTTACCGTGGAAATCTCAGATCGCATTGCCTCGTCTCTCACTCGCTTATCTGGGCAATACGCCAGGCGTTTTCCTAGATCTGCTACTGTGTCAACAATAGAAACATCGGTTAATAGTGTCACACATCATAAAACACTCAGCTGCAAGAGTTGATGTTATAGAGAAATGATGATGATTATTATTTTTTTCGGTTGTTTTAATGTATTACTTTTTCTAGACTACTGGAAGAACAGGTTTTGTGATCTGGCGGAAGTACACAGGCGTATATCCTGCGCAATTCTTAACAGCCAAGAGGATTGAGGGGATATCTGCCGAGGAAAGGGGGGGGCGGATGATAGTAGTGTTATCAGTTTTGTCAGTGACGTAGTTATAAGGGAAAAAATTAGTAGAGTAGACACCAGTTTGATGAATGTTTGGGAAGCGAGAAAGTAGTGTAAGCACACTGTTTGTAAGGGAATACACGTTTAGAGATAGAAAAAGCTATTCTCATTTTTATTTTAGGTTTTAAGCTGACACTTGTAAGTTGGTACATGGCTGGATAAACAGGATTTTGATTATTTCTTGTCAGGTAAGTTTATCAGATTTCGTGTTAGTATTAAAAAAAAGAGAATGAAATAAAAAAATGGTTTACGAAATTATTGACGCCCTAAGCAAAACAAATTTAGCACGAGGATGACAGGGTTGTTGTTGTTTTACCTCTGAGCGGCACTTTTTTGCACACCATGGGCTAAATGGCCAGGTCACATGGACCCCGAAGGCTCAGAGTAGGTTGGGAGAGGGGACCCACTGGAACAGCTGTTGGGAGACAGATGGTAGTCTCCCGTCAAGGCCATCCAGCGTGTTCTTTAACGTGCACACGGTATGGCTCTCCCGCACACGGGGCCACGGCTTAACGTCCCATCCGACGGACGGCGGCCTTTCCAAGCCCATCGGTGTCCCCTACTGACCGTGGGCAGGGCGGGGAGTTATGCGGAGATAAAGGATGACAGGGAATGGAATGCTGACGCGAGATAGGAAACGATCACGATTAAGATTTATCGTGTCTTGAATCGATTGAGATATCGATGCAGTAAATTCTCGCATAACGCGTCCATGATATCGATAAATTCGCCGTAACGCGATTTTCGCAATTAAAGAGTTTTTCGCGTAATGCGAATCGTCCCGCCATAAAGAGGACCCAGCTGGGTCAGCGTTGAGATATATGATCTCCGCAAAACTCCCCGCCCTGCCCACGGTCAGTAGAGGACACCGACGGGTTTGAATAGGCCGCCGTCCGTCGGATGGGACGTTAATCCGTGGCTCCGTGTGCGGGAGAGCCATACCCTGTGCACGTTAAAGAACACGCTGGATGGCCTTGACGGGAGGTTACCATCTGTCTCCCAACAGCTGTTCCAGTGAGTCCCCTCCCCCAACCTTCTCTGAGCCTTCGGGGTCCTTGTGACCTGGTCATTTAGCCCATGGTGTGCAAAAAAAGTGCTGCTCAGAGGTAAAACAACCAACATAAAGAGGAGCTTACTAAAGCCACCTAGAGAGCACGAGCCTGAATAGCTTTACAGAGTAAGGGAAAAAAAAATTCAACAATGGGTAAAATTTGAATTTTTAAAAATTTTTCCTAAAATTTATCAGTTTAAAAATGTGTGAAACAAAATAATTTTTATGATTATATTGATTTATTGTTCAATAATTAAATATATATGTGAGCTACAGGTTTAATTTTGATGTTAAAATAATAATAGAATAATGAATTCAATATCAAAACATCAATTTATTATTTAAAATTCCACCGGAAGCAAGGTATTTAATGGTAATAAATTTAGGGTAATTTGTTTCAAATCATTTAGTAAATTAATATAGTCAGAAAAAATCAATTATTTCACTTTCTACAAAATTAAGATTTAAATTTTAAGAAAGATGGGTTGGGTTGTTTTACCTCTGAGCGGCACTTTTTTGCACACCATGGGCTAAATGGCCAGGTCACATGGACCCCGAAGGCTCAGAGAAGGTTGGGGAACCCCGACCCACTGGAACAGCTGTTGGGAGACAGATCGTAGCCTCCCGTCAAGGCCATCCAGCGTGTTCTTGAACGTGCACAGGGTATGGCTCTCCCGCACAAGGGGCCACGGCTTAACGTCCCATCCGACGGACGGTGGCCTTTCCAAGCCCATCGGTGTCCCCTACTGACCGTGGGCAGGGCGGGGAATTTTGCGGAGATAAATCTCAACGCTGACCGAGCTGGGACTTGAACCGGGGAACTATAGATTACGAGCCTGGCGCGCTACCGACTGAGCCACCCCCGCCCCATTAAGAAAGATGAAGTCATCTACTAATTGCGTGACGAATCATTGTGATGAGTGGTGATCACACACCATTTTGAAAGCACGTTTTCATTGAACTTTTCACGTGCTATTTTGAGCTAATAATTTTCTAATTTTAATAGCTCATTAAATATTCACGAGAATTCGTTTGTTTTCCAAGTATTAATGGGATTTATGAACATGGACTTCACCGGCGCGTTTCATTGAGATCCAACAAAGGACTTGTTTGTAATTCGTGTTTTTGTATGGGGGGGGGGGGGGCTCAGTCGGTAGCGCGCTAGCTCGTAATCTGCAGTTCCCAAGTTCGAGTCCCAGGTGGGTCAGCGTTGAGATTTATCTCCGCAAAATTTCCCGCCCTGCCCACGGTCAGTAGGGGACACCGATGGGCTTGGAAGGGCCGCCGTCCGTCGGATGGGACGTTAAGCCGTGGCCCCGTGTGCGGGAGAGCCATAACCTATGTACGTTAAAGAACACACTGGATGGCCTTGAGGGGAGGCTAACAACTGTTTAGTGGGTCCCCTCCCCTAACCTTCTCTGAGCCTTCGGGGTCTTTGTGACCTGGCCATTTAGCCCATGGTGTACAAAAAAGTGCCGCTCAGAGGTAAAACAACGCAACGTGTTCGTTGCTTAACTTTTGAGCACTAGTGTATTATTTCTTGATAAAAAAAATTTGAAAGTGTAAATTTAGAGATTATTTCCATCTATTGAAAGAGAACGATTAAAAAATAAAGCTTTGTCTAAAAAAGCTTTGAATTATACATAAAAGTAGTTTAAAGTTAATATCTTCGAGCTGCAGGGGAACGATTTAATGACTAACACCTGGACTTTTAATAAATCCACCGACTTTTCATTAGAGGAATTTTCCAGCGCGAATATAGGTCAAGTTCATTAAAAAAGATTACAGATAGATAAATTATCCCTAATTTAGTTAGAGAACAAAAAAATACACTAGTGCAAATGCTTATTTTATTCTTTTTTTTTTGCCTTGACTATGAAAGCTGTACACATTGAAACCAAACATTTCTTTTTCTTAACTGGTCCTTTTTTAATGGTTGACCTTCGTGTTTAAAGCAGAATACAGGTAACGTTCATTAATGTTTGCATTACCTTTCTGCCGAAGTTAGCTTTTGCTCTCTGGCTGGCGTTTTACACTCGCAGGATATTTGCTCAAACTTCTCAAAAGCATGACTAGGTCGGTCAGGATGAGGATATTGATGTAAACGCAGAGTTCTTTTGAGTTGTTGTTTGGGTTGTTTTACCTCTGAGCGGCACTTTTTTTGCACATCATGGGCTAAATGGCCAGGTCACATGGACCCCGAAGGCTCAGAGAAGGTTGGGGGAGGGGACTCACTGGAACAGCTGTTGGGAGACAGATGGTAGCCTCCCGTCAAGGCCATTCAGCGTCTTCTTTAACGTGCACAGGATATGGCTCTCCCGCACACGGACCCACGGCTTAACGTCCCATCCGACGGACGGCGGCCTTTCCAAGCCCATCGGTGTGCAGGAAAAAACCGTGAGCAGGGCGGGGAATTTTGCGGAGATAAATCTCAGCGCTGACCCAGCTGGAACTCGAACCTGGGAACTACAGATTACGAGCATGGCGCGCTACCGACTGAGCCACCCCCGCCCCAGAGTTCTTTTGATATTTCAGAATTGCATTCCATCGAAATAAACTCCATTCTCAAAAGATTTCCAAATTTCCATCCCCATTTTTAAATGAGGTAAATTAAAAAAATATATATTATTCTAGATATTTAAGAAGTCAGCAAGATATTTTTCTTTAATATTCAGGTTCGGTTGTTTTACCTCTGAGCGGCCCTTTTTTGCACACCATGGGCTAAACGGCCAGGTCACAAGAACCCCGAAGGCTCAGATAAGGTTAGAGGAAGTGGACATACTGGAAGAGCTGTGGATGGTAGCCTCCCGTTAACGCCATCCAGCGTGTTCTTTAACGTACATAGGATGTGGCTCTCCCGCACACGGAGCCACGGCTTAACGTCCCATCCGACGGACGGCGGCCTTTCCTAGCCCAGCTGTGTCCCCTACTGACTGTAGGCAGGACGAGGAGTTTTCCGGAGATCAATCTGAACGCTGACCCATCTGGGACTCGAACCTGGGAATTGTAGATTATGAGCCTTTCGCGCTACCGACTGAGCCACCCCCGCCCCTAATATTCAGGTAAAATTTACTCCAGAGGTTTATTCTTCAAATAATGAGACGTAGTAATTTTTGGCCATCTGAAGAGGGCCGCGGCAACTTTTGATCCTCTGAAACTAACTCTTTGAGGGGCGGGGGTGGCTCAGTCGGTAGCGCGCCAGGCTCGTAATCTGTAGTTCCCAGGTTCGAGTCCCAGCTGGGTCAGCGTTGAGATTTATCTCCGCAAAATTCTGCGCCCTGCCCACGGTCAGTAGGGGACACCGATGGGCTTGGAAAGGCCGCCGTCCGTCGGATGGGACGTTAAGCCGTGGCTCCGTGTGCGGGAGAGACATACCCTGTGCACGTTAAAGAACACGCTGGATGGCCTTGACGGGAGGCTACCATCTGTCTCCTAACAGCTGTTCCAGTGGGTCCCCTCCCCCAACCTTCTCTGAGCCTTCGGGGTCCATGTGACCTGGCCATTTAGCCCATGGTGTGCAAAAAAGTGCCGCTCAGAGGTAAAACAACCCAACCCAACGAGCCTGGCGCGCTTCCAACTACGCCAACTTCCTCCCCATTCGTATGAAGTAAAGGTTGAACAAATCTGCTGAATTGCGTGAGGAGTTAGTCTCAAAAACTGAAACATTGTTCCGTATTATCTCTGCTACCAGGATACACGTCAAAAACAAATAACAACAGCCATAAAAAAAAGTACACAGACACACAAGTATCATTGTGAGAAAGTGGGAAATAACCACCATTGTAAAAAGAAATAACAGCGCTCTCTTCCCTCAAAACCAGCTAGCAGAAATGATGAGTCTGTAAAGTTAAATGAAACGTTTGTTTCAAATCCTACGAAATGCGGCAGAAAAGTCTGCAAAAAGACAGTTGGACACGCACACAAAACGGACATCCCAACACGCAAGCCTCACATTCGTTCACAGTCCACAAAAACAACCTTATGCGTTTCTGAAAGCATTCATCGGTTTCCACAGAAAGAGGGAGATTTAGGGTTGGGAAGAAAACCAGAAAGTGATCACTCTAGTCACTCATCCAGGAATTAGATTGCCGATCACATTGATACAGACGTTAGAAAATGGGGGAGGGAGTCGATTTCTCGCTATCTCTTTCCCCTCACCTGCCCTCCCATCCATTCTTCCCCCACCATCTCGCAACATTAGAGGAGCAGAAAGCAGTAATTGGGCAATTACAGCGCAACAGCAGGTTCTGTGTGCTGTGTGTTTGTTTAGGGGCCTCATGGCGGATTGTCGCCGGCGAAGGTGTACTTCGTGAAGCGGAGCAGCGTTCGGCGAGTCCCCCCACTGCGTCCGAGTCAGACGCATTGAATACTAACGAATGAAGTGTTTTCGGCATTTTAGCTCGGCGATCAAGGTTTTCAATCAAGGCTTTCGGAATCCTTTGTCATTCTTATTTGCCGCGTTCTGTTTGTTGTTAAGAGAGGAAACAAGAAGTCGGGATGTAGAAGGATGGGGGGGGGGGGGAGAGGGACGACGACGAGTTGCTCTGGAGATGGATGCAGGAAGTTGCCAGATTCAGATAAGGGTCCTGCGACGTGGTCAGAGTAATAGTAATGGTCGATGGAGCGTGGGGTTTGGGACCCTTTGCGTTAAATGGTTTCAAATTGAGGACAGGGGTTGGGATTTTGGTTGACCACAAATGGCATTGCGTGAACGTTAAGGAAACTCATTAAAACAATGTTTTCAAAGTGAGCCGTCCCATGGCCGAGTGGTTAGCGCGCTTGGCTAATGATTTAAGGGATCTGGGTTCGAGCTCCGGGTAAGGCATGGATGTGTGTGTGTCGTTTTTCTGTTGAGGTCTTGCCATCCTCTCAGACCTTCTACTGTGGCATATAAACTGACAGGCTCCTGTCAGACCTCTGTGGCAAGCAGCTGCTTGAGGGGGTATTTTTTTTTCTCAAAGTGGGGGGGGGGGGTGTCGTAAATGGCGTAGATTTTACTCAGCAAAACATAAAAGGTTTTTTTTTTTTGCTGCTCATCCCAGTTTTATTGTCATTACTAGTAGGAATTTTTTTTGTTGAAAGTTTTTTTTTGAACTGATTTCAGTAAACTTTTTAAAATTTAAGCAAACTTCTCTGTTTGTAAATATTTCAAATTTAAATGTTCGTTTTAAAGCTTTCTTTATCTCTTTTATTTTTTTTATTTTATTTTCACATTGGCGTGAAAAAGAGGTAACAAAAATCCCATTTTTGGTATTTATATTTCAATTAGTTCATTTCCTATTCAATCAAAATGCGGTAAAAGCTAGGTCACAAAGATCCGAAGTGCTCAGAAAAGGTAGACAAAAAAACGCCGACAATCGGATGGGACATGAAATCTTGACCAGGTGGGCAGGAGAGCCATACCGTAACCTTCAAGGCCTTTTCAGTGGTCTCGTCACACATCATGAGGTCAGCATTTGTGGATCTAATAGCTTGAAATCCCCTAGACTAGGGGTTCTCAACGTGAGGTACGCGGTAAAATATTTTGGGGTACGCCGTGAGAGCTCAAAAGTCGCTAGATCTAATAACAAAGTCGCTAAGTTGGCATTTTATACTATAACTATAGTTTAGTCTATCTATATAAGTGGTACGCCAGTTACATACACATTTCCAGGGGATACGTGAAGCATAAAAGGTTGAGAACCACTGATATATATGTTTTATTTTATTCCCATTGTTATACTCTAACTATACTTTTATCTATCTATACAAGGGGTACGCCAGTTACATACACATTTCCATGGGGTACGTGAAGCATAAAAGGTCGAGAACCACTGTCCTAGACCATTATTAGCGCCATTTTCGAATGTTATGTTTTCTTTGAAGTCGCGTTCGCATTGTCCATTATAAAGTTTTAACTGGTGAACCAGTTTTAGTTCCAAACGGATATTTTAGAGGGTCGTTTTGACCTCTGGAACTCTATAGACACTTACCTGGAAGACAGTATAAGTAAGTATTCGCCAATTATTTGGATGTGAAACAAAATCAAGAATACAGTCACTGTTAATTCACAGTGCTTTCTTCAGATTCGCCTGATTGTACAGTCGCTCAAAAAGTATCCGAACACTATGGTTGATTACAGAATTCATAGAAAATATCTGGCAACGATTTCTTAATTTATTAAGAAATCGTTGCCAGATATTAATTAAGAAAATTTGCCTTATATTAATTAAGAAATTAGTTATCTGGCAACCTTCGTGTCACGTGAAAATCCAACTGGACAACAATGTGCACAATCGAGGTTGAGGAAAGGGGACCAGCTGGACAACAACGTGCCCAATCGAGGTTGAGGAAAGGGGACCAGCTGGACAACAACGTGCCCAATCGAGGTTGAGGAAAGGAGACCAGCTGGACAACAACGTGCCCAATCGAGGTTGAGGAAAGGGGACCAGCTGGACAGCAACGTGCCCAATCGAGGTTGAGGAAAGGGGACCAGCTGGACAACAACGTGCCCAATCGAGGTTGAGGAAAGGGGACCAGCTGGACAGCAACGTGCCCAATCGAGGTTGAGGAAAGGGGACCAGCTGGACAGCAACGTGCCCAATCGAGGTTGAGGAAAGGGGACCAGCTGGACAGCAACGTGCCCAATCGAGGTTGAGGAAAGGGGACCAGCTGGACAACAACGTGCCCAATCGAGGTTGAGGAAAGGGGACCAGCTGGACAACAACGTGCCCAATCGAGGTTGAGGAAAGGGGACCAGCTGGACAACAACGTGCCCAATCGAGGTTGAGGAAAGGGGACCAGCTGGACAACAACGTGCCCAATCGAGGTTGAGGAAAGGGGACCAGCTGGACAACAACGTGCCCAATCGAGGTTGAGGAAAGGGGACCAGCTGGACAACAACGTGCCCAATCGAGGTTGAGGAAAGGGGACCAGCTGGACAACAACGTGCCCAATCGAGGTTGAGGAAAGGGGACCAGCTGGACAGCAACGTGCCCAATCGAGGTTGAGGAAAGGGGACCAGCTGGACAGCAACGTGCCCAATCGAGGTTGAGGAAAGGGGACCAGCTGGACAGCAACGTGCCCAATCGAGGTTGAGGAAAGGGGACCAGCTGGACAGCAACGTGCCCAATCGAGGTTGAGGAAAGGGGACCAGCTGGACAGCAACGTGCCCAATCGAGGTTGAGGAAAGGGGACCAGCTGGACAGCAACGTGCCCAATCGAGGTTGAGGAAAGGGGACCAGCTGGACAGCAACGTGCCCAATCGAGGTTGAGGAAAGGGGACCAGCTGGACAGCAACGTGCCCAATCGAGGTTGAGGAAAGGGGACCAGCTGGACAGCAACGTGCCCAATCGAGGTTGAGGAAAGGGGACCAGCTGGACAGCAACGTGCCCAATCGAGGTTGAGGAAAGGGGACCAGCTGGACAGCAACGTGCCCAATCGAGGTTGAGGAAAGGGGACCAGCTGGACAGCAACGTGCCCAATCGAGGTTGAGGAAAGGGGACCAGCTGGACAACAACGTGCCCAATCGAGGTTGAGGAAAGGGGACCAGCTGGACAACAACGTGCCCAATCGAGGTTGAGGAAAGGGGACCAGCTGGACAACAACGTGCCCAATCGAGGTTGAGGAAAGGGGACCAGCTGGACAACAACGTGCCCAATCGAGGTTGAGGAAAGGGGACCAGCTGGACAACAACGTGCCCAATCGAGGTTGAGGAAAGGGGACCAGCTGGACAACAACGTGCCCAATCGAGGTTGAGGAAAGGGGACCAGCTGGACAACAACGTGCCCAATCGAGGTTGAGGAAAGGGGACCAGCTGGACAACAACGTGCCCAATCGAGGTTGAGGAAAGGGGACCAGCTGGACAACAACGTGCCCAATCGAGGTTGAGGAAAGGGGACCAGCTGGACAACAACGTGCCCAATCGAGGTTGAGGAAAGGGGACCAGCTGGACAACAACGTGCCCAATCGAGGTTGAGGAAAGGGGACCAGCTGGACAACAACGTGCCCAATCGAGGTTGAGGAAAGGGGACCAGCTGGACAACAACGTGCCCAATCGAGGTTGAGGAAAGGGGACCAGCTGGACAGCAACGTGCCCAATCGAGGTTGAGGAAAGGGGACCAGCTGGACAGCAACGTGCCCAATCGAGGTTGAGGAACGGGGACCAGCTGGACAGCAACGTGCCCAATCGAGGTTGAGGAAAGGGGACCAGCTGGACAGCAACGTGCCCAATCGAGGTTGAGGAAAGGGGACCAGCTGGACAGCAACGTGCCCAATCGAGGTTGAGGAAAGGGGACCAGCTGGACAGCAACGTGCCCAATCGAGGTTGAGGAAAGGGGACCAGCTGGACAGCAACGTGCCCAATCGAGGTTGAGGAAAGGGGACCAGCTGGACAGCAACGTGCCCAATCGAGGTTGAGGAAAGGGGACCAGCTGGACAGCAACGTGCCCAATCGAGGTTGAGGAAAGGGGACCAGCTGGACAGCAACGTGCCCAATCGAGGTTGAGGAAAGGGGACCAGCTGGACAGCAACGTGCCCAATCGAGGTTGAGGAAAGGGGACCAGCTGGACAGCAACGTGCCCAATCGAGGTTGAGGAAAGGGGACCAGCTGGACAGCAACGTGCCCAATCGAGGTTGAGGAAAGGGGACCAGCTGGACAGCAACGTGCCCAATCGAGGTTGAGGAAAGGGGACCAGCTGGACAACAACGTGCCCAATCGAGGTTGAGGAAAGGGGACCAGCTGGACAACAACGTGCCCAATCGAGGTTGAGGAAAGGGGACCAGCTGGACAACAACGTGCCCAATCGAGGTTGAGGAAAGGGGACCAGCTGGACAACAACGTGCCCAATCGAGGTTGAGGAAAGGGGACCAGCTGGACAACAACGTGCCCAATCGAGGTTGAGGAAAGGGGACCAGCTGGACAACAACGTGCCCAATCGAGGTTGAGGAAAGGGGACCAGCTGGACAACAACGTGCCCAATCGAGGTTGAGGAAAGGGGACCAGCTGGACAACAACGTGCCCAATCGAGGTTGAGGAAAGGGGACCAGCTGGACAAAACGTGCCCAATCGAGGTTGAGGAAAGGGGACCAGCTGGACAACAACGTGCCCAATCGAGGTTGAGGAAAGGGGACCAGCTGGACAACAACGTGCCCAATCGAGGTTGAGGAAAGGGGACCAGCTGGACAACAACGTGCCCAATCGAGGTTGAGGAAAGGGGACCAGCTGGACAACAACGTGCACAATTGAGGTTGAGGAACGGGGACCAGCTGGACAACAACGTGCACAATTGAGGTTGAGGAAAGGGGACCAGCTGGACAACAACGTGCCCAATCGAGGTTGAGGAAAGGGGACCAACTGGACAACAACGTGCCCAATTGAGGTTGAGGAAAGGGGACCAGCTGGGCAACAATGTGCATGGTATGGCTCTCCTGTACACGAAACCATGGCTAGAAGTCCCATTCGACGGACGGCGCATTTCCGAGAACAGATGGGATCCTCAGTCAAGATCTTCATGTGTGAGCTTTAATGTAGTTCTCACAGGATATGCCGAGAAATTTCGGATGATATTGGAGATAAAAAGGAATTTACAAATCCCTTTGTTGCTACTTTCTACACTAAATTTTAATTTAATTTCTTCCATTTAATCAAAAGCTTATCCATATTAAATCTTAATGTTAAAATAAGCACAAAACATGCCCATAACACGTACGCACTAACCTCAATACACATCACAGCTTGAACAGAATATCTCTCCGCTAAAGAAGCGGCATCACAGAAATGGATATTATTGAGGGCAGACTGCGCATGCGCGAGTCTCTTGTCGTGTTGCCAACTTCAAATTTTTAGTGTGCCGTGAGCAAAAAATTTTCAGAATCACTGGTGTAGAGGGTATGGCCGTAACCTTCGAGAACAAGGCCATTCCAGTCAAAAGTGACGTCACAGTCGGTGGATGTATAGAGTATTCTTTGCCGCGTTTCATGATGATTTTGATGATGATTAAATGAATCGAGTAGATGTGGTTGTTTCGTGTTGTGCTTAAAAACCAATAGACACATGGTCATGATTAAATTTTTATTGATATAATATGATATAAATATATCAGTGGTATTTGTATGGTATAAAACGTTAAAATAATTCACTTGGGTTGGGTTGTTTTACCTCTGAGCCGCACTTTTTTTGCACACTATGGACTAAATGGTCAGGTCACAAAGACCCCGAAGGCTCAGAGAAGGTTGGGGGAGGGGACTGGAACAGCTGTTTGGAGACAGATCCGTGTGCGGGAGAGTCATACCCTGTGCACGTTAAAGAACACGCTGGATTGCCTTGACGGAAGGCTACCATCTGTCTCCCAACAGCTGTTCCAGCGGGTCCACTCCCTCAACCTTCTCTGAGCCTTCGGGGTCCATGTGACCTGGCCATTTCTCCCATGGTGCGCAAAAGTTAGTTATATTTCATACAAAAAGGTTTATAACTCGTATTTAGATCTCGCAACATCTACTCTATCGTATAAAACGCTCTTGAGCGAACTTGAATTGGAATTCAAGGCGAGCATCCGAGTCAACAGCAGATAATGCGAATGAGTGATTGATTAGTTAACCATCTGAGAAAAGCTCCACGGGGCATGAAGCAGCAGGCAACTTTTACGTCTCGTGAAAAAAGAGCACTTCGATCATTGGGAAGAGTCTCGCCGGACCCTTTTGACGACAACAACAGAAGCAACAAAATATGACACGGATGACAATGCAGTGAACATACATTAAAAGACAGAGTCAATAATTCAACCACGGGTGAAGTGATTCAGCAGAATCACTCGCCAAATTGATAAACACATTCTTCATTCCCATAAGCGCCTAATCCTGAAAGAGTTAGTTGTAAATGGAAGAAGAATGCAGGCGAAGGATGCGAAATCACAATTTGAAGCACGCATCCTGAATGAATTCACTTTGTCTTCTGTCTTGACAGCGGCGACGTTGTTTCCAGGGAGACTCTGCGTGATTTCTGTGGATCGATTCGGAGCCTCCCTGCCCATATCTGATCGTATTTTGAGATGCAGGTGGTGAATGCGATCGCGCATGCAAAAGTGGCTCTAATGTGTGCTTCGTTGCGTGGAGGAAGGTTTTCCTCTGGAATTCACATCAAGGAGAGAAATTGTTCCAGCTCTCGGATGGCAGGAGATTTGAATTTTGAAGTGGAAGTGTTTGAATTTTGAAGTGGAAGTGTTTGAAAAGGGGAGGCGTCTTTGTTAAATTTTCAGTCGATACGTTTCGATTTCAGGGAGTGGGGGGGGGCTTCAATTTGAAAAGGAGGTGTTCCAATCACAGGAGGGACGGCGATTATATAATGTACGAACTTGATACCGTTTTTAAAATTTGGGTTCATTGTTTTACCTCTCAGTGGTTACAGCGGTCCTCGACACGACACAAGGACCCCGAAGGCGAAGAGAAGGTTGGGGGAGGGGATCCACTGGAACAGCTGTTGGGAGACAGATGGTAATTTCCCGTCATGGCCATCCAGCATGTTCTTTAACGGGCATGGGGTATGACTCTCACACACACGGCTTAACGTACCATCTGACGGACGGTGGCCTTTCCAAGCCCATCGGTGTCCCCTACTGACCGTGGGCAGGGCGGGGAGTTTTGCGGAGATAAATCTCAACGCTGACCAGGCTGGAACTCGAACCTGGCGCGCTACTGACTGAGCCCCCCTCCCCCGCCCCTATTGTTTTACGTGCCAAATGAAAGCTTATGACATGGAGAGTGCTTAAATCATTGTCAATGGTCATTGACTGTCCATATTTTCTTCCTTAATGAGTTCCTGTTTATCAAAAATTTCCATTGAAATCATGCAACGTCCGTGCACTAACATCGCACGTTCGTGGAAATAACGCCGTTCTAATGACCTAATCGTAATTTTTTCAGTTAAGTCTCCATTTGTTTATGAATTATCCTTTTAGCATGTCGTTTCACATATGTGAAAGCCAAAAGCATTCTTCGAGAAATATGCTTTCTATGAAAGTATAAATAGGAGCCTGTCCTTATAATAATCCGCAGAGAAGATCTGAAAAGAGAAAGAAATCATCCTTTCTTCCTCCGAGATTCGAACCCAGTTCTTTTGCATCTATATTGGCAGCAGACGGCTTACCACCCTGGACTCCGAGGGGCTGACTCAGTCGGTAGTGCGATAGTCTCGAAAACTGCAGTTCCCAGGTTCGAGTCCTAACTGTAAGAATGTTGAATTTCAACTTTGCCCCCGTGAATAACCTGCCCCCCGTGAAAAAGTAGACACCGAAAGGCTTGGAAAGGTTGCCTTCCGTCGAATGGAATGTAAAGCCTTGACTCAGTGTGCATGAGAGCCATATTCTTTGCATGTTAAATAACACGTTGGATGGCCTTGACGGGAGATTACCATTTGTCTCCTAATAAATGTCCATTTCCCAACTTTCCTGAGCCCTTGGGGTACTTGTAACGTGGTCATTTCGGGGCGGGGGGGGGCTCAGTTGGTAGCATGCCAGACTCGTAATCGGCAGTTCCTAGGTTCGAGTCCCACCTGGGCCACTGTTGAGATTTATCTCCGCAAAACTCCTCGCCCTGGCCTAGATCAGTAGGGGACACCGATGGGCTTGGAAAGACCGCCTTCCGTCGGATGGGACATGTACGAGAGAGCCATATCCTGTGTACGTTAAAGAACACGCTGGATAGCTACCATTTGTATCCTAAAAGCAGTTGATCCCCTTTCCCAACTTTCTTTGAGCCCTTGGGATCCTTGTGACCTGGCCATTTAGCCCATTGTGTTCGAAAAATGTCTCTAGGAAGGCACATACATAGATACATAATCCAGAAGCATTCATTGGCTACATAAATCCAACCACACTTGTCTAATTTAGCTCTCCAAAAGCGTTAATAATTAAATTAACGTTAAAGTTCTCCAAAACCGTTAATAATTAAATTCACGTTAAAGTTCTCAAAAGTCAATAATTTAGTTCTCCACTGTACTCTAAAAATTTACAGTGTAGGTCACGATAGATTATCGTGACCTACACTGTAGTGTAATTTTTACAGTTATTTGAATAACCACGTGTCAAAAAAAAAAAGTCTCATACTAAAATCTTTAAAAAACTTTGCATAGCGTTTAGACTGAAAGCCCAAGACTCCATGGTTCGCGTACGCTTTCTAAATTTCTATATCGAATTAAGGTTGGGTTGGGTTACCTCTGAGCGGCACTTTTTTGCACACCATGGGCTAAATGGCCAGGTCACATGGACCCCGAAGGCTCAGAGAAGGTTGGGGGAGGGGACCCACTGGAACAGCTGTTAAGAGACAGATGGCAGCCTCCCGTCAAGGCCATCCAGCGTGTTCTTTAACGTGCACAGGGTATGGCTCTTCCACACACGAGTCCACGGCTTAACGTCCAATCCGACGGACGGCAGCCTTTACCAAGCCCATCGGTGTCCCCTACTGAACGTGGGCAGGGCGGGGAATTTTGCGGAGAATAAATCTCAACGCTGACCCAGCTGGGACTCGAACCTGGGAACTACAGATTACGAGCCTGGCGCGCTACCGACTGAGCCACCCCCGCCCCGTCGAATTAAGGACTCGAAATGAAAAACCCACACACACCTACGAGACGAACTTTTTTACCACGCTCTGTACAAAGAGGTGAAACCTGAGTGACGAAATCGGTCTCCTTGCATTGAGAACGAGAACATAAAACAATCAGCAGAGAAGTGAAGCAGGTTCTCTTATCAGATTTGCTGTCTCCATTGAAGTCGGACGTTTTTGCGTTTTGTCCTACAAATGGAAGCGGAGAATGCGACAACGGAAGACAATGGCCACATTCTCGCTGCGTCGAAGAAAGGAAGTGGGAAAAAGCGGGAGGCAGAGAGGTGGACCGCTATAAATAGAATCGACGTCGCACTGCCGAAAAGAATCTCCATCACCATCATCTCGGATGCAGGTCGGCATGGAAACCAGTTCGCCGCAGCAGCAGCACGGGATGCATCGCTCACGTGGGCGGACAAAAGGATCCCATTCCCACTTCACGTGCCGGGAGAAGTTTTCTCCGAGATGCGTGAAGCACACGAGGGACACGCACGCTCTGGCGAAAAAAACACGACGGATACATTATCGGTTTACTTCCGAATTCTTCGTGGAGAGTTATTTGGGTTATTTTTACCTCTGTGCGGTGTTTTTTTTTTACAGACAATTGGTTAAAATGGCCAGGTCACAAGAACCCCAAGGGCTCGGAGAAGATTGGAGGAGAGGGTGAGCACAGAGTTTGACTGTCCGACATTACATCCGACGGATGACTAGTCAGTGTCGTAACTAGGGGGACCAGGGTAAGCCATTGCTCGCTCTGAGCAGTACTCACCTGTTTAAAAAAGTGGGTCTTAAATTTGGTATGTATGGTGGCGTTTTAGTTTTAATAGTTTAATGTAACTCTCAGATGTAACACAACAAATATCTGATTTGGAAAACGTGTTGATACCTACGGCCATGTTTGATACCTGCTTGGAAATGAGGAGGAATGCCATCCTGTTGGAAAAATACACTTCCTTCCTGATAATCATGGTCAAATTGTGGGGGGCGGGGGGGGGGGGTCAGTCGGTAGTGCGCCAGGCTCGTAATCTGTAGTTCTCAGGTTCGAGTCCCAGCTGGGTAGCATTCAGATTTATCTCCTCAAAATTCCCCGCCTTGCCCACGGTCAGTAGGGGACAACGATGGGCTTGCAAAGGCCGCTGTTCGTCGTATGGGACGTTAAGCCGCGGCCCCGTGTACTCGCTAGCCATATCCTGTACACGTTAAAGAACTCGCTGGATGGCCTGGACGGGAGGCTACCATCAGTCTTCCAACAGCTGTTCCAGTGGGTCCACTCCCCCAACCTTCTCTGAGCCTTCGGGGTCCTTGTGGCCTGGCCATTTAGCCCATTGTGTGCAAAAAAAGTGCCGCTCAGAGGTAAAACAACTCAACTCAAATTGTGGGACGAGAATATTGTTGAACATATCTAAGTAAATAATACCAGTGAAGTTCCTTTCTGCATAAGTGGTCACTCTGATACATCTGACAAAACTTGATGTGTTTGGCTACATTTTTATGTATCTGATTTTGTCATTTATTAATAAATGTATGCATCCGCTCAGAGTTGTAAACCTACTTTTGAAACATCTTTCATTATAATCAAACTGTAACGATAAATGATATTAAGCGTAATGAAAATTTGAGCTGGAAGAAGTGTTGATTAACCATCTAAGTCAGAAGCCTCTAGCACGTGGCGCTCGAAATTCATTTGGTACACCCTTAAGCAATAAGTTCCATCATAATCATGGAAGAACGGCTCGTTTGGCCATGTTACCCACATCAGCACTACATTTTAGCAAATAGTTATGAAGAGTATACCAAGACTTCCAAAAAAGGTTGGGTTGTTTTACCTCTGAACGGCACTTTTTTGCACACAATGGGCTAAAAGGCCAGGTCACAAGGACCCCAAGGTTCTCAGAGAAGGTTGGGAAGGGAGGGGACCTACTGGAACAGCTGTTGGGAGACAAATGGTAGCCTCCCGTCAAGGCCATCCAGCGTGTTCTTTAACGTTGGGTTGTTTTACCTCTGAACGGCACTTTTTTGCACACAATGGGCTAAAAGGCCAGGTCACAAGGACCCCAAGGTTCTCAGAGAAGGTTGGGAAGGGAGGGGACCTACTGGAACAGCTGTTGGGAGACAAATGGTAGCCTCCCGTCAAGGCCATCCAGCGTGTTCTTTAACGTTGGGTTGTTTTACCTCTGAGCGGCACTTTTTTGCACACAATGGGCTAAATGGCCAGGTCACATGGACCCCGAAGGCTCAGAGAAGGTTGGGAAGGGAGGGGACCTACTGGAACAGCTGTTGGGAGACAATGGTAGCCTCCCGTCAAGGCCACCCAGCGTGTTCTTTAACGTTGGGTTGTTTTACCTTTGAGCGGCATTTTTTGCACACAATGGGCTAAAAGGCCAGGTCACAAGGACCCCAAGGGCTCAGTGAAGGTTGGGAAGGGAGGGGACCTACTGGAACAGCTGTTGGGAGACAGATGGTAGCCTCCCGTGAAGGCCATCCAGCGAGCTCTTTAACGGTACACAGAGTACAGCTCTCCTGCACACTTGGCCGGGGAATAACAACCCATCCGAAGAACGACGGCCTTTGCAAGCGAAACGGTATCCCCTACTGACCGAGGGCAGGGAGTTTTATGGAGCTAAATCTCAACGCTGGCCTAGAAGGAATATAACTTTGCCGAAACTGGTGACTGAACTGAAAAAAAAATGGGGGAGAGGGAGAAAAATTAGGATGAGGTGAAGGCATCTTGCTGTTGTCTATTCACCCCAAAAGGCCGCCGTCCGTCGGAGGGGAATTAAGCCGTGGCCCCGTGTGCTGGAGAGCCATACCTGTGCACGATAAAGAACACCTGGATGGCCTTGACGGGAGGCTACCATCTGTCTCCCAACAGCTGTTCCAGTGAGTCCCTTCCCCAACCTTCTCTGAGCCTTCGGGGTCCATGTGACCTGGCCATTTAGCCCATGGTGTGCAAAAAAAGTGCCCACTCTAACAGCTGTTCCAGTGGGTCCTCTTCCCCAACCTTCTCTGAGCCTTCGGGGTCCATGTGACCTGGCCATTTAGCCCAAGGTGTGCAAAAAAGTGCCGCTCAGAAGTAAAATAACCCAACGTTGAAGGATACGCTGGATGGCCTTGACGGGAGGCTACCATCTGTCTCCCAACAGCTATTCCAGTGAGTCCCTTCCCCCAACATTCTCTGAGCCTTCGGGGTCCATGTGACCTGGCCATTTAGCCCATGGTGTGCAAAAAAGTGCCGCTCAGAGGTAAAACAACCCAACTTTAAAGAACACGCTGGATGGCCTTGACGGGAGGCTACCATCTGTCTCCCAACAGCTGTTCCAGTGAGTCCCTTCCCCCAACCTTCTCTGAGACTTCGGGGTCCATGTGACCTGGCCATTTAGCCCATGGTGTGCAAAAAAGTGTCGCTCAGCCTCTGAGCTTGGGTAGATTGGGTAAAACAACCCCCCACCCCACCCCTTACTTTTGGTCCTTCATCAGAAAAGGCCAATTTTAACAACTATGACGTTGTTAGAAAATCAAAATTACACAGTTCAAATAATATCTCCTTTGACCGCAGCTGCTTGAGGATTGTATACTCAATCGACAAATCAAAATATACGAATTCCATTCAGTCCCCACCCACACTTATGACTTCAAAATCTTGTTCCTCAGAGCGTGCCATTTCCACTCTTTACATCTCAATAAAATATCGAATGAAACTTCCACCCACATGAAACTAAATCACCCAACTCTCAATTCTTTCCAGCAGGCCAATTCTTCACAGCATCCATTAATTTAACAGTCTGTCATCACACTGCCTACCACTAATCTCCAATGGACAGGCTTCTAGACAACCTCCATTCTGTGCAGCAACGGCATTTGGTTCGAAGGCAACGTTGGTTGGGATCTGATGACGAGAAGCCGCCACCGTACTTGAGGTAGCGCGGGAGAATGGCCCACTCCTGCCTCGCTCCCTACCGTGTCGGGGTCCATTAGCGCCTGGTGGGCTGGCTCGTGTCACCTGCTGACCTCAACGCCGAAACTGGTTCCGCGCACGCACGTCGGTACCGAGGGATTTTAAGGTTCAGTATTCTTGTGACGAGCGAGTGATATCGTTCTTAAAAAGAACTCATCCCAACTGTGACACCAGAGTTGAGATTTAAAATATTCAAAATAACGATGGGTTCCGAAACACTTGCTATCCGTCGGATGAGACGTTAAGCCATTAACTGCGAAGGTTAAAGACCACGTCGGATCGCCTTAATGGGAATCGGTCTTTTCTGAGTCCTCGGAGTTCTTGCGACCGGACCATTTAGCCTATTGTGTGGAAAAGACTACTGAATTTTCCGTGACTCTTTAACATTGATGCATTGTTCTTCAACATGTACCGAAACCACAACAGTATAAGGTTATTTAAAAACATCTTTTCACGAAAAAATACTAAATTTTTACAATACTATATATATTCTGTAGACTAGGGGTTCCCAACGTAGGGTACGTGGTAAAATTTTTTGGGGTACGCAGTGAGAGCTCAAAAGTCGCTAGAACTAGTAACAAAGTCGGTGTTTTATTTTATTCCCATTGTGAAATTAAAACTATAGTTTTATCTATCTATACGAGGGGTACGCCAGTTATATACTCATTTCCAGGTTAGAACCACTGATATGTATGTTTTATTCTCATTGTTATACTATAACTACAGTTTTATCTATCTATACAAGGGATACGCCAGTTACATACACATTTCCAGGGGGTACGTGAAGCATAAAAGGTTGAGAACCACTGATATATGTGTTTTATTTTATTCCCATTGTTATATTATAACTACAGTTTTATCTATCTATACAAGGGGTACGCCAGTTACATACACATTTCCAGGGGGTACGTGAAGCATAAAAGGTTGAGAACCACTGATATATATGTTTTATTTTATTCCCATTGTTATACTATAACTATAGTTTTATCTATCTATACAAGGGGTACGCCAGTTACATACACATTGCCAGGGGGTACGTGAAGCATAAAAGGTTGAGAACCATTGATATATATGTTTTATTTTATTCCCATTGTTATATTATAACTACAGTTTTATCTATCTATACAAGGGGTACGCCAGTTACATACACATTGCCAGGGGGTACGTGAAGCATAAAAGGTTGAGAACCAGTGATATATATGTTTTATTTTATTCCCATTGTTATATTATAACTACAGTTTTATCTATCTATACAAGGGGTACGCCAGTTACATACACATTTCCAGGGGGTACGTGAAGCATAAAAGGTTGAGAACCATTGATATATATGTTTTATTTTATTCCCATTGTTATATTATAACTACAGTTTTATCTATCTATACAAGGGGTACGCCAGTTACATACACATTGCCAGGGGGTACGTGAAGCATAAAAGGTTGAGAACCATTGATATATATGTTTTATTTTATTCCCATTGTTATACTATAACTATAGTTTTATCTATCTATACAAGGGGTACGCCAGTTACATACACATTGCCAGGGGGTACGTGAAGCATAAAAGGTTGAGAACCATTGATATATATGTTTTATTTTATTCCCATTGTTATATTATAACTACAGTTTTATCTATCTATACAAGGGGTACGCCAGTTACATACACATTTCCAGGGGGTACGTGAAGCATAAAAGGTTAAGAACCACTGATATATATGTTTTATTTTATTCCCATTGTTATACTATAACTATAGTTTTATCTATCTATACAAGGGGTACGCCAGTTACATACACATTTCCAGGGGGTACGTGAAGCATAAAAGGTTGAGAACCATTGATATATATGTTTTATTTTATTCCCATTGTTATATTATAACTACAGTTTTATCTATCTATACAAGGGGTACGCCAGTTACATACACATTGCCAGGGGGTACGTGAAGCATAAAAGGTTGAGAACCATTGATATATATGTTTTATTTTATTCCCATTGTTATACTATAACTATAGTTTTATCTATCTATACAAGGGATACGCCAGTTACAAACACATTTCCAGGGGGTACGTGAAGCATAAAAGGTTGAGAACCATTGATATATATGTTTTATTTTATTCCCATTGTTATACTATAACTATAGTTTTATCTATCTATACAAGGGGTACGCCAGTTACATACACATTTCCAGGGGGTACGTGAAGCATAAAAGGTTGAGAACCACTGATATATATGTTTTATTTTATTCCCATTGTTATATTATAACTATAGTTTTATCTATCTATACAAGGGGTACGCCAGTTACATACACATTTCCAGGGGGTACGTGAAGCATAAAAGGTTGAGAACCACTGATATATATGTTTTATTTTATTCCCATTGTTATACTATAACTATAGTTTTATCTATCTATACAAGGGGTACGCCAGTTACATACACATTTCCAGGGGGTACGTGAAGCATAAAAGGTTGGGAACCACTGATATATATGTTTTATTTTATTCCCATTGTTATATTATAACTACAGTTTTATCTATCTATACAAGGGGTACGCCAGTTACATACACATTTCCAGGGGGTACGTGAAGCATAAAAGGTTAAGAACCACTGATATATATGTTTTATTTTATTCCCATTGTTATACTATAACTATAGTTTTATCTATCTATACAAGGGGTACGCCAGTTACATACACATTTCCAGGGGGTACGTGAAGCATAAAAGGTTGAGAACCATTGATATATATGTTTTATTTTATTCCCATTGTTATATTATAACTATAGTTTTATCTATCTATACAAGGGGTACGCCAGTTACATACACATTTCCAGGGGGTACGTGAAGCATAAAAGGTTAAGAACCACTGATATATATGTTTTATTTTATTCCCATTGTTATACTATAACTATAGTTTTATCTATCTATACAAGGGGTACGCCAGTTACATACACATTTCCAGGGGGTACGTGAAGCATAAAAGGTTGAGAACCATTGATATATATGTTTTATTTTATTCCCATTGTTATACTATAACTATAGTTTTATCTATCTATACAAGGGGTACGCCAGTTACATACACATTTCCAGGGAGTACGTGAAGCATAAAAGGTTGAGAACCACTGATATATATGTTTTATTTTATTCCCATTGTTATACTATAACTATAGTTTTATCTATCTATACAAGGGGTACGCCAGTTACATACACATTTCCAGGGGGTACGTGAAGCATAAAAGGTTGAGAACCACTGATATATATGTTTTATTTTATTCCCATTGTTATACTATAACTATAGTTTTATCTATCTATACAAGGGGTACGCCAGTTACATACACATTTCCAGGGAGTACATGAAGCATAAAAGGTTGAGAACCACTGATATATATGTTTTATTTTATTCCCATTGTTATACTATTACTATAGTTTTATCTATCTATACAAGGGGTACGCCAGTTACATACACATTTCCAGGGGGTACGTGAAGCATAAAAGGTTGAGAACCATTGATATATATGTTTTATTTTATTCCCATTGTTATACTATAACTATAGTTTTATCTATCTATACAAGGGGTACGCCAGTTACATACACATTTCCAGGGAGTACGTGAAGCATAAAAGGTTGAGAACCACTGATATATATGTTTTATTTTATTCCCATTATTATACTATAACTATAGTTTTATCTATCTATACAAGGGGTACGCCAGTTACATACACATTTCCAGGGGGTACGTGAAGCATAAAAGGTTGAGAACCACTGATATATATGTTTTATTTTATTCCCATTGTTATACTATAACTATAGTTTTATCTATCTATACAAGGGGTACGCCAGTTACATACACATTTCCAGGGAGTACGTGAAGCATAAAAGGTTGAGAACCACTGATATATATGTTTTATTTTATTCCCATTGTTATACTATAACTATAGTTTTATCTATCTATACAAGGGGTACGCCAGTTACATACACATTTCCAGGGGGTACGTGAAGCATAAAAGGTTGAGAACCATTGATATATATGTTTTATTTTATTCCCATTGTTATACTATAACTATAGTTTTATCTATCTATACAAGGGGTACGCCAGTTACATACACATTTCCAGGGAGTACGTGAAGCATAAAAGGTTGAGAACCACTGATATATATGTTTTATTTTATTCCCATTGTTATACTATAACTATAGTTTTATCTATCTATACAAGGGGTACGCCAGTTACATACACATTTCCAGGGGGTACGTGAAGCATAAAAGGTTGAGAACCACTGATATATATGTTTTATTTTATTCCCATTGTTATACTATAACTATAGTTTTATCTATCTATACAAGGGGTACGCCAGTTACATACACATTTCCAGGGGGTACGTGAAGCATAAAAGGTTGAGAACCACTGATATATATGTTTTATTTTATTCCCATTGTTATACTATAACTATAGTTTTATCTATCTATACAAGGGGTACGCCAGTTACATACACATTTCCAGGGGGTACGTGAAGCATAAAAGGTTGAGAACCATTGATATATATGTTTTATTTTATTCCCATTGTTATACTATAACTATAGTTTTATCTATCTATACAAGGGGTACGCCAGTTACATACACATTTCCAGGGAGTACGTGAAGCATAAAAGGTTGAGAACCACTGATATATATGTTTTATTTTATTCCCATTGTTATACTATAACTATAGTTTTATCTATCTATACAAGGGGTACGCCAGTTACATACACATTTCCAGGGGGTACGTGAAGCATAAAAGGTTGAGAACCACATATATATGTTTTATTTTATTCCCATTGTTATACTATAACTATAGTTTTATCTATCTATACAAGGGGTACGCCAGTTACATACACATTTCCAAGGGGTACGTGAAGCATAAAAGGTTGAGAACCACTGATATATATGTTTTATTTTATTCCCATTGTTATACTATAACTATAGTTTTATCTATCTATACAAGGGGTACGCCAGTTACATACACAATTCCAGGGAGTACGTGAAGCATAAAAGGTTGAGAACCACTGATATATATGTTTTATTTTATTCCCATTGTTATACTATAACTATAGTTTTATCTATCTATACAAGGGGTACGCCAGTTACATACACATTTCCAGGGGGTACGTGAAGCATAAAAGGTTGAGAACCATTGATATATATGTTTTATTTTATTCCCATTGTTATACTATAACTATAGTTTTATCTATCTATACAAGGGGTACGCCAGTTACATACACATTTCCAGGGAGTACGTGAAGCATAAAAGGTTGAGAACCACTGATATATATGTTTTATTTTATTCCCATTGTTATACTATAACTATAGTTTTATCTATCTATACAAGGGGTACGCCAGTTACATACACATTTCCAGGGGGTACGTGAAGCATAAAAGGTTGAGAACCACTGATATATATGTTTTATTTTATTCCCATTGTTATACTATAACTATAGTTTTATCTATCTATACAAGGGGTACGCCAGTTACATACACATTTCCAGGGGGTACGTGAAGCATAAAAGGTTGAGAACCACTGATATATATGTTTTATTTTATTCCCATTGTTATACTATAACTATAGTTTTATCTATCTATACAAGGGGTACGCCAGTTACATACACATTTCCAGGGGGTACGTGAAGCATAAAAGGTTGAGAACCATTGATATATATGTTTTATTTTATTCCCATTGTTATACTATAACTATAGTTTTATCTATCTATACAAGGGGTACGCCAGTTACATACACATTTCCAGGGAGTACGTGAAGCATAAAAGGTTGAGAACCACTGATATATATGTTTTATTTTATTCCCATTGTTATACTATAACTATAGTTTTATCTATCTATACAAGGGGTACGCCAGTTACATACACATTTCCAGGGGGTACGTGAAGCATAAAAGGTTGAGAACCACTGATATATATGTTTTATTTTATTCCCATTGTTATACTATAACTATAGTTTTATCTATCTATACAAGGGGTACGCCAGTTACATACACATTTCCAAGGGGTACGTGAAGCATAAAAGGTTGAGAACCACTGATATATATGTTTTATTTTATTCCCATTGTTATACTATAACTATAGTTTTATCTATCTATACAAGGGGTACGCCAGTTACATACACATTTCCAGGGGGTACGTGAAGCATAAAAGGTTGAGAACCATTGATATATATGTTTTATTTTATTCCCATTGTTATACTATAACTATAGTTTTATCTATCTATACAAGGGGTACGCCAGTTACATACACATTTCCAGGGAGTACGTGAAGCATAAAAGGTTGAGAACCACTGATATATATGTTTTATTTTATTCCCATTGTTATACTATAACTATAGTTTTATCTATCTATACAAGGGGTACGCCAGTTACATACACATTTCCAGGGGGTACGTGAAGCATAAAAGGTTGAGAACCACTGATATATATGTTTTATTTTATTCCCATTGTTATACTATAACTATAGTTTTACCTATCTATACAAGGGGTACGCCAGTTACATACACATTTCCAGGGGGTACGTGAAGCATAAAAGGTTGAGAACCACTGATATATATGTTTTATTTTATTCCCATTGTTATACTATAACTATAGTTTTATCTATCTATACAAGGGGTACGCCAGTTACATACACATTTCCAGGGGGTACGTGAAGCATAAAAGGTTGAGAACCACTGATATATATGTTTTATTTTATTCCCATTGTTATACTATAACTATAGTTTTATCTATCTATACAAGGGGTACGCCAGTTACATACACATTTCCAGGGGGTACGTGAAGCATAAAAGGTTGAGAACCACTGACATATATGTTTTATTTTATTCCCATTGTTATACTATAACTATAGTTTTATCTATCTATACAAGGGGTACGCCAGTTACATACACATTTCCAGGGGGTACGTGAAGCATAAAAGGTTGAGAACCACTGACATATATGTTTTATTTTATTCCCATTGTTATACTATAACTATAGTTTTATCTATCTATACAAGGGATACGCCAGTTACATACACATTTCCAGGGGGTACGTGAAGCATGAAAAGTTGAGAACCACTGATATATATGTTTTATTTTATTCCCATTGTTATACTATAACTATAGTTTTATCTATCTATACAAGAGGTACGCCAGTTACATACACATTTCCAGGGGGTACGTGAAGCATAAAAGGTTGAGAACCACTGATATATATGTTTTATTTTATTCCCATTGTTATACTATAACTATAGTTTTATCTATCTATACAAGGGGTACGCCAGTTACATACACATTTCCAGGGGGTACGTGAAGCATAAAAGGTTGAGAACCACTGATATATATGTTTTATTTTATTCCCATTGATATACTATAACTATAGTTTTATCTATCTATACAAGGGGTACGCCAGTTACATACACATTTCCAGGGGGTACGTGAAGCATAAAAGGTTGAGAACCACTGATATATATGTTTTATTTTATTCCCACTGTTATACTATAACTATAGTTTTATCTATCTACACAAGGGGTACGCCAGTTACATACACATTTCCAGGGGGTACGTGAAGCATAAAAGGTTGAGAAAAACTGTTCTAGGCCAATATTTCTCACTTTTTGGGACCGGGAAACACCTAAAGATATTAGTTTATGCGGAAGACCTAAAGGTATTACATTTATGGAAACACCTAGAGTTATTACTTTCTTTAGAAAAAACATCTAAAGGAATTATTACTTTACTAACGGAGCACAAAAAAGTATCGCTTACTCACGGGTCTTTATGTAAAAGTATTACTTTTCGAGGACTATGATGTTTTGTTTATTCCAAGTTTTCTTTATATGTTTGATTGCATTAAAAATAAATAGTTTTCTCATTGGCAAGATGCCCAATATTTGAGAATCCTGAATTATACTTTTTCTTCTTCTCTTTCTTAACAGCCCTGCCCACGGTCAGTAGGGGACACCGATGGGCTTCGAAAGGCCGCCGTCCGTCGGATGGGACGTTAAGACGTGGCCCCGTGTGCGGGAGAGCCATACCCTGTGCAAGTTAAAGAACACTCTGGATGGCCTTGACGGGAGGCTACCATCTGTCTCCCAACAGCTGTTCCAGTGGGTCCCCTCCCAAAACCTTCTCTGAGCCTTCGGGGTCCTTGTGACCTGGCCATTTAGCCCATGGTGTGCAAAAAAGTGCCGCTCAGAGGTAAAACAACCAAACTCAACTTTCTTAACATGCGCCTAATTATATGGTTTTGGACTCCCTCTAGCGGTTTAATATAAGCTGTTAGAAAACAATCCCGTGAAGACATCCAGCGGGTTCTTTGAATGTACAGGGTAGGATTTTCAGTCGCATGGAACCACGTCTTAATGTCCCATCTGACGGACTGTGTCTGGTTCCATGTTTTCCCCTTTCTCATTGAAGTCAAGCTGTGGACTAGAGAAAATAATTCTTAACGCCTGGTAAAGTTGGGATTCGAACCTAGGAACGGTAGATTAAGAGCCTGGGGCGGGCATAGCTAACTCTCGATCCTAATTGCTATGCACTAACTGGCAAACTGAATTGCTATTGGTGTATATGACATAATCTAAATCAAAGCATAAATTTTCATATTTAAAATATCAACTTTGAAAAATTAAAATGCATGTTTTTTTTTTCACAGACGAGAAACTTGAAATAGTATGGCCTTACAAGAAAAAAAAAGTTGCATGTGGATTTATAACGATTATTCTTTACATCTATTGAAAAAAATTGATATGAGAGTTTGTTTTTTTTTTCCAGTAAAATTTTCATTTTGTTGGGCAAATCGTTTTTAACTTCATCAAAATATTTTTTTCTTGAAATAAAACACTTTCAAGGAATAAAAATTAAACGATAAAGTTTTTCTTCTCAGCTCATTTTTGGGGTTTTTGTTTTGTGTTGTTTTACCTCTGAGCGGCACCATGGACTAAATGGCCAGGTCACATGGATCCCGAAGGCTCAGAGAAGGTTGTGGGAGGGGACCCACTGGAACAGCTGTTGGGAGACAGATGGTAGCCTCCCGTCAAGGCCATCCAGCGTGTTCTTTAACGTGCACAGGGTATGGCTCTCCCACACACGGGGCCACGGCTTAACGTCCCATCCGACGGACGGCGGCCTTTTCAAGCCCATCGGTGTCCCCTACTGACCGTGGGCAGGACGGGGAATTTTACGGACATTTTTGGGGAGAGAGTAGCTCAGTCTGTAGCACGCCAGGTTCGTAATTTGCAGTTCCCGGTTCGACTCCCAGTTGGACCGATGTTAAGATTCATCTCCGCAAAACTTCCCACCCTGTTCACGGTAAGTAGGTGACACCGATGGGTTTGGATAGGCCTCCGTCCGTCGGATGGTACTTTAAGCCGTGACTCAGTGTGCAGGAGAGCAATATTCTGTGCACGTTAAAGAACACACTAGATAGCGCGACGGGAGGCTACCATCTGTCTCCCAACAGCTGTTCCAGTGGGTCTCCTCCCCCAAACTTCTCTGAGCCTTCGGGGTCCATGTGACCTGGCGATTTAACCCATGGTGTGCAAAAAAGTGTCGCTCGGAGGTAAAACAACCCAACACAACTCAAAATATATATCTGTTCCGAATTATCCAGACAGTTTTAATCTAATAGATGAAAATAAGTTTAGCCCTGGGTGGATAATAAAAGTTCTATGCAAAAATCTTTATGAGCATCTGTGTGTATTGGCTACTTAATAACAGTTGCGGTTAATTATTTACGTTGTTATTTTTAATTTTTAAATTTGCTTTTTATATTGTTAATGTGTGTGAAGTGCAATAACGTAGTCAACTTTTGGGTTGTTTATATGTTAATTAAATTTCTTGTAGAATTTCTGATGATATTTAACTTTTGCAAATACTCGAGGTCCTATACCTTGCTAAATATATATTAAAAAATAATTTCTAACTGTAATTTTAAAAATTATTTTGAAATAATTTTTTTTTAATGCAATTATCTGTTATCATGGAAACGCACACCAAGCACTTCCTATTTTTACATTTCACTACTTAAATTCACGATCTACGAGATTGAAATTTTCAGTTTGCTTGTTTCACATAAAATATTTTTTTTATTTTTTATTTCTTTTAAAGTGAATATCATCATTAAATTTTCAATGTTTTTCCGTTATCTCAAGTATTTTTTTTCACTGATGTCAGTCATTAATAAATGCAATAACATTTTTCCATGTCCTTGCAGATTTTATCATATTCGTGATTTTAATTTATAATTTTATTACCCGTGACTTTATTTTATCCTACTATTCACGTTAACATTAATCTTTTATCGCGGAGCACTTTTAAATACCATAGAGTGAAATAACGTAAGATTTTCATTTTAAGAGATAAATAAGGTTTTTGTGTTGGCTAGGACTCATTATTTACATTTTTCCAATCTATTATTATTTAGGTTGGGTTGTTTTACCTCTGAGCGGCACTTTTTTGCACACCACGGGCTAAATGGCCAGGTCACATGGACCCCGAAGGCTTAGAGAAGGTTGGGGGAGAGGACCCACTGGAACAGCTGTTGGGAGACAGATGGTAGCCTCCGTCAAGGCCATCCAGCGTGTTCTTTAACGTGCACAGGGTATGGCTCTCCCACACACGGGGCCACGAGCTTAACGTCCCATCCGACGGACGGCGGTCTTTCCAAGCCCATCGGTGTCCCCTACTGACCGTGGGCAGGGCGGGGAATTTTGCGGAGATAAATCTCAACGCTGACCCAGCTGGGACTCGAACCTGGGAACTACAGATTACGAGCCTGGCGCGCTACCGACTGAGCCACCCCTGCCCCCCCAATCTATTAGTAAGAATTACTACTGTTAAAAATTAAAGACTTAATTTTCCTCGAAACTGAGCTTCTCATATTCGCCAGTGCTGATATATTATTCTTCTAGTTTATATATATATATTTCTATATAAATGACAGTAATATGAAGAAATGCAATTTGCATTTATGGTAGGCGCCATATCAAGGTGTTGTAAGTTTTGGTGAAATTAGCCTCCACTAAAGGACTTCGTACCCCAGAGGGTCATACCCGCCATAGCCTCTGACTGCTTTAACAAAGACAACACGTGGAAAAAAAAGACAAAAAAAAAGACAACACGTGGAAAACACATGCCAAGTGCTGATAGGCTCGAATGACATTCCTATTGTTTTATTATAAGGGGTCAAGTCCTAGACAATCATAGCTGGTCCAGTTTCTCTGACTCCTCCCTCATCTATTTTTAAGCAATGAAAAGTGACGAAAGGTGTGGTTAATAGCAAAGGTAAAGGTCAAGTAAAGGTCATCGGTGAGTTACTCCCTCCATACTCTCGGCGACAAATCCAGGTGTCGATACATGCGTTGCTTGTAATGATTTGTTCCGCAGCAAAGGTTCTGTGATTCACATTGAAGGGCGAGCTCTCTGCTGATTAACTTTCTTGCATCTTAGTAATATCTGTAGCGCAGTTCAAGGTATTCGTTTCGTCGCTTCTGTAGTAGATTGTTTGGCGTACCTATCATCCAGGCAGTTGAAGAATTTCTTATCCGTGGTCGGCATGGATGCTCCAGCCACTCAAAATAGAGAGTTCCAATTATTGCGCTCATCTGCTAATGAAGAATCCTACAGCTTTAAACGTTTGGATTGTTTTTATGAAATGGAACAATATCATGCTATCTTCGAAACGCCTAAATGTGTTCGAGTAGAGAATGCAGAATATGAGCCATATGAAAATGCGGAATATGAGCCAGATGAAAAATATCTTGCAGACAGTAGTGCTCTACATGATAATGTACAAAACGTTTTAGGACACGAGGATTTACACAGCGTTCCAGATGAGGAATTTAATTCAGAATTTGTTTCAAGTGAAGAGGATTCTGAGCTCGATACAAGTAAGAATTCAGTTTTTACTTCTTATGATAAAAATTAAAACTCTAAAAAAAAACTAACTTCTCTAAAAAGCAAGTAATTTTACAAGCTTCTTGGTTGTTGGGCATATCTGACATTGAAGATATGTTTCAGTTCACATTTTTATTTTATATTTAAATTTTATAGTGAACGATTTTTAAAACGAAATCCCATCTAGTTTGCACGGTCTGTCTTGTTCAACTGTTGTCTTGTTTTGTGATTTTTCTTTCTTCTTCTACTCACATATAAGTAATCATTGTGAGTAATACCTTCAAAGTAGTAGTTTGTAGAGTATATGAAGGAAAATATATTGTTACGACAGACGAACGTGCTGCAGTGACTTTATGAAAAACGTGACATGAACGCTCGCCTATGCTTCTGCGTGAGATTTATATAACAAACGAATTGGAACATAGAATCGATCTAAAATATAAGAATGATAGAATTACGATGTTAAAAAGTTGTAGAGATCTGAAAGGAGGCATAAATAGTCTTAGTGCACGAGAGTCAAAATGAAGAGTTTTTTTTGTGTGGTGAGTTTGCGAGTGGTTGTTTAGTTTTATTAGTGTAAAATCTAGTGTGATAAAAGGATTGTTTTCATTTATTTCATTTAAAATAAAGATATTCAAGAGACACGGCAATCAGAGTGAAGAGGCAATAATTTAGTCGATCTGACAGATCTGGTCTTAACTGTTCTGTAGAAAAATGTTATTACCTTATGTACGATAGTATTTAGTTTCTTCTTAAGTGATTTCATCCATGCTTTTGTAATAATTTGCATTGCATTGTAAAAATATACTTATTTATATTCACGCTTAGTGATCATCTATTTTAAATTTGCAACAATATTTTTATTATAAATTATTATAATGGTTGCAAGTTGGGTTCTTCCGCTTCTAAGCGACCTTTGGGCAGTTTACAGAATTGGATTTTAATTACTGCAATACGTATTTTATTTTTATTCTTTCTAAAAATATCCAGAATACATTCATCAATTGTACCTCAAAGCTATTACCTGTCTACAGCATGGAATAAGATATTAATCGCATTCTGAATAAGGCATTTTTTTTGTACCATTGCTATTTCGTGGTTTTATACCTCATAAAAGCAATTCTTCCATTATATCAGTGGTTCTCAAACTTTTATGCTTCACGTACCCCCTGGAAATGTGTATGTAACTGGTGTATCCCTTGTGTAAATAGATAACACTATAGTTATAGTATAACAATGGGAATAAAACAAAACATATATATCAGTGGTTCTCAACCTTTTATGCTTCACGTACCCCTTGGAAATGTGTATGCAACTGGTGTACCCCTTATATAGATAGATAAAACTATAGTTATAGTATAACAATGGGAATAAAATAAAACATATATATCAGTGGTTCTCAACCTTTTATGCTTCACGTACCCCCTGGAAATGTATATGTAACTGGCGTACCCCTTGTATAGATAGATAAAACTATAGTTATAGTATAACAATGGTTATTTTTATTTTGTTATTAGATCTAGCAACTTTTGAATACCCCTGCTTTATATAATCACATAAATATGTGTCGACATTAGAACATAAAGCATTATTATTAAACATTGGTACCAAACGCAAAATATAAATTATGTAATTCCCCTTAAAAATTTCTGGTTTTTTTTTTAAAGCTGAAAATTTCATGTCTTTTATTGTTTCTTTAGGCATTCAATTAGAGATAAAAATTCTACTTTGGCATATAAACTGACAGGCTCCTGTCAGACCTCTGTGGTAAGCAGCTGCTTGAGGGGGTATTTATTTTTTATTTTTAAAAAATAGTCACTTACTCATAAAATTTTTACCGAGGGGGGAGTGCAAAATTTAATATTTTTATGGAAGAAAAAAATTCGATATGGAGCAAAATCTTTCATTTACCGTTGTCAAAGCGAATAATTATAATTCACATATGTATATATTGTTAATAAAAGGCAATTGACCCCTCAGGCACCTGTCTGCTACAGAGTTCTGACAAAAGACTGTAGAAAGACAACAAAAGGAAAAACATCAATGCCTTTTTTTTTTCCAGGACTTAAACCCAGGCCTTTTGGAGACTTCTGATAAGCGCTTTTATTTTTTGCTCACAATGGGCTTAAACAATCAGATCACAAAGTATTCAGAGAAAGTTGAGGGAATGGAGTTGTTTTATTTGTGAGTGGCGCCTTTTTTTTGCACACAGTGGGCTAAATGGCCAGATCAAAGGATTCCAAGGGCTCAGAGAAGGCCATCCAGCATGTTTAGAGTGCACAGAGTATGGCTCTCCCGCACACGGAGCCACGGCTTAAAGTTCCATCTGACGGAGATGGCGGCCTTTCCACGCCTACTGGTGTCCTCTTCTGACCGAAGGCACGGTGTAGGTTTTGCGGTGATAGTAATAATAATATTTATTTGCTTAATACATTTGATTACATTGCTTGTAGCCCAGTGGGCATAAATATGCCTTTGGAAATTTAAAGAAATCCACAAGAGGTTAAAAACTCGCCTGTGGAATTTATTAAAACTCAATATCTGATAAATCATTTTTGGCAACAAGTAGTCTAAACGTATTAAGCATTTTTTATAGCAATCAAAAAACAAAATAATTTGAGCAAATAAAAAGCAAAAAAAGAAAGTTTGATGAACAATAAAAAAATGTGAAATTATATTACAGAAAAATAGCTCAATGTTATCAATATGTAGTAGCCATTTATGAAGATTTGGAGTAAAGGAATGTAATTTATTTTTCATTTTTATGCTGTTTGGCAAAAAATTAAATAATTCTGGCGCAAGGTAATGTTTTTTAACCACTACTGATCTAAGAGACCTGGTGTTACTGATTTAAGGAACCTGGGTGCTACTGATCTAAGAGACCTGGTGTTACTGATTTAAGGAACCTGGGTGCTACTGATCTAAGAGACCTGGTGTTACTGATTTAAGGAACCTGGGTGCTACTGATCTAAGAGACCTGGTGTTACTGATTTAAGGGACCTGGGTGCTACTGATCTAAGGGACCTGGGTGCTGCTGATCTAAGGGGCATGGGTGCTACTGATCTAAGAGACCTGGTGTTACTGATTTAAGGGACCTGGGTGTTACTGATCTAAGAGACCTGGTGTTACTGATTTAAGGGACCTGGGTGCTACTGATCTAAGAGACCTGGGTGCTACTGATCTAAGAGACCTGGGTGCTACTGATCTAAGAGACCTGGTTGCTACTGATCTAAGGGACCTGGGTGCTACTGATCTAAGGGACCTGGGTGCTACTGATCTAAGGGACCTGGGTGCTACTGATCTAAGGGACCTGGGTGCTACTGATCTAAGGGACCTGGGTGCTACTGATCTAAGGGACCTGGGTTCGAGTCCTTTAGATGTGTGTGTGTCATTTTTCTGCTGAAGTCCTGCCATTCAGACCTTCTACTATGGCATATAAACTGACAGGCTCTTGTCAGTTTATATGCCATAGTATCTTTTTATTTCCTAGGTAAGAATTCAACGAGATAAGTGTCAAAGCTGGCTACTGCTGAACCAACCCAAGGGCCAGCAATGGTGTAACTAATTCAACTAAACGCATGGTGTGCAAACAGTAATACCTAAATCTATAGTTTGAATGCATGTAAAGCCCCCGTAGGAATATATGGATCCAAGGGACTTAAGATTTCGATGATTATCCCATGAAAATAGTTTTAGAATATTCTTTAATTTTACGATTAGAACAACTGATCTTGAAATGATTATCGAGGGCGATTTGGACAGTTTTTTTGGGAGAAATCAATTAAGTAGTTTTTTTTTGTCATAAGGATTTTACTATTCGAAGACACTAATTTTTAACTGTGCAATTGAATTCAGCTAGAAGAAGCCAGAATTTGTAATCTCTTTGTTAATGCGCAGTTAAATGCTCTCATGGTAATCTTTTAATGGACTCAGACTCAAACAGCGTTACTAACGACACACCGTTTTTGCTTCCCTGGAGACGCAGTCGATAGTCCGCAATCTGTAGTTCCCAGGTTCGACTCCCAGTTGGGCCAAAGAGAAAAAGCAACCCACCTTCTCGTCTCTTTGCCCCGATTCCCAACTTAATCCAAAGGGACGCACAGATATATTTAAAATTGCGCTTCTTATTTAGGAATTTATTGGTAGTTCTTTATTTAATACGATTTACAACATATGTTGCTTCGATTCTCCGTTTCATTCAAAGAGATAATATTCTTTCTTTTTTATGTCTTGATTTTAATAAATTTATATTTGCAGTTTTCTTCTTATCTCCTTTGATAAAAAAAGAGATTTGACTTTGCCGTCTGTCTGTAGCCATCGAACTTTTTTCGTTTTGGAAGAAAATGTAAAATTATTATGTTGCCCATGGCCGAGTGGTTAGCGTGCTTGGCTACTGATCTAAGGGACCTGGGTTCGAGCCCTGGGTAAGGCATGGCTGTTTGTGTCGTTTTTCTGCTGAGGTCCTGCCATCCTCTCAGACCTCTGTGGCAAGCAGCTGCTTGAGGGGGTATTTATTTTTATATTTTTATTTTAGGTATTATATATTCGCATTTTTCGAATCACTCAAAAGTTTAAACTGCGCCCTCTAACAGTAGAAAAATGATAAAATCGCTATTAAACGAATATTTCAAGAATTTAGTTATGCTAGAAATTTGTAATTTTAATGGTAGACTTTTGAAGATTACGAGGTTTCTATTTGCGACTATAAGTTGCTCCCTTACACCCACTGGGATGGAAAACGCAAAGTTTTTTTTTTCCTAAGAAAAAATGGATATTATTTCATTATATAGGTAATATTTTTGTATATGATGTTCCTCGCGGTTAGGTTATCTTCGTGGTAAATACTCGAATATATAGCATTGTGCAATTTTATTAGTCAATAAATTAATAATTTCTGTGAAGTGCCATGCTCGCAGCCTACAGTTCCCAGATTCGAGTCCACCTGTCCAGCGTTGAGATTTATCTCCGCAAAAATCCTCGCCCTGACCACGGTTAGTAGGGGACACCGATGGACTTGGTAAGGCCGCCGTCCGTCGGATGAGAAATGGATGTATGTGTCGTTTTTCTGCTGAGGTCTTGCCATCCTCTCAGACCTTCTACTATGGCGTATTAAACTGACAGGCTCCTGTCAGACCTCTGTGGCAAGCAGCTGCTTGAGGGGGTATTTATTTTTATTACAATCGAATCTATCTAAATCTCGATTTTCAACAATATTCCCTTAGTATTTAAAGAGTTAGGAAAGTTTGAACATTTAACAACAGCAATGCCTAACGTTAGAATTTAACTCAGAATTATAATTTGAATAGGAAGTATTATTTCACACCATTTAATACAATAGATGTATATTTAAAAAAGTTAATGTAAATAACTTTTCGATATTTTCCGAAGACTTGCATTGTTGCTGTTAAATATTCAAAGTCCATAACTATTTAATTACAAAGCGAACATTATTGAAAATCGAGATTTAGAGAGATTTGATTGAGATCTTTATCTTCCGTTAGATTTTCTCATAAAACACTTAGAAGTTAGAGAGCTTCGAAGTTTGCTTCCACTTATATAACATGGAGATGGGGTGGGGATGGGTCATAATTCAGTGCGCACTGAGTGTATAATATGTATAAAGTTGTAATATTTTAAGCAAACATAATTTTTTTTTGTAAATTAACATTTTCTTCTTGTTCAACGATTGTTCACAATCAGAACAGTTCATCGATTACAGTTGCCCAGTTTGCGCGCATGCACAGAACATCGGAATCCAGTGAATCACATTCCTTAGCTTTCTCCGAGGCCTTGGGGATCTTTTACCAAAAGTGACTCGCCATCTGCCTTAGTAAGGAAGCGCTCTGTTTGAACTAATCCCTTCACCTGACAGGCAGCACATAATGCTGATTGTTTCAAATCCAAGTAATGCCACTCCTTACGGTAAACAGGATGTCGCTCTGCAGATAAGTGGCATTAGCATACACAAGAAGTAGGAGTCTTGTGCGGGAGGCTCCTTTTAGAGAGTCCAAAGGGCTTTGCAGTTCATTTAGTGAATAGACCGATTTAGTGAACTGCCTTACCGAGCCCATCAATGTCCCTTCTCTCCCTAAAAGCAGGGGGGAGGGGAGGACTCAGTCGGTAGCACGTCAGGCTCTTTAGGTTCGAGTCACATCTAGGTCAGCGTTGAAGATTTATCTCCGCAAATTTCCAAGCCCCGCCCACGATCAGTAGCGACACTGATGGGCTTGGAAAGGCCGCCGTCCGGGCTTGGCTTCCGATTGATGCCTACTGATGGGTTTCCGATTGACGCCAACTGATGGGCTTGGAAAGGCCACCGTCCGTCGGATGGGACGTTAAGCCGTGGCTCCGTATGCGGGAGAGACATACCCTGTGCACGTTAAAGAACACACTGGATGGCCTTGACGGGAGGCTACCATCTGTCTTCCAACGGCCGTTCCAGGGGGTCCCCTTCCCCAACTTCCTCTGAGCCTTCGGGGTCCTTGTGACCTGGCCATTTAGCCAATTGTGTGCAAAAAGTGCCGCTCAGAGGTAAAACAACCCAACCCAACGTTATATCAAATAGTTGTTATAAAGTGGGAACGAACGCGTTCCTGAAAAACCATATGCAATAGAAATATGCGCTGAGAACTTTACAATTAAAAAGTTTCAGAGTCATTAAGAGATTCAATGTCCCACGCGAGTTAATACTCGTCTGTCGGATAATAACACGGACATTTTAATTGCTAATGTGACTGGGTTGGGTTGTTTTACCTCTGAGCGGCACTTTTTTGCACACCATGGGCTAAATGGCCAGGTCAGATGGACCCCGAAGGCTCAGAGAAGGTTGGGGGAGGGGACCCACTGGAACAGCTGTTGGGAGACAGATGGTAGCCTCCCGTCAAGGCCATCCAGCGTGTTCTTTAACGTGCACAGGGTATGTCTCTCCCGCACACGGGGCCACGGCTTAACGTCCCATCCGACGGACGGCGGCCTTTCCAAGCCCATCGGTGTTCCCTACTGACCGTGGGCAGGGCGGGGAATTTTGCGGAGAGAAATCTCAACGCTGACCCAGCTGGGACTCGAACCTGGGAACTACAGATTACGAGCCTGGCGCGCTACCGACTGAGCCACCCGCGCCCCTGCTAATGTGACTGCATTTAAAACTAAAAATTTTACGTTATAAGTAGAGTTGCTTCCAGTTTTAATCATTTATAATTCTCTAAGATAAACATAAAAACATTTTAGTAATCTAATACTTTGAAATCATAGGCTGGGTTATTTTACCTCTGAGCGGCACTTTTTTTGCACATCATGGGTGCAACAAAAAGTGCACTACTGGAATTTTTTCCCATTGGACCCACTTTTCCCACAGGGGACCCACTGAAACAGCTGTTGGGAGACAGATGGTAGCCTCCCGTCGAGGCCATCCAGCATGTTCTTTAACGTGCACAGGGTATGGCTCCCACACACGGGGCCACGGCTTAACGTCACATCCGACGGACGGCGGCCTTTCCAAGCCCATCGATGTCCCCTACTGACCGTGGGCAGGGCGGGAATTTTGCGGAGATAAATCTCAACGCTGACCCAACATGGAGTCGAACCTGAGAACTACAGATTACGAACCTGGCGCGCTACCGACTGAGCCACCCCCGCCCCATTTGAAATTATGAATGATCCAATGTCTTAACCCTTTCAGGACCATAAGGTTTCTAAGAGTAAATATTAGTATGTAACTGTTTATTTTAGTTTTATGGGAAATATTTTTCCCAATGGACTATAAAGGTAACACAAATTATAGTTAGGCTTATTATGCAATGTCTTTTATTTATTGGTTTATTAGAACAAAATGTTAACTAAAATAATACAAAATTATGAAATAAAATTACTATACAAAATGATGTGCTAATTATGATATTCTGCGAAGCAATTTCTTTTGGTAGTGAGGCAAAGATGGACATTGCACATAGTACATATATTATGCGTCCTGACAGTTCTGTTTTTGTTTTCTAAACGTTCCCGTTTACGTAATTGCGTTCGGCATACGTTCTATTGTGACATTCTGTATAAAAAATGCAGATAAGGTTATAATTAAATACGACAATCACCAATTTTAAAATGGGAAAAATGTTTCCCTTAGTCGTGAAAGGGTTAAGATAAAAGCATATTTTTTAACATTATGTATAAGCTTATATAATTCTTTAAACCAAGAAAACATAAAAAAAATAATAAAATAAATACCCCCTCAAACAGCTGCTTGCCACAGAGGTCTGACAGGAGCCTGTCAGTTTATATGCCACAGGAGATCTGAGAGGATGGCAGGACCTCAGCAGAAAAACGACACACACATCCATGCCTAATTCCGGGGCTCGAACCCAGGTCCCTTAGATCAGTAGCCAAGCGTACTAACCACTCGGCCACGGGACGGCAGAAAACATAATGTTTAGTAAAAAAATTTTCTTAACTGATATTTCAGTTAATAACATGTTTTCATATAATCTCGTATGGACAGGAAAATTTCCAATTCTGCCAATATCCCAATTTTTATTTAAACATACCAAAGAATTTTTTAATGAATATAATTTGCATAATTCTGAAACAGTGTTTCCCAACCTGCGGTCCGTGACTGCGGTGCCAATAATATAAAAATTTTCACCTTAAATCTAATTCTCAACCACCGCTGCCCACTAATGAGCCTAGAGAAGATAAAGTTGCCCGCCCTGCCCAGGGGTCAGTAAGGGACACCGATGGGCTTGGAAAGACCGCCGTCCGTCGGGTGGGACGTTAAGCCGTGACCCCTTGTGCGGGAGAGCCATACCCTATGCACGTTAAAGAACACGCTGGATGGCTTTGACGTTAGACTACCACCTGTCTCCCAACAGCTGTTCCAGTGGGTCTCCTCCCCAAACCTTCTCTGAGCCTTCGGGGTCCTTGTGACCTGGTTATTTAGCCAACGGTGTGCAAAAAAGTGCCGCTCAGAGGTAAAACAACCCAACCATCTATCACGTGATAATGTTTGTTAACGTCTAGTGCGTCTTGCAAATGAGTAGACTTTAGTTATTGTAAATGGTTTTTAGTTCGGACTCTTTTTTACATGTTATTTTTTATCCCTTCCATTGAAAATGAGTAAGCAAATTAAACTGTTGGATATATTAAAAAGAAAACATGTTGATGACAATGAAAGATGCGAAACTGGGCCGAGTGGGGGCGCAACTCAAATGGAAACAGGGCGAAAAACGGGTCGCAACTCAAATGCGAACAGGGCGAAAAACGGGTCCGCAACTCAAATGGGATATGGGAATGTGGTCCTCTGGTGTAAAAAGTTTGGGAATCACTCGTCTAAAACATTAAAGTAGCTGTACTCTCACTAACCCTTTCCCACCTTTTTTGTTTCAAAATATACCTTAAAACACGATTTTGAACAATTTCAATGATCTTGAATAATAATCTTTAAAAATATTGTCCGCCATTCTAGCCAAAAATAAAATAAATGGAAGAGTGATTATATAAATGGCAGAGGTTCAGTGTACTTGGTTTACAAATGAGAAAGACTTCGATTCGAGTCACGGATAAAGGCATTGGATGTTCCTTTTATTTTTTTGAATTTTCTTTCTGATGAGATCTTCTCTATGGCATATTAAACTGACAGGCTACTGTCGGATTTTTTTTGGCAAGCATCTGCTTGAGGGATAATTTATTTTTTTTAATAGTGAAAATAAAATAAAAGAGTACAACGAGAGGTAAAAACGTTTACAAAGTGAACAGTTTTGATTGCTCTACTTTTGCTGACTTTAAAAACGGTGAGTTTCCTAAATGCGTTAAATACCCCCTCAAGCAGCTGCTTGCCCCAGAGGTCTGACAGGAGCCTGTCAGTTTATATGCCATAGTAGAAGATCTGAGAGGATGGCAGGACCTCAGCAGAAAACAACACAAACAGCCATACCTTACCCGGGGCTCGAACCCAAGTCCCGTAAATCAGTAGCCAAGCGCGCTAACCACTCGGCCACGGGACAGCTCAAAAATAAATACCATCTCAAGCAGCTGCTTGCCCCAGAGGTCTGACAGGAGCCTGTCAGTTTATATGACATAGTAGAAGATCTGAGAGGATGGCAGGACCTCAGCAGAAAACAACACAAACAGCCATACCTTACCCGGGGCTCGAACCCAAGTCCCGTAAATCAGTAGCCAAGCGTGCTAACCACTCGGCCACGGGACAGCTCAAAAATAAATACCCCCTCAAGCAGCTGCTTGCCCCCAGAGGTCTGACAGGAGCCTGTCAGTTTATATGCCATAGTAGAAGATCTGAGAGGATGGCAGGACCTCAGCAGAAAACAACCATGCCTTTCCCGGGGCTCGAACCCAAGTCCCGTAAATCAGTAGCCAAGCGCGCTAACCACTCGGCCACGGAACGGCTCTAAATGCGCTACGTATATAAAATAACGCTAAAATTACAGTTGAAGGAACCAGTTGCTGATAAACTGAGGTATTTCCATTGGTCGTACAATTGATTATTTGGGAAGGTTACAGTTATTTTTTATTTATAGGGGTATTTTTTTATTTTATAACTAAATTTCTTCCTCAATTTTCTTAAATTGTCAAAGTCGTAAACAGACATGATATTGAGGTTCAAAAAATTTTTTTTTCTAGAAAATATTTTAGAGGAGTTAAATTTCGGGGTTTGGAAAGTTATAAAAACCGTTATGGAAGAAAAAAAATTATATAAATACAATAATCCACTAGCCAATGCCTGGTCTCGAGGTTTATTTATTGCTAATTAATAAATAAACCTCGAGACCAGGCATTGGCTAGTGGCTACCCTACCTGACTAATAGCGGGTATTCCATGCCTTTGCGAGTTTGGGGGTGGCTCAGTCGGTTGCGCGATAGGCTCGTAATCTGCAGTTCCCAGGTACGAGTCCCAGCTGAGTCAGCGTTGAGATTTATCTCCGCAAAACTCCCTGCCCTGCCAACGGCCAGTAGAGGCCACCGATGGGCTTGGAAAGGCAGCCGTCCGTCGGATGGGACGTTAAACCGTGGCTCCGTGTGCGGGAGAGCCATATCCTGTGCACGTTAAAGAACACGCTGGATGGCCTTGACGGGAGGCTACCATCTGTCTCCCAACAGCTGTTCCAGTGGGTGCCCTCCCCAACCTTCTCTGAGCCTTCGGGGTCCTTGACTTAATCATTTAGGTCATTGTGTGCAAAATAAGCGCCGCTCAGAGGTAAAATAATTCAACGTTAAAGAACATGCTGGATGGCCTTGACGGGAGGCTACCATCTGTTTCCCAACAGCTGCTCAAGTGGGTTCCCTTCCCCAACCTTCTCCGAGCCTTCGTGGTCCTTGTGACTTGGCCATTAGCCCATTGTGTGCAAAAAAAGTGCCGCTCAGAGGTAAAACAACCCAACCCAATCCATGCCTTTGTGTGAGAAACAAGGAAATACACAATAGGGTCTCAATATCATCTCCATACGTTGTGTACAGAGAGGAGTATTTTCCTAATTTTTTATTAAAAAATAAAGTATAATACGTGCAACAAAATTAAAAAGGGGTTGAAGACAAGGAAATTTAAAAAAAAAAATTCATTTATTAAATAGTAATTTTTTTATGTTTTTAGAATTTTGGAAGGCGGCGGATATCAATAATTTCTTATTATCGCGTACATCAATAAATCAAACTTATTAAACCGAAAACTTAAAGTTTATTCACCTTTTTTATAAAAAGATTTAATAAAGAGTGAATAGTACACAAAAGTTAAAAACGATATTGTCAACTTTTGCGAGTCCTTTACAGCTTTTCATTATGCAGGGGGAAAAAAAATTATTTCTAACTAAATATCTCAGCAGAGAAAACAAAGTTGCTTCTTTCTGATCATCGCTCATTGTTTTTTTTTTATTCTATTTTCTTTCGCATACACGTAATCATCATCCAATCAACAGGCCCTTATCTCACAGAACAAATTGCCATTGGCGATTACACCTTTGGCGAGCAAATTCCAGTTGGTTAAAGCCACTGGAGCATGAGAAAATCTCGCGCAGGAATCTCTTCGCTCATTGGCCGCCGTAGACGAGGAGGAGCTTGGCTTCGGCACGTGAGACACATGTAGTGTTCGTCGGACAAAGCCGAAGGGAACGCGCGCCGTGTGCAGCGGGTGCTTGTGAGTGGTACGCAGGCGCAGTCCGACCAGAAGTGATAGTGCGAATCGCCAGCACATGGTTGTTCAGTTGTTAGGCGAGCAGTTAGTTGAGAGCGTGCTGTCTGTTTTTGCGGCTTGCTGCTTCGATCATTGGCGACGGTGTTTTTGAATTCAACGGTAATTAACCCATTTAAATAGGATACCATACCTGATGGATTAATGTGTGGTGACAACTAATTAAATAGGATTCTGCAAGGGGTGTCAGAGTACTTTGCAACCTGGGACATATTATTTGCTTCGTGTTATCTGCAGAGTCATCCACATCAGCTTAAAAGTGTATTACACAAGTGAGTAATTAAGATTTTATTTTAATTAAGTGTATCCGTAAGAAGTTTTAAGTGTTCTGATAATGATCGATAAACGAAATATGACAAAGTGTAGATTTTGATCTTGCTTTTGTAATTATTCTTATTTGATCATTCAAATATTGGGTTTGGGGTGGCTCAGTTGGTATAGTGCCATACTCGTAATCCAGGTTCGAGTCCCAATTGCAGCTGTATTGAAATTCATCTACGTCATTCCAATAAATGCATGATATATACACAAGTTTAATAATTTTTGACTACATTATTCTTATTAGCATTCTCAGCACTCTCTACCTAGATCCGTCTTGATTAGGAGCAAATTATTTTTAAATTATGTAATGAATGTTCATATAATTGCTACAGTTTCAAAAAGAGTCATATTTGTAAATTATCTGGATCTCTAGTCAATTTGAAAATTTAGTCGCTCTCCAAAACCCATCTGTTATGATTTGACTTAGTGTCTAGTGTTGCAGGCTCGAATTTCAGTGTTTCCCAGGTTTGAGTCATAATTGTACTTTAGATGAGAGGGGGCGGGGGTGGCTCAGTCGGTATTGCGCCAGACTTGTAATCTGCAGTTCCCAGGTTCGAGTCTCGCCTGGGTCAGCGTTGAGATTTATCTCCGCAAAACTCCCAGCCTTGCCCTCGGTCAGTAGGGGACACCGATGGACTTGGAAAGGCCGCTGTCCGTCCGATGGGACGTTAAGCCGTGGCTCCGGTGTTCGGGAGAGCCATTGTGCACGTTAAAGAATACATTGGATGGCCTTGACGGGAGGCTAACAGCTGTTCCAGTAGGTCCCCTCACCACAACCTTCTCTGAGCCTTCGGGGTCTTTGTGACCTGGCTATGTTAGCCAATAGTGTGCAAAAAAGTGCCGCTCAGAGGTAAAACAACCCAACTTTAGATGAGATTTTCTCCGCTGTGTCGTCAGTGAGAACGGGAGGGGGGCACTGATGGTATTAAAAAAAACATCGTCCATGTGCACATGAGAGCCATACACTGCAATTTAAAGAACACACAAGATGGCCTTGAAGAGAGGTTTCCATCTGCCAAAAGATCGCCTTCTCCAACGTTTTCTGATCCCTTGGAAGAATTCGATTTTACTTCAAAATAAATAGAGAAGATTAACAATGACCTTTTAGCATACAAATGATAAACGAAAAAAATCATTGCATGTCATATTTTTACCCTTTTGCAAATATACTCCAAACCTGTTAAAACAAGAAACCTGATTGCAATTACAAATATTTGACCTTCATTTTTTTTGTAGTAAAGGCAATATTTGATCCCTTATTGTACGAAATCAAATTTATTTCCAAACGTTTTAATTGTAAAAATTTACAATTTGTTAATTTTGAAATTTTGCGAAAACGTTTCACTGATTTTCTGATTAGCACTGACAGGCTGCTGTCAGACCTCTGTGGCAAGCAGCTGCTTGAGGGGGTATTTATTTATTTATTTATTTCTAAGAGTGGTGCGAGTTTAGAAACTACTTTCTTATCTTAAACAGATTTCATTATTCATCACGCAGTCTTAATGGTCTGGCCCTCTATGCGTGCAAAAGCGGTTTTGCGATCTGTAGTGGTTAGCGCGCTTGGCTGTTGATCTACGGGACCTGGGTTCGAGCCCCGGATTAAGGCATGGATGTTCGTGTTTTTCTGCTGAGGTCCTGCCATCCTCTCAGATCTTCTACTGTGGCATATAAACTGACAGGCTCCTGTCAGACCTCTGTGGCAAGCAGCTGCTTGAGGGGGTATTTTTTTTTTAATTTATTAAGTCTTTACAGGGTCGTTTTAAGATAATACCCATATTTTGAAGAGCTATATATTCCATTAAGCAGGTAAGTAATAAATGTAACTAGGTGTACAAAATTTCAAGAAATTCAGAGTTCCCTCTTGTGTTCAACAAATTCCAGAGTGGGTGGACTGGATCTAGATCTATCTGGCATGCTCGCCCACTTCTGAATGTTACTTAGGGTAACAGAGGCAACAAAAAAAATTCGGTTGATACTTTGCTCAGCAAAGTATCAACCGAATGTCTGGTGTTAATCGCTGAAACTATTGCAAGTGTTATTTCCTTTAAATGCGGTAAATTACGATTCCTTAAAAACGATGTTTTTCTCGTTTATTTAAACGGATTGTTTTAAAAACAATCCGTCTCTGCCGTGACGCCGTAAAAACAAGGAAACTTGGAGTTTCTTGATATTCAGGACACACAATAACTTTTGTTATTTAATCAAACGTAGCATTTTACGATTTTTCCTTTCATATAATGGCCCTGCATTTGTTAATGATGCTTTACACTTGATAACATCCTAAAACGTGCACTTGAATAAATCTTGAAACCGTTAAGACAAAAGGTACACATTATTAATTGGAAAATCAGTGATCGCGAAATTAACTCCATCTCTTTTAAATTAGAAATAGCGCATTGTTTAAATATACTAGTCTGCAAAATATATCTTGAAGTTTACGTCACATATGTGGGTTGTTAGTAGGTTCTAAGCCCATAATAAACTTTTATGCGTATAAATAAGAGAAGCAGAAATTATCAGCAGAAAGTAAAACATAACATGTTTTATTGGAGACTAGAACCCAGATCTATTATTTCTGCAAAAATGGAATGTCTGTTTTTCTTGTTTGAATGAAATCTTTCTTAATCTTGATAATGAGAAATGAGAAATTTTAATAAATTGAAGCTGAAATATTTAAGGAAAACAATTCAACTCTTAAAACTTTTCACAATTGTGGTATTTATTATTTCTAACCATTTTGCGAAAGGATGTAAAAGAAGATTTTATTTACCGTGAATGCAGAAAAAAAAATTGTTTAAGGAAAAGCCTCGTATTAACGCTTTCTTCGTGATGTAGATGCATTATATTATAAAAAGTAATGGACACTTTCATGTTATAGGAATGGGAAGTCATTCAAAGATTCAAAACTTTGAAAAATACGCTTTTTGACGGAAAAATGTCACTGGAATTAAATTGAAGATCTGTTACTATCTCTCTTAACGCCGTTTATCAATAAATAAAAAATAAATAAATACCCCCTCAAGCAGCTGCTTGCCACAAGTCTGACAGGAGCCTGTCAGTTGATACGCCATAGTAGAAGGTCTGTGAGGATGACAGGCCCTCAGCAGAAAAATAACTGTTGTAAAATATTAAAAGAAATAATACCCCCCTAAAGCAGCTGCTTGCCATAGAGGCCTGTCAAGTTAATACGCCATATATGAGGCCTATGAGGAGGGAGGGGGTGGCTCAGTCGGTAGCGCGCCAGGCTCGTAATCTGTAGTTCCCAGGTTCGAGTCCCAGCTGGGTCAGCGTTGAGATTTATCTCCGCAAAATTCCCCGCCCTGCCCACGGTCAGTAGGGGACACGATGGGCTTGGAAAGGCCACCGTCCGTCGGATGGGACGTTAAGCCGTGGTCCCGTGTGCGGGAGAGCCATACCCTGTGCACGTTAAAGAACACGCTGGATGGCCTTGACGGGAGGCTACCATCTGTCTCCCAACAGCTGTTCCAGTGGGTCCCCTCCCCCAACCTTCTCTGAGCCTTCGGGGTCCATGTGACCTGGCCATTTAGCCCATGGTGTGCAAAAAAGTGCCGCTCAGAGGTAAAACAACCCAACACAACAACTCTGTAAAAAAAAACTTATTTTCAAAGTTAGGGAGCTTTGAATGTGGCTTTGCATTCCGGTGGAGTCACCTACTCAGTCGGTAAATTAACTTTTCAATGTAATCTTTTAAGTAAAATTTTAAATAATAATTTTTTTAAAGTATTTATCTGTTTCACAACTTTTTTAAGTTGCGGAACAGATAAATAGTATATGGAAGTAAACCAAAAATTGATATGAAGCCATAGGAAATAAATTACCCTTATGGAGGATAACATATTAGAATAGTGAAATAGCGATACATACATAATGTGTATTTTACAGAACTTACGTACACACATGAAGGGGGAAAATATTTTTTAATATGCATAACTAAGAAGCTAAATACAATCATACATCCAGATTCGAATACAAAATTTATTTAATAAAACTATAAAAATTAATAAATGAGGACCAAATGTTATTTAAAATCTTTTAAGTAGTTCAATAGAAACCGTCAGATCCAAAAATTGATATGAAGCCATAGCTCTTCTGAGGAAAAAAGTAAAAAATTCGGAGATGACTGAAAAAAAAAAGCGGACACGTTGATAGAAAATATTTTTTTGGGGGGAACAAAATTTGAGTGGGGGGGGGAGGGCCAAAATTTAAAAAAATTTGGTGATGGAAGGAAAATAGAAAATATTGTATATTAGTCCAAAATCTGTTGTTGAAGTATATAATTTCACGTAACACTAAAAAAAAAATTAAAAAATAACTGCACACAAAATTCTTCTCTTAATCTTAAAACATTTTCACTTTTTTACCGAGTTAGAAATTCGAGGGAGAAATGTTACGTCACTACAGTTTCTCAGGACTTATTGAAATTATTCTTAAGGGTTAGAGTGCTTTGTTATTATCCTACAAAATGTTTTTTCACACTGGAAATATAAATTGAGTGAACAGGCATTATTACATTGTATGTCACAATTAAGAAAAAAATGACAAAATTTAAAGTGCTAAAGTATTTTCTAATTATGATAAACAACTATATTCATTCTCCAACTGATTTATTAAGGTGAATTTGGAAACTCCTTTGGGTATTCCTTGTAAATCCTTACATACATTTAATTCCGTAAAAAGTGTTTATCGCAAAAAGGTTCTGCTGTCGATACATTTTTTCGGTTCTCCGTATCATATGCGGTTTTTGGGTGGGTGCAGTCGATAGGTTTCGCGTCAGGCTCCTAATCTGCAGTTCCCAGGTTCGATTCGCTACTCTGCCAGCGTTGAAATTTACCTTTCCTAACTCCCACCCTGCCCTCGGTGAGAAAGGGGACACCGATGGGCTCGTAAAGGCCGCCGTCGCTCCGCTGGGACGTTGATCTGTGGATCTATGTGCAGGAGAGACATATTCTGTGCACGTTTAGAGAGCATGCTACGGAGGGCTTTCATTCACAGAAAAAGGAGAGTAGCTTCCATCATTCTCCTAACAGCTGCCCAGTTGGTCTCCGTCCCCCAACCTTCTCTGAGCCTTGAGGTACGTGTGACCTGGCCATTTAGTCCTTCGTGTGCAAAAATACCTGCTGTCAAGTATTTTTCTTTCTGATTCTTATTATAAGTTATTTGAAACTTTAAGACAACCATGAATATTTGAAGTCCAAATTAAAATCGTCGTATCATTTGGAAAGAAATATATTAGAAATAATTCGTAAAAACTGATAATCCTTGATTAACGGGGACTGGCTTAGTTGGTAGCGCGCCAGACTTGTAATCTGTAGTTCCAGTTTCGCCGTGCCCTCGCAAGAAAGGGGACAACGATGGGTTTGGAATAGGACGTTAAGACGTCTTACAGTGTGCACGTTAAAGAACACGCTGGATGGCCTTGACGGGAGGCTACCATCTGTCTCCCAACAGCTGTTCCAGTGGGTCCCCTCCCCCAACCTTCTCTGAGCCTTCGGGGTCCATGTGACCTGGCCATTTAGCCCATGGTGTGCAAAAAAGTGCCGCTCAGAGGTAAAAAACCCAACGTTAAAGAACACGCTGGATGGCCTTGACGGGAGGCTACCATCTGTCTCCCAACAGCTGTTCCAGTGGGTCCCCTCCCCCAACCTTCTCTGAGCCTTCGGGGTCCATGTGACCTGGCCATTTAGCCCATGGTGTGCAAAAAAGTGCCGCTCAGAGGTAAAACAACCCAACCCGCTGTCGGTAGGGATACCCTTCCTCCAACCTTCTGTGAGTCCTTAGGGTCTTTGTAACCTGGCCATTTAGCTCATTGTGTGCGAAAAATAGTGGAGCTCAGAGGTAACACAACTCAGCATGTAGTATGAAAATAAATTGCGTTGCCTACTGTATTCTGAAGCTAAAGTTACAATTCTATTATTATTATTTACAACATCGGAAACCTTTTGGTGTTGACAAAGCTGCCAATGTCTGAAGTAATAGCAACTAGTATAGAACCAAGAACGACTCATTCAACATTAATATTACAACTGCTTTAGGCAGCAATACATAGCAGTCAGTGTAGAATTTATCGAGAAATGAATGATTGCTATGCGTCACCGCCCAAGCGGTTGTAATATCAGTGTTGGGTAGTAGGAGCTACACTGTACAAGAATGTTTCATGGCAATATTGGTTATTATTATCCTAAACTTTTCACAACAGCTCACGAAGCCAACCACAACATAGGAATAAATGTGATGTTGAGGGAAAAAAGTGCAATACGTACTGTAAGTCAACAGACGTTCGCAATTCTAGGTACTCGAAAAAACTCGAATGTAGTCTTCGCCATTTTGGTCGAGGAAATACCACGTGTGAAATCAATTATAATAGTGATTTTCAAACTGTGGGTCGCAAATGTATGACAGTTTTATATTTGTTGGTATTTTTAGTGAATTTTTTTTACAAATACATAGGCCCTACATTGTCGGGAAAGGGTCGCATAATTTAATATACGATTCCAAAAAAATAATAAATAAAAAACCCCTCAAGTAGCTGTTTGCACAAAGGTCTGACATGGCGGGCTCTGAATTATGGTGTTGATACAATGTATTCACTAGAAGTAGTTTGAAATTGTTTTTAAATTCAAGAACCTTCTGTATATAGAGGAAAAGTATTCTGAAGAAAAATTTGGAACTTTCAGTGGGTTGGTCAAACACGACAAACTGTTATTTAAAAAATAAAGATGACTAAACAATTCAATAATTGTAGGTTTCAATTCCACCTCTGTACGAACATTCATAAGTTTCTGTTCAGCTGTACATATAAAATTTTGAAGGTATGCATTTAGTATTGCAGATAACAGGATTAGTAAGACGAAAGGAATGGAAATTTTATATTTCAAACCGTTAGTTGAGTCACTGAATTTCCGTAGGGTTAGCCGTCCCATGGCCGAGTGGTTAGCGTGCTTGGCTACTGATCTAATGGACCTGGGTTCAAGCCCCGGGTAAGGCATGGCTGTTTGTATCGTTTTTCTGCTGAGGGCCTGCCATCCTTTCAGACCTTCTACTATGGCATATAAACTGACAGGCTCCTGTCAGACCTCTGTGGCAAGCAGCTGTTTGAAGGGGTATTTGTTTTTTTTTATAACCATAGTACTAATCATGGCTGCTGGTCAAAGAGACTCAGGTTCGAATCCCGGATAAGGCACAGATGTTTCTGTATTAACTTTCTTCTGAGGTCTCGCCTTCCCCACATCTCTTCTGTAGAGTATTATACTGATCGGCTCCTGTCAGACCTCTTGTCAAGCAAGTACTCGACAGGTAATTTATTTTTTGTTATATGCTCTTCAGCGAATTTGTTTCTACCATTTATTTTGATACCCTCGAAAATGATTCCTGGCGACCGACTAGGGCATATTAAAAAAATAATAATAATATAAAATAAATACCCCCTCAAGCAGCTGCTTGCCACAGAGGTCTGACAGGAGCCTGTCAGTTTATATGCCAGAGTAGAAGGTCTGAGAGGATGGCAGGACCTCAGCAGAAAAACGACACAAACAGCCATGCCTTACACGGGGATCGAACCCAGGTCCCTTAAATCAGTAGCCAAGCACGCTAACCACTCGGCCATGGGACGGCAGGACATATTACAAATAATATATAACCTGAGACATTAAATTAATTCCCGTGCAATAAGCGAAAACCCCAGCAAAAAGAACATGAAATTTTTAATTTAAAAATACATCTAATTGCAATTAAGAGACTTGAATCCAGGCAAAGAGTTACTGCAATGTAAAACTCTCTTTTTGTGACTATAAAAACTTTGTTCACATTTTTCGTCCTCTGATAACGAAATTTAAATATTAAAATTTAAAATAGCCGTAGCCCTGTTTGAAGGAGAGCCATACTCTGTCACCTTAAAAAACAGGGTTGGGTTGTTTTACCTCTGAGCGGCACTTTTTTGCACACCATGTTAAAAAACAGACTAGATGGTCTTGACAGGAGACTACTATCTGTTTCGTATAACAGCTATCCAATGGGTCCCCTCTTCGCAACTTTCTTTGAGCCTTTGGATCTTTGTGACCTGTCTGTTTGGCCCAATGTGTGCAAAAAAAGTTCTCCTCAAAGGTAAAACAATCCAACTTCAAATACCACCTTTACTAAATTCTATGTGATATGCTTTCGCAAAAATTTGCTTTAAGCAGTTTTCGTAGATAAAAAATATGGCTTTTCGAAGATTTTGCACATATAATCGACTTATCTGACATTACATATTTAATGACCAAGGAAACTTTTTTTTGTTGACAGTCTTGGCATTTTATTGTAACGCATTTTTACAAAATATAATAATGAATTGTTTACTTCGGGCGTGTCCAACCTTTTGACTTCCCTGGGCCACATTGAGTGAAGATGAATTGTTTTGGGCCAACATAAAATACATAATATAGTTAATGTATATGAATAATAAAACTTCTTATATTTTCTATTTATAAAATTAAAAAAGGGCAACATAAAACTAGTGGGATATCAAAAACTTGCTGAAAATTACATAATCGTGTTGAAAGCTTATTCGTAAACACGTAAACTTTACGAGTTTATGGGTCGCATTACTAGCTGTCCAGGGCCGCGGGTTGGACACGACGGGTTTACTTGATTAACTTAAACTCCTCCATCTTTTCCTATATACATTGCAAAGTATACTTGAACTGAATAAGTTGTAACTGTTTCTTCTGTTCACTCCTTTATATTAAATGATTAGTAATATTTTAATGAACAGTTCCTGTGCGTAAAACGCAAAACGTTTCTAAGAGTTGATGGAACACATACTTCGCATCTTACTATAGAAAAGGTCTCTAAAGATAGTTTTTTTTTTAATTAATTGGTCCACACCTTGATAATGACCCTTAAAATATCATCGTGAACCTTTATCCCACACTGAACATGAACGTGATTTATGAATTATTTCCTTGTATTCATTTTTATAAATCTAAAACGTTGTTTTAAGTTCTTCTGTTTCTATGACTGTTTTAAAAATTAAGATTCCTCAAAATAGCAAAAATATTTTTTTTCTTTTAGCATTTAAATGCGAACTTCATTTTACAGAGTGGTTGATTCTTGGAGAAATTGAAAGGGTTTACCTCTGAAAGAAATATTGTTGGTCACAATGGGCTAAATGACCAGTTACAAGAACCCTAAGATTTTGAAGGGACTTTTCAGTTATTAGGAGACAGATGGAAACATCCCGTCAAGGACATCCAGTGCTTCCCGCCTGGGCAAGGGCCTGCCTGGGCTAACGTTGAGATTTATCTCCCCAAAACTCTCCGCCCTGCCTCTGGTCAATAGGGGACACCGATGGACTAGGAAAAGCTTCCGTCAGCCGGATGGGGCATAAAACCGTGTGCGGGAGAGACATAACAAGCACATGTTAAAGAATACCCTGGATGGCCTTGATGGAGGATCTGTCTCCCAACAGCTCTGCAGTGGATCTCTCCCCCAAACCTACTCTGAGCCTTTGCGGTCTTGTGACCTGGCCATTTAGTCCATTGTGTGTAAAAGTGCCTCTCAGGGGTAAAACAAACCCAACCCATCCAGTACATTCTTAAACGTGAAGAGTGTATGGCTTTCCTGCACAAGGAGCAACGCTTAATGTCACATCCGATGGATGGCCATCGGTATCCCCTTTCTGACCCGAGGGTAGTATGAGGATTTAGAGGAGATAAATATCAACATTGGTACAGGAGGGACTCGAACCTGCAACTGCAGATTACGAATGTAGAACGCACTACCGAATGACCCAATCTCCGCTCCTTTATTTCACTAAACGAGGGATTCTCAAATTGTAGGTCACGACACTCAGTGGGATCGCAAACGGATTCGAAGGGAATCGCAAGGTTCTGATAGTTTTATGTTTACTAGAATTTTAATTGAAAATGGTTTTGCAAATACGTAGGCCTCCATATTGTAAGGAAGTGTTTGCATAATTTTATCTACGATTTTAGGGGGATTGCATAAATTTGCTACAATTCGAGGTGGTCACGGTGTCAAAAAGGTTTGAGACTCTCTGCACTAAACGATTTGCCATAACAATTATGTGTTTTTATTAACTTTCAGGGAAATTTGTATGACTAGCGACGATGATCGAAATTTTTGATTTGGTTGGTTGGTTGTTTTACTTCTGAGCGGCAATTTTTTGCGCACTATGGTCTAAATTGTCAGGTCACAAGGACCCCGAAGACTCGGAGGTTGGGGGAGGGGACCCACTGGAACAACTGCTGGGAGACAGATGGTAGCCTCCCATCAAGGCCATCCTGTGGGTTCTTTAACGTGCACACTGTATGGCTCATCAGCACACGGGGCCACGGCTTAACGTCCCATCTGATGGAAGATGGCCTTTCCAAACCCGTCGGAGTCCCAACGGCCGTGGCGCCATGTGCAGGAGAGCCATATACTGTGCACGTTAAAAAAAACGCTGGATGACCTTGACGGAAGGCTTCCACTGTTCCAACGGCTGTCCATTGGATCATCTTCCTCTAATTCTTTAAGCCATTGGGGGTCCTTGTGGATTTTTTATGTTCCCAAAGCCGAAAAATTTCCCTCGTAAGGATTTCATTTTGAATCAACTGAAGACATTCAGTAACTACTGGCCATTTCCTCTCCCCGAAAGGGACTTTCAGAAAATGATTTCGAATAGTGTTGAGGGCATGTTTCGGAGATGTTGTGATGTATCAAAAATCAGTGATCTGGCAAACCTTCGTGTCACGTGACACGAAGATTTGCCAGATCACTGATTTCTAAAAAAATATCGTTGCCGCATATTTTTTCTGAATTCTGTAATCAACCATAAAAATAAATAAATACCCTCTCAAGCAGCTGCTTGCCACAGAGGTCTGACAGGAGCCTGTCAGTTTATATGACATAGTAGAAGGTCTGTGAGGATGGCAGGCCCTCAGCAGAAAAACAACACACACATCCATGCCTTACCCGGGGCTCGAACCTTAGTGTTCGGAAATTTTTTTGAGCGACCGTACCATCAACAGCACGCATGCCCTATCCGAGTACAACCGACATCAAGGTTCACAAATATACATTACAAAAGCTTCTCATGGAGGAAAACACATCGTAAATTGGGAAACTTCAAACCCTTCATTGAACTTGTAACTATTTTCACAACTCTTGTTTATCTCTTAAAGAATGTCATTGCAATTTGTTATCGATAGCTGTTAATAAAATAAGAATGGATACGTAGAGATTTAAAACTGCTGGAACACATTTTGGAAGATTTTTAAGCACTGGGTGAAATAACAAAACAAATCGGTCTAAATCACATGCTTAAGGGCATCTGGAATCGCAATTTGATCCCACACTTTTTCGTAGGTCGTACTAGGAATATCAATAGTTGAACAACTGATCAGAAAATCTACACACGCAGACCCCCTTAGTAACTCATAGGCGCAGCCAAGGATGGTAAATGCGAGATCGTGAATCACTTGTAAACAACACAATGAGTCAGACGTTGCTTTCTTGCTCGTGCTGTTCCGATCGACGACTTACATACCTAATTCTTCATAAAGAGTTCAATGATTTTGGGAATGTCAGACGTATTTCGAGTAAACAGATGTTACCTTGTGCGAATAAATCTGACAAACGTTTTAGTGTCCACCTGACATAATTTCGTAGTTGCTTAAAATGGACAGCCGTCCCGTGGCCGAGTGGTTAGCACGCTTGGCTACTGATCTAAGGGACCTGGGTTCGAGCCCCGGAATTAGGCATGGATGTGTGTGTCGTTTTTCTGCTGAGGTCCTGCCATCCTCTCAGATCTCCTACTGTGGCATATAAACTGACAGGCTCCTGTCAGACCTCTGTGGCAAGCAGCTGCTTGAGGGGGTATTATTATTATTATTTTTTTTTTAATGGATTCCAACTCTTAGGAGTGTCAGAATCGCATAAAACGTTTTCTATTTCGATTTTGTTTTGGAATGTAGTTTTTATGAATTGGTTAGTTAAATGAGAGGATTACTTAAGAATGCATGTTAATCATCTGTTAGAGGCAGAGTTGGCTCAGTCGGTAGCGCGCCTGGCTCGTAATCTGCAATTCCCAGGCTGGAGTCCGCAGCTGGGTCAGAGTTGAGCGTTATTTTCGCAAAACTCCCCGCCATGCTCATGGTCAATAGGGGACACCGATGGCCTTGGAAGTCTGTCGAATGGGACGTTGAGCCGTGACTCCGTGTGCGGGACAGCCATACTTTGTGCACGTTGGGGCGGGGGTGGCTCAGTCGGTAGCGAGCCAGGCTCGTAATCTATAGTTCCCAGGTTCCAGTCCCAGCTGGGTCAGCGTTGAGATTTATCTCTGCAAAATTCCCCGCCCTGCCAACGGTCAGTAGGGGACACCGATGGGCTTGAAAAGACCGTCGGATGGGACGTTAAGCCGTGGCCCCGTGTGCGGGAGAGCTATACCCTGTGCACGTTAAAAAACACGCTGGATGGCCTTGACGGGAGGCTGCCATCTGTCTTCCAACAGCTGTTCCAGTGGGTCCCCTCCCTCAAACTTCTCTGAGCCTTCGGGGTCCATGTGACCTGGCCATTTAGCCCATGGTGTGCAAAAGAGTGCCGCTCAGAGGTAAAACAACCCAACCCAACAACCTGTGCACGTTGAAGAACATGCTGGATGGCCTTGACTGGAGGCTGCCATCTGTCTCTTAACAGCTGTTCCAGTGAGTCCACTCCCCCCAACATTCTCTGAGCCCTCGGGGTCTTTGTGACCTGGCCATTTAGCCCATTGTGTACAAAAAAATGCCACTCAGAGGTAAACAACCCAATCCGGAGCTCTGACAGGAGTTTGAAAATATAATACGCTATAGAAAGAAGATCTGCAAGGAAAGATCTCTGCAGAAATCCATGCGTGAATATGCGATTTCAACTCGGGTGTCTGTAAAAAAACTATCGATTTTGCTATCACTATTTTACCACAGTTGTAACATCTATGGTACGAGGGTTAGCTTAGTTGGTAGCTGTACAGTGTCGTAATCTGTAGTTCGCAGGTTCGAATCCCAATTGTGCACTCGTTAAGATTTCTCTCTGCTGAATCCCCGCCCTACTTCGGTGAGAAACGGGATACCGCTCGGCTTGGAAAATGCTGCCGTCCTTCGGATGGGATCTAAAACTATGGTTCCGTGTGCATTGAGAGCCATGAAGTATAAACGATAAAGAACACTCTGTATGGCCTTGATAGGAAGCTACCATCTGTCTTCTAACAGCTGTTCAGCAGTAGAGCTCCTTCCCTAACTTTTTACGATCATATGAGGTCCTTGTGTCATGTCTATTTAGCCCACTATGTACAAAAAAGTGCCACTAAGAGGCAAAACAACAGTGCTTATAAATTCTGCGTGGATCAGTGTGTGTTGTTTATTGATATATAAAAATAATTGCTTCTCAAACAACTACTTACCACAGATATCTAACAAGAGCCTGTCAGCATAATACTGCACAGAGAGGATCTGCGAGAATGGCTTTATGAAGGACTCGAACACGGATTCTTTTGATTAGTACGCAAGCACACTAACTACTCTGGGTTGGTTTTACTGTGACAAATATTTGAAGTGTGGTCTTAGTAAAACTGGTATACTTTGATTGGTTATGCGGTGGGTTGGTTGGTTGTTCTACCTCTGAGTGGCACTTTTTTGCACACAATAGGTTAAATGGCCAGTCACAAGGACACCGAAGGCTCAGAGAAGGTTGGGGGAGGAGACCCACTGGAACAGTTCTTGGGAGACAGATGGTAGCCTCCCGTCAAGGACATCCAGCGTGTTTTTTAACGTGCACAGGGTATGTCTCTCCCACACACGGGGCCACGGCTTAACGACCCATCCGACGGACGGATGACAATATTCACAAAAGTAAATGGAATTTACTTTTACGAATATTGATGTTTGCTCTGTTCTGTTTTTGAAATAAGTGTTGGAATTTACAGTGAATAAACTGCTGAATTAACTTGATTTGTAAAGTCCATTTCCTTTTTAGTTGTTGATGACATGTTGACAGGATCACAACCCACTCCTTCTGGAAAATCATTGGCGACGATAGTGCATTGATGATTTAATCCTTGAACATGTATAACATACTTAATTTTTTGAAATTTTTCATAAGGTATTCTAATAGTAAAAACAGACATTATTTCAAACATTCAGTAAAAATTCCGGAAATCTTTTAAATTTTCGTTTACACATGATTATTTTCGCAAGATTATTATTTCATGAAAGAATTACCTGAATTCCAAGAGAAATCCCAATGCGCAAAAGTTATTGATTTCAATGATACATATATGTAGTTTCATTTTTCAAAAAACTAGAACGAATATTGAAGGCATAGTTTAAAGTTATGGACGTTGCAATACCAATCCAGTGATCGACTGGTTAGCAGCTGCTTGAGGGGTTTTATTATTTTATTTATGTTGCAATATTTCTCCTGAAATGTCTGTAACAAAAATAACCCCAGTTGGCTTTCAGATAATAGGTCTCGTTGCCGTCCCATGGCCGAGTGGTTAGCACGCTTGGCTACTGATCTAAGGGACCTGGGTTCGAGCCCCGGGTAAGGCATGGATGTATGTGTCGTTTTTCTGCTGAGGTCCTGCCATCCTCTCAGACCTTCTACTATGGCATAGTAAACTGACAGGCTCCTGTCAGACCTCTGTGGCAAGCAACTGCTTGAGGGGGTATTCATTTTATTTTATTTATTTGTTTATATGTATAAAAATATATATATATATACTTCCTCAAGCAGCTGCTTGCCACAGAGGTCTGACAGGAGCCTGTCAGTTTATTATGCCAGAGTAGAAGGTCTGAGAGGATGGCAGGACCTCAGCAGAAAAACGACACATACATCCATGCCTTACCCGGGGCTCGAACCCAGGTCCCTTAGATCAATAGCCAAACTTCGTTTAGATAATTAGATAAATATATATATATTATTTTAAATAATGAGAACTCCCCGCCCTGCCCACGGTCAGTAGGGGAGACCGATGGGCTTGGAAAGACCACCGTCCGTCGGATGGAACGTTAATCTGTGGCCCCCTTTGCACGTTAAAGAACATGCTGGATGACCTTGACGGGAGGTTTCCATCTGTCTCCCAACAGCTGTTCCAGTGGCCCCCAACCATCTATAAGCCTTCAGGATCCTTGTGACCCTAGCCATTTAGCCCACTGTGTGCAAAATAGTGCCGCTCAGAGGTAAAACAACCCAACCACCTTATTAGAGAAGTCCCATGTTAGACCAGTTGAAGGGGCGGGGGTGGCTCAGTCGGTAGCGCGCCAGACTCGTAATCTGCAGTTCCCAGGTTCGAGTCCCCAGCTGGGCCAGTGTTGAGATTTATCTCCGTAAACTCCTCTAACTCCGTAACTGCCCACGGTCAGTAGGGGACACCGATGGGCTTGGAAAGGCCGCCGTCCGTCGGATGAAACGTTAAACCGTGGCCCTGTGTGCGGGAGAGCTATACCCTGTGCACGTTAAAGAACACACTGGAAGGCCTTGACAGGAGGCTACCATCTGTCTCCCAACAGCTGTTCCAGTGGGTTCCCTCTCCCAACCTTCGGGGTCCTTGTGACCTGGCCATTTAGCCCATTGTGTGCAAAAAGTGCCGCTCAGAGGTAAAACAACCCAGACCAGTTGAAAGTCAAGTTAAAATATCCACGTTCTGAAGAATAAACTTTTTATGAGAATTAGATTGACTGCTAAATTAAAGATCTAAACGAAAACTATCTAAATTTTAAATTTCAGCAATATTCGTTTAGTATTTAAAGAGTTATAGCATCTGGAATACTTAGTAATAGCTATTCCACTTTTTCGCCAAAATTGAAATAATTATTCAATTTTGCAATCAAATAATTTTAATTTAAAGGTTATTATTATGCTTTGATTAGCTTTTGAGATAAATGCTTATGACTGACAACATTTGTTCTTGAATGTTCAATATTCCAGCTTCCATGACTCAAAAAAAAATAACGAATATTGCTGAAATTTTGAAGTCTTAGACTCGATTTAGATCTTTCAGTGTATTTTCAGTCTCACACCTATAAAAGGTTTATTCTTAAAGATATAGAATATTTATTTTGATTTTCCATTGAAATGGCCCAGAAATTGAGCATCTAATAGTTGGAAAGGTCTCTTTATCGTCTCAACTCAATCTGGCAGGAGCCCGACAGTTAAATACGCCATAATAGAAGGTCTGTGAGGTTGGTGGGGTGGGTTGGGTTGTTTTACCTCTGAGCGGCACTTTTTTGCACACCATGGGCTAAATGGCCAGGTCACATGGACCCCGAAGGCTCAGAGAAGGTTGGGGGAAGGGACCCACTGGAACAGCTGTTGGGAGACAGATGGTAGCCTCCCGTCAAGGCCATCCAGCGTGTTCTTTAACGTGCACAGGGTATGGCTCTCCCGCACACGGGCCACGGCTTAACGTCCCATCCGACGGACGGCGGCGTTTCCAAGCCCATCGGTGTCCCCTACTGACCGTGGGCAGGGCGGGGAATTTTTCGGAGATAAATCTCAACGTTGACCCAGCTGGTACTCGAACCTGGGAACTACAGATTACGAGCCTGGCACGCTACCGACTGCGCCACCCCCGCCCCTGAGATTGGTGGGACTTCGACATATAGACAACACAAACCAGCTATGCCTTACCCGGGGATCGAACCCAGATCCCATTAATAAGTTGCCAAGAGCGCTAACCCTCGGCCAAGAGAAAGCTTAATTATTCAATAAAATATATCACTTGAATATATGGGTAAATCTTTTCAATGACCCTGTAAAAATCACCCGAACCAAAACAGACGAACCCGCGGCTCATAAAACAAATAATCAATATACGGAATCTGCCTCATTTCTTCCAACTTTCACGACCAAACATTTTAAGGTGCAAAACTAAACGATTCTGATAATTCATAGCACTCACATTAGAAATGTGGGGCGGGGGTGGCTCAGTCGGTAGCGCGCCATTCTCGTAATCTGTAGTTCCCAGGTTCGAGGCCCAGCTGGGGTCAGCGTTGAGATTTATCTCCGCAAAATTCCCCGCCCTGCCCACGGTCAGTGGGGGACACCGATGGGCTTGGAAAGGCCGTCGTCCGTCGGATGGGACGTTAAGCCGTGGCCCCGTGTGCGGGAGAGACATACCCTGTGCACGTTAAAGAACACGTCGGATGGCCTTGACGGGAGACTACCATCTGTCTCCCAACAGTTGTTCCGGTGGGTCCCCTCCCCCAACCTTCACTGAGCCTTCGGGGTCCATGTGACCTTGTCATTTAGCCCATGGTGTGCAAAAAAGTGCCGCTCAGAGGTTAAACAACCCAACGTTAAAGAACACGCTGGATGGCCTTGACGGGAGGCTACCATCTGTCTCCCAACAGCTGTTCTAGTGGGTCCCCTCCCCCAACCTTCACTGAGCCTTCGGGGTCCATGTGACCTGGTCATTTAGCCCATGGTGTGCAAAAAAGTGCCGCTCAGAGGTAAAACAACCCAACCCATTAGAAATGTATATTTTCTTTTAAGCAAGGTATTTTCCTGATTCCTTAAAACAGTTTTTTTCCAATTCACTACTCATTAGAAATGAATGTTTTTATTATTAAGTAGAGTTTTTTTTTTCTTGTGGCTCTTCGCTAAGTTCGGACACAGCAATAGCCCTGAGAGCACCGGTCCAGAGAAACACACAGCAACGACCTAAGGTCTGCGTGTCCTCCACCTGGGTGGTGACATCCTCTGGTGTCCCGCAGAGCCCGAGGATGTCACCGAAAGACACGCATTTGCGTGCGAAGGGGATGCCATTTGACGCAATCATTTCGTCCGTTTGAGGAGACCCCTCTCCACGACAATCGAGTTTACATCGATCAATCTTCGTGCTGATTGGAAGCACCACATTACATCATCAATGGGACAAGGGGTTGGGGAAGCGGGAATCTGCTATTGAGTTCATTGTTGCACCACTTAGATGCCATTTACAGACCCAGGTACACGACAAGAAATCGGTCAAATTACCCATTTCGGCACGAAATTTTTTGTCTGCAGTGTGGTTCATTTGTTTGTGGAGAGTTGGGACTTCTACCAAGCTCAGTTTTATTATTTACATATAAACAGAATTCTTTTTTAAAAGCCGTTCTAGTTCGAACACTTCCTTCAAGTCCAACGCGTGACCCTTAAAAGATAAACAAGGAATTTGTTTTCAACATCTTCAGGAGGTTTCCCCCCCCCCTTTGTATGCAAATGAATCTTAATGGCAAATTTTGGTGGCACCTTTAAACTTCTCTGGATTATTAACCGACGTTGCAGAGTTGTTTCCTGTCAGCGTAACCGTACGTAATGACGTTGCATCTTTGTTGTCAGATTTGAAAACAGTCTGCTCATCATTGCAGATTGGCAGGGTCAGATCAAGAGATCCTTGGGCCCCACGAATTTAAAATTCATGGGCTACGCGCTTAGCACGTTGAATTTTCAAGCCATATGCTTAAAATGCAAATAGAAATGAGTGTAATAGAAGCATTTAAATAAATATCCTTTCAAGTAGCTGCTTGTCACAGAGGTCTGACAGAAGCCTGTCAGTTTACATGTCTTAGTAGGTCTGTGAGGAAAGTGAGATCTCAGCAGATAAAAAACATACACATCCTTGCATTACCCGAGGCTCGACTAGCAGCCAAGCGCGCTGACTTACACTTGGCCAAGGGTAATATTACAATTTTATTCAATTTTTAACAATTCATGAAACATATTCAATAATAAAACAGTATTTGTTGAGAGCGCAACTCATTTCTTGAAACTTTGTAATTAGCATTCAATTTCCAATGTGGCGTCGAGTAAAGGGCATAATTGCGCCATCTAAAAGTGGATTGAATGGGCAAGAAGAGTCTGCCCACTTTTCCTTTGGGCTTTATGGATTCACGTATTTTGCGTACCGCTTAATCCAGCCCTGTAGATTAGAATAACAATTTCACTCCCATGCTTTTACATTTCGAAAATTTCAAACTATGTCAGAAGCGAAAAAAACTTCAGTTGTGAACAAATGCATAAAAAACAACCAATTCCTATCTTAAAACATAGGGCAGGAAAATTAGCTCGCTCACTAGATGGTAACCTCAATATTAATCCCAATATACATTCGTTGAGATTTTCTCTGTTAAACAATAAATCTGCATGTATATTTGGAACAACTATTTCGATAACCAGAAAACAGGTTGAGTGCAAAACACAATTTAGAAAAATGCATAACACAATTTTTTTCCCTATATGCAAACTTAAGTATTAAAAGGAAAAAAAAAACAGCAGAATTACTAAAAATTAAATCACTAGCGAATTCGCATTAATTTCAAGGCAAGATAGGTACTAATTATTTTTTCGCTTGGTTAAAGAAACCCCTTTTATAGGCACGTTATTTTCCATTGAAAATTATTGTTAATTGACTAAGTGATTTAATCATTTGAAATAATGTTTCATTTATACCTTTTTCTTAATTTTTAGAGTACATAGGGAAATATATATTTTGAAACGCAACGTCCACATCCAATTATCCTAGTGGTTAGCTTGCTTGTCTACTGATCAAAGGTACCTGGGTTTGAACCTCGGAAAAGGTATGAATGATTGTTTTCTGTGTTGTCTATCTGCTGAGATCTCGCCCTTTCTCACATAGATTTTTTGAGACAATATACTGACAAGCTCCTGTGAGACCTCAATGGCAAGCAGCTTCTTCAGGGAGTTATTTTTATCTCCGCAAAAACAATGCTATTAATCACTCTACATTCTACAGCTCATTCATTACTATACTGAATAAGTTATTGAAGATTAAGAGAGATTATATCTTCTCCGTTTCTTGTGATCCCATGAAAAAGTCTGGTCGGAGGGTTGGCCCTGCTGGTATCCATGAAAAAGTCTGGTCGGAGGGTTGGCCCTGCTGGTACCCATGAAAAAGTCTGGTCGGAGGGTTGGCCCTGCTGGTTCCCATGAAAAAGTCTGGTCGGAGGGTTAGTCCTGCTGATATCCATGAAAAAGTCTGGTCGGAGGGTTGGCCCTGCTGGTACCCATGAAAAAGTCTGGTCGGAGGGTTGGCCCTGCTGGTAGCATCCCAGGCTCGTAATCTGTAGTTCGTAGGTTCGAATTCCACCTCTGCCAGCGTTGAATTCCACCTCCGCCAAACCCCACTCTGCTGTCGGTCAGAAAGGATGCATCGATGGGTTGGAAAGGCCGCCGTCCATTGGATGCGATATTAAGACATGGTCTAGTGCGGGGAAGCCACATCCTGTGCCACTCCTAACAGTTATCTAGTGGGTTCCCTTCGCCAACCGTAAAACTCAAAACTTGAAGAGCTATTGGACAAATTATGCATTTTAAAACGAACCACATATTCCTTATGCGTATTTTAAAAAAAAAACTAAAGGAATCAAAAAATATTTTGATTAAAAATCAGAATTTTATATTTTTAATGAGTGCATGATGTCTGAAAACTAATGGTAGGGTTTCGAATACCAATAATGCATGAAAATAATATATACATATTCACCCATAACGCTTGAAACACTAAATAAAATTAGAAAGCATATTGTTGGGAGCAGATTTAAAGAGATATAATTGAAGATAATCTTTAAATTATCTTCAGCCACACCGGATAAATTGGCCACCGAGTGTAGTTATAACAGAGTTTGTTTTTCAACGTTGACAAGTTAACATTTTTTGCTCCAAAAGCCTGGTCAAGTTCATCTGTTTAATCGAGATGCACTTTTGTTTAAAAAAATTATTATAAATGAGAATATTCTTGCAACTATTTAAGTAGTAAATAATAAATGCTCGGGCCATCTAGGTCCTGACTCAAATTCTCAGTCATATAGGCAGCTCATCCAACCTCTAAAGCAGAATGAATTTATTTTTCATTTAGAATGAATCATTTTCTAAGAACATGAGAGGCTTTAAATGTTACTCCGGTCTCTCTACACCTCAAAGCAGTGACGAAGTTAAAAGAAAATAATTCCCTGAACGAAACCAAAAAAAGGGAATCGCCAAATTTTCGATGGTATCAGAGACATTCGCGAATTAACTCTATAATTGTTATGATCGTCCTAACTGATAATTATTATTTCATCAGAATAATTATTTTATATTTTGTTTCATTTGTGGACGAAAACATATTTGTCGGTTGCTTGGTTCCAAAAGCATTTCCAAAAAAAAAAAAAAAATTCTGAATTGTACTAGAAAGTTGACTTTTCGCTAGATCTTCTAGATTTTTTCAGAACAAATATACAGATTGCAAAATTATGACAAAGGATTTTAAGAATGCAAAAAGGAATATAGAGCAATATATAACACCACAATGCCCTCGGTGAGAAAGGGGGAGACACCGATAGGATTGGGAAGGCCGGTTCTCTCGTGTCCATGTCTTAATGCCATGGACACGAGAGTTGTACATTGTGCGCGTTAAGGAACACACTAGACTTCCTTTAGAGAGAGAATACCATCAGTCGCCTAGCAGCTAGATATCCAGTGGATCCCCTTCCCCAGCAATCTCTGAACCTTTGGTCCTTCTGACTTGGTGACGGGGATGGCTCAGTCGGTAGCGCACCAGACTCGTAATCTGCAGTTCCCAGATCGCGTTCCACCTGGGCCAGCATTGAGATTTATCTCCGCAAAATTCCCCGGCCTGCCCATGATCAGTAGGGCCGATGGGTTTGAAAAGACCGCTGTCCGTCTGATGAAACGCTAAGCCGTGGGTCTATGTGCGGAAGAGTCATACCCTGTGCATGTTAAAGAGCACGCTGGATGGCCTATCTGTCTCCCAATAGCTATTCAGTGGATCCCCTCCCCCTGCCTTTTCTGAGCCTCCGGGGGTCCTTGTGACCTGCCAATTTAGCCCCATTGTGTGCAAAAAAGTGCCGCTTAGAGATAAAACAGCCGAATCCAACCCTTGTAACCTGGCTATAAAAAAATTTCCTCAAGCAGCTGTTTGCCACAGAGGTCTGACAGGAGCCTGTCAGTTTAATACACCATAGTAGAAACTCGGTGAGGATGGCGGGACCTCAACCATAAAACAACACATTCATGCCATGGTGTGCACAAATGTACCACTTAGAAGTAAAACAACCAACTTTTTTTTGTACGATTGAAATAATTATAATAAGATCTTCAGATTCAAAGCAGTTCAAACAAGATACCTTCTCTGATGAATCTGAGTAATACCATCACAGCTAGCCTTAGACACAAAACATCTTAGGACACGTATTTTCATCTAAACTTTATCAACTGCAATTTCCTTCCGGAACACTGCAATCATTTCTTAGTCCGATAATTTATCACGACCTTTTTTCCCAGACACCTATTCCGTTTAGAGAAACACCCAGGCCCACCACTTCAGCAGCTAAATTGGACGGCTAAAGTACACTGAATTTGCGTGCTCGCAGTATCATTTGGTGGCAATCATCCATCTGCAAAACGAGCTCGGTACTTTGCCACCGATGACAATAAGTCCACTCCGTCATTAATCACGTGATTGACCCCCGGCGACAAGGGATTGACTTGAAAAGTGGTCTTCGTCCTCCTGGGTGGACTCGATAGTCTTTCGCATTACGCTGGAAAAGAAAAAAGAAAAAAAGACGCGAAAAGGTCGAAAAAATGGGAAAACTTGTTTGCTGATAGCGCTGTTAAGATTAAAGAAGTGGCGAAGACCATAGAATGTAGACTGTTAACAAGAAAAATTGTCTCATTCTTCATAATTGCTTCCTGCATTGTCTATATCGCTTCGTGTCATATAATTGGCTTTGTAAAATACGGAGTAATCATCTTTACAAAAAAAAACACCTTTCACATTCTTTAAATGTCATAAGTTTTAAAAAGTCTGGGTCTGTTAGAAGCTATAATTGGTCACATGTTGTTTTGATACTACTTTAGATGCTTGTTTACCACGAAGGTCATATTTAGAATGACCCTTAATAGATTGCCAAACTTACAGGTATTATTTTTTTTTTCCATTTTGAAACGCTTATTTTGGAATCAATTGTACTCAAGTGTTATACACATACCACTGTGACATACACTCGGTGGTCATATGATCACCAACCTCAAGTTATGTCAATGGAAGGCTAAAATCGGAGCTCTATAACTTCTAAAATAATCGTTTTATGAGAAAATATGACTAAAGATAAATTAAAGATCTCAATCAAGTCTATCTACACCTCGACTTTCAAAAATATTAGCTTGGTATTTAAAGAGTTGTGGAAGTTTGAATATTTAACAACAGTAATGCGAAACATTAGAATTTAATGAAAACAATTTATAAAATACAAATAATAAAAATAATATATTAAGCAGCTGGTATAAATCTATTGGATTGTCTGGAGATCAGATAGGAGCCTCTCAGTTTTATACACTTTAGTAGAAGTTCTGTGAGGATGGCGGACCCTCAGCAGTAAGACAACACAAACACCATGCCTTACTGGGCTCGAATCCAGGCCCTTTTGTAAGTAGCCAAACACGCTATAACTACTCAGCCAAGTTAGAAGTTATTTATGTAATTTGATGAAATATTTCAAACCATTTAATACAATAGACGTATATTTAAAAAAGTTTGTGTAATTTTTTCGACGTTTTTCAATTTTCTTAGATTTGTTGCTGTTTAAATATTCAAACTTCCATAACTCTTTGAATAAATAAAAAAAATAAATACCCCCCTCAAGCAGCTGCTTGCCACAGAGGTCTGACAGGAGCCTGTCAGTTTATATGCCATAGTAGAAGGTCTGTGAGGTTGGCAGGACCTCAGCAGAAAAACGACACATACATCCTTGCCTTACCGGGGCTCGAACCCAGGTCCCTTTGATCAGTAGCCAAGCACGCTAACCACTTAACTTAAAATACCGAAAGAATCGAGATTTAGATAGATTTAACCGAGATCATTAATTTTTCTTTAGTTACATTTTCGCATAAAAAAATTTTACAAAGCTTCGGATTTAGCTTCCCATTGACATAACGTCGAAAGTGGTAGTCATCGTTCAATAACCTCGATTTTTATTCAGAAGCTCTCACAACTCTGAACAATCGAACAATCGAAATGTTTTCCTTTTCCCCTACAATCTGCATTTTTCAATTCCAGAAAAAGTAAAACCTTGAATCATCGAAAATGCAACTTCTTTTTCAGTCTTGGACAGGAAAGTTGACTTAGTTCATATGACTCAGGTTTATCATTTATTAAACAAAACGTACAAATGGGAAGTCAGTCTTCGTGCTTTCCCAAAACAATTTAAGAGAACAATTCTGATATCTAATGTTCCCAGATTCCGGTCTGCCATTGTTTCGAGATTTTACTCGCTAATTCCGACTCTACCTTCGGTGAGAAAAGGGACACTGATGGGCTTGGAAAGGCCACCTTCTGTCTGATGGTACGTTCAGCCGTGACTCCGTGTGCAGGAGAGTCATATCCTATTTGCCTCGGAAGTCTGTCAGAAGACTTATCAATTCAATACACGAAGGAGATCTGTGAGGATGGTGAGACCATAGAAGAACGACAATTAACTTTATAAGAAACAGATCCGGTATTCAAAACCAGTTCACCCTGACTACATATAAAAAAAATCTATCTGGTCATTCGGGAAGGGAACAACGATGGATTTCGAAAGGCCGTCGTCCCTCTGATGGTACGTTCAGCCATGGCTCAAGTGTGGAGAAGAACTATATCCTGTGCATATTAAAGAAAGCGCTGAATGGCCTTGACGGGAGGCTTCCATTTGTCTCCTAAGAGTTGCCAGTTGGTCACTAACTTTCTCAGCCCATGGGGTTCTTGTGACCTGACCATTTAGCCTATTGTGTACAAAAAAAGTGCCGCTTAGAGGTAAAACATCAAAAAACGGTCTTTCGATTTTTACTCTCTAATTATAAGGTTACATAGTAAAAAACTCCGTGGAAAGACTACGAATTAGCGATAACTACCAAGTGTTCTTAAATTAAGAACAAAAGGGGGCTCTTTATAAAAAATAAATTTCAGCTCAAAGTTCTGATAGGAATCTGTTGCTATGAGTTGTGTTGTTGTTTTACCTCTGAGCGGCACTTTTTTGCACACCATAGGCTAAATGGCCAGGTCACATGGACCCCGAAGGCTGAGAAGGTTGGGGGAGGGGACCCACTGGAACAGTTGTTGGGAGACAGATGGTAGCCTCCCGTCAAGGCCATCCAGCGTGTTCTTTAACGTGTACAGGGTATGGCTCTCCCGCACACGGGGCCACGGTTTAACGTCCCATCCGACGGACGGCGGCCTTTCTAAGCCCATCGGTGTCCGCTACTGACCGTGGGCAGGGCGGGGAATTTTGTGGAGATAAATCTCAACGCTGACCCAGGTGGGACTCGAACCTGGGAACTACAGATTACGAGCCTGGCGCGCTACCTACTGAGCCACCCCCGCCCCGTTGCTATGACACTTCATAGAGATCTGCGAGAACGGATTCGGCTTAGACGGAAGGAAAACATATCAGGAAGAATTCCTGCCTCATAATCATTAAACATGCATTTAATGGAAGAATGTAACCCAAGATAAGCTAAAGATCATAATCAAACTTATTTAAATCTCGTTTTTTAATAATATTCGTTCAGTATTTAAAGGGTTATAGAAGCTGGAATATTTAACAACAGTATTCGAATCCAGAGTGCCTCTGATCTGAAATCGAGCACTTTAGATAATTATTAACATAGTTTTCAGTAATATAGAAAAGCACAGTTCGCAGCCTATTTTTTTTATTGATAAATATATTTAAAAAATGCAATTTCTGTTTATAATCCTAGGAATGAGAAAAATTTCTCCCCTTAACCTTGCTGGTAAAGTCAATTCTCATTTATAAAAAAAATACCCCCTCAAGCAGCTGCTTGCCGCAGAGGTCTGACAGGAGCCTGTCAGTTTATATGCCAGAGTAGGTCTGTGAGGATGGCAGGCCCTCAGCAGAACAACGACACGAACAGCCATGCCTTACCTGGGGCTCGAACCCAGGTCCCTTAGATCAGTAGCCAAGCGCGCTAACCACTCGGCCATAGTGTTCGGATATTTTTTCGACACGAAGGTTGCCAGATCGCTAATTTCTAAACCTGGATCGTGTGGGCCCACTCAGAAATATTGAGCGTGTGCAGTTACCGTTCACAGCAAACTGGAGCGTGTGCAGTAACTGCACACGCTTCAGTTTGCTGTGAACGGTAACTGGAGCGTGTACAGTTGCTGTACACGCTCCAGATATTTTTCCTGAATTCTGTAATCACGTGACACGAAGGTTGCCAGATCACTAATTTCTAAAAAAAACGTTGCCAGATATTTTTTCTGAATTCTGTAATCAATCTTAGTGTTCGGATACTTTTTTGAGCGACTGTAGGTGGTCATATTATTTTGATGCTAGATCGTGTGGGCTCACTCACGGAAATATTGAGCGTGTGCAGTTACCGTTCACAGCAAACTGGAGCGTGTGCAGTTACTGCATACGCTCCAGTTTTCTGTGAACGGTAACTGGAGCGTGTACAGTTGCTGTACACCGCTCCAGATGTTTTTTCTGAATTCTGTAATCGACCATAAAATAAAAAATAAATACCCCCTCAAGCAGCTGCTTGCCACAGAGGTCTGACAGGAGCCTGTCAGTTTATATGCTATAGTAGAAGATCTGTGAGGATGGCAGGACCTCAGTACATACGTAGAATTATTTATGGATTCTTATTCCTACACGGCTCCAACAAAATATTAAGAATTCCATATCATGCCGATGGGAATCTAATTCGATGTTCTATAACTTCTAAAATATTAATTTATTCGCAAAATATGACTGAATATAAAAGATTTTAATCAAATCTATTTAAATCTGGATTTCCACAATACTTATATATTTAATAATTTATTGTTAAATATTCTTGAAAGTATTGTCTTGCTTTACAAAAATCATTACGCAAACTTTTAATATATATATATTTAATTAAACGGTTTGAAATAATAGTTATTATTTAAGTTTTATTTTATTTCTGAGGTATATTCTTATAACTCATTAATGTTGTTAAACATTCCAACTTCCGTAACTCTGTAAATACTGAACGAATATTGTTGAAAATCGAGATTTAAATAGTTTTGATTATGATTTTTAATTTATGTCGGGTTACATTCTTCCATTAAGTGCATATTTTAGAAGTTATAGAACTTCGAAGTTAAGATTCCCTTTGACATAACACGGAAATTCGCTAATATCTTGGTGCAGCAGTATATATACCACGTGCATAAAGATGTATGGGCTCGTAATGCACCTGGTGAATTTTAAAATATTTCCTGACTCACAATCCTGCTGGTGCTACAATTCAAATCTAACATCGACTTCTATATACAGTCTAGTTAATCAGTTATTGGGTTGTTTTACCTCTAAGCGGCACTTTTTTGTACACCATGGGCTAAATGACCAGGTCACATGGACCCCGAAGGCTCAGTGAAGGTTGAGGGAGTGGACCCACTGGAACAGCTGTTGGGAGACAGATGGTAGCCTCCCGTCAAGGCCATCCAGCGTGTTCTTTAACGTGCACAGGGTATGGCTCTCCTGCACACGGGGTCACGGCTTAACGTCCCATACGACGGACGGCGACCTTTCCAAGCCCATCGGTGTAGTTAATCAGTAAAGTTATCACTAATTTCGGATCTGTTCGGCATTTTGTGTAATAAACATTGAGGGTACTGGCTCAGTAGATAAAGATAAATACTATTAACAAAGTTCTCACTTTCAACTTCCCACTAGGCCTATTTTGCGATTTTTTCCAATTTTCTTTTACACCATTTTTGATACAATTTATAGACACTTAGCTAATCCGCCACCATGTTGAGAAAAGGACACTGATGTGCTTGGTAACGTCAGCGTCCATTGGATAGGAAGTTAATCCATATTTACAGTGTAAAACACAATTCGCTAAAGAACATGCTGAATGGGCATTATGGGAGAGATTTTCTTTGGGGAAAGGGGTTTAAACAAAAGAAATAGAAGGAAATTTTTCGATATAGGAGAAATATTTTTTATTTCTGGGGAAGTTTATAATTTACATATGATAAATATAACAAATGGAGTAAATGAACTTAGTTATTTTTTTATATTTTTGAGATTGTAAATTTTTTTTTAGTATTTTGGAATTTAAACTTCCGACCTCCACTCCTTGACCATGTTATGTGCATTTTCAGATAGGCTGTTCAAAAAATTTGACTCATTGGCCGTAACGTTGGGTTCGGTAAAGCCGTCGTCCGTCGGATATGTCATAAAGCCGTGTTCAGGATGCTTCGATCTGTATCCTAACAAATGTCCAGTGAGTCCCCTCCCCCCAACTATCTGAGCCCTTAAGGTGTTCTCGTGACCTGGTCATTTAGCACATTGTGTGCAAAAAGGTGCACTTCAGAGGTACAGTCGCTCAAAAAAGTATCCGAATGCTATGGTTGATTACAGAATTCAGAAAAAATATCTGGCAACGATTTTTTTAGAAATTAGTGGTCTGGCAAATTTCGATTCAAGTGACACGAAGGTTGCCAGATCACTAATTTCTAAAAAAAATCGTTGCCAGATATTATTTTCTGAATTCTGTAATCAATCATAGCGTTCGGATACTTTTTTTTGAACGAATGTAAAACAACTAAAACCATCCAAATGGAATCTGTTTCTTTTCACTCACTTTTCGAACTTTGTCTCTGAATAGTTTAAAAAATAGTCAGTGCACCATAAAATCACAGACGCTTGAAAAAAATTCCTCCATTTTAGTAAATATTATGTCAATTAGAATGGAACTCGAATCTGTTATCTTCTGAAATAAGCTACTCACCAAGAAATGAGAGTTTAGGTAATTCAAATCTAGGCATTGATTTTTCAACATTTGATCTTGGAGAATTTTATCCAGGAAATGAAGGATTACCCATTATCAATTATCTTTATTAATAAGCAAATGTCCCAACTGGGTCAGCGTTGAGATTTATCTCCGCAAAAGTCCCCTGCCTGCCTTCGGCCAGTAGGAGACATCGATAGGCGTGAAAGGCCGCCGTGTGCGGGAGAGCCATTCCTGTGCCCGTTATGAACACACTGGATGGTTTTGACAGAAGGTTTCCATCTGTCTCCCAACAGATATTTAGTGGGTTCCCTCACCCAACCGTATAACTCCCCGCCCTCCCCACGGTCAGTAGGGGACACCGTCGTCCGTCGGCTGGGACGTTAAGCAGTGGCGCTGTGTGTGGGAGAGCCATACCCTGTGCACGTTAAAGAACACACTGGATGGTCTTGACAGGAGGCTACCATCTGTCTCCTAACAGGTGTTCCAGTGGGTCCCCTCCCCCAACCTTCTCTGAGCCTTCGGGGTCCTTGTGACCTGGCCATTTAGTCCATTGTGTGCAAAAAAGTACCACTCAGAGGTAAAACAATCCAACCCCTTCCCAAAAGTTCTCTGAGCTTTCGGAGTCCTTGTGACCTGGCCATTTAACCCATTGTGTGCAAAAAAAAAGTACCGCTCAGGGGTAAAGCAAACCAAACCCAATCCCTACTCGGCTCAGCCTGCCTAGTGTAACACTTTCAACAATTGCAGTAATTTCTTTCCTTTAAATGCTATAAATAACGAATATTTTGGAAACAAACGATGCTTTTAATGCATCCCTCACCCTCCTCCCCCTCCCCAAAAAAAAAGAAAAGAAAAAGAAGTCCAATGATGTCAAATCGGGACTTCAAGGGGTACACAAGTTCAATCCACTTCTAACCAAACCAGCGATTCGGAACTTAAGACATGATATTAGTGCAGCCATGTGTTACGAATTCCACACCATCACAACAAGGAATTTTGAGAATTTCTTGACACTTTAGGCACACAATTACTTTCAATACTAAATTATTCAACAAAACGTAACACTCTAAAACACGGACATCCTTTTATAAAATGGCACTGTACCTAAATGAACTTTCGTCCAAAGGAACGACCTTTCTCCATAAGCCATGGCTATCAGTTAATTAAATGCTACTTCCTTTTATTTATAAGTTATATTTGGAATGTGACAGCAACTCCATCAGGTCGTGTCGAAGTCCATCTCGCATCCTCGGGTAGTTAGACAGAACATTAGGGAATTTATCGCGCATTATATCCGTCGTCTGGTGGCTGCGAACGTGTTTCAGCTCCTGGGAGGGGATTGATGAAGTGTCCGAGCAATCGAAATAACTACTACTTCCCGTCGGTGTCGTGCTGCAGTCAGAGGTCGTTCCGTCACGACAGAAGACGACCACAAAAGGAAAGCAGCTACAGAAATAATAACGGAGGTATATTGGAAGTGTGTTTGATGTTACCTCTTTGATGATCAGATAGTGCGGCATTGTGTCGCCTCCTCTTTCAAGATAGGGATCAACATAAGAGCTACGTTGATGAAATACCATAAGGTGATATTAAGTATGTGTGATGCCCTTCTGGAGTTGTTGTTTTTTCTCTCTGCTTGTTTCTTATGAGATGATAACGTTCCCATATGGTTAGTGATACATTGTTCCGAGTTTGAAAAGCTTGCACATCAGAAGTAGTGGGGTGAAAAGTGAGCTTTCTGCGTCCTACGCTGTTTTTTAGTTGCACTTCGATGCTACTTTAAAGGCCATTCCATTTTATGCGAAGAGGGAATTAGATTCGAAGTGCGGTAACTACATAACTAGAAGAACGGATAATGCGTATATGGGAATATCGTTTTCAAAGAAAATGAAGTTTGGTCGTTTACCTTCTTTTTCAGCTCCTTAAACATTTTAATTCGAACTTGTAAACTCTCTCTGGGGGCGGGGTGGCTCAGTCGGTAGCGCGCCAGGCTCGTAATCTGTAGTTCCCAGGTTCGAGTCCCAGCTGGGTCAGCGTTGAGATTTATCTCCGCAAAATCCGCGCCCTGTCCACGGTCAGTAGGTGACACCGATGGCTTGGAAAGGCCGCCGTCCATCGGATGGGACGTTAAGCCATGGCCCGTGTGCGGGAGAGCCATAACCTGTGCGCGTTAAAGAACACGCTGGATGGTCTTGACGAGAGGCTATCATCTGTCTCCTAACAGCTGTTCCAGTGGGTCCCCTCCCCTAACCTTCTCTGAGCCTTCGAGGTCCTTATGACCTGGACATTTAGCCCATTGTGTGCAAAAAAGTGCCGCTCAGAGGTAAAACAACCCAACTCGGTGCCAAAGTCTCAATAAAAATATATTCTTGATTCAAAAGAAATGAGAAATATTTTCTTCCAGATTCCCAGGCAGTCGCAAGATCAGGTTTGTGTTTCACACGTCAGCCTTAAACATCAAGATAAATATATGTATTAGGGAAAAAAAATATTGGAAAGTTAAAAAAAACTAATTAAGAGACGAACGGGCTGATAGTGTCTTGAAAAACTGATTGCTATATCCAACAAATAATAACTAAGTCGCTGCAAAACAATAGGACATAAATCGCTACGGCTTTTTATATTAACCACATAATAAAGTCATCAAAATAGCTTTAAGCGGCTGTCACCTCCACACAAAAGTAACTTAGTCGGACATTGTTTTACAGCTGAGTGAATGATGGCCGCGTCTATTAAGCAAAGAGGTGAGATAGGAGAGAACAAGTAGAAATTACCACGAGCCAAAATTAAATTTTGTTCCGGTGAATTTGTTATTCGCCGCAAAATCAACATATCTTGATTGACCCGGTTTTATCAGATGTACCACTCTCTGATCACTCCTCATAAAGATGATGTCTTTTCCTTCAGCTGCTTGTATCAACACCTCCGGAGGCTGATGTCTCTTTTTTAATCCCCAGTCATTATTATTTTTTTCCGTGGGGTTTGAGACGGCTTGTCTTAAAGACAAGCTATCAGAGTTGTTATTAAACGAGTGTCAGTTCAATACATGCTATGGATGAGCACAACTTTTTATAATCATTCATTAAAACTGACTGCAATCGAGAAAAAAAAAATTTAAGTTAGTGTAAAAAAATGACTTTTAATGAAATTCCAAGCAGGGCCAATTTTAAAGGATAGTTCTTTTTTTTAATTTCATTCTTACGGTCATTATTTTTTTTTTAATTATCATTTTGTTATTTACACTGCAATACCAAATTATGAAAGAATTCCCACGTTATGTCAACAGATCATAATCAAATCTCCAATTTCAATGAATATTCGTTTATCATTTTAGAGTTGTGGAAACTGGAATATTTAATAACAATTTATCTGATTTTACGAAAATCGATAGCAGTTGTCTAATATTAAAAAAAAAATCATTACGCAAATTTTAAAATGCATTTTTATTTTATTATAAATGATTTAAAACAATCAGATATAATTTAAAGCTTAAATAATAAGTGAGCAAATTTTATGACGCAATTCTGTCGCACAGGTCCCCGATCTAGGAAAAAATAAATAAGCGACGCAATCGAACCTAAAAAAAGTTAATAGGTTGGGGGGGGAGCAAAAGGCTGAATTTCCATTACTGTGCAATATTTTCCCCTTTGTTCTAGAGGTTTTTTAAAAAGATTTATTGAAAAATGCTTGAAATATGCAGAAGTTAAATAATTTTTGGCTTGCATTATCAAGGGTTGGGGGGGGGGGGGGATTGAGGATGGTTCCTTTTTACTTCCATTTTTCCATTAAATGTATATTTCAGAAGATATACAGCTTCGAATTTATATTCCAATTGACATAACACGGAAATTCTCCAATATTTTAGTATGGAAGTATATATTATATAATGATGATTTAATACATTTTTAATTACACGAAAGGATCAGATGGTGCATTGAACTCTTGTTCCGTCATTATTAGCTGGAAAGAGAAAAATGCAAAAGTTTGCGCTGTAGTTGAGACTTACGTAACCACAATATGACACTTAAACTTGAAACGTAAGAATAATAGCGACTGAAAACTGTTAAATATTTGTCACGTCGTCTGTCGGTCGTTTAACCTCTTTGCAGCACTTTTTTTCACACAATGGACTAAATGGTTAACATGCACATGGCTTTAAGTCCATTCCGACGAATGATGACTTTCCAAGCCCATCAGTGTCCCCTACTGACCGAGGCAGGAGTGGAAGGACTTTGCGGAGTCGTCTGTCGGAAGCTGGTTCCTGCTAAATATGCGAAAGAGTGATATTTGCAATTGGCTTTTAACCAAGATAATGCTGATGCACATTGGTTGTATTCTGATGATGCTACTTCAAACCTTAAGAACGGATCAGTTAGACATCTTGGTGAGTTGCCGATCGCAACCTCCAGCAGTCGTTACAGAGAGCGTAGGAACTATGAACGCTCCATTTCAAGCAGGGCAGAAAAGCGCTGTTCCCACCTAGACACCTGCATAAATACACCGCTATTCATTGATGTATCACAACCACAAAACTTACTGAGAGTTTGGATAAGTTTCAGTTCCGATAACTTGTAGAATTCGGCCCTTTCGATGACCTTCGTCGTATCCTAAGTATACTCGCACGTGGGAGAGGGTGTTGGCTCAGTCGGTAGTGCACCTGGCTGTAATCTGCAGTTCCTAGGTTCGAGTCCCACCTGCGCCTGTGTTAGCGAAGATAAATCTTAAGTTCTCATTCTGCCATAGGTCAGAAAGAGGACACCAGTGGCTTAAAAAAGACGACGTCCATCAGATGGGATGTTAAGCTGTGGCTCCGTGTGAAGGAGAGCCATACTCTGTGCTGGTTAAAGAACACACTGGATGGTCTTGACGGGTCTCCTAACAGCATCTGTCTCCTAACAGCTGTCCAGTGGTACCCTTTCCCCCAACCTTCTCTGAGCCCTTGGAATTGTTGTGACCTGACTATTTAGCCCACTGTGTGCAAAAAAAAGTGCGAATCAGAGGTAAAATAACCGAATCCAATCCTTCTTACTGCTCTCGTATTCTCCTCTGCATCAATTCCATAAAACTTGAATCCTTTTCTGGACTTCTAGGATCCCAGGAACTTCCGGCACCTCATTAGTTGCCAGTTCATTGCAGGGAATCTTTCTAATCATAAGACAAACATTAATCCATAAAATTATTAATTACGAGCATGGTTTCCAATTGACTCTAACCAATTTGCTTTCATATTCCATATCTACCATAGATAGCAACATTCTACGCTTTAATCCAGACATTTGATATTTTAACAAATACTAAGATGATTCATCAGTCTGTGTGTTTTATCGTCTACTTGAGAAATGATTATTAAAATATGAATAATAATTAATAACGATTAATAAATTATTACAATATAAATAACGAACCTTATTCAGCAAAATATAAACCATGATTTTCAATAGTTCGTAACCATTTGTCGGCAAATCGTTCGATTCCATTTCGATGCAATGCTTGGCCCTTGGAAGTGAAAAACTCCCGACATCGGTTTTCCACTTCCTGAAATGCCTACCTCGAAGAAAATGAGCCATGGAGCGAAAGAAGTGGTAGTCAGAAGGAGCCAAGTCCGGACTATACGCTGGATGAGGAAGAAGCTCAAATGCCCGTTCTCGAAGTTTGTCTTTGGTCCAAAGTACTGCGTGCGGTTTTGCATTGTCTTGTCGGAGGAGTGCTTGATGTCTGTCTACCAATCCTGAGTAGCACTGAAGCATCACAGACTCTCCAGTTCTGCTTGTTGATGGCACGTCCCTTGGGAACCAGTTCGAAGTGCACTATACCCACAAAATTCCACCCAAAACACAACATTGCCTTCGTTTCGAATTGTCCTGCTCTTTGGAACAGGAGGTGTTGGCTCTCCTGGGTCAGCCCACTGCTTTTGGGTGTTTGGATTGTTGAAAAAGATCCATTTTTCATTGCACGTAACAATTCGCTTGATGAAACGGAGGCCGCGTGGGTTAGCGAGGAGTTCTCTGCAGACTTCGATAGTACGTGTTGCTTGTTCAGCAGCCGATTCATCTGCTGTGAGCAACCAAATTCAGATGAGAGCCTGCGAGTGCCTTTCGATGAATCATCTTCAACAGCGAGACACAGAATGTTGCGATCTACAGATACTGGCCGTTTTGATCGCAGCTTACTTTCGAAGCTCGTGTCACCACTTTTGAATTTCTTGAACCAATCTTAAGCAGCATGGAGACTGCTCCTTCACTTTCCACTTCGCATATTTCTCAGGCCACTTTGGTAGCACAGACATGAATCATCCCAGTACTAATGTATAACCCTATAAATAAATATAACTAATAAACCCCCCCTCAGGTTCCTCAGAACATCCACGTGTTCGAGTGTAAACGTGGTTTACAGAAATTCATTCTAATGTGATGTTACATATTTTAACAAACCTGCTCAGAATGTGGATCTTCTGAACATGGTTTAACGTTCCATTAGAAACTCTCAAGAAAATTCTTACCTCTAAACACTTTATCTCGGTTCTTTAATTACATTTTAAGGATTTGCATTGGTAGTAATTGCATTTTAAGGATTCGTATCAAGAGTAATTGCATTTTAAGGATTAACTTTCCGTGTAAATTTATTTCAAGAATTCGCATTGAGAATACAAGCGGACCGAACAACCATAAATGTATATCTTGTTCATAAGTTTAATTTTTTCAAATAAGAAATACATAATGTTAAATAAGTTAATGCATATAGTATAGCTCTCGAAGTTGCTAAGTAGGCAACATTGGACAGGAAGGAGAAATGCAGGGTCTTCATAAAAGAATATCCCTAGTTTAAAGTGCTATATTTTATTTCATAATTTAAGTAACAAGAATAATTGAGTGTCCAAATGTGAATTTCCAAATCGCTGATGAATTGAGGTGGACCAATCTTTTGGTCTCAGAGAAGTCCTGATTTGACAGTGTTGGGCTTTTTTTTTGGGGGGGGGGGATACATTAAAAACATCGTGCGATGTTTTTAATATTTTACATATTTAACCCATGTATTAAAAACAAAAACTGCAGCTGTTAGTCGCAGTTTTTTTTTTCCAAATAAAAGGGTTATTTACTCACAAACGGAACTGGATTCGCTGGTATTACCAAGGCCATACCTAGCGAATTCTGCACTCGTCCCTGCCTTGGCAAAGGCAGTGTGTTTCCTCATAGTGATCTCATGAACACGGTGTTACGGTCATTATGTGCAGAATTTTTCTTAACTTGGGAAGTGAGTTCTCACTGGACGATAGAGACGGCCAACTCCACTAAAAATCACCAAATATGTAAGTAATTTAAATAACATCTCTACGATCGTGTAACCTGGATTTTCTCAGTTATTGATCTTGGATTCTGTGTTCCTAAAACCCAGACTAGTTTTGAATTCAGGGGGAAAAGATTTATCCAAAACACGTTTCAAAAGCGTACAAAATGTTGGTTTCATTTCCAAACTCGTAGTTATGTATATAAGAACTTTTTCTATATTTCGTCAGCAGATTCAATCAAAACCAAGGTGTCAAATAGAGAATGTCTTTGGAGATCAATTCGCTTGTATATCAAAAAATACAAACTGTTTTTCTGGAAATAAATTGGAAATGGAATCGGATTTCGCGTTAAAACTATAAACTTAGTATTTTTGAAATACTCGTGGCTATGTGTATAATCTCTTCCAAGACATTATGCTAGTAATTGGTTGAAAAATGTTTCTGGTGTAATAATGCATCATTTCAGTATTGGAAGGCCTTTTCAATAGCAGCGTGTTTAGCTACGACACTAAACAACCTTGATTCCAGCTCCAAATAAAGTACGGAAGCTTTTTGTATTGTCTTTCAGCTGAGGTTTCGCCTTCCTCAAAGATCATTTCCATCGTGTGCTATAATAATAGCTCCTGCCAGACCTCGATGGTAAGCAACTGCTTCGAGGGATAGGAATGTTTTATCTCTAAACATTTTTTTTTTTAAAACACAAGGGGTTAAATGGCCAGACAAGTGTGCTCAGAGAAGTTTGGGGAAGATGATTCCCTGGACATCTATTAGGATAAAGATGAAAACCTCCTGTCAAGGCCATCCAGCGTATTCTTTAACGTGCACGGAATATTGCCATCTCCAGCACACGTTGTTATGGCAACAACGACTCATCCGAAGTCCTTTCCAGGCACATCAAACCCCTTTCTCACCGATATCCAAAAAGAGAAAATTCTCAAGTAAACTGTTTTTGTGTGTGTGAATTTCAAATATTTGTTCTTTCAGTGGAAAATTTATTACGCAAGTAATTCTACGCTACTTCTCTAGGATACTTTTGTTGAGAAACGTTTCTGGTCTAATAGTATCATGAACCTGAAGTGCTGAAAGCAAAAAAGTGTTTAAACACCTTTTCAGATTTTGAAAACCCCTTTGACGGCAGTGGTTAAGTTACTCAGCTACTGCACCAAGGGATTTCTGTTCGAGCTTTAAATAAAGTATGCAAGTTTCTGATGTTGTCTTTCTGCAGAAGGTAGAGTTAAGAGACAGATGGTAACCTCCAGTCAACGCTATCCAGCGTCTTAATTAACGCTCACAGGGTTCTCTTTCACAAGAGCCACGGCTTTAACGTCCTGTCCAATAAAATTTCAAGCCAATCGGTGTCACTTTTTTTTAAAGTTATATTAATCGGTATGAATACGTATATATTTGGGTTATGACACTATAACTCATTACAACTGATGAAATAATTTTGCTAAAATGTAGTTTTTTTTTTAGTTTCTATCATTCAAATGAAAGGGTTGTTCAAACGAAAAGTGGACAAGTATGAAATGAATCGTAAATTATTTATATATGTGTTCAAATTGATTGATACATTTCTCTTAAGATGAAATTAGCAGCATCACATCCTCTTTCCTACAGTGACTTTCCGCTTTTGCACGGGGAAGTTCATGACAATGCATTTCTTCATCCGACTTCTAACTCCTTTTCATGCCATTTTTTTTTAGAGTCCAGAAATGTTGAAAATCTAATAGTGGAGATACCACGACTAGAGGGAAGATGTTCCAGGCATTCCCAACCATACCAGTTCAACGTTGATATTTTCACTTGGGCGATGTCGGAGCAGACGTTGTGAGCATGCACAAAGTCTATTCCATTCAAACCGATACTTGAAACTGATCCTGATGTTGATGAGTTCCTTCTATGTACACAGTCGTATCAGAATAATATGACCACCTATCATAATATCTGTATGGTAGGTAGTCATATTATTATGCAGGGGCGGGGGTGACTCAGTCGGTAGCGCGCCAGGCTCGTAATCTGTAGTTCCCAGGTTCGAGTCCCAGCTGGGTCAGCGTTGAGATTTATCTCTGCAAAATTCCCCGCCCTGCCCAAGGTCAGTAGGGGACACCGATGGGCTTGGAAAGGCCGCCGTCCGTCGGATGGGACGTTAAGCCATGGCCCCGTGTGCGGGGAGACATACCCTGTGCACGTTAAAGAACACGCTGGATGGCTTTGACGGGAGGTTACCATCTGTCTCCCAACAGCTGTTCCAGTGGGTCCCCTCCCCCAACCTTCTCTGAGCCTTCGGGGTCCATGTGACCTGGCCATTTAGCCCATGGTGTGCAAAAAAGTGCCGCTCAGAGGTAAAACAACCCATATTATTATGATACGACTGTGTATCCCATTCCCTGTTTTGTGAAGGCATAAAGATCACTCAAAAAAAATTGTGCACTTTTTATTTGAACCGACCTTTATATTAAAAAAATTAACAACATTCCTTTTTCTTTTAAATTTAGGCAGAAACCTGTGGCCTACAGGAGAAGACATGCCACCCCGTGGAGGGGGTGGAGCTGGAACTTTCCTCACCTACCCTGGTCCGGGAGGCCCCGGCGATGTGCCAGTCCAACATCCGCAACCCACGTGCCCACCTTTTGTGGCGAGCTATGCCGCTCCTCCTACGGCATCGGCTGCTTCAATATCGGCTGTTTCGGGCTCTGCCGCTTCTCCGAGATTTCATGCATACTTTGCGAAGAACACTGCATACAACGGTATACCATCAATGGATTACATTCATCAAAACTCAATCACAGGTGAGTGACCTTTGACTATTCATTAATGTTCTAAATATTTTGATTTCGAAGTAAAAGGAAAAATAGTTCGGATTGTTCAAGTATATTTAATGTCTTAAATTCATTGGTTTGAATTTAGAAAAAAATATTCATTTTGGGACAGTAAAAAAAGGAAATTTTTTCGCTTTGTCTTTATTTTGTCCGTATGTATGTACTAATTTTTTTTAGCGACGATTAAAAAATTAATTTTTCGGTTGTATCAGGATTCTGTTTTCGAATCTCTTACCACCAGGGGGTGTGGGAAAACGCACGTAACTTTTTACGTTTTAAGAGACAAAGAGAAATTTTTGTGTTTTTTATGGGTACTAATAAAATTTTATTAGAGCATTTTCTCATTCATCCATTAGTTCGAATTTTCACTGCTAGGGCTGGATTTATGTCTCTCGCGCCCCTGATCACAAACAGCGACATTGGGCAGTTATCTAAAGTGGCGCTTTTTTTTTTTCTACAATGTAATCAAATTTATTTCTAAAATCAAATTCTATTTCAATTCAAATTTATTTCTAAAATAAAAAAATTATTTCTTCTCAAATTTTATTTTCTACAATGTATTTTCTACAATGTATTTCAATGATAAGTAATAGTTTTGTTACTAAATACTGTTCAAATTAGTGTAATAAATAGCATATAATTTATCATGTTCAGCCTGCAATGACAAAAGTCAAATTCATTTTCATATTTAAACGATATGCAAAATTATCACAGCAGTGGAAGAATTCTACGTTCCCGAACTTTCAAACAAGCCTTCCATAACAAAATGTCACAAGGAATTAAAAAATCTTAAAAATTTCCAAAATCTCGTTTTTGATCAATATTTACGAAAGATTTAAAGGGTTTCGCAACCTTTTTAAATATTAAACGAATAAGTGTTTAAAATCGAGATCTTGATAATTTGACTTGAGAGTTATCATTTTTCTACTACGCCATTTTTCTGAAAAGAGGGGGGTGGGGGTGGCTCAGTCGGTAGCGCGCCAGGCTCGTAATCTGTAGTTCCCAGGTTCGAGTCCCAGCTGGGTCAGCGTTGAGATTTATCTCCGCAAAATTTCCCCGCCCTGCCCACGGTCAGTAGGGGACACCGATGGGCTTGGAAAGGCCGCCGTCCGTCGGATGGGACGTTAAGCCGTGGCCCCGTGTGCGGGAGAGCCATACCCTGTGCACGATAAAGAACACGCTGGATGGCCTTGACGGGAGGCTACCATCTGTCTCCCAACAGCTGTTCCAGTGGGTCCCCTCCCCCAACCTTCTCTGAGCCTTCGGGGTCCATGTGACCTGGCCATTTAGCCCATGGTGTGCAAAAAAGTGCCGCTCAGAGGTAAAACAACCCAACCCAATCTGAAAAGAGCTAATTTTTTAAAGTTATATACTTTCAATGTGGTCCGTTTACATAACATGGAAATGGCCCACATACATTTGATAGTATGCTGTGTATCTTAACAATCCATATCTTTAAAAGTTCACTTCCGATTGGCAGGAAAGTACGTTGAATCATTTGATGTTTGCTTCTAGTTTTCCTTCTATTAAGAATCGAAAAGGACATAATTTTATAGACATTTAAATTAACAAAGCTTACAATTGAATGATGGTGGCCCTTCTTACGGTAGCGCTCGTAGGCATGTGTCTTATGGGAAATTAGGCCCTGGACACAAAAAATTTCTGTGTACAGCGCTCAAAAAAATATCAAACACGTGACACGAAGATTGCCAGATCATTAATTTTTAAAAAAATCGTTGCCAGATTTTTTTTCTGAATTCTGTAATCGACCATAGTGTTCGGATATTTTTTTTTTTGAGCGACTGTACTAAAGAATATAATTTAAAATTTTCCGTTCCTTAGGTTGCTTTAATTTATACCGTTAGAGAGCAATAAATATGGGAAATGCGAAATATTTAACTAATATTACAAGTGATCTGTTTATGGTAGAGGGGCGGGGGTGGCTCAGTCGGTAGCGCGCCAGGCTCGTAATCTGTAGTTCCCAGGTTCGAGTCCCAGCTGGGTCAGCGTTGAGATTTATCTCCGCAAAAATTCCCCGCCCTGCCCACGGTCAGTAGGGGACACCGATGGGCTTGGAAAGGCCGCCGTCCGTCGGATGGGACGTTAAGTCGTGACCCCGTGTGCGGAAGAGCCATACCCTGTGCACGTTGAAGAACACGCTGGATGGGCCTTGACGGGAGGCTACCATCTGACTACCAACAGCTGTTCCAGTGGGTCCCCTCCCCCAACCTTCTCTGAGCCTTCGGGGTCCATGTGACCTGGCCATTTAGCCCATGGTGTGCAAAAAAGTGCCGCTCAGAGGTAAAACAACCCAAACAACCCATTCATTTTAAGGAATAAAAGAGAAATGTCTTTATTTTTTTAAAATACTAGTGTTTGTTTCCCCCCACCCTCAATCATCCATTAGTTAGAATTAAAGCTTTTAAACAGTGGAAAAGTAGGGAAAACAAAAACTTCATTCTCTTTGAAAACGAGATTGTCATATTATCCAGAGGCGTCACGTATTCTTCTATTAAATATTTTTTCCTGCGGCGTTTAAGAATGCAGTTTTTATTTTAGGGTTATCTTTGCTTATTTAGGGTGACCACCTCTGCCCCATATTTTTTTCCCCTTTCAATATTAGTTTCTGTTTCGTGATTGACACATCCGAGATCAACCATTTAATACAAAAATAATATTCGAAAGAGAATCGTAAGAGAATTGTACTCATTAAACCTAAAGGGTTAAGTTTCAGTTTTTCCACAGAGATTTCACTGAAGCCTGTCAGTAAAATACGACATAGAAAAAAGATCTGTGAGAGAGACTTCGGCAAGAAGAAAACGTCTCTACTTTACCTGGGATTCGAACCTAGATCTCTTTACTCAAAGGACACGGATTGCTCAGTCAGTAGCGAGCCACTCTCGTAATTTGCACTTCCCAGTTTGACTGCCAACTGTGCCTAGGTTGAGATTTATATCCGCTAATTCACACCAACCGTAGGTCAGAAAGGGGACGTCAGCGGGCTCGGAAAGGTCACCATCCGTCAGATTGGACGTTAAGCCGTAATTTCGTGTACAAGAGAGCTATACTCTGTGAATGTTAAAGACACGCTGGATGATTTTGACGAGATGCTTCTTTCTGTCTCCAAACCGCTGTCCATTGGATCCCATCCGCCAACCTTTTCTGAGCCCTTGGGATCCATGTGACCTTGACATTTAGTCCATTGTTCATTAAAAAAAAATTCTGAAGTAAGTCAATTCAACCTTTACTCAACAACCAACCGTAGTAACCACGCGGCGACTGGGGTTCTTTAAGGATATAGATGATTATTTTAGGGGGAAAAAACATTGATATTTCCGAATCTTCCAAAAAAAAAATAATCGTAATTTAACGAAGAGTGTGAAGCGACTGCAAATCCAATCATAAAGATAGGTTATTTCTGGGTTTTTTCCCGTGAAGCGAATAAAAGAACACCTAGTTAAGAGGTGGAGAGGAGGAGGGTAAAAAAACAATCCACAAGTTGAGTTAGGTGACGTCATATCCATAAACACGTCAGCCAGCGATGCGCAACATTTGATTTTGGGTTCAGACAACGAACTCTGTGCAGGCGCTGCAATTAGCGAAGATTGTCTACGGATGCTCTATGGCCTCGCAATGTACACCTTGACCTTTTGCAAGGGAACCATTAGCCGACTGGATGTGCAACAATACCTCAGCGGAGCCCGACATGGCAATTAAGCATGTTCAACAATGTTGCCGGGACTGCCCGCGGGGGCTTACAATAGGAAAGTCATTCTTTTTCTTCTTCTTTTCGTGCCTCTGTGGGTAAAAATGGACTGCTGGAAACAGCACACTTGTTAACAACGGCCATTTGCTTCACCGCAAAACCCCTTGTCGAATCTTTTTTGCTCTTAGTGCGAACTGAGCTGTGAATGGCCAGCGGCTTCTATGGCATGGAAGATGCCGATAGCTTATTGATTGTAGGGATGCTAATGGAGGGTATTGGCGCAGTCGGGAGAGCCCCAGGATAGTAATCTACAGTTCCCAAGTCCGAGTCCCAACTCTGCCAATGTTCATATTTATTTCGCCTAATCCCCATCCTGCCCTCGGCGAGAAAAGGGGACACCGATGGGCTTGGAAAGATTGGCGTGAATCGGATGGGACGTTAAACCACGGCTCCGTCCGCAGGTTGGCTCTAAGCGGAACATTTATGTACGTAATGGGCAGGTCACAAGGATCCCAAGGGCTCAGAGAGGGTTAGAGAAAGGGAGCCCACTGGACAGGAGAGATGGTAGCCTTCCTTCAAAACCATCCAGCGTGTTCTTTAACGTGCCCAGGGTATGGCTTCCTGCACACAGAACCATGGCTTATCGTCCCATTCGACAGATGGTCATGTGCGGAAGAACCATATGCTGTTCACGTTAAAGAACATGCTGGATGGCCTTGACGAGAGACTCCCATTTGTTTCCTAACACTGGTCCAATAAGTCCCATTCTCTCAACTTTCTCCGAGCCCTTAGGATCCTTGTGAATTGACCATTTTGTGCAATGGGACGGGGGTGGCTCAGTCGGTAGCGCGCCAGGCTCGTAATCTGTAGTTCCCAGGTTCGAGTCTCAGCTGTCAGCGTTGAGACTCATCTCCGCAAAACTCTCCGCCCTGCCCACGGTCCGTAGGGGACACCGATGGACTTGGAAAGGCCGCCGTCCGTTGGATGGGACGTTAAGCCGTGACCCGTGTGCGAGAGAGCCATACCCTGTGCACCTTAAAGAACACGCTGGATGGCCCTGACGGGAAGCTACCATCTGTCTCCAGTGGGTCCCCTTCCCCCAACCTTCTCTGAGCCTTCGGGGTACATGTGACCTGGCTATTTAGCCCATGGTGTGCAAAAAAAGTGCCGCTCAGAGGTAAAATAACCCAACCACCAACCGTCGGATGGGACGTTAAGCCGTGGTTCAATGTGCGGGAGAGTACGTGCACGTTAAAGAACACGCTGTTAAGTTCGAGCCCTACATAGCGTTTCTATTTCGGTTTCTCCTTCCTCACAGATCCTCTTTATGGCGTTTCATAGTAACAGGCTCCTGTTGGCAAACAGCTGCTTGAAAAGTAATTTATTTTTTACGCTTTTTTTTAAGGCGTGCAGTGGGTTCTGATTATCAAGTGGATTGCGTTTCCAATATTTCCTACAACCTTGACTCGACGTAAAATTATATAGTTATAATGAGCCAAATTTTGTAACAGAATTTATGATTCAAAGTAGTATATGCAAGACCTCTTAGGAGACAAACTGCCATTTTAAAATTGTGAGGGAGCCCCCTAATGAACAAAATATTGATTAAGCTAGGCATTTAATTGATATAAGCATATACAATATAATAAATTATATTTTTCTATATGAATATATACATAGTGAAAGCCCACTAGATCTCAAAGCTCAAGTCACATGGGCTTGGAAAGGCCGCCGTCCGTCGGATGGGACGTTAAGCCGTGGCCCCATGTGCGGGAGAGCTATACCCTGTGCACGTTAAAGAACACGCTGGATGGTCTTGACGGGAGGCTACCATCTGTCTCCCAACAGCTGTTCCAGTGGGTCCCCTCCCCCAACCTTCGGGGTCCATGTGACCTGGCCATTTAGCCCATGGTGGTGCAAATAAAGTGCCGCTCAGAGGCAAAACAACCCAACCCAAGTCAAATGGCCTACACTTTGCCTGCTAAGAGACCTGTTTTATATGTAATGAATGTTTCTTTTTCCTATGCTGTCTTTCTGCTGAGGTCTCTACTTCCTCACAGATCTTTTTTACGATGTATTAAAATAACAGGCTCTGTAGTAAACAGCTGCTTGAGGGATAATTATTTCATTATTATTGAATTTTCTGCATTTATTTGTAGTTCGAACAAATGTGCAACGAGGACAAAACGTCTTAGGACCACTGATACAAAGATTTAATATAATTCGAGAAACCCCTGGGCAAAGACATCTAACGTACTGTCTATCATTCAAGACAATTTTAAAAACTACAATATGCTGTAGATCTAATTGCCTATAAACAATTAATTTTTTTTTATCTTCCTTTCAAAGCATGTGCAATAATTTTTGGCGCGATTTAAGAAAAGGAAAACGGACGAGTAATTTTATTCACTTGTCGTTTCATTTATCTGCTAAAGCAAAAAAAAAAAGTTAAACTCTTTTTGCACTCGCAATTCTCAAATCGTTGATTGGTTCGACTTTTCCACCGTCAGAGAGCGCTGAAGTCTGAATGTAACGGATTTCATTCTCTTTAGGAAAGTGTGTGTTGGGGGCGGGGGGGGCTTACCATATTCATCGGAAGAGATTTATTTACTCTTCTGGTTGGTTCTTTTTATGCTCTATTTCTTCTCATTCAGTTCACACAGAAAATTGTCGTTATATCATTTTTTTCAATGAAGTTTTTGGTGCAAAATCAGTTTTTTTGGCTCACCAATCTAAAGTTACATCTCCTTTTTCCGTTACAGGACAACGAGTAACTTTTGTAACGGTAACTCAGAATTGCTCACTTGACGATCTCATAGCCATTTAATAAAGCAGTGAGGGGTAAATAGCGAAATCTAAAGATTTTGGGATGTCGGAAAATATAAAATAAATATAAACCGCCAAAATTAACACATTTTTCTCTTACTCTCGGTTCAAAATAATAAAACTGGAAAAATTGATCTGGAAAAGAGTAAAATGGGGGAAGGGGCCAAGAAACTTAATTGAGCTGGAAAAGAGTAAAATGGGAGGCCCAAAAATTGGATTTCCATTGCAGTATAATATTTTCCCATCGGTTTCAAAGGTGTTCAAAAATTCCTTTAAAAATATGAAATATACACATATTCATATAATTTTTGTGTCTATTACCATTACTTGCATCCTGAACGTTCGCATCAAGTTGATATTTAATGGGAGGGAGGGGGGCGTGGTTTTAAAAACGTTTGCGCACTACTGTGATAAAGCATAAAAAATATGTTTTCTAGACGTAAAAAACAAAACGTAGCAATTTGAAACTCCACTCAATATGAGTTTTTTTGCCTACAAATTCAAAATAAGGTATAAAATAATACCCCCTCAAGCAGCTGCTTGCCACAGAGGTCTGACAGGAGCCTGCCAGTTTATATGCCATAGTAGAAGGTCTGAGAGGATGGCAGGACCTCAGCAGAAAAACGATGCATACATCCATGCCTTATCAGGGGCTCGAACCCAGGTCTCTTAGATCTAGTAGCCCAGCGCGCTAACCACTCGGCCATGGAACGGCTAAAATAAGGTAGGGTAAATGAGGTTAGGCAAAGGAGTTTGCAACCTCCTTTAAGCAGCATATTGTGCAGAGAGAGAGACTCCGTTGGTTTGGCCATGTTGCCCGTATGGATAATTATAGATTGGCGAATAGGGTTATGAACAGTGTGCCTAAAGGCCTCAGAAAGAAGGGGAGACCTAGGATGCGGTGGGCAGACAATGTCAAACAGGACCTTGTTAGAATTGGTGTGCAGTGGCCAGATGCAGTAGATGTAGCTCAGGACAGATATGCTTGGAGAATTAAACTGCACGGTCTGGTTGGACCTCCGTAGCCCATGGCTACTTGAGGATGATGATGATGAATCGAAATTCGTCTTTCAACGAAAGACTAAAATAGTGAATCTTTCAAGAGCAGATGTGGTTCATTTTGACCTTGACCTTCCCTAGTCAGATTAGCGGTGCACAGTGATCCATTAATGGGAAAGGTGGAATACAAAGAGTGTGACGGTCTCTATTATTTCGCCTACTGTTGTCGTCGTCTCCGAGAGGGTGCAGCTGTTATCGGTCGAAGACACTGTAAGGTGTGTGTGGGAGGAGAGAGTTTAGAAAAGAAAGAATCGAAGCTTTCAGGCTCATTAGAATTTCGAGTAATGAAGAAAGGAAATTTACTTTGCCCTAAATTTCTGGGCACCGTTCTAGAATTACTTGAAGGACCTTTCGTCTGTCTTTGTCTTATTGCAACAACTCGAGTAATCGATTAGGAAATGGGGCGGAAGTGGCTCAGTTGGTAGCGCGCCAGGCTCGTAATCTGTAGTTCCCAGGTTCGAGTCCCAGCTGGATCAGCGTTGAGATTTATCTCCACAAAATTCTCCGCCTTGCCCACGGTCAGTAGGGGACACCGATGGGCTTGGAAAGGCCGCCGTCCGTCGGATGGGACGTTAAGCCGTGACTCCGTGTGCGGGAGAGCTATACTCTGTGCAAGTTAAAGAACACGCTGGATGGCCTTGACGGGAGGCTACCATCTGCCTCCCAACAGCTGTTCTAGTGGGTCCCTTCCCCCAACCTTTTCTGAGCCTTCGGAGTCCATGTGGCACTGGCCATTTAACACATGGTGTGCAAAAAAGTGCCGCTCAGAAGTAAAACAACCCAACCTATATGGATGGCAGCGCTCACAAGTCCACAGGTGTCTCCTTTCTCTATGGGGCGGGGGTGGCTCAACCGGTAGCGCGCCAGGCTCGTAATCTGTAATTCCCAGGTTCGAGTCCCAGCTGGATCAGCGTTGAGATTTATCTCCGCAAAATTTCCCCGCCCTGCCCACGGTCAGTAGGGGACACCGATGGGCTTGAAAAGGCCGCCGTCCGTCGGATGGGACGTTAAGCCGTGGCTCCGTGTGCACGTTAAAGAACACGCTGGATGGCCTTGACGGGAGGCTACCATCTGTCTCCCAACAGCTGTTCCAGTAGGTCCCCTCCCCCAACCTTCTCTGAGCCTTCGGGGTCCTTGTGGCCTGGCCATTTAGCCCATGGTGTGCAAAAAAGTGCCGCTCAGAGGTAAAACAATCCAATCCAAAAGTTTCCTTTCTCACCGAGGACAGGGTGGAGCTTCGCGGAGATAAATCTCAACGTTGGCACATTGAGTACTCGAACCTGGGAAATGCAGATTACTAGTAAAATTTCCACAAGTGCGAGAACTTAAATAACCAAGACAAGATAAAATTACTGTTATAATAGAACCAGACGTGGACTGCACCTTTCAGACCCCTGGATTTGGGAAAGCGATAATGTCTGAAAATTAAGTGTTGCTTTAGGTGTATTGAATTGCGGCTCACCGGTAATAAAATGTGACAACGTAAAACTCGTCCCTGTGCTGCAGAGTAGAAAATAAATGCAAAAGTTAAAGGCAAAGAGAATGAAATGGGGTCAGAAATGCAGTAGCTGTGTCTGTTTGGAATCTCTCCTATTTCCACTCCCTTTGCAGGGTGACAGGACAACTGATGCGGGAGGTTTCGGATCTTTTCTAAAGGGATTAAGACTTCGTTGTTCAACTGCGGGTCTCCCGCGTAGTGTTGACGTAAACATCGCCCCGCAGGGCAGGGAAAAACCAGAATGTAGCGGTGACCTTTCGCATTCCACGTTGCTTTCAAGTGACGACGCTTTCCATTATAAGAGAATCGACCAAAAATGTTTCATTCCTCTTTGAATTTCATCAAGGCAATGTGTTAAAGTTGGAAAGGAAAAAAAAAGCAGCACAAAATTTACGCCTCTACAATAATCCTTTTGAGTGACAAAAAAACGATAGGATGTTGTTTGAGCAGTGTTGCAAAGTGTTGACAATAAAATGCATCATTCCTTGGACCCCCTCCCCCTAAAAAAAGGGAAGCACTCCTCAAAACAGATCTTTCATCTCCAAAATGAATATAAGACTTTGCCTCAAGGTATGAACTTTCTAAAAGTAAAAAAAAAAATCCTTCTCCAAATTACACACCCTGTCGTCCTCTCAAACTAATCACGATTGCACCCCACTCCTAAAAAAAAAAACTCGTAATCTGTAGTTCCCAAGTTCCAGTCCCAACTGGGTCAGCGTTGAGATTTATCTTCGCAAAATTCCCCGCCCTGCCCACGGTCAGTAGGAGACGCCGTCCGTCGGATGGGACGTTAAGCCGTGGCTCCGTGTGCGGGAGAGTCACACTTTGTGCACGTTAAAGAACACGCTGGATGGCCTTGACGGGAGGCTACCATCTGTCTCCAAACAGCTGTTCCAGTGGGTCCCCTCCTCCAACCTTCTCTGAGCCTTCGGGGTCCTTGTGACCTGGCCATGTTAGCCAATAGTGTGCAAAAAAGTGCCGTTCAGAGGTAAAACAACCCAGAAGCAGGGGGAAAGCAAATGTGGTCGATATTTACGAGTCATATATCAAATGCAAAGTTATTTAATTTATTTATATTTCACTTTTTCAAATCGTGACCGAGTAGATAGCACTCTCCTCTACTGATCATCGCCCCCCCCCCTCCCCCACCACTTCCGAAACATTTATGTTAAATATTAGATGTAAGAAAACGATATTTTTCCCCTTAACGAAATATAATCTTTTTTCTACGGAAGTATGTTATTTTTATTAAAATGGAAAGACGTTTTTTACATGAATTTTCAATAACAAGTTTACCTCCGTTTTGTTTTCGGACATCTTTAGTTGTATTATGGTGTAATGTATGTATGATTTCTGTTTGCTACTGAACTCAATAATGAATAATTCTATTTAAATATTTCGATCTTGAAACATGGATTTTTTTTGTCCGCGTCTGAAACAAATCCCCCCCCCCCCCCGCGTTCCCGGAAAAGATAAGGTATGGATTGTCTTAACGCTGAGGTCAGTTTTCTAACGGATCTTCTCTATGGTTTTTTAATTGAAGAAATATGAACATGAAATAATTTTAAATTGTGCTTTTTGCTTTTTTTTTTTTAATTGTGCCAGAGGAGAGGCCTCATTTGATCTCCTACACTGACCACAAGTTCTAGCTCTCAAAGCAACCAAAAAGTGGAGGGCGAAACCATAATGTTTTCATCTATAAAGCGCGAAACTTCTCCCCCCCCCCCCCCAAAAAAAAAGAGTTACATTTTATTTCATTTGCGTAAGTAATCCCGTGGCTGAGTGTATAGCTGGTTTGACTACTGATCAAAGGGACCTGGGTTCAAGCCCTGTAAGGCATGGATGTTTGTGTTGTTTTACTGCTGAGGTCTAGCCGTCTTCACAGATCTTATACTGTGGTGTAGACTGACAGATTCCTGTCAGATCTCTGTGGCAAGCAGCTGCTTGAAGAGAGATTTATTTGTATTTTACTCCTGCTCTTAATATAAACAAAACAATCTCAAAATGATGTAGGCCACCTAAAATTTAGATCTTAATTACTCCACAGTTGCGACATCAACAAACCTTCAGAGAAAATAAAGTCTTCGGGGGGGGGGGGGGGGGGGGAGGGGCGCTGATTGGCTCACAAAACGAATATCTATTCTTTTTCGTACTCTCCAAATAATGACACATTTCCTCCAATCATCACAACAAAAAATAACATCCAATTTTTTTTTTAAACTGTATAGGAGGAAGGGGAAATCATCCTCAGTAGGCTTTTTTTTTAATGTAATCGAACGATACCCAACGGGATCCTCATATTTCTTTCTTGAATAACCGAAAGAGAAAATTACAGATAATTGGATAGTAAATGGAATCGTTCCCTCCGGTGGGTTGGGATAGCTCCACCCCCTAGATTTAGACGTAGCTTTCCTTAACGAGATAATAAGAGGAGGCAAGGCAGCGGCAGAAACCAGATTAAAGTCATCATTGACGCCAATGATTTCAATTCCCCCAATCCCCCCTTACCAAGCGTTAGGCGATACATCACCCAAGATTTACGACAGACATTGTTTTGAACATCGCATTATATTTTATCTGCTGCATTAATAACAATTACAAAATAAAAAAAAAATAAATTGCAACCACACACACACACATTTAAACAAAGAAGAAAAAAAAAGACAGGACATTTTCATAATGTCGATTCTTGCATGATTTCTAACCTCCTATCCTTTCTTCCATAGACTTGTGTAGTATTGAGTGAGCCTTCAGGAGACAGAATCTTGTAGTGAACTTTAATACTTCACTCTACTCACGGTAGAGTCACTTGTTAGATGACTTCATCTCTTCAGTTCGTTTCCCCTATTACCCCGCCCTACCATAGCCCACCTAACCAGTACTTATGCCTGTCGCTTCGGGGTAATTTGTACTCTTTTTCAGCTACATATTAAACAAATAACTCTCCTCGTGTTCTTTTCTAATAGGCACCAGAAGCAGACGTTTGTAGTAAGTTCACGGTTACGGTGATTGAGTGTTATGGCTGCTCTTTTTCCCACACTAATTGGCGCGACCTCTTTTCAAATATTTTTTCGTATTTAATAATTTTGTTTTGTTTTTTTTTTTCTTCTCAACGTAACGCTTTAAATGAATGGATACGTTAAGTTTCATTGGCGTCAGTGGGAAATAAAAATAAGAAAGCTTGCCAAGGTCAACCTTTCGGATTTTTATTCACCACTGTCTGGATCTAATTCCAGACATCGTTGCTAAAATAATAAACCAGAAAAGGTTTATTAAGCTAAAAATGGTGCAAGGACAGCTGCCTACAAACACGTTAAAATCAGACAAAATGTTTTGTAAAAATTTTCCCAAACCTCAAACTTCTGTTACACAAAAAAAATAACTTTAAACGTTGACTTTTATAATTTGCATTTGTGGAGTTTAATGGTATTTGAGTTTTGTAGAATCCTAAGTTGAAGAAAAAGAATTGGAAGGATGGATTAATGGTGTTGGGAATCAGTTAAAATAATTGAAATATGTTTCTAAAAGAATGATAAATATAAACTAAATGATAAGGAGGAATACCAGGTTTATCCTAAATACCAAGCTGCATGGTACTAGGTTCTATATTTTTGACCGGGTGGCTTCCCCCCCCCCCCCACTCTTTAAATACCAAACTCATAGCGCTTGTCATAAGTAATATCTCGACGGATTTTTATAAAATTTATTTCCGATTAGTATAACTATGGCTTCTTACGATATGGAAGAAAGGATAGGAGGTTAGAAATCATGCAAGAATCGATCGTCAAATCATGCACATTCCCCCGAGTTAATTTACCTCTGAGCTGTACTTTTTTTTTTGCACACACTGGATCAGGTCAACTCTAGTCAATCAATGACATCCAATGTGTTTTTCAGCATGCACGTAGTATGATTGGATTACGGTTTAACGTCCATCCAATGAACAGCGGTTTCACCCTTTTTTCACCGACGGCAGACCGCGGGTTTGGGGGAAAAAACTTTGTCACATTGGGCACTCAAACTTGGAACATAAGATTACATGTCTAACGTTATCTTGGCGCATTAAGATTACATTATTCGCTACGTACTGAACCAAGCCCCTTGAAATTGCTGATGTAATCAATTCATCTCATTCTGTGTGTCAAGAAAACACTTCGGAATATTTCATCTTGGGGGATTCCGAAAATTAATGGCTAATTTTTACCATTTATAACTAGAATCAGAGATAAAAACAATTATAATAAAATTACAACCCTTCTGCAGTTCACGCATTCCTTGAGAATGCCTTTCCTCCTTAGTCGGACAGATTTGGGGTGGCTCAGTCGACAGCGCGCCAGGCTCGTAATCTGTTAGTTCCCAGGTTCGAGTCCCAGCTGGGATTTATCTCCGCAAAACTTCCCGCCCTGCCCACGGTCAGTAGGAATGGCTTGGAAAGGCCGCCGTCCGTCGGATGGGACGTAAAGTCGTGGCCCCGTGTGCAGGAGAGAGAGAGAGCCATACCCTGTGCACGTTAATGAACACGCTGGAGTGCATTGACGGGATTTTACCATCTGTCTCTCAACAGCTGTTCCAATGGGTCTCATCCCAACCTTCTCTGAGCTTTCGGGGTCTTTGTGACCTGGCCATTTAGCCCATTGTATGCAAAAAAGTGCCGCTCAGAGGTAAAACAACCCAAACCTTGGTCAGACAACCTATGCCAAGTTTCAAATACTTGCGACCCTCAAAATCATATTGTGCTGACCACAAGTAATATGTTCTATCATAGTTATGGCAATAAAATTATTTAAATCTCTGTTTCGAAAAATATTCGTTCAAGATTTCAGATTCCTTTGCTTAAATGTTTTGACATATTTCTGATCAGATACCGGTCAGAAACTCCCTCTTCCCGGGCTAGAATAACGTAGACCTTCTAAGGATTCCCCGAAAAATTATATAACGGGAGGAGCCGCCGTTCGCAGATGGGATGTTTAACATCCCGTGAACGTAAAAGAACATGCTGGATGGTGTTGGCTGGAGCCTAGTCTCCTAAGAGCTACCCACTCTCCCACAACCTTTTTTGAGCCCTTATGACCTGGTCTTTTAGCTCATTGTGTGCAAAAAAAAAGTGCCGTTCAGAGGTACAACTACCCAACCGAAAATTTAGACCCAACAACCCCGCAATCCCCCTCCCTCTTTGAAGTTCGTCGGTACGAAGGGGCGGGGTTGGCTCAGTCAGTAGCGTGCCAGTTTCGAGTCCCGGCTTGGGTCAGCGTTGAAATTTATTTCCGCAGAACTGCGCCCTGCTCTCGATCAGTAAGGACACTGATGGGCTTGGAAAGGCCGCCGGATGGGACTAAAGCCCAGGCCCCGTGTGAGGGAGAGCCATACCGTGTTCACGTTAAATAACACGCTGGATGGCCTTGACGGGAGGCTACCATCTATGTCTACTAGCTGTCCAGTGGGTCCTCTCTCAACCTTCTGATCCTTCGGGATCTTTCCTGCGTTCCTTCAACCAAATCCTTGGTACACCGCTGTTTCTGATCAAAATCTTTCATCCTATCCTCACCATATTTAAAAAAAACTTACACAAGTGTCAATAAAGCAACAACTGTTTAATGCAGGAAGCTATTTAAAAAACAATCTCCACAAACTCGTCTGCAAATCAAAACTAGTCTTCCTAACAGCTGCGGAAACGGAATGGATTCGTCTAATTAATGAAGTCAAATGAATCGTTCTACTTTTCCAGCACTAATTAGCAAAACAACTTCTTCAGCTTCTGCCCATCAATTAGTTCTTCGCGAGCCTCCAAGCTACTAAAAAGAGGAGTGGAACAGGAATAGGCCTAACGCGAAACCCTTTGAAAAGAGAAGGATCCGTATAACAAATGATGCAGATCGTGTTTCCACCCTAAGGAGACAGACCCACATGTTTGTGTGTGCACGAGAATGTTTACCATCGAGGCTCAACCTGTGAGCGTGTTGAGGTCACGTGTTCGCTCCCAGTACCTTACAAGCACGCACCTTACGGCCACTAGAATAAGCTCGCATGCGTTGGGACGAAAATACGGCATTGGTGTTTTGCGTTATACATGCTGCCGGAAACAGAACCAAGCCCAACTTTGGAACAATGGTTCCATTAGCGAAGATGGCTGTAGCCCCCCCTCCCCCCTTAACCCTTCGATATGTCTCAAGGGTTTCTGACCTTTAAAGAAAAGGCTGGGGAGAAACATAGAAGGGGTCAGACAGAACATCAATTCACATGATTTATCTTCGGGTCTTTTTCTGTCGTTCCATCTCTCACTCTTCTCAGAGTTTTGTTGCTATATTTTTTTCGTTCGGTGTTGGTGATGGTTCCCGGTACTGAGCCGGAAACAGTGTATCAAAAAATCCCGATGGTTGTTGACAGAATGCGCGCATTGTTGACCGGCCATTGTTGCGTTCTTGTTCAGATTACTTGGACTTGCGTGTGCGAATGAGTGAATTGTTGCGAGGGCGGTATTGTGGGAGGGGGGGGACATAGTGGAAGATGGGACAATCAGGACACAGGCGACAGACATCATAGGTGAGTGATCGGAGAGGGGGAGTGTGATTTATTTGAAAGGCAACGGTCTCAAGGATATCATAGACAAATTCAGCATTTTTTTTGTGCTTTAGTCACTGCTGGTTAGTGATAATGTAAAATCAATTTTCTCGGAGGGGTACTTTTTTTTACATACAATAAATCGAATGGCCAGGTCATAAGGATCCCTAAGAGCTCAAAACTGGGTAAGGTGACTCACTGGATATCCAGAGAGAAAATTCCCGTCAAGACCATTCAGCGTGTTGCTTAGCGTGCACGGGATATGGCTCTCCAGCACACGGAGACACGACTTAACGGATTTAGAAATGCTACTAATATATAAAAACAAAGACTTTTCCGAGCTTGCGTGCCGAATGCTAGCCCGGGGCCCTATGCTACTAATATATAAAAACAAAGACTTTTCCGAGCTTGCGTGACGAATGCTAGCCCGGGGCCCTATGCTACTAATATATAAAAACAAAGACTTTTCCGAGCTTGCGTGACGAATGCTAGCCCGGGGCCCTATGCTACTAATATATAAAAACAAAGACTTTTCCGAGCTTGCGTGACGAATGCTAGCCCGGGGCCCCCCAGAGGCTTCAGGATCCCGAAAAGCGTTTCAAACAAAATACTTCATTTGTCCAAAAATTTTCTGCTTAAGGTTGTTCATTTGTTAAATTAACTTCATTCTAACTTAATATTATTGAAATATATCAGGCCATGGGCCTAATGTTAAGTGAAACGTACAGACCTGGTTTTCATATTATTGAATTATACATTATATAAATATACAACACAAAAATGTAAACATCTTCTAGTTATGTTAAATCAAATGCAAACTCAGCAACTTCCGAAATAAGCATTTTAAAAAACATGCCACTGGAGATAAATATATCGTTCGTATCTAAATCCTGAAGTTAGATATTTTATATATACTATAGTTATTTAAGCCGTCCCGTGGACGAGTGAGTGGTTAGCGCGTTTGGCTACTGATCTAAGGGACCAGGTTCGAGCCCCAGGTAAGGCATGGATGTGTGTATTGTTTTTCTGCTGAGGTCCTGCCATCCTCACAGACCTTCTACTATGGCATATAAACTGACAGGCGCCTGTCAGACCTCTGTGGCAAGCAGCTGCTTGAGGGGGTATTTATTTTTATTTATAGTTATTTATGTTGTAGAAATAAGTTTCGATTGCTCTTATCAATGGAGAGTTTGGCTGGGTTGTTTACCTCTGAGCAACGCTTTTTACGCACAATGAACTGAATCAAGCGTGAACAAACACTGGTCCCTTTTAACATCTTTATCTGGTCAGCTTGAAAAAGGGGCGGGGGTAGCTCAGTCGGTAGCGCGCCAGGCTCGTAATCTGTAGTTCCCAGGTTCGAGTCCCAGCTGGGTCAGCGTTGAGATTTATCTCCGCAAAATTCCCCGCCCTGCCCACGGTCAGTAGGGGACACCGATGGGCTTGGAAAGGCCGCCGTCCGTCGGATGGGACGTTAAGCCGTGGCCCCGTGTGTGGGAGAGCCATACCCTGTGCACGTTAAAGAACACGCTGGATGGCCTTGACGGGAGGCTACCATCTGTCTCCCAACAGCTGTTCCAGTGGGTCCCCTCCCCCAACTTTCTCTGAGCCTTAGGGGTCCATGTGACCTGGCCATTTAGCCCATGGTGTGCAAAAAAGTGCCGCTCAGAGGTAAAACAACCCAACCCAACCCAGCTTGAAAAATATAGTTTTCTTTTAATATCGCTCTACTAAAATGAATGGTGATTTAATAAGGTGAAAATCTAAAAAACACTATATAACTAGTTATAAACAGGCAGAAACAGACAGTTCAGCAGTTAATTTCTGTGACCCAGTCCATCTTTTACATACTGTGTCGACAAGCCAACTTCAGTTTTCGGCATTAATTTAATATATTGTGCCTAATATATTCATTAAATAATGGCAAGTCCCAGTTGTACCGCAACATATGGCTGCACACCAACTATCGGGAGAATGCCTTAATCTCCAGTACCTAAGGCGAACAATCCTATAGAAGGAAGGTTCATCCATCGGTCAAAACCTAAATTTAATCTGTTCCCCGGTTAGCCACAAAGATGGTATATAGAACCAAATTGACTCGGCTCCCGGGGTGGAGACTCTGAATCTGGCTTTTCCATCGATAAACCTGTCGACCGGGGAACCCATTCCCAGTCGCAAGCCTCAACTTCGTCCTCTCCATCGAGCCGGGTCACTACAGCCCCGCTCGCCGACTCGGCTGTGACCGTGTTGTGGCTGCGTCGGAGCACACTTGACCAGCGCCCCACCCCAGCATCACCAGTCAGCGGCCCTCCAACAACCCCACCAGCGGCCGTCAACCTACCGGGGTGCACCAGAACTGCAGAGCCCGAATCCCACTTCACAGGGGCACCATTCAGCTCTCCCACCACATCAAGGTGGACCCCTATCGGGGCGGGGGGGGGGGGGGGGGCTAATATATACAAGTAAAACGTAATGAACAAAGAAACATTTTTGTTATTGCAGCCCTCCCAACAACTATTGACCTAAACAATTATTTTTCCATCCTGTCCGATGCCAATAACTTTGGTGCATCCCTGAACTAAACAGTCAGATCACATGCAGAGGTATAACGATAGAAATGCATATTAACCACAACATAGGCGGGGGTGGCTCAGTCGGTAGCGCGCCAGACTCGTAATCTGTAGTTCCCAGATTCGAGTCCCAGCTGGGTCAGCGTTGAAATTTATCTCCGCAAAATTCCCCGCCCTGCCCACGGTCAGTAGGGGACACCGATGGGCTTGGAAAGGCCGCCGTCCGTCGGATGGGATTCTAAGCCATGGCCCCGTGTGCGGGAGAGCCATACCCTGTGCACGTTAAAGAACGCACTGGATGGCCTTGACGGGAGGCTACCATCTGTCTCCCAACAGCTGTTCCAGTGGGTCCCATCCCCCAACCTTCTCTGAGTCTTCGGGGTCCATGTGACCTGGCCATTTAGCCCATGGTGTGCAAAAATAGTGCCGCTTAGAGGTAAAACAACCCAACCTAACCACAACAATTTTATTTAATTCTTTTATGGAGGACCTCGTTTGAACCATTTGTCTTGGGGGTCGTATAAATGAAGTTATGCCTCTGGTCACAAGGACCCTGAAGGCTGAGAGAAGTTTGGCGAAAGCATTGCACTGGACAGCTGAAAACCTCCTCGTCAACCCCATCCAGCGTATTCTTTTAAGGCTCACAATGTATGGCTTTCCTGAACCACCCACAGAGGTTGGATGTTGTTTATGCTGTGGTGGTGCCACTATGATTTATGCCAGAGAATGGCATAACATCCACAGAAACAGTATCTTCTTAAACCCAAGATAAAAATCGCTTCAAATCAAAAGAATTTGTTTAAAATTATTTCACTTATCATGGACATTAAGAATACCAATTATTCTTACCACTATTTGAAGGAAAAATAAAAAAAAAAAGATTGGTATTTTAAATTACTTCAGTATAAAAACCAATTTTTTTTCCGTACCATAAGATATACAGAGACACCCAGAGTTTTCAAGCAGCCATGGATGTCCAACAACATTGTTCAGTTCGCCATACACGTCTATCTTCAGCCATAGATGTTATATTTGGCCACTGAAGGCCAGTGTTAACAAGATCCTGCTTGGCATTGTCTACCCATCGCATTCTCTAGGTCTCCTTTTACTGAAGCATTTAGGCAACCATTTCTACCCATTCGCTACCCTGTAGTCTGCATATGGGCAACATGGACAAACGATCCACCGGATCTTTAAGCATAGGACCAGATCTAGGTGGGGGGGATGTTCCCCTAGTTCCGGCCCTATGCTCAAAGGTGGTTTGCAGACTCCTATCTCATCATTACTTACGTAGTATTTAATAGCTAATGCCCAGGCTACTGCGAAAGCATTTTGAATCAAGGGTATCAGGTTTCTTCTTGCTTACACAGCCTCCAAGTTTCACTAAATGTCAATAAACTTTAGAAAAACCCAGATTATTACATAACCCAATTTTCATTTTTTATTAACAAAATTGGAACATGAAATTAAATTTTATATTACTTTATGAAAAACGGCAATTGCATAAAACATTTCACATACATGTTGCAATAACTAGTAATATAAACGTAACTTTTTCGACACTAAATGTTTAATAGTGATACCAGCATACACTTATTTTTCCACAATCTTCACAGATTCTTAAAAGTTCTAGAAGAAATTCCTAATTTTCTCTTTATGTCACGTTGGACATCTCCAATATCTGTTGCATAACTCCCATGATAATTAAAATGATATCATGAATAGCATTTCAACAGAAATGTACGTAATCACTGTTCGTTTAAAGTCAATATCAGATTTAGAGAAAAAAAATGTCTTGAGCCAGGTGGGAGACGAACCCACGACGGACGTTTTCAATAACGAATTTAAACTAAGAGTGATTGCATTGATCCTTTAATAAAATTTTACTTCTTCTGCACTTAAACTAAGTGTATAAGAATTGAAGAGTCAGCTGGTAAAAGTTTCTGTTAGAATGAGAAACGAACACACAACCTCGAGATCGTATCAGGTGCTCTTCCTATTGAGCTACCTCAACGTAGTTCATTTTGACTAGGAGGCTACCATCTGTCACCCAACAGCTGTCAAGTGGGTCCCCTCCCCCCAACCTTCTCTGAGCCTTCGGGATCCTTGTGACCTGACCATTTAGCCCATTGGGTGCAAAAAAAAGTGCGCTCAAAGGTAAAACAACCGAACCCAGTTAAGACTATAAAGTGTGTTCTATGATCACGAAATGCTTGTGGCGCCATCTATGAATCGGAAATGGGACAGGTCAATTAACCACCGAAACTTTTTGTTTTTCAAGTAATTATTCCATCGTTATAAAACAACAGGAACTTTTAATACACTGCGAAACAGAAATAAATAAATCTACAATCATCGCAAGAGTCAACCCAAACCATTTAGTTCTGTAGCAAATCACACAGCAGCTGTTCAGTAGGGGCGGAATTGTTGTTCACTATTATCACTCTTCAACGTAATCAGGGGCGGGGGTGTCTCAGTCGGTAGCGCGCCAGGCTCGTAATCTGCAGTTCCCAAGTTCGAGTCCCAGCTGGGTCAGCGTTGAGATTTATCTCCGCAAAACCCCCGCATTGCCCACGGTCAGTAGAGGACACCGATGGGCTTGGAAAGGCCGCCGCCCGTCAAATGGGACGTTAAGCCGTGGCTCCGTGTGCGGGAGAGAGCCATACCCTGCGCATGCTAAAGAACACGCTGAATGGCCTTGACGGGAGGCTACCATGTCTCCCAACAGCTGTTCCAGTGGGTCCCCTTTGCCAACCTTCTCTGAGCCTTCGGGGTCCTTGTGACCTTGCCATTTAGCCCATGGTGTGCAAAAAAGTGCCGCTCAGAGGTAAAACAACCCAACCCTGCTGTTCAGCCCCTCCAGCGGCCACTATGTCTAATAAAATGAATTAGTCTGTTGTGCAAACAGTCGGTAGCATACCAAACTCATCATCTGCAGTTCCCAGGTTCCAATCTCACTTGTGCCAGCGTTTAAATTTATTTCCGCTTAACCCCCACCTTCCTTCAATCAGAAAGGAGGAGACACCGTGGACGTGGAAAGGCAGCCGCCCGTCGGATCAGACGTAAAACCGTGTGCGGGAGAATCATATCCTGTGCATGTTAAATAATATGCTGGATGGTCTTGACAGGAGGCTACCATCTGTCTCCTAACAGCTGTTCAATGGGTCCCCTCCTCCAACCTTCCCTGAGCCCTCGGGGTCCTTGTGACCTGGCCATTTAGCCCATTCTGTGCAAACAAAAAGTACCGCCCAGAGGTTAAACAATTCATGTTGGTTATAAATTCAAAAAGCTATCTGTAAATTGATAGCTTTTTGGATGACTGGCTCAGAACTATAATCCCTGAATTATTTGCAGTGTTCTCACGATCCCTTCGATTCAGAAAGCCGTGAACATTGGTTGGCCCTTTATTTTAACTCGACGAAGTATAGAGGGGATTTCAGTAGTAAGTGGGGAGGGAGGATACCGCAAAAATAAGATTCAGTAAGTGGCTAACTAATTTAAATTAAACATCCGATACCCCAGCAATTGTTATCGTGTGTGGAACAATCTGATTGAATGAAATGAGCCCATCCCTTTTGCTTTAATCCTTTTTATCACCCACCCTCCTATTTTCTTTCTCTCCCCTCCCCAAAGAGCTTAATTCAATAAATAATACGGGCTTGGTCTGCATCCGGCAGTTGGAACTCCTTTTATCTCTTCGACTTAAAATGTTCGTCGTCCACAGCGCTGCTGTCATCGCCCTTCTCTTATTGTCCTCTTCGCTGTTATCGTCTTCAATGAAGACAAATTGTCTTCGTTGATAATCGATTCGTACCCAGCACATACTCGCCAGCTTCTGCTTCTTCGAATTCTTCTTCGTCAGAAGTAGGGTTGACGGCCCTGTGGAAAACAACTTTCCAGTGTCGTCGGATGTCCTTTTTTTTGTGTGTAGGGACTTGTTATTAATACTGTGATTTTAAACTAATCGAGATCACGAGAGATAGGATTGTTTTATAGCTGAGGAGAGATTAATATATACAGTGCGACAGGAAAATGATTTCTGATACATTTGTTTGAATGTCTCTTTGCAGTGTATAAATATATATACGAAAACACTAGCTAGATGGATGGATGGCTTAGGCAAATTGCTGCTATGAAACGCTTCTACACGCGTCACGTTTAAGATACGTGTCTGCCCATCCCTAAAAGATTCTCGCCGCTCCTACTGTTCTGCTGCAGCTGCTAAGATGATGAGGATGATCATCGTCACTTATTTACATCTAATTTCTGAGAAGATACAATTGAATTTAAGTCGCCGGATCCCTAAGTGAATCTAAGCTCTGGAGAAAGGCTATATTTTCGACAGATTTTTTTTTTCTGCCACGTGATGACTGAAGAATGGTTTATCTCTAAATTGAAAAGAAACGTTTACACATAAGTGATTTTGACTGCGGATATCGAGTGGAAAGATTATTTCGGTTATGGTTTAATGTGTGTTCCTGTGAGAACCTTAAGTACTATATCGCCTATATCTCGAGTCCTTGGGGCGGGGGTGGCTCAGTCGGTAGCGCGCCAGGCTCGTAATCTGTAGTTCCCAGGTTCGAGTCCCAGCTGGGTCAGCGTTGAGATTTATCTCCGCAAAATTCCCCGCCCTGCCCACGGTCAGTAGGGGACACCGATGGGCTTGGAAAGGCCGCCGTCCGTCGGATGGGACGTTAAGCCGTGGCCCCGTGTGTGGGAGAGACATACCCTATGCACGTTAAAGAACACGCTGGATGGCCTTGACGGGAGGCTACCATCTGTCTCCCAACAGCTGTTCCAGTGGGTCCCCTCTCCCAACCTTCTCTGAACCTTCGGGGTCCATGTGACCTGGCCATTTAGCCCATGGTGTGCAAAAAAGTGCTGCTCAGAGGTAAAACAACCCAACTCGAGTCCTTTGGGCTATATATTGTTTGAAATTTGATCATCCCAAGGAATAATGTGGTCAGAGTTTTTACGTTTGCATTTGACTCACTGAACACTCATTTCGGTTTAAATTGTGGGCACACAGTGTGCTCGACTTATTTTACTTGTAAAAGACAAAGTTTAATGAAATCAGCAGGCTCTCGTGCTGATTGGGCGGGGGTAGCTCAATCAGTAGCTAGCCAGGTTCGTAACCTTCAGTTCTTGGGTTCAAGTTGGGCCAGCGTAGAGATTTATTTCACAAAATTTCCTGCTCTCGGAGTAGGATCACCGATCGACTTGAAAAGGTCGCCGTCCGTCGGATGGGACGGTAAGCTGTGGCCCCGTGTGCGAGCCATACTCTGTGCACGTAAAGGAACACGCAGGATGGACTTGACGGGAGACTACCATCTGTCTCCTAACAACTGTCCTGTGGGTTTCCTTCCCCCAACCCTCGGGGTCCTTGTGGCCTGACCATTTAGGTCACTGTGTGCAAAAAAAGGGCCCGCTCAGAGGTAAAACAACCCAACAACCTTATGGATTAAAAATTATATCTAGTTGCTGAAACTATTTTAAGGATCTAACTCGAGTGCTTTAGAACTCCAAAATTTATCCCATTTTCAGTTTAATGTGAAGTCTGGTTACAATATTCACGAACTTAAATTCTGTGAACATTGTTCGGAGATATTCAAACTGTTTTAGTTTGAAATTTTAGTTTAAATTTCATAAGATGTTAAAAAAATATTTACCAACTGTGAATACAACTACATTTGAGAAAATTTGATAGCTGACCTGCACAATTCGGTTCAAAACAAAGAAATACGAGAATCTATTCAAGTTGCTTTCCGACGAAATATATCCAAGAAATTTCACGCTTCCCGAATTGTTTTACCCCCGAGTGACACTTTTGTTCACCCAACGGGCTAAGTGAGCAGGTCAAAGAACCTCAAAGACTCAGAGGTGAGTAGGGAATCCACTAGACAACTGCTTGGACATGGTGGAAGCTTCCAGTCAAAGGTATCCAGAATGTGTTTATCCATGACACATGTAGCTATGGATAAACGCCATTTTCGACGGACGGCAACTTTTCCAAGTACATACGGTGCCCCGCTTCTTACCGAGGCGGGGTTAACGCAGTTAATAAAAATGAGGATTTGAAACATCAGATTATGAGACCGCAGCTCTGTACGGAGATAATTTTTCTATCCTTTAATTTTACGTCCTTGTTTTCATTTTTATTCTTTTCCTTTTAAAAACTAATGGATTCAAATTGTTATATTGTATTTCCTGCAGACAAGTCTGTAGAGATTTGAAGGACAGCCGAAATTTGCTTTCTACTATTGTGATCTGACAAAATTTTATTATTTAGCAAAACTGAGTCACTCACCATCCCTGGTTTTATTCGATAAAAAAAAAATCATATTTGAACTGTAATCTAGTTTCTATCGTTAACTTACTTTTGCTTAATCCACTATTTAAAAAAAAATGCGCTGTTCTCGAAATCAGAATACAGGGGTATAGATTAGAGAGAAGGGTGTTGTCGAAATCAGGACTAATAAATTTAAAGCTGAACGGTTTCATTACATAAATAAAAAGTACTCTATACAGGATCATTATAACAGAACACTCATATTTTAAAGAGTTATATTTTATTTAATAATTAAGTAACAGAAATAATTGTGTGTCTAAAATATCAAGAAACTTAAATGTTTTCCTTGTTATGACAGAAAGAATTTATTATTATATTTAATGCCTTAAATGCGAAATTTCCAAATCGCAGCATTGGTAGAAGTGGACCAATCTTGTGGCCACCTAGAAGAGTCCATTTGACACCACTGGACATTTTTTTTTTTTTTTGGGGGGGGGGGGGGGGGTGTGCATTAAACCGTCGTTTATTACATCATTTAAAGGAAAGAATCCCTGCAGCTGTTGCAACTGTTACCTCAGACATTCAGCTTCTGTCAATACTCGATTCGGTATAATCTCGCTACCAATGTCATCCACATTGAAGTCTGTTAACACTAAACGAAACTTGGAGAGGACATTTGTTACTCAATTATTAAACAAAGTTACCACTTTAAAATATGGGGAGTAGCAGATGCTCTTTCTCCTGAAGATGTTCATGAAATATAATGTCAGTTCAGGGACAGGGGATGCAATATCCAAATCATCTCATTTATTTGATGTGTTAATTTTTTTTTGCTAACTTTACACATTCCGCGCTGATGAGTTAATCATCTTTAGTCAAAAGTCTATTAGCACTCGAACGATTGGTAATTCTTCTTCTATAGATATATGCATCATCACTTATTTCTCTACACCCCTCGCGCTAGTGATCAACTAATCTTTGTAAAGGTCGCCGTCCGTCGGATGGGATGTTAAGCTGTGGCTCATGTGTAGGAGAACTATGCCCTGTGCACATTAAAGAACCTGCTGGGTGGCCTTGACGGGGGAAGGCTATCATCTACCTACCAGCAGGTGTCCAGTGGATTTCCTCCTCCAGCTTTCTCTGAACCTTCTGGGTCCTTGTGACCATTATGTGCAAAAAAAAGTGCCGCGCAGAGATAAAACAATCCAACTAATATTCGTAACTGTTGCCAATTTAGACAAATTTTATCCATCATTTCTTTTTCCTTAAAAAAAAAGGACAGCCTTCCTTTAAATATCCGACAATCTGTCCCTTAGAATTAAACAAACATTGTGATATACACATAAATGATTGATCCTTTCCCTTACGTAGCTCAGGCGATATCTCGCCAGTCTTGTAATCTGCAGTTCCTAGGTTCAAGTCCCAAATATGGCTGCATTGAGATTCATCTCAGCCAACCCTGTTCTACCCTCGGTGATGAAGAAGACACCGATAGAGTTAGAAAGGCCTCTGTTCTTCGGATGGGACGTTGAGTCATGGAACAGTGTACAGGGAGACCCTTAAAAATCTAAATCAGGGAATGAAGAGGTTGTCAAAAATTTGAAAGTTAGGGGGTTTCTTAATTATACGGTGTGATAGGTTATCACATAAGTTTGGTGCAGCAATTGTAACGGAAAAATGCTGTGTATATTAAAGAACACACTAGATGGCCTTGACAAGAAGCTCCGATCAATCCACCTCCCTGAATCCTTGTGACCTAATCATTTAGCCTATTGTGCGCAAAAAATTGCAGTTCATATCACAGGTAAAATAAAAGCACTTTACAACAGGGGCAACCATTCCCCGTTACAATTGCGACACCAAACATATAATGTGGTAACCCACTACATCGTATAATTAAGAAACCCTCTACTGTCAAACTTGTGAAAACCCTTCCACCCTCTGATTTCGATTCCTATGGAAAACCATGTTTTCCATCTTGACATAGATTGCTTAGTCGACTACAATTTTTCTCTAATATAGTGTTGAAAAAAAATGTGAAAAAAAAAAAAAACATCGTAATTCTAGGGGTGGGGGGAGGATAAGCGCGCTCCCTTTGAAATATCCACCCCCCCCCCCCTCCCTATACTTCAGCAGCTATCCAATCATCCAACTGAAGTCAAAACATCAGCCTATTAACAAGCATGCATTATATATATAAAAAACACTCTGATTGGTGGTTGTCAAACACGAGGCAAGCAATTAGCAGATTATTAGAGATCTGGTTCTTCTAGATCCGAAGACTTAATTTGGCGCAATACAGAAACTCCGGCAAAATGAAGACAAGAAGAAAATACGTTTAATGAGATGATGTCGACTGTTTAGTCCTGCCTCCCGGGGCAGCTGCCCGTTAATAAATGTCTTTATATAGCTGTTTGGCAAGTAGGTAGAAGGCACAGGAGATTTGTGTTGTCACATCCAATGTTTTCAGGTTTTTGATTGTAGGGCACAAACTAAAGACCTGTCTTCGGGTATAAACCGTTTGAAGAAACTTGAAAAGCTGTCATTTATCTTCGCGAGTATATCGAGAAGGATGGACGCTTCACTTTCTTTGGTTAGGAGTTTTGAATATTTATCAAACAATAGTTCATACCTGTGCGACATCTGATTGAAAGGAGAATGTTCGTATAAAATGTCTCATAGCCAGTCACTGAATATCACTTTGGAAATATTAGACAGAAATGTCGGGCAAAAACATTTAGCATTGTGTGGAGGAGTAATAACATTTCACTTAACCACCTCCTACTTGCGCTAACTGCAACATCACTAATAAAGATGTAAGGTCACGTTGCACCTCATATTAATGGTCTTCTAAGTTGCACTGTCGGTAGCAAGCTAGATCCGTATTTCTGTAGTTCCCAGGTTCGAGTCCCATATGTGCCAGTGTTGAGATTTATCTCCGCTAAACTCCCACCCTTCCCTAGGTCAGAAAGAGGTCACCGATGGGTTGGAAAGGCTGTCGTCCGTCGGATGGGATGTAAAGCCGTGGCCCTGCATGCAGCAGATAAAGAACAAGCTGGATGGTCTTGACGAGAGACTTCCCTCTATCTTTTGACAACAGTCCAGTGGGGGGTCCCCTCTCCCAGCATTCTGAGCCCTTGTCATTTAGCCCATTGTGTGCAAAAAGGTGCAGCTTAGAAGTGAAAGTATACCACTCTATCCGAGTCTTCTACGAACTTCTGGGGGCCTTGTGACCTGGTCATTTAGCCCATTATGTGCAAAAAGCTCAGAGATAAAACAATCCAACACAACTCTACCTCAGCCTTCTATGAATTTTTGGTGTCCTGGTGACCTGATCATTCAGCCCATGGTGTGTAAAAAAATATACATATATATCTTAGAAGTAAAACACCCAATATTATTTATCAGTTCACCCATTTATTTACTACATTTACATACATTCACATGTTCAAGTGTTTGATTACGGTATTCCGAACAATTTGACGCGAATAAATAACCCATTATAATGCAGAAAAAATTGCTTCACAGGGCACACCATATTTGACTCTACTAAAATATCTGCAATCATCATTTTTCCTTTTTCCTTTAAAAGCAGTTTCTCCCAGGAGGTGGAACACTCGTCAATCTACAGTCCAGTTTGTTTTTGGACGGGCGATTGTGTTTGTAGATTCGTCGTTCCCACTGAAATTTCCGGTGTTGTTACCTCGTTGCCTGGCACGAGATATGGTAAAACAGTTGGCGAATTCGAGAGACACACAATCGGAAGAGAGGTGTGTCGTGATGCCTCCTCAGGGGTCGAAATTACCTAACCCCTGGTCACCCCTTCGCCTTTAGTGACTAACGAAGCATAGCCATTGGATATGTGCATAACTGAATAAATAAATTGTCAGCTAAAAACGATTCTTTCGTGTCGAACCTCGATGTCTTGTTTTATGGCGGAGAGCACGATATTTTTAAACAATGGGGCTGTAAAATTGTTATCACCTTCATGGCTTGATGCTTTCCTCTCCGTCGTTTGTCTTGATGGAAGTCCCACACCAGTTCTGGAGCAATCAAAATCTGACATCCGTCAACAGCAAGTAATAGAATCAGAGGCAAACGTGTTTGTCGTCGTCATCGTCGTCGACACAATAACATTTTTTTTTATCTTCACTCCCGAAAGCATGCCGTTGCACCATTTGGCTGCAACTATGTTCGCTCCTACGAAGACTTCAGTTATATATATTTGGATGACCGGGGTCACGCAAGACACGCACGTGAACCCTACTTTTTGCATAATGGGCTGTCTGCGATGGTGTCCACGGGTTGGAATAAACAAATCGATGGGAACAATCGGCTTCTGCAGGGTCTGCACCTTACAGTAGAGTAATTGAGACCTTTTGGATTATTTTTGTGACAGTGTAGAATAGATTGTCAAAAGTCACGGACCTGCTGGTCACACATTGGTCATTGTTTCATGGTAACAAAGAAAAACGTCCAGTTATATTTTTTTTAATCATAGACCCCACACCCCCACCCCCAACTTCGATTCCCAATTGTACCTGCATTCAAAATTTTCTACCTAACCCTATTCTGCCTTGGAAAATATGGTGTGCCCTGAGAAGGGGGACGCTGATGAGCTTGGAAAGACCGCCATCCTTTGGATGGGACGTTAAGCCGTGGACCCGTCTTCTCGAAAATCCCATGTGCACGTTAAAGAACGCGATAAATGACCTTAACGGGCAGGGATTTCCATCTGTGTTCCAAAAAGAAAAAAAAAACTCCCATTTCCATCTGTCACCAAGCTGCTGTACGGTGAATTCCCTTCCCCCAGAGGGGCGGGGGTGGCTCAGTCGGTAGCGCGCCAGGCTCGTAATCTGTAGTTCCCAGGTTCGAGTCCCAGCTGGGTCAGCGTTGAGATTTATCTCCGCAAAATTTCCCCGCCCACGGTCAGTAGGGAAGTTGGAAAGGCCGCCGTCCGTCGGATGGGACGTTAAGCCGTGGGCCCGTGTGCGGGAGAGCCGTACCCTGTGCACGTTAAAGAACACGCTGGATGGCCTTGACGGGAGGCTACGATCTGTCTCCCAACAGCTGTTCCAGTGGGTCCCCTGCCCCAACCTTCTCTGAGCCTTCGGGGTCCATGTGACCTGGCCATTTAGCCCATGGTGTGCAAAAAAGTGCCGCTGAGAGGTAAAACAACCCAACCCTTCCCCCAGCGTTCTCTGAGTTTTTGGGGTCGTTGTGATCTGGCCATTTAGCTCATTGTATGAAAAAAAAAATGCGGTTCAGAGGTTAACAGGAGAGACGTACTCTGTGCAGGTTAAAAAACAAGCCGGGTGGCAGTGACAGGGGGCGCCTCCATCTGTCTCCTAGCTACCGTATAGTGAATCTCATTTCTTAAACTTTCTCTTGAGGACCTTGTGGCCTGGCCATTTAGCCCGATGTGTTCATATATCCGACTAAAACAACCCCTTCCTATATATATACACACACACACTGTTTTTTAAAAAATATGATTTGCGTGTTCTCAGGCTGTAGCGCTATTAGCCTAACTTGTTCACAACCCTTTAAAACCAGAGTGAAAAATATTTTGGATTTTCTGACGAATTTTGATGTTAAAATGGCACGACAAGTTTAATCAGCATTTGCTTAGTAAATATATATATTTTAAACCACTAGTGTTCAATCCTAACCACCTCAGTAGTCGCATGGTTAACGCGCTTAGCTACTGATCACAGGGACCCAGTTCGATATAAGGTATGGATGTTCCTTATATCGGATATCCATACGTTATATCGAACTGGGTATGGATATCCGATATAAGGATATCCATACCCAGTTCGTTATTATATTCCTTATATCGGATTATATTATATCGGATAAAGGTGTGGATGTTCCTGCGTTGTCTTTCTGTTGAAGTCACGCCTTCCTCGAAGATCTAATTTATGGCGTATAAATTGTCAACCGCTATGGCTAACCACAGAAAAAAAAAAAGCAAGCTGCTTGAGGTTAGAAAAAAAAGCAAGCTGCTTGAGGATTTTTTTTCCAGTCTTTAACCTTATTATGTGCCATTTCTCGCGAAAAATAAACTTTTAAATTTAATTCTTTTACATTGCACGTAATTATGCGTAAGTTCCATTAGCGAATATTTACCTTTACACCAGCCAATATGTCAATGTCGACTTACAGTTTTCTTGTTATGAGAATCACCAGGTTTTTAGTATGTACTTGATTTGTTTCAAAATTGAAAAGGCGAAGTAACAGATATTCGTTTAGGGATTAAAGAAAAGTTACAATTGAGAGGGGAAATGTGCCACACGATTCACTGATTCGCCATTATCGACTTTTTCAATCTATTGCAACTGTTCTTCAGAAAAACCCGCCTTCCGTCGGATGGGACTTTAAGCCGTGGCACTTTGTGCGAGAGAACCATTCCCTGTGCACGAAAGAACCCGCTGGATGGCCTTGACGGAAGACTTCCATCTGTCTCCTGACAGCTGTCCAGTGGGTCCCCTTCGCTCAAACTTGTGAGCCCTCGGGGTCTTTGTAAACTGGCCATTTAGTCCATTATATGAAAAACTGCTTTTCGGAAGAAAAACAGCTCATTTAATGAACGCCTTTTGACACATTTTTTTCGTCACCATCTATACTCAAGCAAAAGGGTGATTCATTACAAAGTGAAATAGTCCCACAAAGGTCACTCGAATATCTCAGATGAGCTCTCACGTGAGTAGTAGCCCAGAGCTAGAAAAAACACTTACCGTTAATGTGTTCAACAATGTTCTTTGTTTTTTCTTAAAAGATAACTTTGTCATTGCCATTAATAACCTTATACTTATCACTTACGTCTTCCGCATAACATCGGGGATTAGCCTGTAAGCCAAGGAAAAAAAAGCGAGATAAAAGATGGAGGCCGGCTACTATTTTCATTTTCATCGGACTAACCGTCGTGTCGTCAGAGTTACATCTGAGAATAGATCACCATCCTCGAAGATGTCACGCCAGAGACTTATCAAGCATGTCCAGTGGAAGCGGCAGATCTTCCATGTGACCAAACGACAGATTGCAATATGACAACCACGACATTCGTCTGTCAATAACCTGGTAACAACCCCCCCTCCCCCCTGAAAACCAATTTCCCGCCAACCTCTATTGCAAGCGTTGTCGATGATTCCTCCGCAGAAACTCAACATCAACAATGGATTTTTTTCTTCCCCATCTCCCACAGTCGATTACGTAACACGATTCGACACGTCATTTACACACGTGATTATACCACGTGATCGCAGCGCCATTGTGGCGAGAGGTAAACGTACTTATTATCAAAACACCAGCACTCGATTTATCAATGAACGCTAGGGACACAGAGAATTAAAAATGGAAGAAAGAAAAATCAATCCGGTTTCTTTGTCCAACAGGTTAGTGTAGTTTTATGTAAATAGTTGTAAATTGTTTTTTGATGCGTTTTTAGATTGCTTTAATAAAATATTCCGTGTATTGTTTGGATGTATTGGAACTTATCTTAATGCCAATTCGTCGATCGTAGTTGGAGTGCCATTGAAGATGTGGTTCCTATCCAACGCACTCTCACGAAAAGGAGTAGGATGATCGAAAAACTGTGCAAATGTGGCCAATTTTATTGATAAGAGGAAGTCTTAATCGATGATAAGATTGGGAAAGAATGCGATCGGAAGCTGCTATTAAGGTGCACCTCAACAGATTCAATAGCAGCAAAAAATTGATGGCGTTTCGGGTTGATAAACTTCATTGTCCTTTATCGTCCTATTTGTTTTATATAGTTTTTTTACAACTCTTGTAAGGCTAGAAGGATTCAATTTCGTAGCTGATGTTGCGGAGGCAAAGGAGTCTGGGTTCGAATACCAGATGAACACATGGATGCTTTGAGATTATATAACCGTTCTGTTGAGTTCTCTCTCCACATAGATCTTCTCTATGGCTTTGTTGAGTTCTCCTCGCCTTCCACACATCTCTGTGGTTCTGTTGAGTTCTCACCTTCTATACAGAACTTCTCTGTGGTTCTATGGTGCATTATACTGATTACCTCCTATCAAAACTTCATGCCAAATAATTTGTTAAGGAGTATTTTTTGTAAGCTACTGAAATCAAAAAATTTGACCAAATGTATTCCAATATGTAAATTTTTTTGTAGAACTACAGTCCAAGATATTTAATGGTTATTATTGAACCTGACCGGAACGCCCGACAAGGCATTTTCGATCCACTTTCGCCATTTATTGAGAAGAAATCAAGGTCGGGGAAGTTTAATTTTCTTTTTTTAACGTTAAATGTTTAGTGTTTCAGAAGTAGCAACTGTTATAGATTACACAGATGTTAATTGGGGTGGGTCTCTATTGCATTAAAGACAGTTAAAGCATTGAAGTTAACCTTTTCCCCAATCAATTTTCATACTAATTACTAGTTTAATTTTAATGCAAGGGAAGAGTTTGGGGTTTTATGGCGCAAGGGTAGCAAGGTCATATTGCGTCAAAGAGGTCGAGCAGAGGTATTTTGACTTCCTGAACAATGGTATTAATATTTTGACAGGACATCTAATTCGTAATCAGGACATTTTAACATGTTTTTTCTAGCTTTCAAGATGTTATTGAAACCGAAATAATTTACCACGAAGTTGGTGTTCTCTGAGAGGCCCTTTTTTTTTTTGCACACCAGGTTACAAGGACTCTAAAGGCTCATACACGCTGATATAATATGGATAAATAATTAATAAATCGGCCCCTAAGTGCATATCGTAAACAAGCCCGGATTTAGAAAATAAAATTTAAGTGGAGGGGGAACGAAAGATGGCTTTCCATTGCCCCTTAGTTTTAGGATTTTAATTTTTTTTTTCAAAAAAAAAAGCATGAAATATTAAATAAGTTTAATAATTTTTACCTCTATTATTACTAGTATTTTTAAGGGGGACCAACATATATGTTCCAACAGCAGCACTGTCTACAATTTCTGCCTTGTATGCGGCTGAAATTTCAGCCCAGACTACTACAAAAGTCCAGGCTACTGCAGAATTATTGTTATTGCGCGGAGTTTTTTCAGTTTATGAACATATTTATAATTAATATTATTTATATACATAAATAAGTGCTCAAAAACTATTCGTTTTTTTTATATAAAAAACTGAGAAATCATGCCATGTGAAAACACTTTCGTAAAGTAAAAAGTACAATTCCGTTTTAACGAAAAAAGGAATCTTTACAAACAAACATCTGATATCGCTGCCTGAGAGCCGGCCACTATTTATAAATTTTGTGCAATTACCCGGCTATAATTCAAGCACAGATTTTTCTGCTTCTTAAAAAGAAGATGACAAATTACTATTTAAGCTCCGGCGTATAATATATTGTATATTATAACTGATGATCAACTACATGCAATACTGAAACACATTTCTTGAAAAATAGAATCCTTACAGCCTTCTAGAAAAAAAAAAATGTATATACAGAGTGTCCGACGTATAGCAGCGGTGTTTCGGAAAACACTGTCACCAAATGGGGAGGGGATGACTAACGGTAGCACGCCAGGCTCGTAATCTGTTGTTCCCAGGTTCGAGTTCCAGCTGAGTCAGCATTGAGGTTTATCTCCGAAAAATTCCCCTGCCCACGGTCAGTAAGGAACACCGATGGGCTTGGAAAGGCCGCCGTACGTCGAATGGGACGTTAAGCCGTGGCCCTGTGTGCGGGAGATCCATACCCTGTGCACGTTAAGGAACACGCTGAAAAAAGTTCCACTCAGAGCAAAAATAACCTAACCACCGTTTTGAACAATCCACGACAACGAATAAGCGAAAAGCAACCGAAAAGAAAGACAAATAAATCTAAAAACTTCGCCATCCGTCGTATGGAACGTTAATCCGTGGCCCCGTGTGAGGGAGAGTCATACCCTGTGCACGTTAAAGAACACACTGGATGGCCTTGACGGGAGGCCAACAGCTGTTCCAGTGGGTACCCTCCCCCAACCTTCTCTGAGCCTTCGATGTCCTTGTGACCTGGCCATTTAGCCCATTGTGTGAAAAAAAGTGCCACTCAGAGGTAAAACAGCCCAAGATTATTTGTCGGGCACGCTGTGTATCGAAACAGCCTACTGGCACAGAAGTTTAGACTTGATAAGTCTCAGTATATATATTTGGCCATGGAATAGGATCTGCGAGGAAGACCACTACCACAGGAAAAATACGACCCAACCTGAAAGCTGTGAAAAAAAAAATAGCCTTGGAATTCATTGTTTTAGAGAGAGAGAAAAAAAAACATCAACAAAGATATCACTCTATGCCGTGTTTGATTAAACGTTTCCATACCTAAGGAGATAAGATTTCCCCTTATCAGACTGTCAGCTACTGGTCTTTTGGCCATCTTGGTTGCTATCAAAGGCATCAATCCCCTATTATAAATTCACTTACAACGTGCGAAGGGTTTTCAACGACGCAATCGACGTGTCTGGCCCCGTCTCCCAACTTTAAATGCCGGCCGCCTTATTACATCTCGAGAGCAAGCTTTTACGAAGCAGCGACAAGTGTGCAAATGTGTGTTTGGAAAATTTTAACAACATAATATTTAGGATTAGATCCCTGTAGATGATGGGTTTGAATTTCATAGCTTTACTCCCTTAACAATGGGACCTCCCATTGACATTCTCGCGGCTTCGCGACGCTCTTGCGCGCTGTGCGCAACGTTCTGCACGCGTGCACGTGCCGGCCCGCGACAGCTGTAGCCTCACGGTTTGGGGAGGCCAATCAGAGACGCAGCTCTTCGTTGTGAAAACTCGAAAACGGACGATGACAGCATACGAGATGAGGTGGGTAGAGAGAGCGCCACCTGCGGTGGAGCATCAAACTCCGCAGATATAGGCCTAGAGTGCTTTTCGAAAAGTAATTAATAACTGAAGTTTTATCGTTCGCAATTTTCTTAAATTAGGAGCTTTTAGATAACGGATAATTTGGAAAACGTGTTTGTGGAGTATAGACACTCAATGTTGGAAGCTCTTCGATGTAGGTTTATTTATAAGAAAATATTTCTTCAGCTTATTCTTAATCAGTTGATATTACTGATAGGAAGTAATCCTTTAAAACAATTTTTTTCTTACATTAATTCAGGCTTATTTTTTTAAAGTTTATTATGCAACGACTTATTGATTTTTAAGTACTTAAGCAGTTCTGAAAACCACGTTTTTAATTTCATCTAATTAGTATTCGAAGTTTTTAGATTTCTTATTTGTCTTTCTATTCGGTTGCTTTTTCGCTTATTCGTTGTCGTGGATTGTTCAAAACGGTGGTTAGGTTATTTTTCTCTGAGTGGAAGTTTTTTCAGACACAAGATTAATTGGCCAAGTCACAAAGACCCCAAAGGCTAAGAGAAGGTGAGGGGGGGGGGGGGGGAGTGAGAAAGACATAATAGATGTTAAAAGACAGATGAAAAGCTTACCATCAAGGTTATGCTGCGTGTTCGAGGCTTGGGTTGTTTTACCTCTGAGCGGCATTTTTTTGCACACCATGGGCTAAATGGCCAGGTCACATGGACCCCGAAGGCTCAGAGAAGGTTGGGGGAGGGGACCCACTGGAACAGCTGTTGGGAGACAGATGGTAGCCTCCCGTCAAGGCCATCCAGCGTGTTCTTTAGAGTGCACAGGGTATGTCTCTCCTGCACACGGAGCCACGGCTTAACGTCCCATCCAACGAACGGCGGCCTTTCCAAGCCCATCGGTGTACCCTACTGACCGTGGGCAGGGCGGGGAATTTTGCGGAGATAAATCTCAACGCTGACCCAGCTGGGACTCGAACCTGGGAACTACAGATTATGAGCCTGGCGCGCTACCGACTGAGCAACCCCCGCCCCTCGAGGCATGGCATTCCTGCACTTGGGGCTACTGATTGCCTTTTTATACCTGTCTGTTACTAATTGTACGATACGGACACAGTTCAGGTCCAAAGCTCAGAAGAATTTTGGATTTCAGCCTTGCATTTTTTGAGAAGTTTATAAACTTCTCATCATTATAATGATCGAAACTTTGGCTTGTTCAGCTTCAAAGGAGCCTCAAATGGAATCTCAAATTGAGGATATATGTATATTTGATTTCTCACAGACTTTCGTTCAGCAGACTTATAACAAACCTCCACAAATAAGTAAGCTTTCCTGGAGATACTTTATTATTCATTAGCTGACCCCGGTTCTCACTTTTAAGATGCAATCTGTATATTTTTATTTTCACTGCATTAAAAATTAGTTTTGCTAATACTGCACTCACCGCACCCCCTCCTAGCAGAGATTCAACACGTAAATATGTTAACGTTGTAATAAGAGAAAACGATTAAACGCAGTATGGTCGACTCTGAAAAATGAAATCCAGCTAAATTATTCAGTAAAATTGCTGAACAGATAGTACCCCCCCCTCCCCAATGGTTATTAAGTTTAACTACATCTTTTGAATCTTGCCTAAGCTCAGAAAGGAATTATATATTTTCCGAGTTACTTTTCAACATGCTACATAATGTGAATGGAAAAAGACAGACGTTGTTACGCTTAATTCCAGAAAATGACAACAGTTGATGACAACAGTTTCCCGTAGAAATAGCATGGTAAATATTTTTGCTTCTAGCAAGCTCCTTATCTTGGAATTTCGACCTGAATTTGGTCGCTACAACTTAGACCAGAACCAAAAACTCAGTAACGCACTAGGCATATAATATGCATTTCCCAGGTCTGAATCCAGATTGGGTCAGCGTTGAGATTTATCTCCGCAAAATTCCTCTCCTTACCCTCAGTAGGGGACATTGATAGGTGGAAACCTCTCAGTCCATCTGATGGGACGTTAAGCCATGGTTCCTAGTGCTGGAGAGCTATATCCTGTGCACGTTAAAGAACAAGCTGGAGAGCCTTGACGGGAAGCTACCTTCTGTCTCCCAACAGTGTCAACTAAGTTCCCTCCCCCCCAACCTTCTCTGAGCCCTCGGGGTCCTTGTGACCTGGCCATTTAGTCCATTGTGGACAAAATAGCGCCGCTGAGTTTAAAACAATCTAACACTCTCAAATTTTAAAGCGTCTACCACGATTTCCAGACAAGTTATGGCTGCCACAAACAGACATCTCCTTTAATTTATTATAGTTTCTGTTAAGTGTTCAAGTTCTTAATTAAACATTAAAGATATTCACATTCTTTAATTAAAGATATTCTATCGAATTAACCGCTGTAAAAATCTTAGCTCCAAGATAACATATTAATATTAAGGTAATCTTCGCTTTTTGTCAGACTTTTAATATTTGTTCATTCAAAAATATCTAGTCCCCATGTTATAAAAAAGTACAGTCAGATTAAACTAGCTATTTTAAGCCTTTGAAAAGTAAACGAAAATGTACACTGTCCTACCAAAATATTAGATAATTTCCATGTTATGTAAAGCTAACTTTGAAGCTTTATAACTTCTAAAATAGGAATTTAATGGGGGGGGGGGAAAGACCATAATTAGATTGTCACGATTTTCGACAATATTCGTTTAGTACGTAAACAGTTACGGAAACTGGAATATTTAACAATAAATTATCTTTTATAAAAATCCTTCATAGTTTGCATAATGATTATTTCAATATTAGACAACTTCTAAAATGTATATTTTGTTAAATGATTTGAAACAACAGTTATTAAAAACTTAAACCGGATATAGGTTTGGGGAGAGTTGATTTTTCTCACTTTCTTCTCCAGTCAGACTATGGAAAGCAATGTTCAAGGGGATTTTATTTTTAATACTTTTTAAAATAAAATAATTTAGAACTATGCAAAAATGTTAAAAGAACCTTAGCATTACTAAGTTATTTATTTATTATTATTTAAATATACTGCTGGAATTCCAAAAATTTATACATTTTTACTAACGTATTCATTCTTTTGAATGGTTTCGTGGTTATACTCACAATTTTAATCCTAGTATCCTTGAAGACTTATAACAATTCACACAACTAATGCTTACTGTAGAACTTTACTACTGAAGCGTTAAATATTGTGAAATTCGTAACAAACAAGGCCTGTATGCACTCACGCACAGCAAACGATTGAAATTCCACCATTTTTTTAATCTTTGTGATGCCAACAATTTTCTTTAAACTCTGACGAATATCGTTTTCGTAATTTGTCAACTCATTCATCCTGACCTCTAAAATGGAGAGTTGACCACTGTAGCCAATGAAGTGAAAAGATTTTGATATTCGGTTAACGTAATTTTTATTCCATATATAAAGTAGATTATGTAATTTGTAGCATTTGCTTCTGTGGAGATTAGCCTTAACTGACAGTGTTTGAAATCCTAGCTGCTATCTAGGTGAGTCATGACCTTGAATGAGGAAACATGAACAAGCTGGTAATGATTTCTAGACTTTTGTGATCTATGTGTAATATATTTAAAAAAAATTATTTTTCGGGAAAAAATAGTGCAGTATTTGAACAGTTGTGGAAGCTGGAATATTTAACAGCTGCAATGCTAAAACTTTTTCTACAAAATTAATGAATATTGAAAGAAGTACACCAACTTCTACAAAAAACGCTTATTTTATTAAACAGCTCGAAAAACATAACTAGTTTTAATTAATTTTTGAGGTAAATTCTTACGGCTGCTATTGCTGTTGTTAAAAACCGAAAATCTCATAACTCTTTAAAATACCGAACAGATATTGCTGAAATTCTAAGACATTTTGATAGACTTGATTGAAATCTTCAGCCAAAATTTACCATAGAAAGCTTATTTAACTACGAGAGCTTCAAAGCTACCTTCTCGTTGGCCTAACGTGGAGTGGTTATCTTAACTCTATTACCCATAAAACAAAAATCGTTTTATTACTGAAACTCTTACCATTCCTTTCAATTTTTCTTGATGTTTGCTAGCCGTCTACATCAGAAAAAGCCCAAGTGAACTCTAAAACATCAACGTCGGGCCAGAAAGAGGGCTGCACTTTAGTTCCTTTTTATTTGAGGATATTTCGGAAATCGTAAAGTTGATGGAATGTTCGTGTGGGTCCCTGAAGTTGAAGATATCCGACTCCAATCATATTTGATTCCGATATTTTAAGCAAACATTTATTCTCATTGCTGACACCAAATCATAATACTTAAAAAATATACTCGTTATCTCTTTTAGCTTAAAACTTCAACATTACCACAATCTTCACATAAGACAAAAGCCTTATTCGTTCTCCATGAGCAAGTAGTGTATATCACAATTTGGTCTGTTCAAATCTGTTCTCTCAAAGAATCCGCGTTATTGCCTTTATATACAAAACGCTGTCTGTCGGTCAGGTACATATTCACAGACAAGATGAGGAAGTCTGTTACGTGTCTAGCTTTCTGTATGTCTGGTACATTAACTCTTAAGTCATCCAGTGTCAATTTAAGCCTTTCTATTTCCATCCACTTTTAACTTTGTGCCCAGACCGTGCTAAGAATCAGAATTAACACTCTCGGAATGAAAGCTTGCCTAGCCAATATTAGTGTGCAGTTATTAAATTCCGACAAAGAGCAAATGGGCATTTGTTCTCATGGATTTCTACGAATCAACAAAGTTTATATTCATTAAACTCTATACCCGATTTAGATTTTCTTTTTTACTTTTTAGCTGTTTTTTTTTTTTTTTGGCACACAGTGGACTAAATACCAGATCATTCCACTGGACAATTGTTAGCAGACAGTTGTCTCCTGTTAAAGATATTTAGTGTGTTCTTTATCCTGTCTAGTGTATGGTCTCTCCTGCAAACAGACCACCTCTTAAAATGCCATCTGACGGATGACAATATTTCGAAGCCCAACGGTGTCTTCTTTCGACCAAAGGCAGAAAGGAGATTAGGTAGAGAGAATTTTCAATGCAAGTCAGTTGGGACCTCGAAACTGTAAACATTAGATTGCGACCTTTGCGCACTACCCGACAAAGTTAACCCCAGAGCCTAAAGATATGATAAAGAGTGAGTTAATTACATACAAATTCATTCATTTAATTGTATTTACTAACGTCGATGGACGGCAGTCTCTCCAAGCCCTTTTCGCTATTCCCTTTCTCAACGGAGGCTAGACGACAAAATTAAATTAAAAAAATATTCTTTTCTAAGTACTATGATTTAAATAATTACTGTCTTAACTATATAAATAATGAATCATCAAAACACAATTCTAATTATTTTTTCCGCCTTATACAGCAAACACCCTTCTCCCACATATGCCCCCATAAAACCCCCAACAACCAACCAACCCACATACTTCCGCGAAATAATTTTTGCCAATACCCATTTACTCCAAGCCACTGATTTCTCCGCAGAAACTCCCCATCCTGCCCACGGTCAATAGGGAACACCGATAGGCTTGGTAAAACCGCCCTACGTTGAATGCGATTTAAAGCCGTGGCCCCTTATGCGGAAGAGCCAACCGTGTGCACTTTAAAGAACACGCTGGATGGCCTTGACTGGAGGCTGCCATCTCCCCTGACAGATGTCCAAAGGGTTCACTCCCCCCAATCTGGGGCAGGGGTGGCCTGTAATCTGCAGTTCCCAGGTTCAAGTCCCAACTGGGCTAGCATTGAGATTTATCTCTGCAGAATTCCACGCCCTCCCAAAGGTCAATAGGCGACACCGATGCGCTTGAAAAGACCCGTCCGTCGGATGGGACATTAAGCCGTAGCACCCTGTGCACTTTAAAGGAGACGCTGGATGGCCTTGACGGAAAGCTATGTCTCGCAACAGCTGTCCAGTGGGTCCCCTTCCTTCGGGATCCTTGTGACCTGGCCATTTAGCCCATTGTATGCGAGGGGCGGGGGTGGCTCAGTCGGTAGCGCGCCAGGCTCGTAATCTGTAGTTCCCAGGTTCGAGTCCCAGCTGGGTCAGGGTTGAGATTTATCTCCGAAAAATTCCCCGCCTTGCCCACGGTCAGTAGGGGACACCGATGGGCTTGGAAAGGCCGCAGTCCGTCGGATGGGACGTTAAGCCGTGGCCTCGTGTGCGGAAGAGCCATACCCTGTGCACGTTAAAGAACACGCTGAATGGCCTTGACGGGAGGCTACCACCTGTCTCCCAACAGCTGTTCCAGTGGGTCCCCTCCCCCAACCTTCTCTGAGCCTTCGGGGTCCTTGTGGCCTGGCCATTTAGCCCATGGTGTGCAAAAAAGTGCCGCTCAGAGGTAAAACAACCCAACCCATTGTGTGCGAAAAAAGGTGACGCTCAGAGATAAAACAACCCAATCCACTTCTTACGAATATGAATAATCATGGTTTTGTACTTTCTAAATTACAACTATCAAGGAAAAATACTTAAACTACGCTAAAATCAACATTTTGCACTCGGATCTGTCAAACATAATCAAACATATCTGTACACACAAATTCCAACTCTTTCAATCCGTTTCAAAGGTTCGGTAGCGCAGGTAAGAAAAAGGCAGAAATCTTACCGAGGAGAGAAAATTTTATACATGCCTTTGTGGTGAATGAGCTTTAAAAGGGTTAACCATCGGCCCATAACCCATGTTCAAGATAATGAGACGTAATGATATACATTATTTGTTTATGCAGAGAGCAGTATTTCAGAAGAAAATCTGGAGGAGTGAGGAATTTTGTTACACATCGCTGAAGTTACGAGACAGTAGATGAATTATGCATTCGCTTTATGCTGCGTCATTTGATAAGCCTACAATCAACGGGACTAAGCACCCCTTTTACCAGTTGCAATAAGACAAAATTCGCAGTTTTGTAAACCAAGTTTCTTGGTAGTTATTAAGATAAATATTTCTTATAAATAAAAAATAAATACCCCCTCAAGCAGCTGCTTGCCACAGAGGTCTGACAGGAGCCTGTCAGTTTATATGCCACAGTAGGAGATCTGAGAGGATGGCAGGACCTCAGCAGAAAAACGACACACATCCATGCCTAATCCGGGGCTCGAACCCAGGTCCCTTAGATCAGTAGCCAAGCGTGCTAACCACTCGGCCACGGACGACATGAATATTATTGCAGTGTTTGAGAAGTCGCGTGTTTAGATGAAGATACGTTGAAAGCCATTAACCACTTTCTGCATTGGACTGGACTCAGAGGGTTCAGAGAGGGCTAGGGGAAGAGGAGGCCATGCAGTATGTTACTGGGGCGGGGGTGACTCAGTCGGTAGCGCGCCAGGCTCGTAATCTGTAGTTCCCAGGTTCGAGTCCCACCTGGGTCAGCGTTGAGATTTATCTCCCTAAAATTCCCCGCCCTGCCTATGGTGTCCCATCGCCCATCGGTGTCCCCTACTGACCACAGGCAGGGCGGGAAATTTTGCGGAGATAAATCTCTACGCTGACCCAGCTGGGACTCGAATCTGGGAACTACAGATAACGAGCCTGGCGCGCTACCGACTGAGCACCCCCCTCCCCTCCCCGAGTCATTCTTTAATGAGCGCCGTTGCAAGCATAGCAATCATGTCATATTGCAACGAATGCCCGAAAACAAATGGGGGAGGAAACTTATAATATTTTTACTTATAATTATTTAAACTAAATTAATTTGTTAATTAGAAGACAATAAGATTTTCTTCTAATTAACAAATATAAAGTCCGATTTAGTAGTATCGAAACAGAGCAATACTCTAATTTTGTCGTTTAATATCTTTGGCAGCAGAGGAGAAATCCTATTTTTTGTTTCCTGTTGAGGTTCGGTCTCTTTCATCATTTCATCATTTGCATGAAATGGAAACATTTTATGTGGCGAGTGTCTGACCATTGTCCGATTTTTGTTTGTTATATAGGAAGCGATTCAAATTCAGGGGCAGTATATTCCTGGTACAACGAAACATCTACCTTGCTTTAAGTTATGATAAAAGGAAGTTTTTTGTTAATATGGGATAAGTGGAAGGAAATAAAGCCTTAAATGAACACTGAACGACTTAAGAGTTAATCCTTCAGTCAGTCAGAGCAGTTAGCGTCGTAAACAGACTTCCCCATTTGTCTGTGAATGCTTACTTGTCCAGACGGTATATGAGAGCAATAGCGTGGATTCTAAGAGACAGCAGATTTGTGACTTGCGGATGGGAACTTGTGCTCATCTAGAATAGACTGTAATCGACGACAGTTGCTATGTGGTGCGTATAGGAGTTTTGTCGTATGTAATTGCTGCTAGGTCTTTTAAGAATCTATGGAGAGTATTGGTGGGGGGGATAGGTATATATATATATATGTACCAAAAGACTAAAATTAGTGGGGCAAGGATGGCTTAGTCGGTAGCGCCCCAGGCTCGTAATCTGTAGTTCGCAGGTTCGAGTCCCAGCTGGGTCAGCGTTGAGATTTATCTCCGCAAAAATTCCCCGCCCTGCCCACGGTCAGTAGGGGACACCGATGGGCTTGGAATAGGCCGCCGTCCGTCGGATGGGAGTTAAGCCGTGGCCCCGTGTGCTGGAGAGCCATACCCTGTGCACGTTAAAGAACACGCTGGATGGCCTTGACGAGAGGCTACCATCTGTCTCCCAACAGCTGTTCCAGTGGGTCCCCTCCCCCAACCTCTGAGCCATCGGGGTCCATGTGACCTGGCCATTTAGCCCATTGTGTGCAAAAAAGTGCATCTCAGAGATAAAACAACCCAACCCAACTAAAATTAGTCTGTATAATTCTTTCTAGGGTTTGTAATGGTAGCTAGACCTTGACCTTCGTAAGCAAAATAATAGGAAACTTGATGCTTTTGATTCTAGATGCTTATTCAGTAGCTTGGGCATTAGGTGGTTTGACTTTGTAAGTAATGATGAGGTTAGGAGTTTGTAACCTCTTTTAAGCAGCATATTGTGTAGAGAGACTTCATTTTTTTAGCCATGAGCTCTTATGCATAGCTATAGATTGGCGAATGGGGTTATGAACACCGTGCTGGGGTTGTCTCAATTCGTCGAGCCCATCTAAACCCACTTAAAAGGGGCGGGGGTGGCTCAGTCGGTAGCGCGCCAGGCTCGTAATCTGTAGTTCCCAGGTTCGAGTCCCAGCTGGGTCAGCGTTGAGATTTATCTCCGCAAAATTTCCCCGCCCCGCCGACGGTCGGTAGGGAAGTTGGAAAGGCCGCCGTCCGTCGGATGGGACGTTAACCCGTGGCCCCGTGTGCGGGAGAGCCGTACCCTGTGCACGTTAAAGAACACGCTGGATGGCCTTGACGGGAGGCTACCATCTGTCTCCCAACAGCTGTTCCAGTGGGTCCCCTGCCCCAACCTTCTCTGAGCCTTCGGGTCCATGTGACCTGGCCATTTAGCCCATGGTGTGTAAAAAAGTGCCGCTCAGAGGTAAAACAACCCACAATCCACTTAAAAAGTGGACGATCTGGTAACTGAGTCGTCAGGAAGAATGAAAGATTCAACAGAGAGCTACTCAATTTCATTTTCAAGTCGGTTGCACTTTTTAAGTTTCTTGAAATTCGAGCCTCAATGACATCCAGTTGCATCGAAAGTAATGGCACCTCATTTTATTTTTTTTTTACTTTTTACAAAACTAATCTCGTTTATAAAAATTTTAAGTTTTTATCTAATCTAACGATTAGCGATTTTGAGAAACATTTATTGTCTATTGACCTAACAGATGATTTAAGGCCTAATATTTGTTTAGGAGTTTCCGAGTGTGGTGAAGTTCTGAAATTTTAAGCCTTCCTTTTTTCTTACACACTTCTTTGGCTGATAGTGATAATTTTAAATTGATACTGTCATTACACTGAAAATGTGCACAACGTTCATATTGCGATAGAAATATACAGTAAACACTCGATTTCGAGACACGCGTGGAATTGGATTGTGCCGTTAGATTGAAGGCACCTTCCATCAAAACAATTTTGATGTACAAATGTCATGGACATAATAAAATCCAACAGCAAGACGTATATTAAATTATTTTAAATAGAAAAGACCATGAGTCTATTGGCGAGTTTCTAATTCTATTCATTTGGCGAGTATCTAAGTACTCGCCAAACGAATTCTGATGATCATTACAATACTGTATGAATTGTATAGTACAAGTCTCGGGTCTAGGAAAAATAAAGTGGGGCGGGGGAGAGATTGGATTTCTATTGTAGAGTAGCATTTTCCCCTTCGTTTTTAGGGTGTAAAAAATTCTTGAAAAATTCGTGAAATATGTACAAATTTAATGAATTTTGTCCTCCATTATCTTTACTAGCATTCTCAAAGGGGGAGGGGAAATGGTCTCCCTAGTTTCGGCGCCAGGCTCGTAATCTGTAGTTTCCAGGTTCGAGTCCCAGCTGGGTCAGCGTTGAGATTTATCTTCGCAAAATTGCTTCCCCCCCGCCCACGGTCAGTAGTGGAAACCGATGGGCTTGGAAAAGCCGCCGTCCGTCGGATGGGACGTTAAGCCGTGGCCCGTGTGCGGGAGATCCATACCCTGTGCTCGTTAAAGAACCCACTGGATGACCTTGATGGGAGGCTACCATCTGTCTCCCAACAGCTGTTCCAGTGGGTCCCCTCCCCCAACCTTCTCTGAGCCTTCGGGGTCCATGTGATATGGCCATTTAGCCCATGGTGTGCAAAAAAGTGCCGCTCAGAGGTAAAACAACCCAACCCTAGTTTCGGCCCTATATATAGTACTTATAGTAACTTGGACGCAACAGAAGTTGCCTGAACTCATTCTAAAATTACACTATTTACTATACGTAAGTTTACAGTGTTTTGCTCCAGTAGATATTGGATATTGCGACGTTACACAACGCAGTGATTTGCATTGAAATCTTTGGAAATATGCCATTAAATAAAGTGCCGGATAATCGAAAGTTTACTGTATGAAATCTTAGTCTTTTGGAATAGAAAGACAAATGTGCTCATCATGATAATAGCTATTCTTCTTACGGCCTTTTTAAAACTTAATTTGTTCTCGCAAAACATCGAGAATGCGTGACTTCAAAAAGTAAAAGGCAACAGCGTTGGTAATAATTCCTCTGAAATACAAACCATTGTTAAGTGTTGCCAAACAACATTCCGTATAACAGTCAAGGCGACTAGGTTTCAAATAATAAAATCGAGACATAAACAATGGTTTTCAGATTACAAAATGAGGACACAGTGATTTTCATATAGAGGAATCAGGACGCGTCGTACAATATTTTTTTTGGGGGTGTGGTGGTGGGGATATAAAATTCTACAATAATAGAGAAAACTGAATTTTTTGGCGAATAAAAACTTAATTGTTTGAAATGGGTGTCTCGTGAAGGTAAAATATAGGGACACTTAACAAAAAAATTATTGTAAGATGTTCAAAATAAGATATTTTGTTACCTTATTATACACAGCACTATTTTTGACCTTTTTTCGGGGGCGGGATACTTAAAAAAATGCTTTTATAAGTTTTTTTTTTAATTCATGAAATTTAAAATCTATTACGAATGGAAAAGTAAGATATTTATTTCTCTTGGGAATTTTCCGTGAAACAGCAGTGTAAAGAGTGTGTTATACCAGAATGTAAAAAAAAAATTGCTCAAAGATGAATAAGTTCCTAAAATCGAATTTAAGTATGAAATATACTTTTTTTGAGATTTTATTGAAATTAATGCACAACTTTAACTATTGGGATGAATAAAAAAGAAATCTGTGATTCAAAAATGATATTTTTCCAAACGTTCCAACACTGAAAAAAAGGGGTGTAAAATATTTCGTTCGGTACATATCAGTTCAAAGCTGTGTCGTTTTACCTCTGAACGGCATATTTGTGCACACAATGGGGAAAAATAGCTAGGTGACAAGGACCCCAAGGGGCAGAAGGTTGGGGGAAGCGGACCCACTGGACAGTTATTAGGGGACAGATGAAAGCCTCCCGCAAGACCACGCAGTGTGCTCTTTAACGTGCACATCGCATGACTCTCCTGCAAACGGAACCATGGCTTTACATCCCCATCCGATGGACAGCGTTGTTTCTAAAGATCCCCTTTCTCACCAAGGCAGAGTAGAGGTTTAGCGGAGATAAATCTCATGGCCGAGTGGTTAGCGCGCTTGGCTACTGATCTAAGGGACCTGGGTTCGAGTCCCAGGTAAGGCATGGATGTTTGTGTCGTTTTTCTGCTGAGGTCCTGCCATCCTCACAGACCTTCTACTATGACATATAAACTGACATGCTCCTGTCAGACCTCTGTGGCAAGCAGCTGCTTGAGGGGGTATTTTTTTTTAATTTTTTTTTTTAAATCTCAACGCTGGCACAGTTGGGACTCGAATCTGAGAATATCAGATGATGCTAGGTTGTTCTGGTCCCGATCGCAATTTCTGATTTTGCTTCTCATTAGAAGATAAAAATGATTTCATTGGATTCGGGACGGGCATTATGCGCAGATAAAAGCAATCAAATCCTAGATCATCCGAAGTTACAGGATTAGACTCTTATGTACGTGAAACCGCTTAATATTTCAGTCGACGGACGGCTGTCCTTCCTAGATGATGATAAAATCCTCCTAAGAAGTCAACGCTTGGGGATTCAAAATTAAGAAAGCAGTTTTCAGTCGTATTTATGGGCATTCATGGAATACTTATGTGTTGAGTTCAATAAATCCAACATTAATCTTCCAAAGAATAGTGGATCTTGGGTCTTTTTCTGGTCATGTACTAGCTTTCAAGTTTTCAAGTCCATAATTCTTTTTCGGCTGAGTAACTTTTCGTGATAAAACTGGAGTATTCGGGGGGGGGGGGGGGGGGGGGGGGCATTTTACCTGAGGGGTGGCTCAGTCGGTAGCGCGCCAGGCTGGTGATCTGTAGTTCCCAGGTTCGAGACCCAGCTGGGTCAGCGTTGAGATTTATCTCCGCAAAATTCCCCGCCCTGCCCACGGTCAGTAGGGGACACCGATGGGCTTGGAAAGGCCGCCGTCCGTCGGATGGGACGTTAAGCCGTGGCTCCGTGTGCGGGAGAGTCATACTCTGTGCACGTTAAAGAACACGCTGGATGGCCTTGACGGGAGGTTACCATCTGTCTCCCAACAGCTATTCCAGTGAGTCCCCTCCCCCAACCTTCTCTGAGCCTTCGGGGTCCATATGACCTGGCCATTTAGCCCATGGTGTGCAAAAAATTGCCCCTCAGAGTTGAAACAACCCACGTCAAAAACGCTTCGAACTCCCCTCGTACAATCAATCTGACGTCATAAAACGATTGTCGAAGTTTACTTATAAATGTTTGAAGAGACAAAATACTAGTACGAAAAATGAAAAGGACGTTTTTTTCTGCATAACGGTGCTATATGCCCTCGGCAATATATATATATACGTCTACTTTTGATCAAATAAGTGTAATAACATACAGGAGTAGCCTTGGGGTATCTACTACTCTTCGTAGGAAGTTCATTCTTTTTCCCTCTTCAGAAGTCCGCCGATGATGTGATCGATTCTCTAAAAGCTTGAAAATATCAAAACCAGTTTAAGCCTTCATTGATTGGCAAGAAAACTACGTGATGCTAAACATTGGGAAAAATATCTTGCACATGTAAGGAATTAATAATCAAAATTAGAAGCTATCCTCCAGCCCAACATCTTACAGAGAAAAACACTTAAATTGCAATGACTGATTTCCTTGAAAAAATAAGTTTAATTTTATTAGAAGTGAAAAAAAAGTACATTAGTTTGGAATTTTCGGCCACATTAACACTTTTGAAATGCGAAATGACCCTAATATCTAATTTTTTTTACTTTTTCCTTTGTATTAATATGAACAGGTCACAAACTAATATTTCTTTAAGTGTGATTTGCATTTCTAAGAGAGTATTTTTATACGTTTTGGTGTCCAGGATAGTTACAAAGTAAAATTTACAATTTAAATTGCACATAATATTCCTGGAAAGCAATAAGACTAAAATAAGTTAATGCACAGATGTTCAGAAAAAGAATTTATTATGAAATCGTTCAAAATAGTCACTACGAGACTCTATGTACGTTCATTTTTTTTTTTGTTACAACTCTTTTAATAGTTTAAAAGCATTCTTGAAATTGCTCTAACGTTTTCTCGTTGAGATGGTCGCATTCTTTGGGATGTTATGAATTCGTTTCCTTTCATCTTCATTTCTAAATTAGGAAAGAAGTCAGCCGGTCAGAAGATGAAAGAGAAATGATTTCATAACATCCAAAAGAATGCGATCGACCATCTCAACGATTGATATTATTGTGATCGAGGTTGATTCAACTTTCTTTTATTGAATCAACCTCGATCACAATAATATTTTCAATGGTATTGTCCCAGTTGGGTTGTTGTTTCAGCTGTCGGCTAAACTTTTGTGCACATACTGAGCCGCAGGGAGTTCACCCCATAGGCTCAGAGTGTGAAAAGGGGACTTTGGAGGATAAAACGCCCCCCCCCCCCCCAAAAAAAAAAAAAACACTGGACAGCTGTTAGGAGACAGATGATAACCTTTCAGCGTGTTTTTTTAATGTGTACAAGGTATGACTCTCTTGCACATGGGGCCACATTTTAACGTCCCATCCGACGGACGGCGGCCTTTCCAAGTCCATCGGTGACCCTTTTCTGAGAGGGGCGGGGGTGGCTCAGTCAGTAGCGCGCCAAGATCGTAATCTGCAGTTCCCAGGTTCGAGTCACATCTGGGTAATCCGCAAAACTCCCTGTCCACGGTCAGTAGGAGACACCGATGGGCTTAGAAAGGCCGCCGTCCGTCGGATGGGACGTTAAGCCGTGGGCCCGTGTGTGGGAGAGCCATACCAGTGCACGTTAAAGAACACGCTGGATGGCCTTGACGGGAGGCTACTATTTGTCTCCCAATAACTGTTCCAGTGGGTCCCCTCCCCCAACTTTCTCTGAGCCTTCGGGGTCCTTGTGACCTGACCATTTAGCCCATGGTGTGCAAAAAAGTGCTGCTCAGGGGTAAAACACAATCCTTTTCTGAGCGAGGATAGAATGAGTGTTTAGGGATTTAAATTACAACGCTGGCACTGGTAGGACTCCAACCTTACAGATTATGAGTCTGGAGAGCTATCGACCCCCCCCCCCCCTCTCTTGTTACCGTGGCCGAATGGTTAGCGTGTTTAGCTGAGCTGTAAAGGGGCCCGGTTCGAGCCCTGGAGAAGGTATGGATGTTTCCTTCTGTTACCTTTCTCCTGAGGTCTCGCCTTCCTCACAGATCTTCGCTATGGCAGTATTAAACTGTCAGTCTCCTGTCAGACCTCTTTGAGAATTGCTGAAACTGACATATTACAAAACATCAGATTATTCTCAATCGTATAATCAACACTACTTCATTACCACTGACGTGGATGCTATGCAATAATTAATCAACAAGAAAATAGCTGCCACGCGACTTTAAACAACTCTTAGTCGAAAGGAAACGGTTTTTTGAAACAGTGTATTATAACACTTGTACCGAGCAGATTAATGCCTTAATACTGCCTCCAGCTCTTCAGAGGATATTAAGAGGAAACGACTAAAACTACAGACTAAAACAAAATGCACTCTTATGTTCGTTTTCATGCATTGTCGGATTTCTGAGTCAGTGCATAGCTTAGATAGTGGATTTGGCGATAATAAATTGGAGCAGCAGCAGCTTGGAAAGACGTTTGTAAACAACTCCCCCAAATGGCACAGCGCCACATATTCGTAGCGAAACACAAAATTTGTAGCTATCTCTCTCTTTACCCAACCTTTATAGTTAAAATGAATCTTTTTTAAATACAGTTTATCGAGGAAACTGCAAAAAAGGCTTTTTTTCCCTCTTTCTCTGAGGTCTGTGGTATTTAGATTTACGCGACCTGCAGCCAAAATGAACCAGTCCCAAAGGGAAATACGACACGCCAGAATCTTGCCCTTATGTGTTTTTTTTTTTTTTTCTTTCTCCGATTAAATATCAAATGCAGAGCTTTCTGCTGAAGTCTGGACGTGACAGACATATTAACCATCCGATTTTTACCAGGAAATAGACTATCTTCAGCACCCCGTGTCAGTCACAGAAGAGTTCCTTGCCACTTGATAGAAACCACGGATGCAGTGAAGCCAGAAAAGGGAATATATTGACGATTTTGAAATTGTCTCTGGAACCATAGAATACGATAATTCCTTCACTCGACTAACTGTTAGCAGACGTGATAGGCAGGTAAAGGCAGTCACTGGCCCGTAAAACTGTCAATAGTATGTAGCAAGAAGACTTTTTGAGACGCGGACGAAAAGTCGAGGGAGGAGGGTTAGGTAGTTTAAGAATAACCTTCTTTCTGGAGGAAGGTCTGTGACTTTTGGTCAAACTTCTAAACGCGTTACACGTGTTTGTCTGGTTGTTGGCCTCACCTCCTCTAAACCAGAACTGCTGAGCAAAACTATGCTGAAGAGATAAAAAAGTAAATGAAGATGATGTTCTCATGTTGCGAAGCGTGGTAGCTTGGCGGGTTTCGTTTTGGTGGTCGGAGAGATGAGAGATGCTCTTGCGATTCTGGAGTATCCAGTTTCGTAATGGAGTCTTTCTTGAGTTTCCTTTTAACAAGTTTTACGTGGTTGACATGAGTGGAATCGATCTTTTGGAGTTGTCAAGGCACTGACTGATATGGGTATGTTAATGCGTTTATTTTGGTGTCATTGTTTGTCAGTTTTGGGGCATGGGAGTTTATTTGTTTGTTTGTTTTACAGCTTGCTCAAATACAACATGGCTGTTTTTAGCAAATTGGTGGAATTGTAAATTCTTCAGAGCTTGATTATTTTAAGTTTTTTTTTCTGTCTACAATGAAATAATTTTTTACTTCAATCTTTTTAAATCCCATTTTAACCTTACTTTTTTAAATATTTAAAATTTTTTACCCACTTTTTAATTTTTATTATCTTAAAAATAAATAAACCCCTCGAGCAGCTGCTTGCCACAGAGATCTGGGTTGGGTTGTTTTACCTCTGAGCGGCACTTTTTTTGCACACCATGGGCTAAATGGCCAGGTCACAAGGACCCCGAAGGCTCAGAGAAGGTTGGGGGAGGGGACCCACTGGAACAACTGTTGGGAGACAGATGGTAGCCTCCCGTCAAGGCCATCCAGCGTGTTCTTTAACGTGTACAGCGTATGGCTCTCCCGCACACGGAGCCACGGCTTAACGTCCCATCCGACGGACGGCGGCTTTTCAAAGCCTATCGGTGTCCCCTACTGACCGTGGGCAGGGAGGGGAATTTTGCGGAGATAAATCTCAACGCTGACCCAGCTGGGACTCGAACCTGGGAAGTACAGATTACGATCCTGGCGCGCTACCGACTGAGCCACCCCCGCCCACAGAGGTCTGGCAGCAGCCTGTCAGTTTATATGCCATAGTAGAAGGTCTGACCCTTAAAAAGAAATTGAGCTCACCCCTCGTAACCATGTAAAATTTAGCAAATCATAATTAAGAGACTAGAATGATTGGATAGAAATCGAAATGTATTAGATTTCCCCCCCCCCCCCCTACAAGGCAAGATATGGTTGCACGTTGCTTTCGTTGTGTTTCTGCTGAGGTCTCGTCTTCCTTTCGTATCTATATGGTTTATTATACTCAGGGTCTCCTATCAGACTTCTATGTCAATCAACTGTTTAAGGGATGATTTAATCATTAAAAATGTAATACACTGGCAACCTTCATGTCACGTGACACGAAGGTTGTCAGATCACTAATTTCTGAAAAAATCGTTGCCAGATATTTTTTCTGAATTCTGTAATCAACCATAGCGTTCGGATACTTTTTTGAGCGACACTAAGGAAAAAGAAGAAATAAAATAAAAATATGATAGAATTTTTCTCGTTGGCGGTAAGTCAGATTTAATGCTCACTGAAATAAGTTTTTCTTTTAAATATAAAAATGTAACTGTAAAAAAAATTCTCAGTCAAATCTATCCAAATCTCGGTTTTTTAACAGTACTTAAAGGTTATAAAGTTTGAATAATTAATAGTAATATTTTAATCAGTCATTAATAATTAAAATTAATCATCACCGTTAATTTTTTATTCTTTTTTTTCAGTGTTTAGTTTTTTCTTACATTAATGAAACACTTTGCCGTCCTGTGGCCGAGTGGTTAGCGCGCTTGGCTACTGATCTACGGGACCTGGTTTCGAGCCCCGGGTAAGGCATGGATGTAGTAATATTTTTCTGCTGAGGTCCTGCCATCCTCACAGACCTTCTACTATGGCATATAAACTGACAGGCTCCTGTCAGACCTCCGTGGCAAGCAGCTGCTTGAGGGGGTATTTTGCCAATTCTAACGACGGTACCCATGAATTTTCGGTTCATACGAATTACTTCTGCTATATGAGGTCCTGCCATCCTCTCAGATCTTCTACTGTGGCATATAAACTGACAGGCTCCTGTCAGGCCTCTGTGGCAAGCAGCTGCTTGAGGGGGTATTTATTTTTATTCTTATGTATTATAATATGTTGGAAAATTCCATATGTCGAACCTAACTCAGAAATTATTGAAACAGTTTAGGCCCTGGCGGGTTCGACCCCGAAAAATAAAAATAAATAAATACTCCCTCAAGCTATTTCCGCAAAATTCCCCGCTCTGCCCACGGTCAGTAGGGGACACCAATGGGCTTGGAAAGGCCGCCGTCCGTCGGATGGGACGTTAAGCCGTGGCCCCGTGTGCGGGAGAGTCATACCCTGTGCACGTTAAAGAACACGCTGGATGGCCTTGACGGGAGGCTACCATCTGTCTCCCAACAGCTGTTCCAGTGGGTCCCCTCCCCCAACCTTCTCTGAGCCTTCGGGGTCCATGTAACCTGGCCATTTAGCCCATGGTGTGCAAAAAAGTGCCGCTCAGAGGTAAAACAACCCAACCCAACCCCCTCAAGCAGTTGCTTGCCACAGAGGTCTGACAGGAGCCTGTCAGTTTATATGCCACAGTAGAAGGTTTGTGAGGATCCATCTCTAATAAGTTTTCTAGATTTAGCATTCCTACTATTAAATTATTCAGCTTCCATAATCCTTTGAATATTTTTATGAATTAGAGATTATTTCGGGTCTAGGTTCTGCTCCTTCGGGCTCTTCATAACTTGAATTGTTAAAAGAAAAATTTAATTCTACGTAAATTAGGGTTAGAGTATTTTTTAAAAATTCTTTTTTCATTAAATGATACGTTAATGCAGAATTTTTGATTTCTACCAATCATTTCTAGCATTTTCACGTTCTAAATAACATGAAGATTTTAATTTGGTTTTCAAATAGGTATTTCCAAGATTATGATAATGCGAAGAAATGGGAAATAGGTTTAGGGACATACACTTTTGTATAGATGTTTTATGATGTGTGTGGAAGAATCTTTTTTTTTCTCCTATCCGAGACAGGTCTCGAAAATTTGAGTCTTTACACATCTCTTTAAGGGGCGGGATTGGTGCAATCTGCAGTTAGGTGATTCGAACCCAACTCTGTCAACGTTTGGATTTTAACTCTTAAACCTGTGTGAAAAAGGGGACACCGATGGGTTTGGAAAGGCCGCCGTCCGTCAAATGGGACATTAGGCCGTGGCATTGCGTTCAGGAGAGCCATAACCTGTGCATGCTAAAGAACTCGCTGAATGACCTTAACGTGAGACTTCCATTTGTCTCCTAGCAACTGTATAGTGGGTCCTCCCCCCCCCCCCCTAACCTTCTCCGAGCCCTTGGGGCCATGTGATCTGGACATTGAAGCCTTTTGTGCATAGAGAAAAGTGCCGCTCAGAGGTAAAACAACCCATCTCATAAACGTTCTGACACATAAAATATTTTTAAACAACTATCATAATTTCTGCAATACAGTTCAAGAGTAAGTCTATTGCCTTCGAAAACTATTAACATTTTTAAAGTTTATTTTCAGAAAAAATTAAAAAAAAAAGAAAATTCACACAGTTTGCAAAGTTTCGGACATAATGATGAAAGATTAATTTTCGTCAGTGTTGGTCATCTCGCGTCCCTTGCCAAGCAGTTGGAGTTTTGCTTAAGTATTTAAGTAGTCTGTGGCTCTCTCTTAGTATAAGGTTGGGTTGTTTTACCTCTGAGCGGCACTTTTTTGCACACCATGGGCTAAATGGCCAGGTCACAAGGACCCCGAAGGCTCAGAGAAGGTTGGGGGAGGGTACCCACTGGAACAGCTGTTGGGAGACAGATGGTAGCCTCCCGTCAAGGCCATCCAGCGTGTTCTTTAACGTGCACAGGGTATGACTCTCCCGCACACGGAGCCACGGCTTAACGTCCCATCCGACGGACGGCGGCCTTTCCAAGCCCATCAGTGTCCCTTACTGACCGTGGGCAGGGCGGGGAATTTTGCGGAGATAAATCTCAACGCTGACCCAGCTGGGACTCGAGCCTGGCGCGCTACCGACTGAGCCACCCCCGCCCCAACAGCTGTTAGGAAAGAGATGGGAGCATCAATGCTATCGATCGTGTTGCTATAAAAATATTGAAAAGCGAAATTTAAACAACATTAAACAGTTAGTTCAAGTAATTTTTTGTCTCAATTTACAATAAAATGAATATTTTATGGACAGCTTTGAATATTCATTCAATAACCTAATTCCAATAGCCGTCCCGTGGCCGAATGGTTAGGACGCTGGGCTAGTGATCTAAGAGACCTGGGTTCGAGCCCCGGGTAAGGCATGGAGGGGGAAAAAAAAAAACTTAGCCGCTTGAAGCCAACAGAGAGGCAGCCAACGCACAAAACACACTAAAAAATTCCCCAAAAATCCAAAAACGGTCCGAGAATCCCCAAAGCTTCCCGGAAGGTAGAAACAGACCGGAAGTGACCCCCGAAAGTCTCAAAAAGACCCGCCCTCAACCGGAAGTGACCACAAGGAGCCCCGGGTAAGGCATGGATGTAGTAATGTTTTTCTGCTGAGGGCCTGCCATCCTCACAAACTTTCTACTATGACATATAAACTGACAGGCTCCTGTCAGACCTCTGTGGCAAGCAGCTGCTTGAGGGGGTATTTATTTTAGCCGTCCCGTGGCCGAGTGGTTAGCACGCTTGGCTACTGATCTAAGGGACCTAGGTTCGAGCCCCGGGTTAAGGCATGGATGTGTGTGTCGTTTTTGTGCTGAGGTCCTGCCATCCTCACAGACCTTCTACTATGGCATATAAACTGACAGGCTCCTGTCAGACCTCTGTGGCAAGCAGCTACTTGAGGGGGTATTTATTTCTATTTTAACCTAATTCCTAAACAAGCAGAAATTGTGGGCAGCCTAATTTCAAAATGCAGTTTGCATTGTGACAACTTAAATTTTCTGTTCAACTCCTTCTCATTACGCAGACCATTAAGAACTCGCAACACTGGAAAAAATAAGTCTTTTTTAATGATTTCGCAAAGGTACAAACTATCAAGTTCAGAGGGGGTCACATTCCGGCACGCATGACACTCGACGACTACCAGACAACATTTTTGAGTGGCACGCAATTATTTCAAGAAATAGGACCGGAAATTCCATCTTTTTTTCTTCCCTCTACACCTTGATTGCTGTTCCGGTTAAATCTACATTTCCGCCAATATAAATTCAGTGATTTATTGAATACCCGTGTATCATATCGTGTTTTCAACAACATTTATTCAAAATTTAAACAGCCCAGTGGTCGAGTGCTAAGTACTAAGAGTCCTACTCTTCAAATAGATCTTGGTTGGAATCCTGGATGAAGCATGGATGTTTCTTTTATTGTGTTATCTTTCTGCTGAGGTCTCGCCTTCTTCACATATCTGGGGCGGGGGTGGCTCAGTCGGTATTGCGCCAGGCTCGTAATCTGTAGTTCCCAGGTTCGAGTCCCAGCTGGGTCAGCGTTGAGATTTATCTCCGCAAAATTCCCCGCCCTGCCCATGGTCAGTAGGGGACACCGATGGGCTTGGAAAGGCCGCCGTCCGTCGGGTGGGACGTTAAGCCGTGGCCCCGTGTGCGGGAGAGACATACCCTGTGCACGTTAAAGAACACGCTGGATGGCCTTGACTGGAGGCTACCATCTGTCTCCCAATAGCTGTTCCAGTGGGTCCCCTCCCCCAACCTTCTTTGAGCCTTCGGGGTCTTTGTGACCTGGCCATTTAGCCCATGGTGTGCAAAAAAGTTCCGCTCAGAGGTAAACCAACCCAACGTTAAAGAACACACTGGATGGCCTTGACTGGAGGCTACCATCTGTCTCCCAACAGCTGTTCCAGTGGGTCCCCTCCCCCAACCTTCTCTGAGCCTTCGGAGTCCTTGTGACCTGGCCATTCAGCCCATAGTGTGCAAAAAAGTGCCGCTCAGAGGTAAAATAACCCAACGTTAAAGAACACTCTGGATGGCCTTGACTGGAGGCTACCATCTGTCTCCCAACAGCTGTTCCAGTGGGTCCCCTCCCCCAACCTTCTCTGAGCCTTCGGAGTCCTTGTGACCTGGCCATTCAGCCCATAGTGTGCGAAAAAGTGCCGCTCAGAGGTAAAACAACCCAACGTTAAAGAACACGCTGGATGGCCTTGACGGGAGGCTACCATCTGTCTCCCAACAGCTGTTCCAGTGGGTCCCCTCCCCCAACCTTCTTTGAGCCTTCGGGGTCTTTGTGACCTGGCCATTTAGGAGTGCAAAAAAGTGCCGCTCAGAGGTAAAACAATACAATAAAATACTCATTTCAAAAGTTACAGAATGTTTACTGACGAAAATTTTCCCCCTTTGATCATAATGTGGGATAGGGTTGGGTACCATACGTCACGGTAGTTCCGAAAATAATTTTCGGGACACTAGGGGGATATACTAGGTCGGCTTTCGATTTTCGTAGATTTAATTAACACGCTTTTGAAATAACTCGGTTATTGTAATATACGCTTTTTAAATTGACGAGGATATTTTCTAGAATAACGCGTTTGCACTGAGGGCCAAAACAGTCAATGCTACTAAACTATCCCCTGTTTCAGAAAGCTAGAATCCGGATTTGATGAAATGATTCTATTTTTAAAAGTTGAAATATGATCACCCTAGGGTTGGGGGTCATATTTCAATGATCATTCACCGTAACTCTTTATATAATATCTGTATGAAATAAATTTTATACTTTGCATCATTGTACTACTAAATCCTTATATTTTTAGGTTATATGAGTAATGCTTTTCGCCTTACTTTTACGTTTACTTTTGTGCTTCCATGTAAACTGAAAACATTTGACCTAGTGGAAGAGGTACACAAAACTTCCTGCCGAAAAGAGGATTACAACCCAATAAGCTTTAAATCCTCGCTGAAGTCGACTTATTCGGGAGTGGCGGGAAGTAAGTTTGGAGGGGAGGGAATTATGGGGGACTGTAATCTGTTAATATTAGCATACATTCCGCTCGGGATGATCGACTTATTGGGCATCACGAATCCATTGTATTAACAAAAAAGGCCTGAGTGTTGTTCACATAACCAAATCGATGTCTGTCAGCAATGGTTGATGATTCGAGTGATGACGATAAAGTTATGACTAAGCAGTCATCTCCGATGAGGGGTTTAAACGTCTGATGACAAGACCAAATTTAAAAAGCGATTCGTGTTGGTATTTTTTTTTTGTTACAACTGATATCGATTCTCTGTTTTGTGAAAGCATTGTGTCGGATTAGTTTGATATAACCCATCGTTTGTTTGCCTGTTGTCATGACTACGTGGAAATATTTTTGCTGCATTTGCATTCTTGTCTTAGCATAATAGACCGAGTGAAGAGGATTCGAATGGGCTGAGAGAGCATAAAGAAGATGCGGGTCGTGGCGAACGAATTTATTTATTCCATTAAATAGGAAACATTGGGGGAAGAGGATTGGGTCAATTGAGTTCGTCCATTCAGCCTAGCCTTGATAGCTACATCCATGACCTTTAGGAAGGGTAAAATTAATACAAAAGGGTTGGGTTGTTTTACCTCTGAGCGGCACTTTTTTGCACACCATGGGCTAAATGGCCAGGTCACATGGACCCCGAAGGCTCAGAGAAAGTTGGGAGAGGGGACCCACTGGAACAGCTGTTGGGAGACAGATGGTAGCCTCCCGTCAAGGCCATCCAGTGTGTTCTTTAACGTTGGGTTGTTTTACCTCTGAGCGGCACTTTTTTGCACACCTTGAGCTAAATGGCCAAGTCACATGGACCCCGAAGGCTCAGAGAAGGTTGGGAGAGGGGACCCACTGGAACAGCTGTTGGGAGACAGATGGTAGCCTCCCGTCAAGGCCATCCAGTGTGTCCTTTAACGTGCACAAGGTATGGCTCTCCCGCACACGGGGTCACGGCTTAACGTCCCATCCGACGGACGGCGGCCTTTCCAAGCCTATCGGTGTCCCCTACTGACCGTGGGCAGACGGGTAATTTTGCGGAGATAAATCTCAACGCTGACCCAGCTGGGACTCGAACCTGGGAACTACAGATTACGAGTCTGGCGCGCTACCGACTTCAATGACTCGAATCAGGATAGGGTTGGGTTGTTTTACTTCTGAGCGGCATTTTTTTGCACACCATAGGCTAAATGACCAGGCCATAAGGACCCTGAAGGCTCAGAGAAGGTTTGGTAAGCGGGACTCAATGAAACAGCTGTTGGGAGACACATGTTCCCGTCAAGGCCATCCAGCGTGTTCTTTGATGTGCACAGGGTATCTCCTGCATAGGCCGGGGCCACGGCTTAAAGTCCCATCCGAAGGACGGCGGCCTTTTCAAGCCCATCGGTGTCCCCTATTGACCGAGGGCAGTCTAAAATCATTATTTAAATAGTCTTAATTCACATCTGGTAATATCAGAAACCATTAGAGGATAAATCCCTAACATTTTTAATGATTCCCCCAGGCTTCAAACGGACATCTGAAACAGCATTATTTCAAGTGCAAAAGGCTGCTGCTTCGAAACTGCAATAGCCACGCTAGATTAATCTTTATACATATTTTTTTGCCTTTATATAAAGCACGTTCTTCAACAACAATAAACCCTCTTAATGACTCCACGGCTACTCAACTTATTTAACCGGAAGTTCTTGCATTCATCACAAAGTAATAACCTCCCCCCACTTAAGTCTCCTCCCCCTTCCGCCTTTTTACCTCCCTGTCCACCTCCCAGGGGATATGGTTTCACACATTTTACAAGTTCGGTTAACTCCATTTGCGCAGGCACAAATAACCCTTCTGACATGTGTCACAGCACTTGAAGGCAGAGCTTGCCCACCGTGAAAATGGCATTGTTCTCCCAGCATGCATTGCTATGGGCATCACGTCTGCCTTTCCCTAATTTGTCATGGCGGGTTGCCGCTCACCGACGGGAACTTTTCCATTTACCTGTCAGGGGATGCATTCGAATCACGTGGGGGAATAATTAGTCACACGGCGTCGCAACAGGAAGCAGTTGTCCCGTGAGGGTCCCCTTCAAATCTTCCAGAATGTCACAGCGTAGCAACTGCAGTCGTCCTGTTTAGTTTTTCCATTTCCTACAGTTGCTTTGCACACCCCTTTTCGATACCCCCCTCCCCTCCGGATCGTAGCAATTTCTCATCCGTTCTTCCAGACACTCTTTTACCAACATCTATTCCATATGACTTCGACTAACCGAGGGCATTGCTTGCGAAAACATTGACCTTCAATTACTGATGCAAAGGATGAAAAAAAAAAGAAACTGTTGTTGGGCTGGTTCATGAAAAATCATCTACCTTATGTTTTGTGGTTGATGCAAGAGATAAAGCCTCTTCTGAAGACGCCCTCATGATCTTGATTTTGAATTGCATCCATGCCTACGCAATTACGCGTGGAAAGCAGTTAGAAGGATAATAAATAATGAAGTACCTTTCTTTAACTGCGACAGAAGACGGTGTCCACTGCGATTTGGTTTAAAGTGTTCTTTCAAACAGAAGGGGACAGGCGCGAGGCTTTTGTTTTAATTTTACTCTCACGTGCAGTTATCGATTAATTTTCAATAAACAGGAACCGAGCGCTCGAGATAGTATCCACGTCACGCATGAGAGTTCAAAGGTCGGTAAATAAAGGGAGATTACAGAAGAAAAGAAATAAGATTGATTTGGTTTGTTTCCAGATAAACATCTCGTTGCTACTGCGAAAGGAAACGCTGCGAGAGGGGGTTGATAATGCTTGTGCTGCCATCTAGTAGCAAGTAATGTCTAATTAGGAGTTTTTTAAATTAATCAGTTTGAGTTGATGGACTGATAAACGTTCCACGTTTCTGTTCGTGTTTATATTTAAAAAAAAATATTTTCATTTTATCATCGGTGTATTCTGTAAATATTCACTTTTTAAGCTTGGCTACTGATCTAAGGGCAGCGTTGAGATTTATCTCAGCAAAATTCCCCGCCCTGCCCACGGTCAGTAGGGGACACCGATGGGCTTGGAAAGGCCGCCGTCCGTCAAATGGGACGTTAAGCCGTGGTCCCGTGTGTGGGAGAGCCATACCCCGTGCACGTTAAAGAACACGCTGGATGGCCTTGACGGGAGGCTACCATCTGTCTCCCAACAGCTGTTCCAGTGGGTACCCTCCCCCAACCTTCTCTGAGCCTTCGGGGTCCTTGTGACCTGGCCATTTAGCCCATGGTGTGCAAAAAAGTGCCTCTCAGAGGTAAAACAACCCAACTGATCTAAGGGATCTGGGTTCGAGCCCCGGGTAATGTGTCGTTTTTCTGCTGACGTCCTGCCATCCTCTCAGATCTTCTACTCTGGCATATAAACTGACAGGCTCCTGTCAGACCTCTGTGGCAAGCAGCTGCTTGAGGGGGTATTTATTTTTATTTTTTAAGAGATGAAAGAAATTTTTCTTTTGATACAATGCTATTTTTTTCTATTTCCTTACTCCACACGGGGAGGGGTAGTTCCGGTCGGTAAGCACGACTGGCTCGTAATCTGCAGTTTCCGGATTCAAATCGTAACTGTTAAGATTTATCTTCTCTTAACCCCTTTCTACCCTCCTGTCACGTGACACGAAGGTTGCCAGATCACTAATTTCTAAAAAAAAAATCGTTGCCAGATATTTTGTCTGAATTCTGTAATCAACCATAGTGTTCGGATATTTTTTAATATATATAATGCAATGAATATGGAGCGTGTGCAGTTACCGTTCACAGCAAACTGGAGCGGTTGCGGTAAATGTTCACATTGGATCGTATGAGCTCACAAAGACCTGGATCGTGTGGGCTCACTCACGGAAATATTGAGCGTGTGCAGTTACAGTTCACAGCAAACTGGAGCGGTTGCAGTAACTGCACACGCTCCAGTTTGCTGTGAACGGTAACTGGAGCGTGTACAGTTGCTTTACACGCTCCAGATATTTTTCCTGAATTCTGTAATCACGTGACACGAAGGTTGCCAGATCACTAATTTCTAAAAAAATCGTTGCCAGATATTTTTTCTGAATTCTGTAATCAACCATAGTGTTCGGATATTTATCTGAGCGACTGTACGATAAAGAACACGCTGGATGGCCTTGGCGGAAACATCTGTCGGTCGTTAACTAAGGTCCAGTGGTAAAACTACGTGCACAAAAATCCTACTCACAGAATAAAACAAACCTAACTCAAAATTAGATGTATTATGAATTAAAAAATTAATTTATTTAACTTCAAAAAGAAAAAAAAAAATGTTTTTATACACAAAAAACAAAAAATGAAGAAAAATGACCTTTTTTGTAGAAAGTTTCTAAAACATTCAACGGTACCATAAGCGAATCCAATCTACGAAGAAATCTCTTCTGTCGTATCGATAATCTCAACAGAATAAAAAAAGGAAAACTCCCAAATCCACGTTCTTATCAAAGTGGAACAAGGATTGCACGAGTCATCGTTCTCCCGAGGAATCTCGTAATCTCCTCTGATTTTACCTTTCACATATTCGTCTCGCTGAATGCTCCATCTTTCTCAGGTACAACTTTGCTAATGGGCAAAGAGCAGAAAGGATGCACAAGGAGAGAGAGAGAGAACCACATTCCTCCCACGTCGATGCCTGCACTAAATATAGGAACGGATCAGGAACACTAAGCACGTGAAGTGGGCCATGAAACGTGTCAGACAGCGGGAGGGGGGGCAGAAAAGGTTCCAATAGTCTACGATTCCTCCGGGATGAAATAAGATGCAGCATTTCAGGAGTCGCTGCTTGCAAACAAACTTTTGAGAGGTAAAAAAATTTCGTTTCGAGATTTCTTCCGAAGTGCCAATCAAAAGTTGTGTTGCTTACTGTAATGAGTTTTTCTCGGAGTCATCCTTTTGGAAAATTGCGAGGTTTATTTCTTAAGTAGGAGTTTGTTGGACAGCATGTTTTGTGGGCTTATCGGAATGTATCCTTAAGGATGACATAAATTTCTTGTGTTCAGTGTCATTTTTTTTATTTCTGTCACTTACAGCTGAGAGTTCACTGTCATTGTCGTGCTTATTAAATAATTTAAATGAGTATAATTTGGTTAAAGAAAGGAAGAGGAACGAGGAGTATTTAGTCACTTATCACAAATATTTAAGCAACTCTTTATAACCGACCGTCGGATGGAACGTTAAGCCGTGGCCCCGTGTGCGGGAGAGCCATACCCTGTGCACGTTAAAGAACGCGCTGGATGGCCTTGACGAGAGACTACCATCTGTCCCCCAACAGCTGTTCCAGTGGGTTCCCTCCCCCAACTTTCTCTGAGTCTTCGGGATCCTTGTGACCTGGCAATTTAGCCCATGGTGTGCAAAAAAGTGCCACTCAAGGATAAAACAGGGGCGGGGTGGCTCAGTCGGTAGCGCGCCAGGCTCGTAATCTGTAGTTCCCAGGTTCGAGTCCCAGCTGGGTCAGCGTTGAGATTTATCTCCGCAAAAATTCCCCGCCCTGCCCACGGTCAGTAGGGGACACCGATGGGCTTGGCAAGGCCGCCGTCCGTCGGATGGGACGTTAAGCCGTGGCCCCGTGCGCGGGAGAGACATACCCTGTGCACGTTAAAGAACACGCTGGATGGCCTTGACGGGAGGCTACCATCTGTCTCCCAACAGCTGTTCCAGTGGGTCCCCTCCCCCAACCTTCTCTGAGCCTTCGTGGTCCATGTGACCTGGCCATTTAGCCCATGGTGTGCAAAGAAGTGCCGCTCAGAGGTAAAACAACCCAACAACTCTTTATAACCGTCAGTCGGATGGGGCGTTAAGCCGTGGCCCCGTGTGCGGGAGAGCCATACCCTGTGCACGTTAAAGAACGCGCTGGATGGCCTTGACGAGAGACTACCATCTGTCCCCCAACAGCTGTTCCAGTGGGTTCCCTCCCCCAACTTTCTCTGAGTCTTCGGGGTCCTTGTGACCTGGCCATTTAGCCCATGGTGTGCAAAAACGTGCCACTCAAGGATAAAACAACCCAACCTAGAGAAGGATTCTCTCAATAACAACGCACACTGTGAGTTTAGTACTTCTCACTGAGAACCAGGAACTGAATTCTGATCATGAAAATTCCTGTTTCATTACGATAACTATATACACCGCCTGGCCAAATCATTATGAGTACTGTAATGTGCAAGAAGTACCACGAAACACTCCAATGCACTCAAAACTTGTCACTGACTTAAGTATTCTACGTCACTAACACTTCCATTGTATGTGGCCACAGACTTCACACCTAAACTGGGAATTTGCACTTGATGCAACTAGCTATCAAACCCTCGTCTGAATTTTACTGATCATATGAAGCGATCAGAGGGGCAATCGATCAGAATGGCTCAGTCGCTAGCGCTCTAGTCTAGTAATGTACAGTTCTCAGGTTCGAGTCCTGCTAGCATTGAGATTTATCTCCGCTAAACCCCCCCCCCCCCCGCCTCTGTCAGAAAAGGGATACTGATAAGCTTGGAAAGGCCGTCGTTCATCGGAAGGGGTGTAACGTCATGGCTTTGTATGCGGGAGAGAGTCATACTCTGTGAACGTTAAAGAATACAACAAATGGCCTTGATGGGAGGTTCCCATTTGTATTTTCTATAGTTTTCCAGTGGATCACCTTCTCTGAGATTTAAGAGTTCGAATCCCATCTGGACCAGCGTTGAGATTTATCTCCTCAAAACTCCCCGCCATCGGTCAGTAGGGGACACTGATGGATTTCGAAAGGTCGCCGTCCGTCGGATGAGACGTTAAGCCGTGGTTCCATGTGCGGGAGAGCCATACCCTTTGCACGTTAAAGAACACACTGGATGGCCTTGACGGGAGGGTATCATCTGCCTCCCAACAGCTGTTCCAGTGGGTCCCTCCCCCAACCTTCTGAGCTTTCGGGGTCTTTGTGACCTGACCATTTAGGCCATTATGTGCAAAAAAAGTGTCGCTCAGAGGTAAAACAACCCAACCTTCTCTGAGCCCTTGGGGTCCTTGTAACCTTACCATTTAGCTCACTGTATGCCGAAAAGTGATGCTCAGAAGTAAACCCAATCGATGCGATTCATATGAACACTGATCAGAGGAAAGAGATCCCAAAGAGAAAGCAGCATCCCAACTGAAGTCCTCCTCCTGAGAATGTTACTTCGTCGATCGTCACGTAAACAGTTTTACAAACCCTCCGGCATCCACTGATGCGTATCATGATGTAATTTAGTCTCTAATCAGGTCGGGATCGGTTTAAGGATACACTTAATGTGCTCGAACATATTAATTAGCTTTCATGAATATCACAGTAATTTTCGTCTTTTTTTTTTTGCTTTCTAATTTCACTTAGCGATCGTATCTGGAATTGCAATTACGAGATAACTCAGAGAAGCTGTTATTTTAGGAGAGATGACGTCACTTCAGTCTTCAACCGTAAAAATCGAAAGGGAAACGGGGCAGAATTTAACGTCCAAAAAGTGATTGATGGGTCATCACTCGAATTAGGGGAGGGATTCACTCATAATAAGCAGCGTGAGAGGAGTCATAACATTAGATTTTCTTATTAGAGTCCAATTGTGCCTGCTTTCAGTGAAATGGGATACCGAAGGGCATGAAAAGCTCATCGCCTGAGGGGCGGGGGTGGCTCAGTCGGTAGCGCGCCAGGCTCGTAATCTGTAGTTCCCAGGTTCGAGTCCCAGCTGGGTCAGCGTTGAGATTTATCTCTGCAAGATTCCCTGCCCTACCCACGGTCAGTAGGGGACACCGATGGGCTTGGAAAGGCCGCCGTCCGTCAGATGGGACGTTAAGCCGTGGACCCGTGTGCGGGAGAGCCATACCCTGTGCACGTTAAAGAACAAGCTGGATGGCCTTGACGGGAGGCTACCATCTGTCTCCCAACAGCTGTTCCAGTGGGTCCCCTCCCCCAACCTTCTCTGAGCCTTCGGGGTCCTTGTGACCTGGCCATTTAGCCCATGGTGTGCAAAAAAGTGCCGCTCAGAGGTAAAACAACCCAACCCAATAGTGGAGGATCTATGGTCTTGGAGGTATTATTTGTTCACCTAAATAACCCTATATCCGAAAATTCAAATTTGGAGGGCCATCACCAGCACGGGGCCCTACTTCTGCACATAATGCGTGACTTGTGCACGTTAAAGAACACTCTGGATGGCCTTTATGGGAGACTTCCATCTGTGTAGTAATAGCTGCCCAGTGGGTCCTTTTTCCCCAACCTTTTGTGAGCTCTCGTGACCAGGCTATTTAGACCGCTGTGTGCAAGGGCCGATCAGAGGTAAAAAAACAACCCTAAACCTAGTAAGCAAATTTAATCAGGAAAGCCATTTGCTGTTGAATTCTGACAAGTAATCAGTTCTCGATTAATGAAAAGATTTTAAAGATGCTTTCCACGTGATATTTTTTAACCGTGGTTGGATCCAAACGAGTCTAATGAAGTCTTATTATTCGCAGTGTGGTGATGATGTGTGTAAAATCTACCTCTTCGAAAGTCAATGGGAAGCTAACGTCAAAGTTCTATAACTTCTAAATTTTTTTTTGTTTCGAAAAATGTGATTGCAGATAAAGATCTCAATCAGTTAAATCAATATCTCGATTTTCAACAACATTCGTTCAGTATTTAATGAGTTATGGAAGTTTGAATATTTAACAACAGCAATGCCAATCTTAAGAAGCTTATACAAAACTGAAGAATAGTGAAAGAATTCTTTACACAAGTTTCTGAAATGCATACTAATTTTATTAATTGATATAAATATATTAATATTGTATATTAATATTATATAACTTAATATATATATATATATTAATATTAATATTGTATATTAATTAATATAAGTATATTAATTGATATAATGCTTACAAAGTTTTAATTAACTTAGGAAGTCAATTTCTATTACTGGCATTGCTATTGTTAAATATTCAAACTTCCATAACTCATTACTCATTCAGTATTTACTGAACGAATATTGTAGAAAATCGAGATATTGATTTATTTGATTGAGATCTTTATCTGCAATCACATTTTTCAAGACAAAAAAAAAACTTATTTTAAAAGTTTTATAGAGCTTTGGCTTTAGCTTCCCATTGACTTAACATGGGGATTTTCCTTAATTTATGGAAATTAAAGTGTATATCGACTAGATACTGAGCTTTACAAATATATCGACTGGATACTGAGCTTCACAAATGTATTGACTGGATACTGAGCTTCACAATATATTGGCTGGATATTGAACTTTACAAATATATCGGCTGGATATTGAACTTCACAAATATATCGACTGGATACTGAGCAGTACAATATATCGACTGGATACTGAGCTTCGCAAATGTATTGACTGGATACTGAGCTTTACAATATATTGGCTGGATATTGAACTTTACAAATATATCGGCTGGATATTGAACTTCACAAATATATCGACTGGATACTGAGCCGTACAATATATCGACTGGATACTGAGCTCCACAAATGCATTGACTGGATACTGAACTTTACAAATATATCGACTGAATACCGAGTTTCATAAATGTATTGACTGGATACTGAGCTTCACAAATATATCGACTGGATACTGAGCTTCACAAATGTATTGACTGAATACTGAGCTTCACAAATGCATTGACTGGATATTGAACTTTACAAATATATCGACTGGATACCGAGTTTCATAAATATATCAAATGGATACTGAGCTTCAAACATTTTGTGTCCTGCGAAGAACTTGCGAGGTTTGTAAAAACCAAACAATGGATTATATTGTGCGAAATTGAGCATTTTTTTTGACCTGCAAAAAGGTCCGAAATTCAAAGAAATAAAAAACAGGCTCCTTGAAAACGCCCATGAATGGTTCCACTCTCCCGCCTTCTCGCGTATGAAATGCATCATTAAGACGTGAATCTGAGACATGAACTCCGTCTCTTCTGCGTCCTTGTGCATTTACAAGAAGTCTGGCGTCCTTATACTAACGCAATGGATGATAAATAAAACTTCTGATTCTAATCTGATATAGCAGCTGCGAAAAATTCCTTAATTTCAAATAAAAAAATTACTTTTTTAACCTCTCAATTAGGCATGAAGTATAGTGTTATGTACATACATAAACATATATAAACCCGACTGTGTAGTAACAGAGATTTTAAGCAAACACAGTACCATTTATTATTTATTTATTATGCAAATCCTCGGCATAATATTTTCATCGGAAATTCTAATTGATCTACTGCACTTTGTGAATAAATCTATTACTCCATTTTTTTTAACTTCGGGTGGCAGAAAGGTTAGCGTGCTGGGCTATTGATAAAAAGGACCCGGATTTAAGCCAGGATTACGAATTTCGTGTCTTAAACCTTCTTTGTGGCACATTATACTGACAAGCTCATGTCAGGCCTTTTTGGTAAGCAGCTGCTTGTAGGATCATACTCTCTTACCATAACATAAAGCAAGGACAAATATGTACATTGCCCTAATGAAATAACAATCTTTCCATGTTATTTCAATGTTAATCTAAATTCGAAGCTCTATAACTTCTCTAACATGCATCCTCATCCTCAAGCAGCCATGGGCTACAGAGGTCCAACTAGACCGCGTAGTTTAATTCTCCAAGCATATCTGTCCTGAGCTACATCTACTGCATCTGGCCACTGCACACCAATTCTAACAAGGTGTTGTTTGACATTGTCTGCCCACCGCATCCTAGGTCTCCCCCTCCTTCTGAGACCTTTAGGCACACTGTTCATAACCCTATTCGCCAATCTATAATTATTCATACGGGCAACATGGCCAAACCAACGGAGTCTCTCTCTGCACAATATGCTGCTTAAAGGAGGTTGCAGACTCCTTTGCCTAACCTCATCATTAGTTACAAAGTTGAACCACCAAATACCCAAGATACTGCATAAGCATCTAGAATCAAAAGCATCTAATTTCCTGTTATCTTGTTTACAAAGTGTCCAAGTTTCACTACCATAACTAACCATAGAAAGAACCAAACTATTATACAGTCTAATTTTAGTCTTTAGGTGTATACGCCTATTTCTCCACACTCTCCATATATTCTTAAAAGTCCCGGCAGCAATCCCTATTCGTCTGTTAATCTCATGCCGCACATCACCATTATCTGTTACATAGCTCCCAAGATAATTAAACTGTGACACCTGCTCAAGACTGCAACCATTCAGATTAACTGAATCACAGCCTGCCTGACCAATTTTCATCACTTTAGTTTTCTCTCTGTTTATAACCAAACCTACTCTACTACCAGTCTCATCAACAACTCGAATGAAAGAGTTCATCTCATCAACATCATTTGCAAAAAGGGCTAAATCATCAGCATGATCTAAATCAGAAATTTTCGTATCTCCAGCCCATTTAAGGCCAAAATCTTTCCCTTGAAGTGAATTTCGCATAACGTAATCAATAACCAATCTAAAGAGAAAACGAGACAAAGTGCACCCTTGTCGAACACCAGAAGTAATGCTAAACCAATTGCTACAAGCCTTACCAACTCTCACACATGGCTCAGTGTTATTATAGAGCGCTTTCATTATGTTAATTAACTTGTCTGGTTTTTTTTTTTTTAGAGTCTAATATGCATTTAACGGAAAAATGTGACTGAAGATAAATTAAAGATCGTAATCAAATCTACTTTAATCTCGATTTTCGAGAATATTCGTTCAGTATTTAAAAAAGTATGGGAGCTGGAATATTTAACTATAAAGCACACTACTAAAAAAAATGCATATTTTATTAAATCGTTTAAAACAATACTTTTAATTTAAGTTTTAATTATTTCTGAGGTAAATTCTTAGGACTCATTACTGTTTAACATTCCAACTTCCATAACTCTTTAAATACTGAAAGAATATTGTAAAATAAATCGAGATTTCAATAGATTAATGATATTCAATTTATCATCACTGATATTTTGCCATTAAATGCATATTGGAGAAGTTATAGAGCATCGAATTCCCATTGATATAGATGTATTACTATTTGAATAGGGCATAGGGAAAGCTCTTAGCAAACATCTAGAAGTATGTTTCGTTCATTTTAAACATGGTTGAAAAATTATGGTTGCGATGGTAATCTCCGCGGACTTCAACCATCTGCTGATCAAAGCATATAATATTATATAAGACATATTAAACGCCGTGGCTTAATGCCGAGCCTGTGCTTCAATTGTGCCGAATAAAAATTAAATAAATACCCCCTCAAGCAGCTGCTTGCCACAGAAGTCTGACAGGAGCCTGTCAGTTTATATGCCACGGTAGAAGGTCTGAGAGGATGGTAGGACCTCAGCAGAAAACAACGAGTCCGTCTGGTATAGCGTTGAGATTTATCTCTCTAAACTCCCCCGCCTTCCTCAAGGTCAGTAGGGGATACCGATGGGCTTGGAAGGCCGTCGCCCGTCGGATGGGACGTTAAGCCGTGGTCCCGTGTGCGGGAGAACCATACACTGTGCACTTTAAAGAACACGCTGGATGGTTTTGACGGGAGGCTACGATCTGTTTCCCCCCAGCTATCCAGTGGGTTTCTTCCCCCCAGCCTTCTCTGAGCCCTCGGGGTCCTTGTGACGTGGCCATTTAGCCCATTGTGTGCAAAAAAGGTGCAGCAGAGGTCAAACAACCCAACTTTTGTTGGGGTCTTTGTGGCCTAGCCATTTAGCCCATTGTATGCAACAAAGATGCCGCAGAGGTAAAACAACCCAACTTTTGTTGGGGTCTTTGTGACCTGATCATTTAGCCCATTGTGTGAAAAGAAGTGCCGTCAGAGGTAAAACAACCTGACTCTTATGCTTAGGATGAGTGGGTGGTCACGAAGACTGGCGAAAATCACCGCAACATCCTAAGTGCCTTTCTTCATTTGATCATCCTACATCTCCTGCCACACTCACTGCTCGAGTTTGCCGTGATAAATTCGCTCGCAGATTTAGCCGAAATATTTAACAAGTTCACCAAAACGATAAAGTTGCTGGAACAAATGTAAACTCTTTTTAACAACAGTGTGTTACAACATAATAACCGCACTATAAAAAAGTGTCAAACGGGATGGGAGGAGAGAAGCGAGAAAGAGGGAGGGGGGCAGACTGAAGGTAGGGCAAATAAAAAAAAAAACTATTCCGGGGGGCAAAGAGGGGATATGAGCAGAGGTGAATAAGCAAGGCTGGCAACACTGGGGTTCGCGTGCAGAACGCCCTCTGCCGGCGGCGGTGCGTGAGGATTCTGACAAGCGCGCCAATAAATCTTTGAGCGGGAAGAGAAAACTGAAATAAATAAAGCAAAGAAGCAAGAAAAAACGAAAACGATGTGTCGCGTGAGGACCGTGAGAGCGCACGTGCTCATGGCCGGCGCGCAGGTGTACACCAATCAAGAGCAGAGTGAGATGTTCTGCCTGGGGATCGTTGGAGCCAGGAGGTTACCATCGCAACCACAATTAGAAGCATCAGTTGAAGCTATGAAGGGAACGAAGAAATGATGCCAGACAATGACGATATTTTAATATTTACCATCATTGATTTAAAAAAAAATTTTTTTTTAACACTCTGATCATGTTTATCCTTTTTTCTGTTTTTAATTTCGAGTGTGTTAAGGAGAAAACAAAAATGATCATCGTCACTAACACCGTTTTTAGATCGGTTTTTAGACCGTTTGCAGAAGAAAATGAGCTAATGTTTTCAAATTATCGTTTGTTCCTGTTTGTAAAAATTCAACCTTTTTTTTTAGATATGTGAAAATATTCTTTTTGTTTACGAGTCGCACTTTCTGAATTTCTCAATAGCTTTTAATAGTGCCCTCTAACGGTGGAAAAAGTTGGAAATTAAAAACTTTAATAAACAAATATTAGGTAGAAGTTTGAAATCTTACTGCTAGAGTGTTATAGTGAAGAGATTGACAATGGCAGCAGTGGTTTCATCCATAACCACCAGGGTGCGTGGAAAAGCGCAACTTTTTTTTTTCTTTTAAGGTTGGGTTGGGTTGTTTTACCTCTGAGCGGCACTTTTTTGCACACCATGGGCTAAATGGCCAGGTCACATGGACCCCGAAGGCTCAGAGAAGGTTGGGTGAGGGGACCCACTGGAACAGCTGTTGGGAGACAGATGGTAGCCTTCCGTCAAGGCCATCCAGCGTGTTCTTTAACGTGCACACGGTATGGCTCTCCCACACACGGGGCCACGGCTTAACGTCCCATCAGGCGGACGGCGGCCTTTCCACGCCCATCGGTGTCCCCTACTGACCGTGGGCAGGGCGGGGAATTTTGCGGAGATAAATCTCAACGCTGACCCAGCTGGGACTCGAACCTGGGAACTGCAGATTACGAGCCTGGCGCGCTACCGACTGAGCCACCCTGCCCCCTTTTCTTTTAAGAGATAAATAAAAAATTTTTTATTTTATAGTACTTGTAAAATATTACTATTTAAATTTTTTAACAATTTCCATTATCTCATATTTCCATTGTTGTGTGTGTGTGTGTGGGGGGGGGGGGGGGCATTAGAGGCATAAATAAAAAATTTCTTTTTGAAAACGAGTACCAGATATTTGCCTAGGAAAATTTTTATTTTACATATATAATTATTCCTGTGTACAAATTGTGTTACATTATTTACACATGTCTATACGAAGGAGGATTTAGCTCTCAGTAATTTTTTTATTTTTTTTAATGAAACCTACCTGACGATAAAATAAAGATCTCAATCACATCTGTCCAAATATAATTTTCTGCAATATTCGTCCGATATTTATAGATATGGAAGCTGTAATATATATCTGTAGCGCGCCAGGCTCGCAATCTGTAGTTCCCAGGTTCGAGTCCCATCTGAACCAGCGTTGAGATTTATCTCCGCTAAGTCCTACTCTTGTTCCGGTGAGAAAGGGGACATGGATGGATATTGAAAAGGCCTGCCGTCCGTCAGATAGGACGTAAAGCCGTGTCTCCGTGTGCGGGAAAACCATACCCCGTGCACGTTAAAGAACACATTAGATGTCCTTGAGGGAAGGCTACCATCTGTCTCCTAATAGCTGTTCAGTGGGTTCCTTTCCTCCAGGGGCGGGGGGTAGCTCAGTCGGTACGGCGCCAGACTCGTAATCTGTAGTTCCCAGGTTCGAGTCCCAGCTGGGTCAGCGTTGAGATTTATCTCCGCAAAAATTCCCCGCCCTGCTCACGGTCAGTAGGGGACACCGATGGGCTTGGAAAGGCCACCGTCCGTCGGATGGGACATTAAGCCGTGGCCCCGTTTGCGGGACAGCCATACCCTGTGCACGTTAAAGAACACGCTAGATGGCCTTAACGGTAGGCTACCATCTGTCTCCCAACAGCTGTTCCAGTGGGTCCCCTCCCCCCACCTTCTCTGAGCCTTCGGGATCCATGTGACCTGGCCATTTAGCCCATGGTGTGCAAAAAAGTGCCGCTCAGAGGTAAAAACAACCCAACAACCTTTCCTCAAACCATCTCTGAGTTTTTGGGGTCCTTGTGACCTGCTCATTTAACCCATTGTGGGCAAAAAACACCGCTCAGAGGTAAAACAACCCAGTGAAGTACCTACTACTAAAGTGCATGTATACATCCACATAGAGAGAACCTTGTTTATGCTACCACCGACAACCATGTCTGCGAAAAGGTGATTTCTGATTCTGGTCATGTCCCCACATCAGAGCAATTAGATGAGCTGTTGCAGTGCAGAGCCTTTTCACGGATTCCCCTTACATCTCGGGCTACCTCTTCTGTCTATAGTTAGTAGCCTGTCACTCATGACGTTTACGCCATGATGACCCTCGTAAATAGCGGCTCTTTTCTTTCTCTTTCTCGCTCTCTGTGGTCGGCAGTGACGCGTCTGTCGGATGTTATTCCCTTACCTTTCCCTGAAAGGAAAGAGCTACACCAGGGGGCAGCGATTGTCGAATCAGCAGTCCTCTGGTGGTGAGAGGAAGTTGCCAGAATGGAATGGGATAATAATGGCATTTGTGATTATTCATAGTTGGCCACGTTCACGGCTATTATTACCTCTGGACACACCGCGTGGTGCATGATAAGGAGGGGAAGGGCACGGGGGACGGGCCACGGGACACCACGCAGTGCGATTTATGATTTCTGAACTGGAAAAGAGGAAATAAATGAAGTAAATATTAACCATTTAGAACTCCGCTTATTGTCAGTTCGTAAACGGTAATTGAGCGATTGGTTTCCGGTGCGAAGGGATGTGTGGCTCGAGATGAATGATTCCACCTTTTTTAGGTCTGCTGGTGAGTCGATTCGAATTGGTATTGGAATTTTCACAGCAGGAACTGAGTGGAGTCAAATTGGGATTCAAATCCGAAGATGAGTGGATTCAAATTAAAAAAAAATAATTTAGTATAGTTTCACAATCTCAGTTGTAACTGAACTGAAATTAGTGTTCAGCTACAATTTAATTTCTCTTTTTTTTTTTGGTCATTTGCAAATTTTAGTGCCATCTAACTGGTGAAACGGGTTGTTGTGTTGTTTTACCTCTGAGCGGCCCTTTTTTGCACACCATGGGCTAAATGGCCAGGTCACATGGACCCCGAAGGCTCAGAGAAAGTTGGGGGAGGGGACCCACTGGAACAGCTGTTGGGAGACAGATGGTAGCCTCCCGTCAAGGCCATCCAGCGTGTTCTTTAACGTGCACAGGATATGGCTCTCTCCCGCACACGGGGCCACGGATTAACGTCCCATCCGACGGACGGCGACCTTTCCAAGCCCATCGGTGTCCCCTACTGACCGTGGCCAGGGCAGGGAATTTTTCGGAGATGAATCTCAACGCTGACCCAGCTGGGACTCGGACCTGGGAACTACAGATTACGAGCCTGGCGCGCTACCGACTGAGCCACCCCCGCCCCACTGGTGAAGCCTCTTATGGAGGATTCGCATAATGCCATTGGTAATATCTTAAAAGAAGTTATCCAACCAAAAAAAGAATTATGATCTCTATTTCAAGAATTAAGTTCAGAGTTTACTCTGTAAAAAAATATTATCTCAATCTTTTTTCTTTTTTGTATATATTTGTCGTAACTGAAATTTTTTTGTATATATTTTTCGTTACTGAAAATTTTTTTTGTATATATTTGTTGTAACTGAAATCTTTTTTTTTTCTTTTCTTTTTTGTATATATTTGTCGTAATTGAAATTTTTTTCTTTTCTTTTTTGTATATATTTGTCGCAACTGAAATCTTTTTTTCTTTTTTGTATATATTTTTCGTAACTGAATTTTTTTTTGTATATATTTGTTGTAACTGAAATATTTTTTCTTCTTCTTTTTTTGCATATATTTGTCGTAACTGAAATCTTTTTTTTTTCCCTCATCATCATCAATACACATCAAACTTTGCATTGTTTTAACTCTTTGCAGGAATATTCAGACTCATTCAGTTTTTCTTTCCTTCTAGCACAAAATGCACCTCAGAGGAAGCAGAGGCGGGAAAGAACCACTTTCAACCGGGCTCAACTGGATATTCTGGAGGCCCTGTTCAACAAGACCAGATATCCGGATATATTCATGAGAGAGGAAGTCGCTCTCAAGATTAACCTGCCGGAGTCTAGGGTGCAGGTCAGTATTTTCTTTTTCGTTTTATTTCGCTTTAATTAATGTAAAGATGTTTTACTCAGAGAACTATTGCATTCATTCTTTATTAGGCTTATTTACTCATAAATTTAATTTCATTAATGCGTTTCATCTTATAATCCAAGGCTCGAGTGTCAGCTGCACATGCGTTGAGAATTTTCTTTATTAAACATCCCTTCTGCCATCGGTGAGTTGGGTTGCAAAAAAGTGCACTATGAGCTGCACTTTTTTGCACACAATGAGCTAAATGGCCAGGTCACAAGGACACCAAGTGCTCAGAGAAGGTTGGGAGAGGAGACCCACTGGAACAGCTGTTGGGAGACAGATGGTAGCCTCCCGTCAAGGCCATCCAGCGTGTTCTTTAACGTTGGGTTGTTTTACCTCTGAGCGGCACTTTTTTGCACACCATGGGCTAAATGACCAGGTCACATGAACCCCAAAGGCTCAGAGAAGGTTGGCAGAGGGGACCCACTGGAACAGCTGTTGGGAGACAGATGATAGCCTCCCGTCAAGGCGACCAAGCGTGTTCTTTATCGTGCACACGGGGCCACGGCTTAACGTTCCATCCGACGGACGGCAGCCTTTCCAAGCCCATCGGTGTCCCCTATTGACCGCAGGCAGGGCTGGAAATTTTGCGGAGATAAATCTCAATGCTCACCCATCTGGAACTAGAACATAGGAACTACAGATTATGAGCCTGACGCGCTACCGACTGAGCCACCCCCGCCCCTAGGTTAGCAGTTATAGGTTAGTTTCCCATTAACATAAAATTGGAAATTCTTTAATGAATTTGGTAGGGTGCGACATCTCTGTTTATCTTGATTTTAAGTTTCACAGCAAAACGTAAAGAAACAATCTATGACCAGTGTAATTTCCACGTCACATTTCATTCTAAAATATCTTTCCTATTTCCAGGTATGGTTCAAGAATCGCCGTGCCAAATGTCGTCAGCAACAACAACAGAATGGAAATTCCAAAGGAAAAGTGAGGAAACCGAAAAGCCCCCTCCCATCATCCTCAACCTCTCCATCATTTTCCACTTCACCCACATTGACCAACTTGGACAATTTTAAGAATTCCCCAGTGATTAGCGGTTTATCTTGTCCAAGTTCTCCTTCAGACTCCATTGTGACCTCCCCTAGTGTTCCTAGTGCTACAACTAGCATCTGGAGCCCAGTTTTTACATCGAACTCAGAGATGCTGCCCATGAACAGCAGTTGCATGCAACGACCGACAAACAGTACTGCCTATCAGTATAACTGTCAAGCGACATTAAATCCGAACTGGAATCCACAAAATTCGTACGCACCTTCACCTTATTATGGGAACAACATAGATTATTCTATGCCACCTCCAATGGCTCATTTTAGTAGTGGTATGGCAAATCATATGAATTGAACATGGCTCATTTTAATCATTTGAATATGAAGTTTTTAACCTAAATGATGCGTTTTAGATTTTTAATTGAAATTGTATTCATAAGAGGAAAAACAAAGGGAGTAGTAGTGGATTTTTAAACACCTTGATGTGGTTTATTTTTTGAAATATATCAATGAATTTATGCGAATGAAGTTTGAAAACTCCATATTTGAGGAGGCACATGATATTTGGTAGCATTTCATTAAAATAAAAATAACAGATCGAAAATTGACGGAATGTACAGGACGCTGGTTTTCAAACCGAACATTTTTTTTTAACAAATTTAACAATGATGGAAATTCGATAAACATAAAGTTTTAATATTTCTGAATATATATACCCAACTAAAAATAATTTTTTATTTTTTATCTTTCTTCAGACTCCATCTTAACCTAATTATTTTTTTGAAAGTACATGTTGGAGTTTAGTTGAAGCCTGAGTTTAATTGGTCTCAGCTGGATCTGGCTCGGGCTCAATCGCAGTTTTGTTTCTAATTCATATTGTAATTGTGAGGAAACAACGTGAAAAAATAATTTTTCTGATTATAGTTTCAACATTTAATAAGTCACCAGCAATTGAAAATTAACATCACATCAATAATTTTGTCTTTTTCACTAATGATCCGTTCTTAGAGTTTATAATGACGCTACTGAAAATCTTTTATATTCTACCAAGCATTCCTAATGGTTTTCCTTCCAAACTGTTTTAAAATTTTATTTAGACCTTCAAATAAGTTTTTTTTAACCTTAACAGCCTATATAGTTCACGTTACTAAACTATATTCGGGTTAAAGACAATATTTCCCAAGTTAAGTTGGCTAAGTTCTAAATAGACAATTGAAAAATTCTGTTTGAGTTTTCCTTCTAACTCTTGGGGAAAGGGGAGAGCGAGTTTTATTCTTTTTTTTTAAATAGACAATTGAAATATTCTTTTTGAGTTCTCTTTCTAACCCCTGGGGAAAGGGGAGAGCGAGTTTTATTCTTTTTTTTAAATAGACAATTGAAATATTCTTTTTGAGTTCTCTTTCTAACCCCTGGGGAAAGGGGAGAGCGAGTTTTAATCTTTTTTTTTAAATAGACAATTGAAATATTCTTTTTGAGTTCTCTTTCTAACCCCTGGGGAAAGGGGAGAGCGAGTTTTATTCATTTTTTTAAATAGACAATTGAAATATTCTTTTTGAGTTCTCTTTCTAACCCCTGGGGAAAGGGGAGAGCGAGTTTTATTCTTTTTTTTTAAATAGACAATTGAAATATTCTTTTTGAGTTCTCTTTCTAACCCCTGGGGAAAGGGGAGAGCGAGTTTTAATCTTTTTTTTAAATAGACAATTGAAATATTCTTTTTGAGTTCTCTTTCTAACCCCTGGGGAAAGGGGAGAGCGAGTTTTATTCTTTTTTTTAAATAGACAATTGAAATATTCTTTTTGAGTTCTCTTTCTAACCCCTGGGGAAAGGGGAGAGCGAGTTTTAATCTTTTTTTTTAAATAGACAATTGAAATATTCTTTTTGAGTTCTCTTTCTAACCCCTGGGGAAAGGGGAGAGCGAGTTTTATTCTTTTTTTTAAATAGACAATTGAAATATTCTTTTTGAGTTCTCTTTCTAACCCCTGGGGAAAGGGGAGAGCGAGTTTTATTCTTTTTTTTAAATAGACAATTGAAATATTCTTTTTGAGTTCTCTTTCTAACCCCTGGGGAAAGGGGAGAGCGAGTTTTAATCTTTTTTTTTAAATAGACAATTGAAATATTCTTTTTGAGTTCTCTTTCTAACCCCTGGGGAAAGGGGAGAGCGAGTTTTATTCTTTTTTTTAAATAGACAATTGAAATATTCTTTTTGAGTTCTCTTTCTAACCCCTGGGGAAAGGGGAGAGCGAGTTTTAATCTTTTTTTTTAAATAGACAATTGAAATATTCTTTTTGAGTTCTCTTTCTAACCCCTGGGGAAAGGGGAGAGCGAGTTTTATTCATTTTTTTAAATAGACAATTGAAATATTCTTTTTGAGTTCTCTTTCTAACCCCTGGGGAAAGGGGAGAGCGAGTTTTATTCTTTTTTTTTAAATAGACAATTGAAATATTCTTTTTGAGTTCTCTTTCTAACCCCTGGAGAAAGGGGAGAGCGAGTTTTATTCTTTTTTTTAAATAGACAATTGAAATATTCTTTTTGAGTTCTCTTTCTAACCCCTGGGGAAAGGGGAGAGCGAGTTTTATTCTTTTTTTTAAATAGACAATTGAAATATTCTTTTTGAGTTCTCTTTCTAACCCCTGGGGAAAGGGGAGAGCGAGTTTTATTCTTTTTTTTAAATAGACAATTGAAATATTCTTTTTGAGTTCTCTTTCTAACCCCTGGGGAAAGGGGAGAGCGAGTTTTATTCTTTTTTTTAAATAGACAATTGAAATATTCTTTTTGAGTTCTCTTTCTAACCCCTGGGGAAAGGGGAGAGCGAGTTTTATTCTTTTTTTTTAAATAGACAATTGAAATATTCTTTTTGAGTTCTCTTTCTAACCCCTGGGGAAAGGGGAGAGCGAGTTTTATTCTTTTTTTTAAATAGACAATTGAAATATTCTTTTTGAGTTCTCTTTCTAACCCCTGGGGAAAGGGGAGAGCGAGTTTTATTCTTTTTTTTAAATAGACAATTGAAAAATTCTTTTTGAGTTCTCTTTCTAACCCCTGGGGAAAGGGGAGAGCGAGTTTTATTCTTTTTTTTAAATAGACAATTGAAATATTCTTTTTGAGTTCTCTTTCTAACCCCTGGGAAAAGGGGAGAGCGAGTTTTATTCTTTTTTTTAAATAGACAATTGAAATATTCTTTTTGAGTTCTCTTTCTAACCCCTGGGGAAAGGGGAGAGCGAGTTTTATTCTTTTTTTTTAAATAGACAATTGAAATATTCTTTTTGAGTTCTCTTTCTAACCCCTGGGGAAAGGGGAGAGCGAGTTTTATTCTTTTTTTTAAATAGACAATGGAAAAATTCTTTTTGAGTTCTCTTTCTAACCTCTGGGGAAAGGGGAGAGCGAGTTTTATTCTTTTTTTTTTAAATAGACAATTGAAATATTCTTTTTGAGTTCTCTTTCTAACCCCTGGGAAAAGGGGAGAGCGAGTTTTATTCTTTTTTTTAAATAGACAATTGAAATATTCTTTTTGAGTTCTCTTTCTAACCCCTGGGGAAAGGGGAGAGCGAGTTTTATTCTTTTTTTTAAATAGACAATTGAAAAATTCTTTTTGAGTTTTCCTTCTAACCCCTGGGGAAAGGGGAGAGCGAGTTTTAATCTTTTTTTTTAAATAGACAATTGAAATATTCTTTTTGAGTTCTCTTTCTAACCCCTGGGGAAAGGGGAGAGCGAGTTTTATTCTTTTTTTTAAATAGACAATTGAAATATTCTTTTTGAGTTCTCTTTCTAACCCCTGGGGAAAGGGGAGAGCGAGTTTTATTCTTTTTTTTAAATAGACAATTGAAAAATTCTTTTTGAGTTCTCTTTCTAACCTCTGGGGAAAGGGGAGAGCGAGTTTTATTCTTTTTTTTTAAATAGACAATTGAAATATTCTTTTTGAGTTCTTTTTCTAACCCCTGGGAAAAGGGGAGAGCGAGTTTTATTCTCTTTTTTAAATAGACAATTGAAATATTCTTTTTGAGTTCTCTTTCTAACCCCTGGGGAAAGGGGAGAGCGAGTTTTATTCTTTTTTTTAAATAGACAATTGAAAAATTCTTTTTGAGTTCTCTTTCTAACCCCTGGGGAAAGGGGAGAGCGAGTTTTATTCTTTTTTTTAAATAGACAATTGAAATATTTCTTTTTGAGTTCTCTTTCTAACCCCTGGGAAAAGGGGAGAGCGAGTTTTATTCTTTTTTTTAAATAGACAATTAAAAAATTCTTTTTGAGTTTTCCTTCTAACCCCTGGGGAAAGGGGAGAGCGAGTTTTAATCTTTTTTTTTAAATAGACAATTGAAATAGTCTTTTTGAGTTCTCTTTCTAACCCCTGGGGAAAGGGGAGAGCGAGTTTTATTCTTTTTTTTAAATAGACAATTGAAAAATTCTTTTTGAGTTCTCTTTCTAACCCCTGGGGAAAGGGGAGAGCGAGTTTTAATCTTTTTTTTTAAATAGACAATTGAAATATTCTTTTTGAGTTCTCTTTCTAACCCCTGGGGAAAGGGGAGAGCGAGTTTTATTCTTTTTTTTAAATAGACAATTGAAATATTCTTTTTGAGTTCTCTTTCTAACCCCTGGGGAAAGGGGAGAGCGAGTTTTATTCTTTTTTTTAAATAGACAATTGAAATATTCTTTTTGAGTTCTCTTTCTAACCCCTGGGGAAAGGGGAGAGCGAGTTTTATTCTTTTTTTTAAATAGACAATTGAAATATTCTTTTTGAGTTCTCTTTCTAACCCCTGGGGAAAGGGGAGAGCGAGTTTTATTCTTTTTTTTTAAATAGACAATTGAAATATTCTTTTTGAGTTCTCTTTCTAACCCCTGGGGAAAGGGGAGAGCGAGTTTTATTCTTTTTTTTAAATAGACAATTGAAATATTCTTTTTGAGTTCTCTTTCTAACCCCTGGGGAAAGGGGAGAGCGAGTTTTATTCTTTTTTTTAAATAGACAATTGAAAAATTCTTTTTGAGTTCTCTTTCTAACCCCTGGGGAAAGGGGAGAGCGAGTTTTATTCTTTTTTTTAAATAGACAATTGAAATATTCTTTTTGAGTTCTCTTTCTAACCCCTGGGAAAAGGGGAGAGCGAGTTTTATTCTTTTTTTTAAATAGACAATTGAAATATTCTTTTTGAGTTCTCTTTCTAACCCCTGGGGAAAGGGGAGAGCGAGTTTTATTCTTTTTTTTTAAATAGACAATTGAAATATTCTTTTTGAGTTCTCTTTCTAACCCCTGGGGAAAGGGGAGAGCGAGTTTTATTCTTTTTTTTAAATAGACAATGGAAAAATTCTTTTTGAGTTCTCTTTCTAACCTCTGGGGAAAGGGGAGAGCGAGTTTTATTCTTTTTTTTTTAAATAGACAATTGAAATATTCTTTTTGAGTTCTCTTTCTAACCCCTGGGAAAAGGGGAGAGCGAGTTTTATTCTTTTTTTTAAATAGACAATTGAAATATTCTTTTTGAGTTCTCTTTCTAACCCCTGGGGAAAGGGGAGAGCGAGTTTTATTCTTTTTTTTAAATAGACAATTGAAAAATTCTTTTTGAGTTTTCCTTCTAACCCCTGGGGAAAGGGGAGAGCGAGTTTTAATCTTTTTTTTTAAATAGACAATTGAAATATTCTTTTTGAGTTCTCTTTCTAACCCCTGGGGAAAGGGGAGAGCGAGTTTTATTCTTTTTTTTAAATAGACAATTGAAATATTCTTTTTGAGTTCTCTTTCTAACCCCTGGGGAAAGGGGAGAGCGAGTTTTATTCTTTTTTTTAAATAGACAATTGAAAAATTCTTTTTGAGTTCTCTTTCTAACCTCTGGGGAAAGGGGAGAGCGAGTTTTATTCTTTTTTTTTAAATAGACAATTGAAATATTCTTTTTGAGTTCTCTTTCTAACCCCTGGGAAAAGGGGAGAGCGAGTTTTATTCTCTTTTTTAAATAGACAATTGAAATATTCTTTTTGAGTTCTCTTTCTAACCCCTGGGGAAAGGGGAGAGCGAGTTTTATTCTTTTTTTTAAATAGACAATTGAAAAATTCTTTTTGAGTTCTCTTTCTAACCCCTGGGGAAAGGGGAGAGCGAGTTTTATTCTTTTTTTTAAATAGACAATTGAAATATTTCTTTTTGAGTTCTCTTTCTAACCCCTGGGAAAAGGGGAGAGCGAGTTTTATTCTTTTTTTTAAATAGACAATTAAAAAATTCTTTTTGAGTTTTCCTTCTAACCCCTGGGGAAAGGGGAGAGCGAGTTTTAATCTTTTTTTTTAAATAGACAATTGAAATAGTCTTTTTGAGTTCTCTTTCTAACCCCTGGGGAAAGGGGAGAGCGAGTTTTATTCTTTTTTTTAAATAGACAATTGAAAAATTCTTTTTGAGTTCTCTTTCTAACCCCTGGGGAAAGGGGAGAGCGAGTTTTAATCTTTTTTTTTAAATAGACAATTGAAATATTCTTTTTGAGTTCTCTTTCTAACCCCTGGGGAAAGGGGAGAGCGAGTTTTATTCTTTTTTTTAAATAGACAATTGAAATATTCTTTTTGAGTTCTCTTTCTAACCCCTGGGGAAAGGGGAGAGCGAGTTTTATTCTTTTTTTTAAATAGACAATTGAAATATTCTTTTTGAGTTCTCTTTCTAACCCCTGGGGAAAGGGGAGAGCGAGTTTTATTCTTTTTTTTAAATAGACAATTGAAATATTCTTTTTGAGTTCTCTTTCTAACCCCTGGGGAAAGGGGAGAGCGAGTTTTATTCTTTTTTTTAAATAGACAATTGAAAAATTCTTTTTGAGTTCTCTTTCTAACCCCTGGGGAAAGGGGAGAGCGAGTTTTATTCTTTTTTTTAAATAGACAATTGAAATATTTCTTTTTGAGTTCTCTTTCTAACCCCTGGGAAAAGGGGAGAGCGAGTTTTATTCTTTTTTTTAAATAGACAATTAAAAAATTCTTTTTGAGTTTTCCTTCTAACCCCTGGGGAAAGGGGAGAGCGAGTTTTAATCTTTTTTTTTAAATAGACAATTGAAATATTATTTTTGAGTTCTCTTTCTAACCCCTGGGGAAAGGGGAGAGCGAGTTTTATTCTTTTTTTTAAATAGACAATTGAAAAATTCTTTTTGAGTTCTCTTTCTAACCCCTGGGGAAAGGGGAGAGCGAGTTTTAATCTTTTTTTTTAAATAGACAATTGAAATATTCTTTTTGAGTTCTCTTTCTAACCCCTGGGGAAAGGGGAGAGCGAGTTTTATTCTTTTTTTTAAATAGACAATTGAAATATTCTTTTTGAATTCTCTTTCTAACCCCTGGGGAAAGGGGAGAGCGAGTTTTATTCTTTTTTTTAAATAGACAATTGAAATATTCTTTTTGAGTTCTCTTTCTAACCCCTGGGGAAAGGGGAGAGCGAGTTTTATTCTTTTTTTTAAATAGACAATTGAAATATTCTTTTTGAGTTCTCTTTCTAACCCCTGGGGAAAGGGGAGAGCGAGTTTTAATCTTTTTTTTTAAATAGACAATTGAAATATTCTTTTTGAGTTCTCTTTCTAACCCCTGGGGAAAGGGGAGAGCGAGTTTTATTCTTTTTTTAAATAGACAATTGAAATATTCTTTTTGAGTTCTCTTTCTAACCCCTGGGGAAAGGGGAGAGCGAGTTTTATTCTTTTTTTTTAAATAGACAATTGAAATATTCTTTTTGAGTTCTCTTTCTAACCCCTGGGGAAAGGGGAGAGCGAGTTTTATTCTTTTTTTTAAATAGACAATTGAAATATTCTTTTTGAGTTCTCTTTCTAACCCCTGGGGAAAGGGGAGAGCGAGTTTTATTCTTTTTTTTAAATAGACAATTGAAAAATTCTTTTTGAGTTCTCTTTCTAACCCCTGGGGAAAGGGGAGAGCGAGTTTTATTCTTTTTTTTAAATAGACAATTGAAATATTCTTTTTGAGTTCTCTTTCTAACCCCTGGGAAAAGGGGAGAGCGAGTTTTATTCTTTTTTTTAAATAGACAATTGAAATATTCTTTTTGAGTTCTCTTTCTAACCCCTGGGGAAAGGGGAGAGCGAGTTTTATTCTTTTTTTTTAAATAGACAATTGAAATATTCTTTTTGAGTTCTCTTTCTAACCCCTGGGGAAAGGGGAGAGCGAGTTTTATTCTTTTTTTTAAATAGACAATTGAAATATTCTTTTGAGTTCTCTTTCTAACCCCTGGGGAAAGGGGAGAGCGAGTTTTATTCTTTTTTTTTAAATAGACAATTGAAATATTCTTTTTGAGTTCTCTTTCTAACCCCTGGGGAAAGGGGAGAGCGAGTTTTATTCTTTTTTTTAAATAGACAATTGAAATATTCTTTTTGAGTTCTCTTTCTAACCCCTGGGGAAAGGGGAGAGCGAGTTTTATTTTTTTTTTAAATAGACAATTGAAATATTCTTTTTGAGTTCTCTTTCTAACCCCTGGGGAAAGGGGAGAGCGAGTTTTATTTTTTTTTTAAATAGACAATTGAAATATTCTTTTTGAGTTCTCTTTCTAACCCCTGGGGAAAGGGGAGAGCGAGTTTTATTCTTTTTTTTAAATAGACAATTGAAAAATTCTTTTTGAGTTTTCCTTCTAACCCCTGGGGAAAGGGGAGAGCGAGTTTTAATCTTTTTTTTTAAATAGACAATTGAAATATTCTTTTTGAGTTCTCTTTCTAACCCCTGGGGAAAGGGGAGAGCGAGTTTTATTCTTTTTTTCAAATAGACAATTGAAAAATTCTTTTTGAGTTCTCTTTCTAACCTCTGGGGAAAGGGGAGAGCGAGTTTTATTCTTTTTTTTTAAATAGACAATTGAAATATTCTTTTTGAGTTCTCTTTCTAACCCCTGGGAAAAGGGGAGAGCGAGTTTTATTCTTTTTTTTAAATAGACAATTGAAATATTCTTTTTGAGTTCTCTTTCTAACCCCTGGGGAAAGGGGAGAGCGAGTTTTATTCTTTTTTTTAAATAGACAATTGAAAAATTCTTTTTGAGTTCTCTTTCTAACCCCTGGGGAAAGGGGAGAGCGAGTTTTATTCTTTTTTTTAAATAGACAATTGAAATATTTCTTTTTGAGTTCTCTTTCTAACCCCTGGGAAAAGGGGAGAGCGAGTTTTATTCTTTTTTTTAATAGACAATTAAAAAATTCTTTTTGAGTTTTCCTTCTAACCCCTGGGGAAAGGGGAGAGCGAGTTTTAATCTTTTTTTTTAAATAGACAATTGAAATATTCTTTTTGAGTTCTCTTTCTAACCCCTGGGGAAAGGGGAGAGCGAGTTTTATTCTTTTTTTTAAATAGACAATTGAAAAATTCTTTTTGAGTTCTCTTTCTAACCCCTGGGGAAAGGGGAGAGCGAGTTTTAATCTTTTTTTTTAAATAGACAATTGAAATATTCTTTTTGAGTTCTCTTTCTAACCCCTGGGGAAAGGGGAGAGCGAGTTTTATTCTTTTTTTTTAAATAGACAATTGAAATATTCTTTTTGAGTTCTCTTTCTAACCCCTGGGGAAAGGGGAGAGCGAGTTTTATTCTTTTTTTTAAATACACAATTGAAAAATTCTTTTTGAGTTCTCTTTCTAACCTCTGGGTAAAGGGGAGAGCGAGTTTTATTCTTTTTTTTTTAAATAGACAATTGAAATATTCTTTTTGAGTTCTCTTTCTAACCCCTGGGGAAAGGGGAGAGCGAGTTTTATTCTTTTTTTTAAATAGACAATTGAAATATTCTTTTTGAGTTCTCTTTCTAACCCCTGGGGAAAGGGGAGAGCGAGTTTTATTCTTTTTTTTTTAAATAGACAATTGAAATATTCTTTTTGAGTTCTCTTTCTAACCCCTGGGAAAAGGGAAGAGCGAGTTTTATTCTTTTTTTTAAATAGACAATTGAAAAATTCTTTTTGAGTTCTCTTTCTAACCTCTGGGGAAAGGGGAGAGCGAGTTTTATTCTTTTTTTTTTAAATAGACAATTGAAATATTCTTTTTGAGTTCTCTTTCTAACCCCTGGGAAAAGGGGAGAGCGAGTTTTATTCTTTTTTTTAAATAGACAATTGAAAAATTCTTTTTGAGTTCTCTTTCTAACCCCTGGGGAAAGGGGAGAGCGAGTTTTATTCTTTTTTTTTAAATAGACAATTGAAAAATTCTTTTTGAGTTTTCCACCTAACCCCTGGGGGAAGGGGACAGCACGTTTATTTTTTTTAAATAGACCATTAAAAAATTCTTTTTGAGTAGTCCTTCTAACCCCTGGGGGAAGGGGAGAGCACTGTTTCTCCCTTTTTTTTAAATAGATAATTGAAAAATTCTTTTTGAGTTTTCCTTCTAACCCCTGGGGAAAGAGGAAAGCGAGTTTTATTCTTTTTTTTTAAATAGACAATTGAAAAATTCTTTTTGAGTTTTCCTTCTAACCCCTGGGGAAAGGGGAGAGCACGGTCTTTTTTTTAAAATAGACAATTGAAAAATTCTTTTTGAGTTTTCCTTTTAACCCCAGGGAGGGGAGTGTCACGTGACACGAAGGTTGCCAGATCACTGATTTCTAAAAATATCGTCGCCAGATATTTTTTTCTGAATTCTGTAATCAACCATGATGTTCGGATACTTTTTTGAGCAACTGTAGAATGTAGAACACATACCAGGATTTAGTTTGGGGAACTGTTTTGAATTTAAAGACGACCGGAGTTTCGGGAAAAGTCCGAATCCCTCCGGGGGGGGGGGGGGGATACGTTCTTGTAAAGTGTGTCGATCAGGGGTTTACACTGGCACTAACGATTTTCCCCCTTAATCAGAGAGAATTGTAAAACAACTTTTTTAATTTAAAGAATGAATATAATTTTTTTTATCGTATAAATACTAACATTTGAAATAATGTTTCTTGTCTAAAGGACTTTTTCCTTGATAATTTATTGCTAACATTTAACCATTCGTATTTTTCCCCCAACCATCCGTTAGTTCGAATAATCACCGCTAGAGGTTACAAAAATCTGAAAATGAAAAACTTCGTTTGAAAACCAGCATCTCATAATCTCCAGAGGTGATTTGTTGTTATTTTAGTTTTCAAACAGTTCTTCAGTTGAATACTGGACGTCATTGAATGAAGGTTAAATGCCTTTTGAGAAGAAAAACGTGTATAATATGACAGATTAATTTAACCTCAAGGCAATAACTGCATTCATATATATATATTTTGTCTACTAGTCCAAGTATTCTTTTTTTTTCATCTGATTTTTTTTCTGTGAGAGTTGGCATGTAGTGGACTGACGTTTCATCTGGTTAAATATTCTGTGAATGGAACGATTCATATGATATTCATCAGTTCTAAATATTATTAAATATCTGTTTATATTAATGTTCACCTTTCTTTCATGTATTATTTGAAAAAAAATGTACAAAAGACCATTTCTCGTCCACTTATATAAATAAATATCAGAGGGAATATCTTTCATTAAAGTGTTTTTTGTACAAATGCTTGTGTCTTGTTGATTTCATACATTCAGATATTTTACAAAAAAAAATAAAGCTGGAGAGTTGAAACATCATTTTTCAACATCTTATTTAAAATCCTTATTTTAAAATACAGTCATTTCTCAGTTAACCGTGTTAATGGGGGTTAGGGGGGAGTGGAGATCAACGATAACCCAAAGACACGGTTAAAACTAGTCAAAACATGGCATAGAATGGATTTGGTGTAAACTTATTCAGAATGATACTATGGAACATGATACATGTAACTAAAATTGCATGTACAGTCGCTCAAAAAAGTATCCGAACACTATGGTTGATTACAGAATTCAGAAAAAATATCTGGCAACGATTTTTTTAGAAATTGATGATCTGACAACCGTGTCACGTGACACGAAGGTTGCCAGATCATCAATTTCTAAAAAATCGTTGCCAGATATTTTTTCTGAATTCTGTAATCAACCATATTGTTCGGATATTTTTTAATATATATAATGCGTATGAATATATAATGCAATGAATATGGAGCGTGTGCAGTTACCGTTCACAGCAAACTGGAGCGGTTGCGGTTAATGTTCACAGCACATTGGATCGTGTGAGCTCACAAAGACCTGGATCGTGTGGGCTCACTCACGGAAATATTGAGCGTGTGCAGTTACCGTTCACAGCAAACTGCAGCGTGTGTAGTAACTGCACACGCTCCAGTTTGCTGTGAACGGTAACTGGAGCGTGTACAGTTGCTGTACACGTTCCAGATATTTTTCTTGAATTCTGTAATCACGTGACACGAAGGTTGCCAGATCACCAATTTCTAAAAAATCGTTGCCAGATATTTTTTCTGAATTCTGTAATCAACCATAGTGTTCGGATACTTTTTTGAGCGACTGTACTATTTAGGAACACGACGTTTTACAGAAGCCATCAAAAAGTGTAAAAATAATGCAAGGACGGGAGGAGGAAAGAATGCCCTCCCCTTTGATATTGCAAATAAGGGTAATAAGAGATTTTTTTAATTTAAATTTACGAACTTTTTAAGATTTTTTTTTAGGCATCTTTAAAACGGAGGGAGAAATTTGCATTATAATGTATATCCAGTCTCCCTCTTCCTCTTTTTTTAGACTATTGAATTTCCTGCCCCTCCCCGCTAAATTTTTTCCCTAGTTCCGGGTCTACCTACACAAAACATAAATTGCAAACGAAAAACTGCCAAAAGTTTACTTATACACCGTATGATTATCACTTGTGCAAACGTTAATTCGTAAACCGGCTGATCTGGCAAAAGATAAACGACAGTTGACATAATGCGAACTCTTTTTTTTTTAACAGCTAGCTCTTTGTTATGGTTTGAGAATGAAATGCGGCTTAGTGGTTTGTCAAAAGTGCCATTGTGGTAAACTTTGTAAATTTTTATCAAAATGATCGAAAAAAAGTGTAGAAATTCTCCCTCCGTAGGGGCGGGGGTGGCTCAGTCGGTAGCGCGCCAGGCTCGTAATCTGCAGTTCCCAGGTTCGAGTCCCAGCTGGGTCAGCGTTGAGACTTATCTCCGCAAAATTCCCCGCCCTGCCCACGGTCAGTAGGGGACACCGATGGGCTTGAAAAGGCCGCCGTCCGTCGGATGGGACGTTAAGCCGTGGCCCCGTGTGCGGAGAGCCATACCCTGTGCACGTTAAAGAACACGCTGGATGGCTTTGACGGGAGGCCTTGACTACCATCTGTGGATGATAGTCAAGGATCTGTGGATGGCCTTGACTACCATCTGTCTCCCAACAGCTGTTCCAGTGGGTCCCCTCCCCCAACCATCTCTGAGCCTTCGGGGTCCTTGTGACCTGGCCATTTTGCCCATGGTGTGCAAAAAAGTGTCGCTCAGAGGTAAAACAACCCAACCCAAGCAACCATGACTTTATGGCTTTCAATAGGACTTCGTAATGACGTAGAATGCTTACTTCAGAAACAAAATTTGCATGCATGGGCATGTTTTTTAAAATTTATAAAGTCTATTCGCGCACGAAAATAAATAATCATAATAATTTGGCCATGCAGCCTATTTACACAAAAATATATATAGCCAAACAATTTTTTTTTTTGAATGCAAAAATAAAACATCAAAATAACGTTATTCCAACTATCCGTCGGATGGGACGTTAAGCCGTGGCTCCGTGTGCACAATAAAGAACACGCTGAATGGCCTTGACTGGAGGCTACCATCTCTCCCCCAAGACGGATAGTTGAAAAAATACGTAAAAAAATAGTAGAACTAGAAACGATTCTTAGAAGTTGAAAATTCTTGCGGAAAGAGATTATAAACGTTAAGGAGAAGACTTCACATTAATGAGAAGGCCAGTAATTAATGAAAGGCCATTCAGAATGCAAGTAAGGTTAATGGGAGCCAAAAATTATTAAAATTCTGCACATTTCAAGCATTATTCAAGAAACTTTTTAAATTCTTATAAAATGAAACGAAGTGGAAAAAAAGTTACGTTGGAAGAGAAATCCATTTCTAATGCCCCCCCCCCCCCCTCAAATTTATCCCAGATCCGTGCCTGATTGCGGGTATATAAATTGCGAAGTATATAATAATATCATTAAAAAAGTATATGAAAAATATAATATAAAAAATTTCGTAATATAAAAATATATTTGGTTGGTTGACCTCTGAGCGGCACTTTTTTGCACACCATGGGCTAAATGGCCAGGATCACATGGACCCCGAAGGCTCAGAGAAGGTTGGGGGAGGGGACCCACTGGAACAGCTGTTGGGAGACAGATGGTAGCCTCCCGTCAAGGCCATCCAACGTGTTCTTTAACGTGCACATGGTATGTGCTCTCCCGCACACGGGCCCACGGCTTAACGTCCCATCTGACGGACGGCGGCCCTTTCCAAGCCCATCGATGTCCCCTACTGACCGCGGGCAGGGCGGGGAATTTTGCGCAGATAAATCTCAACGCTGACCCAGCTGGGACTCGAACCTGGGAACTACAGATTACGAGCCTGGCGCGCTACCGATTGAGCCAACCCCGTCCCATATAAAAATATAAAAAATTTCATTATATAAAAATATATAATAGAAAAATTAATAATAATTATACAATAGATTTTTTTCTATTATATAAAAATATAATATAAAAAATAAGTAAATATAAAAAATATATAATAATATTATAAAAAAATGTTTTTCTTAATTTTTTTTTTATCATTTCATTCCTAAACAATTGAATTTATAAAAGTGCACGTAATTCTTTTATAAAAATCTAGGGGTCACTAGTACATTAAAACAGCTGTTATTCGTACTATGCAAAAACGATATGTGTCTCAAACTTTAAATTTGTCTTGCGATTTCTTAAGCATAATCTGTTTTTTCTAGAAGACTATCATTCAATAGACACATCGCGCCATCTATGAGGAACAAACGTAACTGTAAATAGGAGACGACTGCGCAGGTATTGCCTGCAATTCGGTAGCATCAAAAATAAAAAATGCTGCTGAGATTAGTCAAAAACGCAACAAAGCAAATGCGTTTCTTACACAACTAGTAAATTCGTTCAGCTTTGAAGTGGCCAAGGGAATCCTTGAGAGTGGAATGTGTTCCTAGGGTGTCAGCAGTTGGATTGTTTTACGTCTGAGCGGCACTTTTTTTGAACACAATGGGCTAAATATCCAGTTCACAAGGACCCCGAAGGCTCAGAGAAGGTTGGGGGAGGGGATCCACTGGAACAGCTATTGGGGGACAGAGGGTAGTCTCCCGTCAGGGTCATCCAGCGTGTTCTTTAACCTTCTTAATTGAGTAGTTTTACCTCTGAACGGCACTTTTTTTAACACAATTAGCTAAATATCCAGTTCACAAGGACTCCGAAGACTCAGAGAAAGTTGGGGGAAGGGGACCCACTGGAACAGCTGTTGGGAGACAGATGGTAGCCTCCCGTCAGGGTCATCCAGCGTGTTCTTTAACGCTCTTAATTGAGTAGTTTTACCTCTGAACGGACACTTTTTTGAACACAATGGGCTAAATATTCAGTTCACAAGGACCCCGAAGGCTCAGAGAAGGTTGGGGAGGGGACCCAATGGAACAGCTGTTGGGAAACAGATAGTAGCGTCCCGTCTGGGTCATCCAGTGTGTTCTTCAACGTTCTTAATTGAGTAGTTTTACCTCTGAACGGCACTTTTTTGAACACAATGGGCTAAATATTCAGTTCACAAGGACCCCGAAGGCTCAGAGAAGGTTTGGGGAGGGCATCCACTGGAACAGCTATTGGGAGACAGATGGTAGCCTCCCGTCAGTGGGGCGGGGGTGGCTCAGTCGGTAGCGGGTCAGGCTCTTAATCTGTAGTTCCCAGGTTCGAGTCCCAGCTGGGTCAGCGTTGAGATTTATCTCCGCAAAATTCCCCGCCCTGCCCACGGTCAGTAGGAGACACCGATGGGCATGGAAAGGCCGTCGTCCGTCGGATGGGACGTTAAGCCGTGGCCCCGTGTGCGGGAGAGCCATACCCTGTGCAAGTTAAAGAACATGCTGGATGGCCTTGACGGGAGGCTACCATCTGTCTCCCAACAGCTGTTCCAGTGGGTCCCCTCCCCCAACCTTCTCTGAGCCTTCGGGGTCCATGTGACCTGGCCATTTAGCCCATGGTGTGCAAAAAAGTGCCGCTCAGAGGTAAAACAACCCAACCCATCTAATAGGAACAGGCTAGTAGGAAATGAATGCTTTCCCATCAGAATTCATCTTAACCCTTTCGAGGAAGCAAGCCGCTGTCTAGACACATTAATTTAAGTTTGGCGATGCAAGAACTAGTTTCGAGGGTTCATGCAGGCACGTACAGTCGCTCAAAAAAGTAGGTTGCCAGATCACTAATTTCTAAAAAATCGTTGCCAGATATTTTTTCTGAATTTCGTAATCAATCGTAACATTCGGATACTTTTTTGAGCGACTGTCCCAAATGATTTAGTTTCGGGCCCCAATTACTAAAATATAATTACATAACATATGGGGGCTAAACTAAAATTATGCAAAGAGAATTGTTTTGGATTTCAAAGCAGGTAGACAAGTTTGAGATTTGATGTAAGACCGACCGGATTTTAGGGGGCGTAGGTAGGCCAGAATTCCCCCCCCCCCCCCCCCCCCCCCCGAGTTCGTTTCTTCCCTAGAGGACCCTCAAATATGCATATAGTGTCAAATCAAATTATGTGCCAAACAACTATTAAAAAATTAGTAAATTATAAAACACTGTAAATTGTTTTATTATATCATTTAAAAATTTTCTTAATAAAAATAGATAATCTGGTTTTTTTTTGAAAGCATATTTTAAATGTATTTATATGGTTTTCGAATACCCAAGGCACTATATCAACTCTCTGTCTTATCTAGGTTCTGTTCTTAGCTGTCTCCATTAATATTTCTATCTTCAAACTGATTTAATATGTTGGTTCTGAAATTTCGATTGGGGATTATAACATTAATATTTTTTTGTATATTGGAGAGTTGTCTGTCTGATTGATCAAGAACTCCGAAAGGTAAAAGCTAAGATCATAAAATTCAGTTTTAAAGTTTCCTCTTATGGTAACTTAAAGCAAAGGTACTCCTAAACACTGAGAGCTAGCACCACCAAATTTGATAGGGTTTGGGTTGTTTTACCTCTGAGCGGCACTTTTTTGCACACCATGGGCTAAATGGCCAGGTCATATGGACCCCGAAGGCTCAGAGAAGGTTGGGGGAGGGGACCCACTGGAACAGCTGTTGGGAGACAGATGGTAGCCTCCCGTCAAGACCATCCAGCGTGTTCTTTAACGTGCACAGGGTAGGGCTCTCCCGCACATGGGGGTCATGGCTTAACGTCCCATCAGACGGATGGCGGTCTTTCCAAGCCTATCGGAATCCCCTACTATCCGTGGGCAGGGCGGGGAATTTTTGCGGAGATAAATCTCAAAGCTGACCCAGCTGGGACTCCAACCTGGGAACTACAGATTACGAGCCTGGCGCGCTACTGACTGAGTCACCCCCGCCCCAATTTGATAGGCATTATCCACGGACCTTAAAAGCAAAATGAGGGTTTGTCCACAACTTTTTTTTCCTGCCCAATTAAAAGCGTCTGCCAGAAAACGGATGTCAATGGAATTTAAAAAACCGTCGTCCGTTGGTATGGGATGTTAAGCCGTGTATCTGTGTATAGGCGAGCCATACCCTGTGCACGTTAAAGAACACACTGGATGTCTTTGAAGGATGTCTGTCTCCTAACAGCAGTTCCGTGAGTCGCTTTCCCTAGATCTTCTCTGAGCCCTTGGGGTCTTTGTGACCTTTCCATTTAACTCAATGTGGGCAAAAAATGTCACTCAGAGAAAGCAATCCAACCGAAACATATAACTTTTTTTATTAAAAATAATTTCACGAGCTGAGTGTAAATTTTTTCGAAATACGAATTAACAAGGGTTTCGAGTTATCCAGGTCATTTTGTATAAAATTTGCTTATTGCGTCTTTAAATTAAAAGAAAATTTGAATAATCCAGAATTCTCGAATTAACCAGGTTTTGCTGTACTTAGAATTGAATCCGTCAAAACTGGTGCTGCCATCTATCGGCGTTCTTTCACACTCCGCTTTAATGTACTCGTGCCAGTGCCAGTCTCCGCAAAATTCCCCGCCCTGCCCACGGTCAGTAGGGGACACCGATGGGGTTGGAAAGGCCACCAATGGATGGAGCGTTAAGCCGTGGTCCCGTGTGCGTGGAGAGAGCCATACCCTGTGCACGTTAAAGAACACGCTGGATGGCCTTGACGGGAGGCTACCACCTGTCTCCCAACAGCTGTTCCAGTGGGTCCCCTCCCCCAACCTTCTCTGAGCCTTCGGGGTCCATGTGACCTGGCTATTTAGCCCATGGTGTGCAAAAAAGTGCCGCTCAGAGGTAAAACAACCCAACATTAAAGAACACGCTGGATGGCCTTGACGGGAGGCTACCATCTGTCTCCCAACAGCTGTTCCAGTGAGTCCCCTCCCCCAACCTTCTCTGAGCCTTCGGGGTCCATGTGACCTGGCTATTTAGCCCATGGTGTGCAAAAAAGTGCCGCTCAGAGGTAAAACAACCCAACATTAAAGAACACGCTGGATGGCCTTGACGGGAGGCTACCATCTGTCTCCCAACAGCTGTTCCAGTGAGTCCCCTCCCCCAACCTTCTCTGAGCCTTCGGGGTCCATGTGACCTGGCTATTTAGCCCATGGTGTGCAAAAAAGTGCCGCTCAGAGGTAAAACAACCCAACGTTAAAGAACACGCTGGATGGCCTTGACGGGAGGCTACCATCTGTCTCCCAACAGCTGTTCCAGTGAGTCCCCTCCCCCAACCTTCTCTGAGCCTTCGGGGTCCATGTGACCTGGCCATTTAGCCCTTGGTGTGCAAAAAAGTGCCGCTCAGAGGTAAAACAACCCAACGTTAAAGAACACGCTGGATGGCCTTGACGGGAGGCTACCATCTGTCTCCCAACAGCTGTTCCAGTGGGTCCCCTCCCCCAACCTTCTCTGAGCCTTCGAGGTCCATGTGACCTGGCCATTTAGCCCATGGTGTGCAAAAAAGTGCCGCTCAGAGATGAAACAACCCAACCTAAAAACAGTGCCGCCGGTTGTGGTCGTACCTGTTGTACCTGCGGTAGCGCCCCGTCAAATCCCTATCCAATTTTACATTTTTCCGGCTCAATTGCGTTTTCTGAAGCCCCTCCCCTCCAATTCAATTTATTTCTAGATACAAGCCTGGCTCCAGATTAACATTTCTATCTTCAAACTGATATAATTAGTTGGCTCTGAAATTTGGATTGCGGATTATAACATTAATGTTGTTTTGCGTATCTACGAATTTGTATAATAAATATTTTAATATTTAGAAATAAAACTTGTTTTGCTATTCCATATCTACTAGACAGAACTAGTCAGAATTAACATTTAACTGATGGTAATGTCAAAAATGGGATGAATTACTGCATCCCGGATTTGCGCAAGAACTCAAGATGAGACTGAACAAAGAAATATAGTTGAAGGACACGCGAAATCTATGATGTTGGTTGGTGTTTTACCTCTGAGCGGCACTGTTTTGCACACCATGGGCTAAATGGCCAGGTCACATTGACCCCGAAGGCTCAGAGAAGGTTGGGGGAGGGGACCCACTGGAACAGCTGTTGGGAGACAGATGGTAGGCTCCCGTCAAGGCCATCCAGCGTGTTCTTTAACGTGTGGGGCGGGAGTGGCTCAGTCGGTAGCGCGCCAGGCTCGTAATCTGTAGTTCCCAGGTTCGAGTCCCAGCTGGGTCAGCGTTGAGATTTATCTCCGCAAAATTCCCCGCCCTGCCCACGGTCAGTAGGGGACACCGATGGGCTTGGAAAGGCCGCCGTCCGTCGGATGGGACGTTAAGCCGTGGCCCCGTGTGCGGGAGAGCCATACCCTGTGCACGTTAAAGAACACGCTGGATGGCCTTGACGGGAGGCTACCATCTGTCTCCCAACAGCTGTTCCAGTGGGTCCCCTCCCCCAACTTTCTCTGAGCCTTCGGGGTCCATGTGACCTGGCCATTTAGCCCATGGTGTGCAAAAAAGTGCCGCTCAGAGGTTAAAACAACCCAACTTTAACGTGCACAGGGTATGGCTCTCCCGCACACGGGGCCACGGCTTAACGTCCCATCCGACGGACGGCGGCCTTTCCAAGCCCATCGGTGTCCCCTACTGACCGTGGGCAGGGTGGGGAATTTTGCGGAGATAAATCTCATTGCTGACCCAGCTGGGACTCGAACCTGGGAACTACAGATTACGAGCCTGGCGCGCTACCGACTAAGCCACCCCCCGCCCCTAAATGACCAGGTCACATGGAACCTCAGAGAAGGTTGGAGGAGGGGATTCACTGGAACAGCTGTTGGGAGACAGATGGTAGCCTCCCGTCAAGGCCATCCAGCGTGTTCTATAACGTGCACAGGTTATGGCTCTCCCGCACACGGGACCACTGCTTAACGCTATAAATCCCCATCCGACGGACGGCGGTCTGTTTCAAGCCCATCGGTGTCCCCTACTGACCGTGGGCAGGGCGGGGAATCTCAACGCTGACGCAGCTGGGACTCGAACCTGGAAACTACAGATTGCGAGCCTGGCGCGCTACCGACTAAGCCGCCACCCCCGCCCCTAAATCTATGATATCATCGTCTAACACTTTTCTCTGACATTACAGAAAGAAGCCGATTCACCGTCACATACATGTTATTACGTCACCTCACGAGAAATGTAATCTTTTCAATCGTTATCAAATATATATATATTGACGTTATGGCCCGTCATATTGTAGTTTAAGTCTGGGTTGAGTTGTTTTACCTCTGAGCGGCACCTTTTTGCACATAATGGGTTAAATGGCCAGGTCACAAGGACGCCAAGGGTTTAGAGAAGGTTTGGGGGGGGGGTGATGAAACCCACAGAATAGCTGTTAGAACACATATGGTAGCTTCCCATCAAGGCGAGAAAGCATGCTTTTTAACGTGTTCGGTGTTTGTCTGTGGGGGGGGGGGGATGCCCAGCTGTAGCGCGTTAGGCTCATAATCTGCAGTTCTCATGTTCGAGTCCCACTTGAGACAACATTGAGATTTATTTCGCAAAACTTCCTGCCTTTTCTCAGTTAGTAGGGAACACCGAGGGGCTTGGAAAAACTACCGCCCGTCGGATGGGACGTTAAGCCGTGGCTCCGTGTACGGGAGAGCCATACTCTGTGCACGTTAAAGAACACACTGGATGGCCTTGACGGGAGGCTACCATCTGTCTCTCAACAGCTGTTCCTGTGGGTACTTCCCCTGACCTTCTCTGGGCCATACTCTGTGCACGTTAAAGAACACACTGGATGGCCTTGACGGGAGGCTACCATCTGTCTCTCAACAGCTGTTCCTGTGGGTACTTCCCCTAACCTTCTCTGGGCCATACTCTGTGCACGTTAAAGAACACACTGGATGGCCTTGACGGGAGGCTACCATCTGTCTCTCAACAGCTGTTCCTGTGGGTACTTCCCCTAACCTTCTCTGGGCCATACTCTGTGCACGTTAAAGAACACACTGGATGGCCTTGACGGGAGGCTACCATCTGTCTCTCAACAGCTGTTCCTGTGGGTACTCCCCCTAACCTTCTCTGGGCCATACTCTGTGCACGTTAAAGAACACACTGGATGGCCTTGACGGGAGGCTACCATCTGTCTCTCAACAGCTGTTCCTGTGGGTACTCCCCCTAACCTTCTCTGGGCCATACTCTGTGCACGTTAAAGAACACACTGGATGGCCTTGACGGGAGGCTACCATCTGTCTCTCAACAGCTGTTCCTGTGGGTACTTCCCCTAACCTTCTCTGGGCCATACTCTGTGCACGTTAAAGAACACACTGGATGGCCTTGACGGGAGGCTACCATCTGTCTCTCAACAGCTGTTCCTGTGGGTACTCCCCCTGACCTTCTCTGGGCCATACTCTGTGCACGTTAAAGAACACACTGGATGGCCTTGACGGGAGGCTACCATCTGTCTCTCAACAGCTGTTCCTGTGGGTACTCCCCCTAACCTTCTCTGGGCCATACTCTGTGCACGTTAAAGAACACACTGGATGGCCTTGACGGGAGGCTACCATCTGTCTCTCAACAGCTGTTCCTGTGGGTACTTCCCCTAACCTTCTCTGGGCCATACTCTGTGCACGTTAAAGAACACACTGGATGGCCTTGACGGGAGGCTACCATCTGTCTCTCAACAGCTGTTCCTGTGGGTACTCCCCCTAACCTTCTCTGGGCCATACTCTGTGCACGTTAAAGAACACACTGGATGGCCTTGACGGGAGGCTACCATCTGTCTCTCAACAGCTATTGTGTGGGTACTTCCCCTAACCTTCTCTGGGCCATCGGGGTCCTTGTAACCTGGCCATTTAACCCATTGTGTGCAAAAAAATTCCACTCAGGGGTAAAACAACCAACCAACAATAATCAGTTTCAGCCCTCTATATTTTTTTCGCATAAGGTTGTCAACGCATTTATCATGTTCTCTTTTTGACAAGAAAGTCTCTGTCGCCCCATAAGTATTATTGATGAATACAAAAGTGACACTGCCGCATCGGTGGCTCAGTGGTATAGCGGTGACACTGCGACTGCGGAATCCGGGTTCGAGTCCAGGGTATGGCCCTCTGGTTTGTTCTGTCATATACGTCGCGAATCTATTTCAGTAAGGCGAAACTGGCTAACAGGGCTAAAACTGATTATTGTTGGTTGGTTGTTTTACCCCTGAACGGAACTTTTTCGCACACAATGGACTAAATGGCCAGGTCACAGTGACCCCGAAGACTCGGAGAAGGTTGGGGGAAGGGACCCACTGGAACAGCTGTTGGTAGACAGATGGTAGCCTCCCGTCAAGGCCATCTAGCGTGTTCTTTAACGTGCACAGGGTATGGTTTTAACGTCCCATCCAACGGAAAGGCCGCCGTCCGTCGGATGGGACGTTAAGCCGTGGCCCCGTGTGCGGGAGAGCCATACCCTGTGCACGTTAAAGAACACGCTGGATGGCCTTGACGGGAGGCTACCATCTGTCTCCCAACAGCTGTTCCAGTGGGTCCCCCCCAACCTTCTCTGAGACTTCGGGGTCCTTGTGACCTGGCCATTTAGCCCATTGTGTGCAAAAAAGTGCCGCTCAGAGGTAAAACAACCCAACCCATCCGACGGGCAGTGGCCTTTTCAGTAAAAAATACAAAAGTGTTCACTTATCGACACGTCAAAGAAAAATAGGTTCTCACATTGGGACTTAACCCTTTCAGGACCATAAGGTTTCTAAGAGTAAATATTAGTATGTAACTGTTTATTTTAGTTTGTTTAGACGTAAAATAAATAAAAATCATAAGAAAAATACATAACAATGTGTAGTTTTTTTGGAATTTTATGGGAAATATTTTTCCCAATGGACTATAAAGGTAACACAAATTATAGTTAGGCTTATTATGCAATGTCTTTTATTTATTGGTTTATTATAACAAAAGTTAACTAAAATAATACAAAATTATGAAATAAAATTACTATACAAAATGATGTGCTAATTATGATATTCTGCGAAGCAATTTCTTTTGGTTGTGAAGCAAAGATGGACATTGCACATAGTACATATATTATGCGTCCTGACAGTTCTGTTTTGGTTTTCTAAACGTTCCCGTTTACGTAATTGCGTTCGGCATACGTTCTATTGTGACATTCTGTATAAAAAATGCAGATAAGGTTATAATTAAATACGACAATCACCAATTTTAAAATGGGAAAAATGTTTCCTTTAGTCGTGAAAGGGTTAAAGCAAATGTCGATTACAAGTCTTAGCAATCGAACTGAAATGAAAGAAATCTCACATTTCATGTGATAGGTCTTTGTGACCGAACGTCACTAACAACGCTCCAAATTAAGATAGACTTATGTCATGCTCGATCTAACCATTCACCGTCGAATGGCAACAGAGAATGGCGGAGATTTAACGCATGCGCGTTTTCAACAAGTAGAATTCACTCATTTATATGAAAGTGCCTTTAATTCGCATTGCAGCGAAGTACTTGTTGATCTTGCTTCAGTATTTAATGAAAGCAACGAAATTGGACTCCATGGAAGAGCACCATGTACATGGCGAAATTACGGATCTGGTCCTAGGAATTGGTATGTTGGTTTTCCTTCTGAAATATTAAGATTTCATTTATAAATATGCTTTATGTCCAAGGTCGATGGATACTGAGAATATCTCTCAAGTCTTCATTCCAAAAAATAAAGAATTCCCCAAGAAGAACTTTTGAGAGAAATTCTGAGAGCTTTAGGATTAAATTTAGACCATAGACAAGGTCTGTAAGGAAGGCGAACCTCAGTAGGAAGTCAACGAGAAAAAGAAACGTCCATGTTTCATTCGGGATTCGAACCAAAGTAGCTTTGTTCCGCAGTCGAACACTTTAACTAAACTGAACGGCGTCTAGCAAATATAGGTTATATTGTTTAACCTCTGAGGAACATTTTTGTGCACAAAATGCGCTAAATGGCCAGGTCATAACTCCAAGGACTCAGGAGAAGGGACACACTGGACAGCCCAGCTGGGTCAGCGTTGAGATTTATCTGCGCAAAACTCCGCCCTGCCCAGGGGTGGGGGTGGCTCAGTCGGTAGCGTGCCAGGCTCGTAATCTGTAGTTCCCAGGTTCGAATTCCAGCTAGGTAGCGTTGAGATTTATCTCCGAAAAATTCCCCGCCCTGCCCACGGTCGGTAGGGGACACCGATGGGCTTGGAAAGGCCGCCGTCCGTCGGATGGGACGTTAAACCGTGGCCCCGTGTGCGGGAGAGCCATACCCTGTGCACGTTAAAGAACACACTGGATGGCCTTGACGGGAGGCTACCATCTGTCTCCCAACAGCTATTCCAGTGGGTCCCCTTCCCCAACCTTCTCTGAGCCTTCGGGGTCCATGTGACCTGGCCATTTAGCCCATGGTGTGCAAAAAAGTGCCGCTCAGAGGTAAAACAACAACCCAAACAACCAGTGGGTTCCCTTCCCCAACCTTCTCTGGGCCTTGGGACCCGGAAAATTAGGCCATTGTGGGTAAAAAATTTCTGCTCGGAGGTAAAACAATTCAACATGTACACCACTACCCTATATAGGGTAGTCGGTCATAAGAAGGGGGCTAGGGGGAACCATGGCCCTCTCGAAGAGGTCTGCAAAGGGAAGTAAGGGTTGGTTGACATTTTCTTGGAAGGAGAATCCCTGACACCCTCATTCATAAAAAACAAACGAAAAGCTGCTAAAAAGGACCTCGATTAGTAAATAATCCATTGATAAGGTTAAGAGTTATTTCTGGGTTTCAAAATCTTCTGCACGCCCTTAAATGACCTTGGGGTTGAGACTTTTGACTGCTCGCTCTGTTAACGGGAGGCAGCAACTCTAAAATTTCTCTTTCCCTAACCTTGGGGGGGGGGGGGGGGGCTCAGTCGGTAGCGTGCCAGGCTCGTAATCTGTAGTTCCCAGGTTCGAGTCCCAGCTGGGTCAGCGTTGAGATTTATCTCCGCAAAATTCCCCGCCCTGCCCACGGTTAGTAGGGGACACCGATGGGCTTTGAAAGGCCGCCGTCCGTCGGATGGGACGTTAAGGCGTGGCCCCGTGTACGGGAGAGAGCCATACCCTGTGCACGTTAAGGAACACGCTGGATGGCCTTGACGGGAGGCTACCATCTGTCTCCCAACAGCTGTTCCAGTGGGTCCCTCTCCCCAACCTTCTCTGAGCCTTCGCGGTCCATGTGACCTGGCCATTTAGCCCATGGTGTGCAAAAAAGTGCCGCTCAGAGGTAAAACAACCCAACCCTAACTTTGGTGAGCCTGAGTCCACTTATAGAAGTCCAAAATATCACCTACTCCTGGGCTCCTTATCATTTAGTCCATTATGAGCATAAAAAAAGTGCCCCTCATAGATAAGGGGAGGGGGGGGGGGTGAACCACCGTCAGGGCTGCTCTCGTAATGTGCAGTTCCCAGATTCGAATCCTACCTATGCGAGCGTTGAGATTTATCTCCGCAAAATTTCCTCCGTCAGTAGTGGACACCGATTGGCTTGAAAAGGCCGCCGTCCTTCGTATGAAGGGCCGGACTTACCTTATAAGTCAATTAAGCTACAGCTCGGAGCCTAACGAAATGAGGGGCCTCAAAAGTTTGAAGTTGACTGTGTCGCAAAATGTTTTTTATATTCAAATTATTCTGTTGTGCGAACACTGTTAATCTCAGCTTAACACAGAATCGCCACATCAATTTTATATTTATTTTTTAATGTTCCCTTCAATCATAATAATAAATATATAACTAATTTCGACTACCGAAATTTTGGGGCCTCTAAAACTTATTGTAGCTTAGAGCCTTGGAAACTCGATGTCCGGCCCTGGTCGGATGGGACGTAAAGCCGTGTGTGTACACACTCTGTACACACACACACACACACACCTCCACCTCCATGTGTGTGTACACACACACATGGAGATTACTCGCCAGGCTTGTAATCTACAGTTCCCAGGTTCGAGTACCAGCTGGGTCAACGTTGAGATTTATCTCCGCAAAATTCCCCGCCCTGCCTACGGTCAGTAGGGGGTACCGATAGGTTTGGAATGGCCACCGTCCGTCCGCTGGGACGTTACACTGTGGCTCCGTGTGCGGGAGAGCCATACCATGTGCCACATTAAAGAACACGCTGGATGGCCTTAACGGGAGGCTGCTATCTGTCTCTCAACAGCTGTTCCAGTGGGCCCCCTCCCCCAACCTTCTCTGAGCCTTCGGGGTCCTTGTGACCTGGCCATTTAGCCCATTGTGTGCAAAAAAGTGCCGCTCAGATCAAACTAAGTTGATTTAAAAGTCATTACTAAGTCTCAGTAATGAAAATGAAAGTCTAGACAGGGCTAAAACTGATAATTGTTGGTTGGTTGTTTTACCCCTGAACGGAACTTTTTTGCACACAATGGGCTAAATGGCCAGGTCACATGGACCCCGAAGGCTCAGAGAAGGTTGGGGGAGGGGACCCACTGGAACAGCTGTTGGGAGACAGATGGTAGCCTCCCGTCAAGGCCATCCAGCGTGTTCTTTAAAGTGCACAGGGTATGGCCCTCTCGCATATGGGAACACGTCTGAATAAGAGTTCATCCGGTACATATTTTCGTCAACTTTTAGATTCATTAATGAAAGTGTAGCTAAACACTCTTAAGTAGGGAGGAAAAAATGGTCGATCATCATACAACAGCTTTAACAAAAAAAATATATATTCTTAAATCGTCGGCTAGAAAATGTTTAGAAATTATTTTGAAATTTTCAAAAAATCGGTAAGCAAAGTATTTCATTATTAATTTTTTTGCCAAACACATTCTCTAATTTTTGTATCTAACAAAAAAAAATATAATAATAGTTAACAGGCACGTATCTAGAAAAAAATTTCCTCCTTTTTACGGGTCTAAAAAAATTCGTGAAAAATCCATGATATGTAAAAAAGTTTTAATATATTATTTTGTCTCTGTTACCATTATTAGCATTCTGAAAGAAGAGAATGGTCAAAGTCAGTGTTCTCAACCTTTTTATGCTTCACGTACCCCCTTGGAAATGTGTATGTAACTGGCGTACTCCTTGTATAGATAGATACAACTATAAAAAAATAAATAAATACCCCCTCAAGCAGCTGCTTGCCACAGAGGTCTGACAGGAGCCTGTCAGTTTATATGCCATAGTAGAAGGTCTGTGAGGATGGCAGGCCCTCAGCAGAAAAACGACACAAACAGCCATGCCTTACCTGGGGCTCGAACCCAGGTCCCTTAGATCAGTAGCTATAATATAACAATGGGAATAAAATAAAACATATATATCAGTGGTTCTCAACCTTTTATGCTTCACGTAGCCCCTGGAAATGTGTATGTAACTGGCGTACCCCTTGCATAGATAGATAAAACTATAGTTATAGTATAACAATGGGAATAAAATAAAACATATATATCAGTGGTTCTCAACCTTTTATGCTTCACGTAGCCCCTGGAAATGTGTATGTAACTGGCGTACCCCTTGTATAGATAGATAAAACTATAGTTATAGTATAACAATGGGAATAAAATAAAACATATATATCAGTGGTTCTCAACCTTTTATGCTTCACGTACCCCCTGGAAATGTGTATGTAACTGGCGTACCCCTTGTATAGATAGATAAAACTATAGTTATAGTATAACAATGGGAATAAAATAAAACATATATATCAGTGGTTCTCAACCTTTTATGCTTCACGTAGCCCCTGGAAATGTGTATGTAACTGGCGTACCCCTTGTATAGATAGATAAAACTATAGTTATAGTATAACAATGGGAATAAAATAAAACATATATATCAGTGGTTCTCAACCTTTTATGCTTCACGTAGCCCCTGGAAATGTGTATGTAACTGGCGTACCCCTTGTATAGATAGATAAAACTATAGTTATAGTATAACAATGGGAATAAAATAAAACATATATCAGTGGTTCTCAACCTTTTATGCTTCACGTACCCCCTGGAAATGTGTATGTAACTGGCGTACCCCTTGTATAGATAGATAAAACTATAGTTATAGTATAACAATGGGAATAAAATAAAAACTATTTATCAGTGGTTCTCAACCTTTTATGCTTCACGTAGCCCCTGGAAATGTGTATGTAACTGGCGTACCCCTTGTATAGATAGATAAAACTATAGTTATAGTATAACAATGGGAATAAAATAAAACATATATATCAGTGGTTCTCAACCTTTTATGCTTCACGTACCCCCTGGAAATGTGTATGTAACTGGCGTACCCCTTGTATAGATAGATAAAACTATAGTTATAGTATAACAATGGGAATAAAATAAAACATATATATCAGTGGTTCTCAACCTTTTATGCTTCACGTAGCCCCTGGAAATGTGTATGTAACTGGCGTACCCCTTGTATAGATAGATAAAACTATAGTTATAGTATAACAATGGGAATAAAATAAAACATATATATCAGTGGTTCTCAACCTTTTATGCTTCACGTAGCCCCTGGAAATGTGTATGTAACTGGCGTACCCCTTGTATAGACATATAAAACTATAGTTATAGTATAACAATGGGAATAAAATAAAACATATATATCAGTGGTTCTCAACCTTTTATGCTTCACGTAGCCCCTGGAAATGTGTATGTAACTGGCGTACCCCTTGTATAGACAGATAAAACTATAGTTATAGTATAACAATGGGAATAAAATAAAACATATATATCAGTGGTTTTCAACCTTTTATGCTTCACGTAGCCCCTGGAAATGTGTATGTAACTGGCGTACCCCTTGTATAGATAGATAAAACTATAGTTATAGTATAACAATGGGAATAAAATAAAACATATATATCAGTGGTTCTCAACCTTTTATGCTTCACGTACCCCCTGGAAATGTGTATGTAACTGGCGTACCCCTTGTATAGATAGATAAAACTATAGGTATAGTATAACAATGGGAATAAAATAAAACATATATATCAGTGGTTCTCAACCTTTTATGCTTCACGTACCCCCTGGAAATGTGTATGTAACTGGCGTACCCCTTGTATAGATAGATAAAACTATAGTTATAGTATAACAATGGGAATAAAATAAAACATATATATCAGTGGTTCTCAACCTTTTATGCTTCACGTACCCCCTGGAAATGTGTATGTAACTGGCGTACCCCTTGTATAGATAGATAAAACTATAGTTATAGTATAACAATGGGAATAAAATAAAACATATATATCAGTGGTTTTCAACCTTTTATGCTTCACGTAGCCCCTGGAAATGTGTATGTAACTGGCGTACCCCTTGTATAGATAGATAAAACTATAGTTATAGTATAACAATGGGAATAAAATAAAACATATATATCAGTGGTTCTCAACCTTTTATGCTTCACGTACCCCCTGGAAATGTGTATGTAACTGGCGTACCCCTTGTATAGATAGATAAAACTATAGTTATAGTATAACAATGGGAATAAAATAAAACATATATATCAGTGGTTCTCAACCTTTTTATGCTTCACGTAGCCCCTGGAAATGTGTATGTAACTGGCGTACCCCTTGTATAGATAGATAAAACTATAGTTATAGTATAACAATGGGAATAAAATAAAACATATATATCAGTGGTTCTCAACCTTTTATGCTTCACGTAGCCCCTGGAAATGTGTATGTAACTGGCGTACCCCTTGTATAGATAGATAAAACTATAGTTATAGTATAACAATGGGAATAAAATAAAACATATATATCAGTGGTTTTCAACCTTTTATGCTTCACGTAGCCCCTGGAAATGTGTATGTAACTGGCGTACCCCTTGTATAGATAGATAAAACTATAGTTATAGTATAACAATGGGAATAAAATAAAACATATATATCAGTGGTTCTCAACCTTTTATGCTTCACGTACCCCCTGGAAATGTGTATGTAACTGGCGTACCCCTTGTATAGATAGATAAAACTATAGTTATAGTATAACAATGGGAATAAAATAAAACATATATATATCAGTGGTTCTCAACCTTTTATGCTTCACGTAGCCCCTGGAAATGTGTATGTAACTGGCGTACCCCTTGTATAGATAGATAAAACTATAGTTATAGTATAACAATGGGAATAAAATAAAACATATATATCAGTGGTTTTCAACCTTTTATGCTTCACGTAGCCCCTGGAAATGTGTATGTAACTGGCGTACCCCTTGTATAGATAGATAAAACTATAGTTATAGTATAACAATGGGAATAAAATAAAACATATATATCAGTGGTTCTCAACCTTTTATGCTTCACGTAGCCCCTGGAAATGTGTATGCAACTGGCGTACCCCTTGTATAGATAGAAAAAACTATAGTTATAGTATAACAATGGGAATAAAATAAAACATATCAGTGGTTCTCAACCTTTTATGCTTCACGTAGCCCCTCCTGGAAATGTGTATGTAACTGGCGTACCTTTTGTATAGATAGATAAAACTATAGTTATAGTATAACAATGGGAATAAAATAAAGCATATATAACAGTGGTTCTCAACCTTTTACGCTTCACGTAGCCCCTGGAAATGTGTATGTAACTGGCGTACCCCTTGTATAGATAGATAAAACTATAGTTATAGTATAACAATGGGAATAAAATAAAACATATCAGTGGTTCTCAACCTTTTATGCTTCACGTACCCCCTGGAAATGTGTATGCAACTGGCGTACCCCTTGTATAGATAGATAAAACTATAGTTATAGTATAATAATGGGAATAAAATAAAACATATATCAGTGGTTCTCAAACTTTTATGCTTCACGTAGCCCCTGGAAATGTGTATGTAACTGGCGTACCCCTTGTATAGATAGATAAAACTATAGTTATAGTATAACAATGGGAATAAAATAAAACATATCAGTGGTTCTCAACCTTTTATGCTTCACGTACCCCCTGGAAATGTGTATGCAACTGGCGTACCCCTTGTATAGATAGATAAAACTATAGTTATAGTATAATAATGGGAATAAAATAAAACATATATCAGTGGTTCTCAACCTTTTATGCTTCACGTAGCCCCTCCTGGAAATGTGTATGTAACTGGCGTACCCCTTGTATAGATAGATAAAACTATAGTTATAGTATAACAATGGGAATAAAATAAAACATATATATCAGTGGTTCTCAACCTTTTATGCTTCACGTACCCCCTGGAAATGTGTATGTAACTGACGTACCCCTTGTATAGATAGATAAAACTATAGTTATAGTATAACAATGGGAATAAAATAAAACATATATATCAGTGGTTCTCAACCTTTTATGCTTCACGTACTCCCTGGAAATGTGTATGTAACTGGCGTACCCCTTGCATAGATAGATAAAACTATAGTTATAGTATAACAATGGGAATAAAATAAAACATATATATCAGTGGTTCTCAACCTTTTATGCTTCACGTACCCCCTGGAAATGTGTATGTAACTGGCGTACCCCTTGTATAGATAGATAAAACTATAGTTATAGTATAACAATGGGAATAAAATAAAACATATATATCAGTGGTTCTCAACCTTTTATGCTTCACGTAGCCCCTGGAAATGTGTATGTAACTGGCGTACCCCTTGTATAGATAGATAAAACTATAGTTATAGTATAACAATGGGAATAAAATAAAACATATATCAGTGGTTCTCAACCTTTTATGCTTCACGTACCCCATGGAAATGTGTATGTAACTGGCGTACCCCTTGTATAGATAAAACTAGAGTTATAATAATGCCAACTTACCGACTTTGTTACTAGATCTAGCAACTTTTGAACTCTCACGTCATACCACAAAAATTTTTTACCGCGTACCCCACGTTGAGTCTAAGCTATATGGATTTTTTTGGGGAGGATCGAATTGGAACTCATTCACATATAAAAATTTTCCCCCGGCTTTACTGATCTTTAAAGCATTTCTTCAAAAATAATTTTAATATATAAATTTAATATTTTTTCCCGTACAAATTAGCATTTTTAAACAACGGGGGATATGCCTCATTGCTACCCCTATCCCCAGATCGAGCCCTAATGCACCCCCGAAACACAAATGGTAAGAGACCTTGGGACAACCCCTTCATAATGTAACATCTTCCAGACCATGATCTCATTCCTGCACTGTCAATATAACGGCCATTGATTCGTACTGCTTTCGTCATGAGCAAAGTGCGTCGGGGTGGCTCAGTCGGTAGCGCGCCCAGCTGGGTTAGCGTTGAGATTTATATCCGAAAAACTCCCCGCCCTTCCCACAGTCAGTAGGGGTTGGGTTGTTTTACCTCTGAGCGGCACTTTTTTTGCACACCATGGGCTTAAATGGCCAGGTCAGAAGGACCCCGAAGGCTCAGAGAAGGTTGGGGGAGGGGACACACTGGAACAGCTGTTGGGAGACAGATGGTAGCCTCCCGTCAAGGCCATCCAGCGTGTTCTTTAACGTTGGGTTGTTTTACCTCTGAGCGGCACTTTTTTGCACACCATGGGCTAAATGGCCAGGTCACATGGACCCCGAAGGCTCAGAGAAGGTTGGGGGAGGGGACCCACTGGAACAGCTGTTGGGAGACAGATGGTAGCCTCCCGTCAAGGCCATCCAGCGTGTTCTTTAACGTTGGGTTGTTTTACCTCTGAGCGGCACTTTTTTGCACACCATGGGCTAAATGGCCAGGTCACATGGACCCCGAAGGCTCAGAGAAGGTTGGGGGAGGGGACCCACTGGAACAGCTGTTGGGAGACAGATGGTAGCCTCCCGTCAAGGCCATCCAGCGTGTTCTTTAACGTTGGGTTGTTTTACCTCTGAGCGGCACTTTTTTGCACATCATGGGCTAAATGGCCAGGTCACATGGACCCCGAAGGCTCAGAGAAGGTTAGGGGAAGGAGACCCACTGGAACAGCTGTTGGGAGACAGATGGTAGTCTCCCGTCAAGGCCATCCAGCGTGTTCTTTAACGTGCACAGGGTCTCTCCCGCATACGGGGCCACGGCTTAACGTCCCATCCGACGGACGGCGGCCTTTCCAAGCCCATCGGTGCCCCCTACTGACCGTGGGCAGGGCGGGGAATTTTGCGGAGTCAGTAGGGGAACCGATGAGATTCGAAAGGTCTGCCGTCAGTCGGATGGGACGTTGAGCTGTTGCTTCGTGTGCGGGAGAGCCATACATAATGAACGTTAAAGAACAAGCTTGATGGAAGGCTACATCTATCTCAACAGTTGTACAGGTGGTCCCTTCTCCCAACCTTCTCTGAGCCCTCGGGGTCCTTGTGACCTGGCCACTGAGGTAAAAACACCCAAAGAAAAAACAAACACCCCCAAAAACCTCAACCAAACTTCCCTTAAAGTTTTTAGATTCAGACCTATCATTAACAAAAGAGTAAAATGTGAAAAAAGTTTGAAAATCGTGATTTTTTTTTTTTCCCTAATAGTGGCGAGTACATATTAAGGAGAAACTCATTATTCGCACTCAGTTTTCCATCTCGGAAAGCCTCTTCAAGATGGATACGAATATTTCATCGGATACGGAAGAGCAAGTTTCCTCAGATATTGGATTGGCAGAAAGCACGGTAAGAATTTCTTTTTCTAAATTCGAAAATTAACTAGAAGAAGAACACGTCTCCTCTAGCGAATATAGAATGCGCGTTTCCGAAAGCAACGAATGTTTCATTTTTCCGAAATTTTCCATTCTTTAACAGCAGTAGTTCGTATCAGGGCCATAACAACGGCGGGGCGAGTCAGTATACCCTAGTGTCGGGTGCACAAGATGACAGGGCGCAGAGAACGGCAAGATGGACGCGGGGGGGGGGGGAGAGCGGTGGCGCAGGGAAAGGTATGATGGGGGGGGGGGGGGGGAAGTGGTGGCGTATAGAGAAAGAGGGAGCGCAGAAAGGACAAGATGAGGGGCGGAGGACAAGACGGGGGCGCAGAGAAGGACAAGATGAAGGGGCGGAGGACAAGACGGGGGCGCAGAGAAGGACAAGATGAGGGGGCGGAGGACAAGACGGAGGCGCAGAGAAGGACAAGATGAGGGGGCGGAGGACAAGACGGAGGCGCAGAGAAGGACAAGATGAGGGGGCGGAGGACAAGACGGAGGCGCAGAGAAGGACAAGATGAGGGGGCGGAGGACAAGACGGAGGCGCAGAGAAGGACAAGATGAGGGGGCGGAGGACAAGACGGAGGCGCAGAAAGACCTATGAAACTTTTGGGCGATTGCGTCACAGTTTTCTATGGTATCGGGCGCAAAACGAGCCAGTTATGGTTCTATAATAATTTTTTTCCGCCAGTCAATACAATATACATTTACATGGCATAATTATATAATAACTATTAATATATACATGAGAAAAATCGAGAAGTGAAATGGCTGAGAAATATCAATTGCATCAGAAAAAGTAAATAACAATCGTATTAAATATTAGTGATTGATAGGAAAGGCGAAACATGATTCGTACTAGCGGATGATTGCGAGAATGTATATATATAGTAATATATAATTAGTACTATATAACGCAAAAAGAATTTATCGCTTGTGGCTTAAAATGAAAAAGTCTCGTTTTGTCACCCCCTGGGCTTAAGGGGCAAATAAAAACTAATTATCTAATATTTTAATTAGTAATTCATATAATATTAGCTGAGACGATTGGGTATCGCGCTAATTTTAACTACGATGCAGAAATGGTAGAGCCTTGAATATTTACACGTAGAGAAAATCCGGATCGTACATCTGGGAGGGGGGGGGGATCCGTAATTTATCCTCAGACATGTCCTTCAACGTCAAACAGGAAGTTTCCCAGATCACTAATTTCTAAAAAAAAATCGTTGTCAGATATTTTTTCTGAATTCTGTAATCAACCATAGTGTTGGGATACATTTTTAAACGACTGTACGTAGATGTTAAACTTTGATCCAAGACTGCTAGAAAGATGAAAAATTGTCTGGAAGTTTGTTAAACTTTGATCCAAGAGTGCTAGAAACCTGAAAATTGGTGTCTGTGCGTATTTGTTAAACTTTGATCCAAGACTGCTAGAAAGATGAAAAATTGTCTGGAGGTTTGTTAAACTTTGATCCAAGAGTGCTAGAAAGATGAAAAATTGTCTGGAAGTTTGTTAAACTTTGATCCAAGAGTGCTAGAAAGATGAAAAATTGTCTGGAGGTTTGTTAAACTTTGATCCAAGAGTGCTAGAAAGATGAAAAATTGTCTGGAGGTTTGTTAAACTTTGATCCAAGAGTGCTAGAAACCTGAAAATTGGTGTCTGTGCGTATTTGTTAAACTTTGATCCAAGAGTGCTAGAAACCTGAAAATTGGTGTCTGTGCGTGTTTGTTAAACTTTGATCCAAGAGTGCTAGAAAGATGAAAAATTGTCTGGAAGTTTGTTAAACTTTGATCCAAGAGTGCTAGAAAGATGAAAAATTGTCTGGAGGTTTGTTAAACTTTGATCCAAGAGTGCTAGAAACCTGAAAATTGGTGTCTGTGCGTATTTGTTAAACTTTGATCCAAGAGTGCTAGAAACCTGAAAATTGGTGTCTGTGCATGTTTGTTAAACTTTGATCCAAGAGTGGTAGAAAGATGAAAAATTGTGTCTGGAGGTTTGTTAAAACTTTGATCCAAGACTGCTAAAAACGTGAAAATTGGTGTCTGGAGGTGCTTCAAGCTGTACATTCTCTGAAGTCAAAGATCAAATTTGAATCTAGCAGTTCTAGAGATGTAGAAATTGGTGCCTGGGGGGGGGGGGGGGGGGGGGGGGAATCGGATCGAAGATTTCGGAAATATTAAAAAAAAAAAACGAGGTGCGGTGTGTTGGTCTAGATATTGACAATTTATTTCTAGTAATTAATAATCTTCTAATGTTATGAATATCTAAATAAAGCTCTTGATCCATCTTATTTGCAGAATCTTCGAAGCAGATACGCAGAAAGTATTGTAGAGAAAGAAGCTGGGATCGAGGAGAAATCCTCCTCATCAGTGAGCTCGGACACACAAGACACAGATATTTTATTGTCTTCGAGGTTCTCATCATCACTGAGCTCGGGTACAGAAAGCTCGACGACTCCCACACCACCAAATTCTAGGTGTTCATCAGTGTTTATGGACGCAAAGGATGCGACAACTCCAGAGCCATTAGCTTTGTCATCCACTTCGAAAGACTTGAATTCACAGTTCACGACTCCAGCTATCTCTTGTGCAATAGCATTGCCTAGTTTCGACGAATGTTTCAGAAAACCTTGGCAAATGATGACCTTGAAAGAATTTTGCACATTTCACCCTGCCGGAAAGAATGTCTCGGACATACCAGATCGTGGAAAACTACCTATCGCGGAAAAATTTCAGATCCCCGAAATGGACAGCCTTCCTGGGATAACTTCTCGGATATCAAAGTTGGGCGAATTTTCCAAAGAAACTTCAGAAACCCCTATGTTGGGCGAATTTCCCATAGGAGCGTCAAAAATGCCAAAGTTGGGCCGTTTTTCCAGAGAAATGTTGGAAACCTCTATGTTGGGCGAATCTTCCAGAGGAACGTCTGAACCCTCTGTGTTGCGCAAATTACCCAGAGGAACGTTGGAAACCACTACGTTGGGCGAATCTTCCAGAGGAACGTCTGAACCCCCTGTGTTGCGCAAATTTCCCAGAGGAACCTTGGAAACCTCTACGTTGGGCGAATCTTCCAAAGAAACTTCAGAAACCCCTATGTTGGGCGAATTTCCCATAGGAGCGTCAAAAATGCCCAAGTTGGGCCGTTTTTCCAGAGAAATGTTGGAAACCTCTATGTTGGGCGAATCTTCCAAAGGAACGTCTGAACCCCCTGTGTTGCGCAAATTACCCAGAGGAACGTTGGAAACCACTACGTTGGGCGAATCTTCCAGAGGAACGTCTGAACCCCCTGTGTTGCGCAAATTTCCCAGAGGAACCTTGGAAACCTCTACGTTGGGCGAATCTTCCAAAGAAACTTCAGAAACCCCTATGTTGGGCGAATTTCCCATAGGAGCGTCAAAAATGCCCAAGTTGGGCCGTTTTTCCAGAGAAATGTTGGAAACCTCTATGTTGGGCGAATCTTCCAGAGGAACGTCTGAACCCCCTGTGTTGCGCAAATTTCCCAGAGGAACGTTGGAAACCTCTATGTTGGGCGAATCTTCCAGAGGAACGTCTGAACCCCCTGTGTTGCGCAAATTACCCAGAGGAACGTTGGAAACCACTACGTTGGGCGAATCTTCCAGAGGAACGTCCATGTTGCGCGAATTTTTCAGAAGAACGTCAGAACCCCCTGTGTTGGGCGAATTTCCCAGAGGAACGTTGGAAACCCCTGTGTTGGACGAATCTTCCAGAGGAACATCTATGTTTCGCAAAATTTTCAGAAGAACGCCGAAACCCCCTATGTTGCGAAAATTTCCCAGTGGAACGTCGGAACCCCCTGTGTTGGACGAATTTCCCAGAGGATCCTCGGAAATCCCTGTGTTGGACGAACTTCCCGAAGAAACCTCTGAGACGCCTATCTCAGTAGAACAAGCAAACCTTCCTTCTGAAGTCCGGAGCATATCAGGTATAGTTGATTGGTGTTTTTCTTCCAAATGTTTTTCTTCCAAATGTTCTATATGGTGCAACCACAATCTGCCAGTTTCTTACGTTCGAAACTGGTACGTTGTTTAGGAATACTAGTCTTACGCAGCCTATATACGTGGGTGGATCATTTAACTAGTGGGTTATCATCGCTAGTAGCCTCCCGTAAAGGCCATCCAGCGTGTTCTTTAACGTGCACAGGGTATGTCTATCCCGCACAGGGGTCACGGCTTAACGTCTCATCCGACGGACGGCTGCCTTTACAAGCCCATCGGTGTCCCCTACTGACTGTGGGCAGGGCGGGGAATTTTGCGGAGATAAATCTCAACGCTGACCCAGCTGGGACTCGAACCTGGGAACTACAGATTACGAGCCTGGCGCGCTACCAACTGAGCCACTCCCGCCCCCTAACAGCTGTCCAGTGGGTTTCCATACCTAAACATTCTGAGCCCTTATGACCTGTACATTTAACCCATTCTGCCCTAAAAATTGGCGCTCATAGGTGAAACAACCCAATCAATAATAGCTGCTTCCTATTAGAGGGGTGCGGGGGTGGCTCAGTCGGTAGCGCGCCAGGCTCGTAATCTGTAGTTCCCAGGTTCGAGTCCCAGCTGGGTCAGCGTTGAGATTTATCTCCGCAAATTTTCCCGCCCTGCCCACGGTCAGTAGGAGACAGCGATGGGCTTGGAAAGGACGCCGTCCGTCGGATGAGACGTTAAGCCGTGGCCCCGTGTGCGGGAGAGCCATACCCTGTGCACGTTAAAGAACACACTGGATAGCCTTGACGGGAGGCTACCATCTGTCTCCCAACAGCTATTCCAGTGGGTCCCCTCCCCCCAACCTTCTCTGAGCCTTCGGGGTCCTTGTGACCTGGCCATTTAGCCCATGGTGTGCAAAAAAGTGCCGCTCAGAGGTAAAACAACCCAACGTTAAAGAACACGCTGGATGGCCTTGACGGGAGGCTACCATCTGTCTCCCAACAGCTGTTCCAGTGGGTCCCCTCCCCCAACCTTCTCTGAGCCTTCGGGGTCCATGTGACCTGGCCATTTAGCCCATGGTGTGCAAAAAAGTGCCGCTCAGAGGTAAAACAACCCAACGTTAAAGAACACGCTGGATGGCCTTGACGGGAGGCTACCATCTGTCTCCCAACAGCTGTTCCAGTGTGTCCCCTCCCCCAACCTTCTCTGAGCCTTCGGGGTCCATGTGACCTGGCCATTTAGCCCATGGTGTGCAAAAAAGTGCCGCTCAGAGGTTAAACAACCCAACCCGCCCTGCCCACGGTCAGTAGGGGACACCGATGGGCTTGGAAAGGACGCCGTCCGTCGGATGAGACGTTAAGCCGTGGCCCCGTGTACGGGAGAGCCATACCCTGTGCACGTTAAAGAACACACTGAATGGCCTTGACAGGAGGCTACCATCTGTCTCCCAACAGCTGTTCCAGTGGGTCCCCTCCCCAACCTTCTCTGAGCCTTCGGGGTCCATGTGACCTGGCCATTTCAGAGGTAAAACAACCCAACGTTAAAGAACACGCTGGATGGCCTTGACGGGAGGCTTCCATCTGTCTCCCAACAGCTATTCCAGTGGGTCTCCTCCCCCAACCTTCTCTGAGCCTTCGGGGTCCATGTGACCTGGCCATTTAGCCCATGGTGTGCAAAAAGTGCCTCTCAGAGGTAAAAACAATCCAACCCTTAAAAATTTAAAATATCTTTTATCAACGTTAAATATTTTATTTTTTTGTATCTTTTATTAACTATTTTTTTCTTTCCAATAGTACCACGTCCTCGTATATGGAGGATACTACCTGAAAAGGTCAAAATCCTTGAAGAACATTATCAACAGGAAAAGTACCCAGATAAAGTCGTCAAAGAAATAATTAGAGAGGAGACTGGATTGCACACATGGACGGTGGATGTGAGCATTTGTTTTTCTACAGTTCGTCGAATTTAATTATTTGCAAGCTTTAAGGAATAGTTTTCTTAGCACTGTGTTCAGTTTGGGTGGGGTGGCTCAGTCGGTAGCGCTTCAGGCTCGTAATCTGCAGTTCCCAGGTTCGAATCCCAGCTGAGTCAGCGTTGAGATTTATCTCCGCAAAATTCCCCGCCCTGTCCACGGTCAGAAGGAGACGCCGATGGGTTTGGATATAGGCCACCATCCAAGTTAAGACATAGCCCATGTACACTAAACTATACCTCGTTCACGTTAAGGAACATTCTGGATAGCATTGACGGGAGTCTATCATCTATATATATCATCATCTATCATATGAGTTCGAGTCCCGCCTTCTAACAGCTGTCTAGTGGATCCGTTTCCTTAACCTTCCGAGTCCGTGGGGTCCTGATGACCTGACTATTATGGGGGGGGGGGGGGGGGGGAAAGACGGCGTTCATAGATTTAATAGCCTAACACGTCTGTTTCTTACTCTTCTGGGGGGAGGGGGGGTTGGCTCAGTCGGTAGCACGCTAGTCTCATAATCTGCAGTTTCCAGGTTAGAGTCCCTCCTGGGCCGGCGTTGAGGTTTATTTCCGAAAAACTCCACGTCTTAGGATCAGTAGGGGGCACCGATAGGCTTGGAAAGGCCGCCCGTCAGATGGGATGTTAACCCGTGGCTAGTGAGTGGATTTCCCTATACACATTAAAGAACATGCTGGATGGCCTTGACGGAGGCTGCAATCTAACAGCTGTCCAATGGATTTCCTTTCCATCGAAATTCTGTGAGCCATTGGGGTCCTTGTAACCTAGCCAATTGCATGTAAAAAAGTTCCGCTCAGAAGTAAAAGTGGTTGGGTGGCTCAGTCGGTAGCGCGCCAGGTTCGAGTCCCGCCTGGGTCAGCGTTGAGATTATCTCCGCAAAACTCTCCGCCCTGCCCCACGGTTAGTAGGGGACACCGATGGGCTTGGAAAGGCCGTCGTCCGTCGGATGGGACGTTAATCCGTGGCCCCGTGTGCGGGAGAGCCATACCATGTGCACGTTAAACACGCTGGATGGCCTTGACGAGAGGCTATCATATGTCTCCTAACAGCTGTTCCAGTGGGTCCCCTCCCCCAACCTTCTCTGAGCCTTCGGGGTCCATGTGACCTGGCCATTTAGCCCATGGTGTGCAAAAAAGTACCGTTCAGAGATAAAACAACCCAACAGAAGTAAAACGCTCCTGAATAATCTAATATTCTGATTATATAAGTAACTTATTTGCCATTCTTATTTCTAGGGATGGTTCAGAAGACGTCGAAAGAAGGATAAAAATCCCGATTAGAGGAACAAAAATTATATGAAGATGGAAATTTCCAAAATCCGACAGCTTCCAAACGAAATCATTGGCAAATCCAGATTCTTTGGGTATCTCGTGTTCATTGGACCTCATTAACATGCACAAAAAATGAATAGTCCGGAATTTCAAAATATCACGACATTGACGAAACGCTCGACACACGAGCTGTGATAATTGGAGAGCGTTTGTGGCTTTCGAGTGTTCATCAATATTGAAATTCTTGGGTACACAGATAGTGTTTGACGACTACGATGCTTCCAAATGATTAGAGTCCATCAAAATTCATTAGGATCGACAAATGTTTTAGAAGATCTTAGTAAACGTTTTCTCCGTAAAATGTTTTAGAAGATCTCAGTACTTTGGAAGAATTTCACAGAACTCTAAATGATTGGAATGGACGATCTTTACAGAATAACTTTTAAACTTCAGACTTCGTAAGTCAGAAAAAATTTCGAAACTCGGAAAGAGGGATTTCTCAGGTGTTTAACTAGAATAATCTGCCAATAGGTTCTCGGATGGCTTTTCGCAATGAACCTTCCACAAGAATCTCTCAAATGAGTGCTGGATGAACTTTCCAATAGAACTTCTCAGATGCCTGTGGTGGACGAATTTCCACAATAAGTTCTCAGATACTTTTGGTGGATGAACTTTCCACCAGAACGTATGCATCCATGTGGATGACATTTTCCACAAGGGTTCCGATACGCCTAGGTGGTATGATCTTTTCATTAGAACTTCCCAGTCGCCTATGAAGGACGAACATTCCAAAAGAAGTTCTCGTACATATAAGTTGGATGACTTTCCAGAACTTCTAGGATGCTTGATCGATTTAACTCTTTTTTTACAAGAACTTCTCCGACTCTTGGAGGGAATGAACTTTATGCAAGAAGTTCTTATACACTTAAGTATTATTAATACTAATACAGTTGTTAATTTTTAACCTCAGGGATGTCCAAGAATCTTCTAGTGAAAGAGAATTTTCAATAGATTTACAGTGCCAGCAAAACAGTGTCGAAAAAATAGTGGAATCCATCACCAACAGTAACATTAATATTTACCACATAATGCCTTCCATTCACTCACATACCCGAAAACAACCAATCTGAATATACTCTGAGACGACTCCAGCTCTTCTAGGATATTGATCAACATTTAAGAACACAGATTAAAGACTCTGGAATCTTTTACCTCCCTCCCCACACCTCGCTGCAGTCATTTTGATGAGTTCGGTTGCATCAGTGCATTAAGAGAATTTCGGCGTTCCCAGGACTCTGATTTATATAGTAATAACTCTTGTAATAATAAACATATTTTTATACAGATTTTTGTTACGACGTCACAAAGATGGGAGTTGTTTTTAACGCAGCAAGTCCAATCGATAATCAATCTCAATCGTTTAATACATGGCGTGATGGTGATTCCGTTTGATAATCTGGACAGGTTTTGTAAAACCAGTAACAGGATTAGCGTACACCTATCCCTCGATTTACACGGTACTCAGTTCACACAATTTTGGCTTTGCACGGTCAAAAAATGCAACCAGTTTCGATTTACACGGTACTGACTGAGACGTACATAGAAAGGAACTCTCAGTCAGTACCGTGTAAATCGAAACTGGTTGCATTTTTTGACCGTGCAAAGCCAAAATTGTGTGAACTGAGTACCGTGTAAATCGAGGGATAGGTGTATACAGTAACTTCCACACAGTACTAAAGAGAAAAGTCAAAAGGGTTAAATCTGGGAACAGCAAAGGTCAAGCTAGACCAAAGCCGAGAAAAATCTTTCTCCATAGTCAGAGCTGGACTTAGGCAAAAACTGAGCTATAGATTAGTGTCTCACATATATAAAGTACTCACAAGAAATGAATTTCAAATTTTTATTTGTCAGGGAAAGAAACATTTAAATTAATCTATTATACAAACACTGACCATCCTTAACTTTACATAGTCATCACTGTATATCAATATAATAATTTCAACAGTATCATACTGTTGCGGATTACAAAAATGGATAGCCACTGAGCGTGAGTATTAAAAGCTATATTTCAAAACCAAATTCAATACAAGGTAAATTGTTACAAAGGAAATATGGATGAAGTATCTTATTAACAAATCAACTATTAACATGCACAAGTCATCAATCTTCCTGCGTAGAGCACACAATATCAGCTCTGTGTATTTTACTAAATACTACCTTTTACTTGATTTACCAGGTCACCCGAAGATCTTCACTCGTAAACCAATTCTCGTCCTGTGCTAATAACTTTTCACACAATAGCCGAACAAAAAGACAGTCCGTGTAGACATTCGAAGTTAGCCATAAAAGTTCCCACTTTTATACTTCCGCGTATACACAACACATCAAGTTACTTCTTGATACTTAACGATAAAAGATCCCACTTTTATCCTTCCGCGTATACACAACACATCAAGTTACTTCTTGATACTTACGCGCACTGTCTCAGAACAGCTCACCGTCCATTTTCGAACTCTCCGACCGTTACAACACACAACGACCGTTACAATACAAAACGACCGTTAACGCTCCACTCTTCTTCTCCAAATTCTCCCAACGTTCTTATTCGTTGGCTGAAACTTTTTGCTTTCGGTTGCCAGATTCCTTCTGTCGTAACACTGCCCCCTTCCTAGGTCTTGTTCGTCCCGAACAATTCTGGATTCCAAAGTTTCTTCAGTTCTTCGATGAAACGGAGCCAAACGATCCACGTGAACCACTTGCACTTTGTAGCTGGACGTCGACGAATGCGATACACCACGTCATTAATCCTGTTAACTATTGTATATGGACCTTCCCAAGGTTTCTGAAGTTTTGGAGATAGTCCTTTCTTTCTATGTGGACTGTATAGCCAGACAAGATCTCCTTGATTGAAAATAGTTCCATTTATTTTACTGTCATATCTTGTTTTGGTTCTGTCACTTGTTATGTCGATGTTATGTCTAACGGAGTGATGGATTTCTTCTAGTCGTTGTTGCAATTTTTGTACGTATTGTGGAGTGGACACAGGCATTGCTTCGGGCCGACCATATAAAAGGTCACAGGGAAGACGTAACTCTCTTCCAAAAATCATCATGGAAGGTGTCTGTCCAGTTGTCTCATGCACTGCCGTTCTATATGCCAGCAAAAGGAGTGGTACATGGCGATCCCAGTCACGTTGGTGGTCGTTCACAAATAATGCTAAATGCTGAGCAATTGTTCTATTGAACCTTTCAACCATACCATCCGACTGAGGGTGTAAGGGAGTTGTTCTGGTTTTCTGAATACCTAATAGTTGACAGATGCCTTTAAACACATTGGATTCAAAATTCCGTCCTTGATCAGAGTGGAGTTGTAAAGGTACTCCATACCTACTAATGAAGTTATTAACTATCATCTCAGCCACTGTTGTTGCTTCCTGGTCTTGGATGGGATATACCTCAGGCCACTTTGTGAAATAATCCATTACCACTAATAAATATCGATTTCCATCATCAGTTCTAGGAAACGGACCCATTACATCAATGGCTATTCTTTCAAAAGGGGCACCAACGTTATACGTCTGCAGCTTACCCCGACTCCTAGTCTTAGGGCCTTTCTTTGCTGCACAGGCTTCACATTGCCTACACCATCTCTCAACGTCTGCCCTACTTTTCAACCAATGAAATCGTTCCCTGGCTTTGGCTAATGTCTTATTAACACCGAAGTGTCCTCCAGTGGCACTATCATGTACATCTTTCATCACAAGTTCCACTCGGGATCGAGGAAGGATTATCTGCCAACGGATCAGCCGTCCAGTGGGATTCTCCCATCTTCTGTATAATACTCCGTCTTCCATTTTTAAGGAGTCCCACTGTGCCCAGTAACTTTTAGTAGTTGGACTATACCTCGAGATTTGCTCCCAATTAGGTCTTGCATCAGATTTTTCAATCAATTCCATTATTGGTTTTATGTCTTCATCATCTAGTTGAGCCTTCCTGATTTCAATTGGATTCCAGATGTTAGGGGTGTCACTGTTTGTTTGTGTCGATACTATTTGTCTTATGGGCATTATCTCTTTAGTTCCAAATTTCAGTTCTGCATTATAGCAATGTTTACAGTTGTCAATACATGGGCGCCTGGAAAGAGCATCTGCATTCTTATGCATTTTACCACTTCGATGTTCGATGGAGAAATCGTATTCTTGTAACCGTTGTATCCACCTAGCGATTTGTCCTTCAGGGTTTTTGAAGTTTAATAACCATCTAAGTGCAGCATGATCAGTACGTATAAGGAATTTCTGGCCATAGAGATAGTGATGAAAATGTTCTATTGCTTTTACTATTGCTAATAGTTCTTTGCGTGTTACACAGTAATTCCGCTCTGGTTTGGATAAAGTTTTACTAAAGTATGCAATAACTCTCTCCTGTCCGTCTTGTTCTTGTGAAAGCACAGCACCAACTCCTGTGTTACTTGCGTCAGTATCTATTACGAATTGTTTTCCAGTTTGTGGGTACGCTAGCACTGGTGCTGTGGAAAGAGTTTTCTTCAGCTGTTGAAAGGCTATATCGCATTCGGTGGTCCACATAAACCGCTGGCCCTCTTCTGTCAGACGATGTAATGGCCTTGCGATGTTGGAGAAACCTTTGACAAATCTTCTATAGTAGGTGCAAAGTCCAATAAAACTACGAAGTTGATGAACATCTTGTGGTGGAGGCCAGTCCCTTACAGCTTCTATCTTACTAGGATCAGTCTTAATCCCTGCTGTAGTGATCACATGACCAAGGTAATGAACTTCTTGCTGGAACAGTTTACACTTTGTCGGTCCCAATTTTAACTTGGCTGCCTTAAGTTTTTCAAATACTTGACGAAGATTTCTCAAATGTTCTTCAAAAGTTCTTCCAAGAACTATGATGTCGTCCAAGTAAACCAGGCAGACCTCCAAAGACAAACCTTTGAGCACTGACTCCATTAGTCGCTCAAATGTGGCAGGTGCATTACAAAGTCCAAATGGCATCACCTTAAACTGCCAAAGTCCATTCCCTGTACTGAAAGCCGTTTTCTCACGGTCTTCAGGACGTATACCAACTTGCCAATAGCCGCTCTTTAAATCTAATGTTGAGAACCATTCTGACCCAGATAAAGTGTCTAGTGTATCGTCAATCCTGGGTAAAGGAAAGGAATCTTTCTTTGTTACGTCATTTAATCTGCGATAATCTACACAAAATCGTGTAGATCCATCTTTTTTCTTGACAAGAACTACTGGTGATGTCCAGGGACTCTGTGATGGTTCTATAACGCCCTGAGCTTCCATGTCCTTTATGAGTTGTTCCGTCTCCTCTCTTTTTGCCAATGGAAGCCTTCTTGCCGGCAGATGGACTGGAGGAGAATCACCAGTGTTGATTTTATGTTCTGTCAGGTTAGTACGGCCATAATCATTTGATGTGGCAGAAAAAATGTCAGAAAATTCTTTTAATAGGTTCTCGGCCTTAACAGCTTGGTTTTCAGTTAATATTTGTCTTGTTTCTCTCCATAATTCAGTAAGATGAGACGGGATGTCTGTATGATTTTGATATGAATCGGTAACTTCTATTTTATTTATACTTGTTACACAGGTAACAGCTTCACATATTGCTAATTCCTCACCTTTTTTTAACATTCTACTGGATTTGTTACAGTTCATCACTCTGATAGGGATCTGTTCTTTATCTATTCTGACTAAAGTCCTTGCAACCAGGATATTATGAGCCAAAGCTCCTTTACCAGAGGCATCAGTAACTGCCAATCGGAAGGCCCCAGAAGTCTCCGCCCGATGTCCACGGACTATAACTTCACTTTGTGCTGGGATCTCTGTGTCTTCCGTCACTAATATTGGAGTTACGCTTGATAAAGAATCAGTCGTCCGGCTAAGCAGAGGAATCTCTTCTGTCTCATAGATGAGTAGGTTATCACTGGGTCTAATGTTGAATCCATGTTTCTTAAGAAAATCAAGGCCTAATATGCATTCGTCGTAGATGTCAGCGATGTAAACAGGATGGCGAACCAGACAGCTACCAACTCGAATATTAAGTTCTATTTTTCCATGAACCTTTGCACGATCTCCAGTGGCCGTTTGTAGGCTTATTCTAGACTGTGTAGTATTCAAGTTTGGGTGAGGTATTATTTTCTTTATTATATCCGTTCTGAGTAAAGTTACATTTGCACCAGTGTCGACTATCATACGGCAAGGTATTCCATTTATGGCTCCATCAGCTACTAATCCATTATTATCACCATGCAATGTTGAAACGTGGGCGACTTCCCCTGGGGCCAACCAATCAACAACCAGCCTTTGCCTCGCAAGATTGATAAATTTTCTGTTTCTCTGATCCTGTTGTCTAGTTGATGTACTTGGACTCCTCATTCGTTTCCTAGTGCAGTTGGTACGAATGTGTCCGGTCTTGCCACAATTCCAACACTGGAGGTCTGTTGTAGGTTTTGAAGAACCTTTTATATCTTTCAAAACGGATAGTATGGCTTTGGTTAGTTCTTTCATTTCATTATCCTTTTCTACAGTTTCTTCTGCACTCACAAATCTCACTGCACGTTTGTTCGCTCGGGAGGAAAGCCTGGAGCACTCGTATTTCATAGCATGTACCACAGCTGACTTTAAGGATTCACCTTCCAACATCCTCAGAGATTGCTGAGTGTCAGGGTCAGCAATAGCATCAATAAATTGTAATTGAGCTAAATTATCTTGAATTTCTGGTGGACAGTTACTATAAGCCAATCTAGCTAGACGCTCAATATCACTAGCAAGCTCTTGCAAAGTTTCACCATTTTTCTGCATGCGATGTTTAAATTGAGTCACGTAATATTGTTTTAAATAACTATCACCAAACCTTAGTTCTAATGCAGAAACTAGACTTTGATAATCAAGTCGTTTTTCTTCTGGAACAGACTGCAAAACTTCCGCAGCAGAATTTCTTAAGGAAGCTGCAAGAAAACTGGCCTTTTGGAATTCATTCCACTCATTGGCTGTAGCGATAACTTCGAATTGTGTTTTAAATACTGTCCAAGATGATTGACCATCATATGTAGAAGGTTTAGTTGTATTTTTAGCGATATGTGTAATAACATTATTTCCACTAGAATTATTATTATCACAGGCAGAAGGTAACATTTCATTTCTCAAAATCTGAAACTGGCGTTCACAATCAGTTTTTACAATTTCAATTTCGTGTTTATAATCTAACTTAACACTATCAAGATCATCTTTTACACTATTTAGTTCGGTCATAATGTCCTTACACTTATCAGAAATCTTATCAATTTGAGAAGCCACTTCAGCTCTCATCTCAGTATTTTGTGCGGCCAGGTCACCTATTTTATTTCTCAACTCATTATTTTGTGCGGCCATTTCGGCTTTCAAATCATCTTTTTGAGAAACTATCTCAGTTCTTAACTCATTATTTTGTGCGGCCATTTCGGCTTTCAAATCATCTTTTTGAGAAACTATCTCAGTTCTCAACTCATTATTTTGTGCGGCCATTTCGCTATTTTGACTTTTAATGTCATTCATCTGTGTAGCCATATCAGTCATCTGCGTAGCCATATCGGCTTTCAAGTCATTTAACAACTTTACTAATTCATCCATACTTCTAGTTAACGGCATTCAATAAATTAATCCCGCTTCTGACACCAAATGTTGCGGATTACAAAAATGGATAGCCACTGAGCGTGAGTATTAAAAGCTATATTTCAAAACCAAATTCAATACAAGGTAAATTGTTACAAAGGAAATATGGATGAAGTATCTTATTAACAAATCAACTATTAACATGCACAAGTCATCAATCTTCCTGCGTAGAGCACACAATATCAGCTCTGTGTATTTTACTAAATACTACCTTTTACTTGATTTACCAGGTCACCCGAAGATCTTCACTCGTAAACCAATTCTCGTCCTGTGCTAATAACTTTTCACACAATAGCCGAACAAAAAGACAGTCCGTGTAGACATTCGAAGTTAGCCATAAAAGTTCCCACTTTTATACTTCCGCGTATACACAACACATCAAGTTACTTCTTGATACTTAACGATAAAAGATCCCACTTTTATCCTTCCGCGTATACACAACACATCAAGTTACTTCTTGATACTTACGCGCACTGTCTCAGAACAGCTCACCGTCCATTTTCGAACTCTCCGACCGTTACAACACACAACGACCGTTACAATACAAAACGACCGTTAACGCTCCACTCTTCTTCTCCAAATTCTCCCAACGTTCTTATTCGTTGGCTGAAACTTTTTGCTTTCGGTTGCCAGATTCCTTCTGTCGTAACAATACTTTGAAACTTTCTTTCACGAGAATGTTAAATATATATATTTAGACTTTAGAATTTTTAGGGTGTCTTAAACTTGTCATAGCTGAAGGCCTCTTAAATCTGCCATAGCTTAGGGCTCAGAAGTCCGGCTCTGTCCACAGTGATCCTCATCAGAGGATTAGATTATCATCCATCTTGTTGAAACAAATTTCATTTATTGTGTTTTTGTACAGTCGCTCAAAAAATATCCGAACACTATGGTTGATTACAGAATTCAGAAAAATATCTGGCAACGATTTTTTTTTTAGAAATTAGGTTGCCAGGTCACTAATTTCTAAAAAAAAAAAAAAAAAAAATCGTTGCCAGATATTTTTTCTGAATTCTGTAATCAACCATAGTGTTCGGATGTTTTTTTTTGAGCTACTGTAACAGATTTTCACCCTCGCACTGGATATATGCCTAAATAAGCATGAATGAATAATTCTCTGCTACAGATTGTTCATTCGTAGGAAGAATGGTGCTCTCGTAGAAGTTGATGTGGGGGAGGAAAGCCCCCTCTTTTGCCATTTTATAACAATCGGTAGGAAGATATATTCATTACTGCGCGAGTTATGACTTTAATTTCGTGGTATTATTTTGTGTGACTCTTGTATATCAACATAGCCGATCTCGAAAGTGAGACTCTTCAGGAGCTTCAACGCTTCCCAGGTACATTCCTTTTTTCTTAAAAGTGATCAGAAGATATATCTGGAGCAACCACCACCAGGTCATCGCCTACGCCGAACATGGGCATGTTTTGCAGAGATTAGTAAATTTCTGAAGTAACCTATCATTAATTTAGCAAATTATTTTAATGCTCGAACAATACAATATATTAACTTTTTTTCCCCCTTGAAACTAATAATTTCACAACTTTGCAGAAATGGATAATATAATATGCCATAACGAGTGATTAATCGTTTTAGCAGTGTATGGAAATGAGATTGTACATGTTTCTTTTTTATCACCTGTAGAGTTTTAATTAAAATTGCCTTTATGAAATCTAAACGGCTCATGTCAATGATAAGAATGATGATTTGCAACATGGGCAGAGAAGGGTCCTAAAAACTATCCTAGCTCGTACAAATCTTCTCATATAAGAACATACTACACTAAGACTGGGTAGCTCAGCTGGTAGTCTGTAGTTCCCAGGCTTTGATCCCATCTGGTTCAGATTTATCCCTGCTACAACCCCACTTCACCTAGAACGCTAACGGACGGCCGCTTGGAAAGGTTGCCGTCCAGTGGATGGGACGTTAAGCCGTGGCCCCGTGTGCGGAAGAGCCATACTCTGCACGTTAAAGAACACGCTGGATGGCCTTGACGGGAGGCTATCATCTGTCTCCCAACAGCTGTTCCAGTGGGTCCCCTCCCCCAACCTTCTCTGAGCCTTCGGGGTTCTTGTGACCTGGCCATTTAGCCCATGGTGTGCAAAACGAGGCTATCATCTGTCTCCCAACAGCTGTTCCAGTGGGTCCCTTCCAACCTTCTCTGAGCCTTCGGGGTTCTTGTGACCTGGCCATTTAGCCCATGGTGTGCAAAACAAGTGCCGTTCAGAGGTAAAACAACCCAACCATAGATAAACCAACAAACTTCTCGTTTAAAGACTTACCCGCTAAGACCAAAGCCTTAGAGCTAACAGCACACAACCATGCCAGCTCGGGACTCGAACACGGACCCAGCAGTGTCATTGCTATCGAACACCATACAGATACCTCTAGGCGGCAGTGGGACGCCAATATAAGGAACAGAAACCTTCTCCGAGCCATCCGGGGTCCTTGTGACCTGGCCATTCAGCCCATTGTGTGCAAAAAAAAGCGCCGCTCAGAGATAATCCAACCCAGGATCTAATCCCAACTGCAGCATTGAGATTTATGTCCGCAAACCTCCCACAATGCCATCGATAAGAAATATCACCGTCTGTCTGTTGGGACGTAAAGCCGTGTCACCGTGTGCAGGAGGGCCATAACTTGTGCATGTTTAAGAACACGCTGGTGGTCCTAGATCACCAGCGTGTTCTTAAACGTGCACAGGTTATGGTTCCATGTGTCTCCTAACAGCTAACAACCAAAAAAAAAAAATCTTATAATTACGGACGAAATTCCAAAGAATATCGGGGCGGCGGTGGCTCAGTCGGTAGCGCGCCAGGCTCGTAATCTGTAGTTCCCAGGTTCGAGTCCCAGCTGGGTCAGCGTTGAGATTTATCTCCGCAAAATTCCCCACCCTGCCCACGGTCAGTAGGGGACACCGATGGGCTTGGAAAGGCCGTCGTCCGTCGGATGGGACGTTAAGCCGTGGCCCCGTGTGCGGGAGAGCCATACCCTGTGCACGTTAAAGAACACGCTGGATGGCCTTGACGGGAGGCTACCATCTGTCTCCCAATAGCTGTTCCAGTGGGTCCCCTCCCCCAACCTTCTCTGAGCCTTCGGGGTCCATGTGACCTGACCATTTAGCCCATGGTGTGCAAAGAAGTGCCGCTCAGAGGTAAAACAACCCAAAGAATATCAAATTTCCTACCTATTTAACTTGCTTCCTAGAGAAATTATCTTAAGTAAAATTTCAACGGTTGATAAAAAAGAGTTTCCGAATAAAAATATTAATTATTTAAAGGGTTCACACCAGCTCAATGATCCAATAACAGTGGACATACAAAGAGAATAATTCAACATTAGTACATGGTTGGTTGGTTGTGCCTCTGAGCGGCACTTTTTTGCACATCACGAGCTAAATGGCCAGGTTACATGAATCCCGAATGCTCGGAGAAGGTTGGGGAGGGGACCCGCTGGAACAGCTGTTGGGAGACAGCCATCCAGCGTGTTAAATCCAACGTCAAGGCCATCCAGCGTGTTCTTTAACGTGCACAGGTATGGCTCTCCCGCACACGGAGCCACGGCTTAACGTCCCATCCGACGGACGGAGGCCTTTCCAAGACCATCGTGTCCCCTACTGACCGTGGGCAGGGCGGGGAGTTTGAGAGATTAAATATTAAAAGAGGAAACAAAACTCGGTACATCTCTTAATAAAAAGAACCTCAATTGACTTTGACACCTTTAAATGTTTAATAACCTGTCTGATGTCATCAACAGCAATTTTTGTAATGGTAACAAGATCGAGAACATTAATTTCTTTATCTCAAGCAGCTGCTTGCCACAGAGGTCTGACAGGAGCCTGTCGGTTTATATGCCACAGTAGGAGATCTGAGAGGATGGCAGGACATCGGCGGAAAAACGACACACACATCCATGCCTAATCCGGGGCTCAAACCCTTAGCCTTATTAGACATCCATGCCTAATCCGGGGCTCAAACCCTTAGATCACTAGCTAAGCGTGCTAACCACTCGGCCACGGGACGGCTGAAATAAACTCTCTCAAGCAGCTGGTTGCCACAGAGGTCTGACAGGAGCCTGTCAGTTTATATGCCACAGTAGATCTGAGGTCAGACCTCTGTGGCAAGCAGCTGCTTGAGGGGGTATTTATTTCAGCCGTCCCGTGGCCGAGTGGTTAGCACGCTTGACTACTGATCTAAGGGACCTGGGTTCGAGCCCCGGATTAGGCATGGATGTGTGTCGCTTTTCTGCTGAGGTCCTGCCATCCTCTCAGATCTTCTACTGTGACAAACTGACAGGCTCCTGTCAGACCTCTGTGGCAAGCAGCTGCTTGAATGGGTATTTATTTATGGAATCAAAATTATCACTGTTGTTGGAAGTGTTTCAAACATAAACCGATTTAAAATAATCGGCAAAAGCGTCAATAATGGTTTTAAAATAAAGCGATTCATTACCTTGATATCTCTTAGCGTTATACTGTCTCTCCTCTGTTATTTCTGTTAAAAATATTCCAGAATTTCATAGGGTCAGATCTAAACCCATTTTAAACCGTAGAAATGTTATTCTTGTAAGCCGATTTTATTTTCTGTTTTATTAATTGCCTATATATTTTTAAATTATCAAAATCTCTGATAATCTCTGGAGTGTATTGGCCTTCATAATCGTACCCAAAATTTAAAGATTTTTAATTGCATACTTTAATCGAGGGATGGCCATCTCAATCTTAGTGAAGAGCCACTAAGAAAATTAAATATTCTTAAATAGCCGCAGTAAAAATTTTCTACTTAAAAACCAAAGCATATATTTCTAATGAATAATGAAATGAGAAAAAAAAATATTTGTATAGAATCAAGAAAATATCTTGGTTTAAAGGATCATGCAATTTAATGAGTACTATGAATTGGAAAAACAGTTTATGCACCTAAAAATGCTTGATCAAAAAAAGTTGTCCTGCGCAAGTTCCTTTGCATGTTGGGTTCTACCTCTGAGCGGCACTTTTTTGCACACCATGTGCTAAATGGTCAGGTAACATGGACCCAGAATGCTCAGAGAAGGTTGTGGGAGGGGACCCACTGGAACAGCTGTTGGGAGACAGATGGTAGCCTCCCGTCAAGGCCATCCAGCGTGTTCTTTAACGTGCACAGGTATGGCTCTCCCGCACACTGAGCCACGGCTTAACGTCCCATCCGACGGACGGCGGCCTTTCCAAGCCCATCGGTGTCCCCTACTGACCGTGGGTAGGGCGGGGAATTTTGCAGAGATAAATCTAAACACTGTCCCAGCTGGGACTCGAACCTGGGAACTACAGATTACGAGCCTGGCGCGATAGCGACTGAGCCACCTCCGCCCCGTTCCTTTGCAATGAGACGTGGATTGTCCAGGGCTGTTTTAAACACACTGAAACGTTAACTAACACTTCGTATTGTTAAATTTACAGGTTACAAATCTAAAAATCTAAATGAAAAAATAGTTTTATATCGCATCGCTTTCTGAATTCGTAATACATACCATAACGTACATCGGGATATCAAGGTTTCTTGGAAGCCCTAAGCGCTCCCCGAAAATTTGTATTCGGGAGACGCTATGAGCTAAACAAAAAAAAAGCGGCTTTAACTGTTTAAAGACTACTTTTTTTTACGATAGAAATATCAGAATCTTGCATAAAATTTCGGCATTATTTTTGATGCAATGTCTATATTTGTAAATTTCCCCAGTTGATGGCTTAACAAAAAAATATGCAGAGTGGTTAATGCGCTTGCCTAGTGATCAAAGGAACCTGGGTTCAAGCCTCGAGTAAGATGGATGTTTGCGTTGTCTTTCTGCCGAGGTCCTGCCTTCCTCACAGATCTTCTCTATGGCGTATTAAACCGACAGACTGTCACATATTTGCGACAAGCTTAAAGGGATATTTGTTGTCTATAGACTTCATTAATAAATTTGCGTAAAGCCAATGACGTAACTAACTACCATAGAGCAAAGCGATGGACTCTGAACCTCAAAGGAACTTTAACGAGTTAAATGGTTTTTACCTCTGAGCGGCACTTTTTGACACACAATGGGCTAAATGGCTAGGTCACAAGGACCCCGAAGGCTCAGAGAAAGTTGGGGGAGGGAACTCACTGGAACAGCTGTTGGGAGACAGATGGTAGCCTCCCGTCAAGGCCATCCAGTGTTCTTTAACATGCACGGAGATGGCTGTCTCCCGCACACTGGACCACGGATTAACGTCCCATCCGACGGACGGTAGACTTTCCCAGCCCACTGGTGTCCCCTACTGACAGTGAGCAGGGCGGGAGTTTTGCGGAGGTAAATCTCAACGCTGACCCGGCTGGGATTCGAACCTGGGAACTGTACATTACAATCTGACACTACCGACTGAACCACCTCCGCCCCTATAGGGGAGCCACTGGACAGTTGTTAGGACACAGATGGTAGCTTCCCGTCAAGGGCATCCAGTTTGTTAACAAGGAATCTCTCTCCGAGTCCACGGCTTAATCTCCTACTCGACGGACGGTGGTCTTGCTAAGCTTATCAGTGTCCTCTTTGAGGGCAGGGTAAGGATTTAGCAGAGACGAATATCAACGCTGGCACAAGTGGAGCTCTTACCTGCGAACCACGGATTAACCCTTTCAGGACCATAAGGTTTCTAAGAGTAAATATTAGTATGCAACTGTTTATTTTAGTTTGTTTAGACGTAAAATAAATAAAAATCATAAGAAAAATACATAATGTGTAGTTTTTTTGGAATTTTATGGGAAATATTTTTCCCAATGGACTATAAAGGTAACACAAATTATAGTTAGGCTTATTATGCAATGTCTTTTATTTATTGGTTTATTAGAACAAAATGTTAACTAAAATAATACAAAATTATGAAATAAAATTACTATACCAAATGATGTGCTAATTATGATATTCTGCGAAGCAATTTCTTTTGGTAGTGAGGCAAAGATGGACATTGCACATAGTACATATATTATGCGTCCTGACAGTTCTGTCTTTGTTTTCTAAACGTTCTCGTTTACGTAATTGCGTTCGCCATACGTTCTATTTTGACATTCTGTATAAAAAATGCAGATAAGGTTATAATTAAATACGACAATCACCAATTTTAAAATGGGAAAAATGTTTCCCTTAGTCGTGAAAGGGTTAAGAGGTTCGTCCCCCCCCCCCCCCCCAGAGCGAGGTGAAGACGGTTTGGTTGTTTTACCTCTGAGAGGCACTTTTTTGCACACCATAGTCTAAATGGCCAGGTCACAAAGACCCCAAAAGCTCAGAGAAGGTTGCTGGAAGGGTACCACTGGAACAGCTGTTGGGAGACAGATGGTAGCCTCCTGTCAAGGCCATCCAGTGTGTTCTTTAACGTACAGTATGGCTCTCCCGCACACGGGGCCACGGCTTAACTCCCATCTGACAGACTGCGGCCTTTCCAAGCTCATCGGTGTCCCCTACTGACCATGGGCAGGGCGGGGAATTTTGCGGAGATAAATCTCAACACTGACTCAGCTGGGACTCGAACCTGGGAACTACAGATTACGAGCCTGGAACGCTTCCGACTGAGCCACCCCCGCACCAAAGGTGAAGAGGGAAGGGTTAAAGTAATATGAACGTAGAAATTAATATTTAATCGTTATGCTATCTTGAACATTTCTTACTTCCACAGGCTGAGAAACAGTGGACAAAGGACATGAAATTTCGAAACCCTTCTGAACGAGTTCCCTGTACGTCACGAAGGTACCACCCCCAAGGGTTTCGCTGATTCGGGTACTTTCACATTGTCCTGGAAACTGCCTGTACGTAGTGCTCTGGGTCTATGTCCCTGGAAAAGGGGATTCCACCATATCATCCTGTATTGAAATAAAAAAATTCAAATCTCTCCCTCTATCTGTATTGTCGGTTTGTGATATTCGTGCGATTGAAAGGAGCCATTCGACTTTAACAAAAATAATTTTAATTAAAAATAAACCACTTACAGTAAAATGAAACAAATCACAATTAAAATTCGTAATATTCCATATATACAATTTTATGCTATTATTAAAAACCATGTTAGCAAGAAAAATATATTACGCTTTTTTGGGGTATCAGCTTACAACTGAAATTGGTAAAACATTAACAGTAACTAAAAAATATTTTATATTTAATTAACAAAACTATTTTAACGTGAACAATAATTACGACAAACATAACTTGACAGTTAAAAATAGTACCTAACAGTATCATTAGCTTCTTCATAAAACTAGTCTTCGTAGCTAACACTATCTATACACTTCTGCAGAAAACTACTCTTCGTAGCTAACACTACCCATACATTCTGCATAAAAAATACTCTTCGTAGCCAACACTATCCATGCATTTCTGCATAAAAATTACTCTTCGTAGCTAACATTATCCATACACTTCTGCATAAAACTACTCTTCGTAGCTATCAAACTCGAGTTTTTATCCAAATGTTCCACTTGGCACATCTCCAAAGGTCACTCTGAAATTTTACTTCAGAAGTAACCAAAGTAAACAAGTCCCTTAATTTCGATAGATGTCAGAAACCCAAAAGATCCAGACTCCTCATGCTTTAAGTTTCTAAATTATTCAATGATGTACTTTGGGTGTCCTAAAATCGTCGACGTCGCATTGGACTCTGTTTCAGAGATGGTCAATAGTAAAAAAAAAAGTCTTATAATCATTATTCAATGCTGGTGAAGGATTCTAGGATCTCTTCATAGCTCCTTTGACGTCACCGTGCATGCGCTTATATTTCCTTCGACGATTATTGAACCACTCCTGAAAATAAGAAGTTATTTAGTTTATTGTATATTTCATAATTATTAATATTCGCTGAATTAGTCTTATACTACTTGAAAAAATTTAGGGTTATCGTATAGAATGATTCAAAAATCTGAAGTTCGCCAAAATGCGATTTTTATTCCTGTTCATTATTGAAATAGCACATAGCAGTGATGGCAAACCTATCGCACGCGAGGCGATTTTTTTTGGCACGTCACAGAAGTAAAAAGAAATCCGTGTCTATGGTTCGAGACTTGGAAACAGTAGCTCCAGTCTGTAATCACATTTGACCGAATAAATTATGATACATGTTTATGGATGAATCATTGCTGGCAAGACGGTTACTAAAATTAATACTTCAATTGTGTGGCCATAAGTCATGAGTTGGGTTGTTTTACCTCTGAACGGCACTTTTTTGCACACAATGGGCTAAATGGCCAGGTCACAAGGACCTCGAAGGCTCAGAGAAGGTTGGGGGATTGGATTGTTTTACCTCTGAGCGGCACTTTTTTGCACACCATGGGCTAAATGGCCAGGTCACATGGACCCCGAAGGCTCAGAGAAGGTTGGGGGAGGGGACCCACTGGAACAGCTGTTGGGAGACAGATGGTAGCCTCCCGTCAAGGCCATCCAGCGTGTTCTTTAACGTGCACAGGGTATGGCTCTCATGCACACGGTGCCACGGCTTAGCGTCCCATCCGACGGACGACGGCCTTTCCAAGCCCATCGGGGTCCCCCACTGACCGTGGGTAGGGTGGAGAGTTTTGCGGAGATAAGTCTCAACGCTGACCCAGCTGGGACTCGAACCTGGGAACTACAAATTACCATAAGTTATGAAGATCTCGTCAAATAATCGATTACAGATTGCAAAATATGTTGCATCATAAAAATATACGCAACAAAATCGTCACTTGATTTCCTTAAAACAGTTCTCTATATCTTAAAATTTAGTTGTGGTTTGGTTTAATGCTACACTTGAAGGAACCATTTTTTTTTTCTCTTTCAACTAATGAATATTCACTTCATTTTGATCAGTGCGGTGGCATCAGTAATGCGCTAAGGTGGGTTGTGAATTTTTGTGCTTAATTGAACGATTTTGTTTAAAATTAATAATTTTATTTTTCCTTCTATAGTGGTGAAATCTAAAGCTTAATATATGCTATTTAAATCCTTAATATTTTGCATCATTCAATTTCCTTTCTATAATAAACGGATATGTAACCTTAGCCGATATAAATAACATTTTAAAGTTTTTTGTAACGTTGCCACTCGAGCTCGAGAAGGTTCGACCCTCCCCTTCCTATAGCCACCGAGTATTCCTTTGATGGGTTTAGAAAGGCCATTTTCCATCCCATGGGAGGTTAAGCCGAGAACCCTTGTGAAGGAGAGCCATACGCTCTGCACGTTAAAACACGCTGGATGGCCTTGAACGGAGACTTCAATCTCTCTCGTAATAGCTATTCAGTGGGTTCTCTTCCCCAACTTTCTCCGAGTCCTTGTAACCTGGACATTTGCTTCTCCCTCCCCCAACTTTCTCTTAATCGTTGTGGTCCTTATGACTGGACATTTGCTTCTCCCTCCCCCAACTTTCTCTTAATCGTTGTGGTCCTTATGACCTGGACATTTGCTTCTCCCTCCAACTTTCTCTTAATCGTTGTGGTCCTTATGACCTGGACATTTGCTTCTCCCTCCCCCAACTTTCTCTTAATCGTTGTGGTCCTTATGACCTGGACAGTTGCTTCTCCCTCCCCCAACTTTCTCTTAATCGTTGTGGTCCTTATGACTGGACATTTGCTTCTCCCTCCCCCAACTTTCTCTTAATCGTTGTGGTCCTTATGACCTGGACATTTGCTTCTCCCTCCAACTTTCTCTTAATCGTTGTGGTCCTTATGACCTGGACATTTGCTTCTCCCTCCCCCAACTTTCTCTTAATCGTTGTGGTCCTTATGACCTGGACATTTGCTTCTCCCTCCCCCAACTTTCTCTTAATCGTTGTGGTCCTTATGACCTGGACAGTTGCTTCTCCCTCCCCCAACTTTCTCTTAATCGTTGTGGTCCTTATGACCTGGACAGTTGCTTCTCCCTCCCCCAACTTTCTCTTAATCGTTGTGGTCCTTATGACCTGGACAGTTGCTTCTCCCTCCCCCAACTTTCTCTTAATCGTTGTGGTCCTTATGACCTGGACAGTTGCTTCTCCCTCCCCCAACTTTCTCTTAATCGTTGTGGTCCTTATGACCTGGACAGTTGCTTCTCCCTCCCCCAACTTTCTCTTAATCGTTGTGGTCCTTATGACCTGGACAGTTGCTTCTCCCTCCCCCAACTTTCTCTTAATCGTTGTGGTCCTTATGACCTGGACAGTTGCTTCTCCCTCCCCCAACTTTCTCTTAATCGTTGTGGTCCTTATGACCTGGACAGTTGCTTCTCCCTCCCCCAACTTTCTCTTAATCGTTGTGGTCCTTATGACCTGGACAGTTGCTTCTCCCTCCCCCAACTTTCTCTTAATCGTTGTGGTCCTTATGACCTGGACAGTTGCTTCTCCCTCCCCCAACTTTCTCTTAATCGTTGTGGTCCTTATGACCTGGACAGTTGCTTCTCCCTCCCCCAACTTTCTCTTAATCGTTGTGGTCCTTATGACCTGGACAGTTGCTTCTCCCTCCCCCAACTTTCTCTTAATCGTTGTGGTCCTTATGACCTGGACAGTTGCTTCTCCCTCCCCCAACTTTCTCTTAATCGTTGTGGTCCTTATGACCTGGACAGTTGCTTCTCCCTCCCCCAACTTTCTCTTAATCGTTGTGGTCCTTATGACCTGGACAGTTGCTTCTCCCTCCCCCAACTTTCTCTTAATCGTTGTGGTCCTTATGACCTGGACAGTTGCTTCTCCCTCCCCCAACTTTCTCTTAATCGTTGTGGTCCTTATGACCTGGACAGTTGCTTCTCCCTCCCCCAACTTTCTCTTAATCGTTGTGGTCCTTATGACCTGGACAGTTGCTTCTCCCTCCCCCAACTTTCTCTTAATCGTTGTGGTCCTTATGACCTGGACAGTTGCTTCTCCCTCCCCCAACTTTCTCTTAATCGTTGTGGTCCTTATGACCTGGACAGTTGCTTCTCCCTCCCCCAACTTTCTCTTAATCGTTGTGGTCCTTATGACCTGGACAGTTGCTTCTCCCTCCCCCAACTTTCTCTTAATCGTTGTGGTCCTTATGACCTGGACATTTGCTTCTCCCTCCCCCAACTTTCTCTTAATCGTTGTGGTCCTTATGACCTGGACAGTTGCTTCTCCCTCCCCCAACTTTCTCTTAATCGTTGTGGTCCTTATGACCTGGACAGTTGCTTCTCCCTCCCCCAACTTTCTCTTAATCGTTGTGGTCCTTATGACCTGGACAGTTGCTTCTCCCTCCCCAACTTTCTCTTAATCGTTGTGGTCCTTATGACCTGGACAGTTGCTTCTCCCTCCCCAACTTTCTCTTAATCGTTGTGGTCCTTATGACCTGGACAGTTGCTTCTCCCTCCCCAACTTTCTCTTAATCGTTGTGGTCCTTATGACCTGGACAGTTGCTTCTCCCTCCCCCAACTTTCTCTTAATCGTTGTGGTCCTTATGACCTGGACAGTTTCTTCTCCCTCCCCCAACTTTCTCTTAATCGTTGTGGTCCTTATGACCTGGACAGTTGCTTCTCCCTCCCCCAACTTTCTCTTAATCGTTGTGGTCCTTATGACCTGGACATTTGCTTCTCCCTCCCCCAACTTTCTCTTAATCGTTGTGGTCCTTATGACCTGGACATTTGCTTCTCCCTCCCCCAACTTTCTCTTAATCGTTGTGGTCCTTATGACCTGGACATTTGCTTCTCCCTCCCCCAACTTTCTCTTAATCGTTGTGGTCCTTATGACCTGGACATTTGCTTCTCCCTCCCCCAACTTTCTCTTAATCGTTGTGGTCCTTATGACCTGGACATTTGTTTCTCCCTCCCCCAACTTTCTCTTAATCGTTGTGGTCCTTATGACCTGGACAGTTTCTTCTCCCTCCCCCAACTTTCTCTTAATCGTTGTGGTCCTTATGACCTGGACAGTTTCTTCTCCCTCCCCCAACTTTCTCTTAATCGTTGTGGTCCTTATGACCTGGACATTTGCTTCTCCCTCCCCCAACTTTCTCTTAATCGTTGTGGTCCTTATGACCTGGACAGTTGCTTCTCCCTCCCCCAACTTTCTCTTAATCGTTGTGGTCCTTATGACCTGGACATTTGCTTCTCCCTCCCCCAACTTTCTCAGAGAATCTGGGGTCTTCGGACCTAAACGTTTAGACCACTCTGTGCAAAAGGACCGTTCAGAGGTAAAACAACTAATAACGAATCAACTGCTCTGTTCATTACTTGGATTGGATTGTTTTACCTCTGAGCGGCACTTTTTTGCACACTATGGGCTAAATGGCCAGGCCACAAGGACCCCGAAGGCTCAGAGAAGGTTGGGACCCACTGAGTGGGACCCACTGGAACAGCTGTTGAGAGACAGATGGTAGCCTCCCGTCAAGGCCATCCAGCGTGTTCTTTAACGTGCACAGGGTATGGCTCTCCCGCACACGGGGCCACGGCTTAAGGTCCCATCCGACGGACGGCAGCCTTTCCAAGCCCATCGGTGTCCCCTACTGACCATGGGCAGGGAGGGGAATTTTGCGGAGATAAATCTCAACGCTGACCCAGCTGGGACTCGAACCTGGGAACTACAGATTACGAGCCTGGCGCGCTACCGACTGAGCCACCCCCGCCCCTACTCTGTTCATTACATTACGTAAGTCACGAGTTATGATTTGATTGCGTCTGTTTGAGCAGTTATCGAGCTTCTGAATCATTCTTGCACACTACATCAGGAAAAACTACCGACAACATTTGAAAGTACCGAATTTTATATCATAAGTTGAAAGGTTTTCAAATGGCCTGGTCACAAGGACCCCGAAGATTCAAAGAAAGAAGGGAGAGGGGTGTCCCACTGTACAGGTGTTAGGAAACAGATGATAGCCTCCTGTCAAGGCCATCCGGCATGTTCTTTAACCTGCACAGGGTATGGCTCTCCTGCACACGGATCCACGGCTTAACGTCCCATCCGAGGGACGACTGCCCTTCGGGGATTTCGTTTGTGTGTCCCCTTTCTGAGAGAGAAAAAATCTCAAAAACTGGCACAATTGGGATTCGAACTTGGGAACTGCAGATTACGAGCCTGGCACGCTACTAACAGCCAATCACCGACCCGAGACTGCCAGTATAATAAGCCAGAGATCTGTGAAGACACAGAAAAAAAGAACTCGAGAAAGGAGACATCCGTTTATTCGGGGTTCGAACTCCCTTTCATCATTAGTATCATTCTGAATACACAGTTGCTAACAATATTTCTTAAAATGATAAAGAGATGCTCACATTTACCGCGGCCATGTTTAGTCCGATCTGCATGGCAACTCGAAACTTCGTTGCCTTATCGGGATGCATGGTCTGATTGAAGAGGTCTTCGAGAATCCGTTCGTTGTCAAGACTGCAAGCAGGATTTTTCTTTTGCTGTTTTCGTTTAGACCGATTTTGTGAAGCTGAAAAGAAACCGGAGACTTAAGTGATACGCGACGAATAAATTACGAAACTAATATAATAATAAAGTTGATGTGTTTTACCCCTGAGCGACACTTTTGCACACAATGAGCTAAATGGCCTGGTCACAAGGTTGGGTTGTTTTACCTCTGAGCGGCACTTTTTTGCACACCATGGACTAAATGGCCAGGTCACAAGGACCCCAAAGGCTCAGAGAAGGTTGGGGGAGGGGACCCACTAGAACAGCTGTTGGGAGACAGATGATAGCATCCCGTCAAGGTCATCCACCGTGTTCTTTAACGTTCTTAATTGAGTAGTTTTACCTATGAACGGCACTTTTTGAACACAATGGGCTAAATATCCAGTTCACAAGGACCCCGAAGGCTCAGAGAAGGTTGGGGGAGGGGACCAAATGGGACAGCTGTTGGGAGACAGATGGTAGCGTCCCGTCAGGGTCATCCAGCGTGTTCTTTAACGTTCTTAATTGAGTAGTTTTACCTATGAACGGCACTTTTTTGAACACAATGGGCTAAATATCCAGTTCACAAGGACCCCGAAGGCTCAGAGAAGGTTGGGGGAGGGGACCCACTGGAAAAGCTGTTGGGAGACAGATGGTAGCCTCCCGTCAAGGCCATCCAGCGTGTTCTTCAACGTGCACAGGGTATGGCTCTCCCGCACACGGGTCACGGCTTAACGTCCCATCCGACGGACGGCGGCCTTTCCAAGCCCATCGGTGTCCCCTACTGACCGTGGGCAGGGCGGGGAATTTTGCGGAGATAAATCTCAACGCTTACCCAGCTGGAACTCGAACCTGGGAACTGCAGATTACGAGCCTGGCACGCTACGACTGAGCCACCCCCGCCCCAATGGCTTTAAGCATTATACCATAGAATTAGTCATTGGAAATGTATCTGAATTGTAATTGAAGATTACATTATTGTCATGATATATTATGAACAATGAAGTCATTGGAAATGTAGTTTCCAATGACTAACTCTATGGTATAATGTTTAAAGCCATTAATAGCAGATGATCGTTCGGCGCCCGGTAGCTCAGCGGTCAGAGCACCTGATATGTTATCAGAAGATCGTGGGTTCAGATCCCACCCGGTAAATGACAATTTTTCCTCTATATTTATCTATCATATTAATCCCAGGTGTACAGTCGCTCAAAAAAGAATCCGAACACTATGGTTGATTACAGAATTCAGAAAAAACATCTGGCAACGATTTTTTTTTAGAAATTAGTGATCTGGCAACCTTCGTGTCACGTGACACAAAGGTTGCCAGATCACTAATTTCTAAAAAAAAATCGTTGCCAGATATTTTTCCTGAATTCTGTAATCAACCATAGTGCTCGGATATTTTTTGAGCGACTGTACATCTGAGAGGTTCTCTTATTTCAAGGCTATATTAGAACAGCAAAATGAAAACTTTACCTGAGTAGTTCGGTGGCAATTCAGAAATCTTCCGATATTTGCCAAAGTTCCGTAATGTTGATGAAGAATCGAAATTTTTCGGAATTCCGAGAGTCTGTGTTTTCGAGTCATTTGATGAACACGTTGAACCTTCTGCCACATCAGTCACTGCGTTCCGTGCGTCTAATTTCATCAATGTCGTTAAACATAAAGCATCCAAACGCTCTGCAGATGTCACAGTCTGTTTTTGAAAGTTGGCCGAAGCTGATGAACAGGTGGAATCTGGGAAGGCAGAAGTCAGCGCGCAAGATGTATCTAAGTTCATCAGCTTTAACGAATAGCCCATTGTCTCCTGAGATATCTTAGTCTGCGTTTCAGAGTTAGTGAAAGTCGATGGATATGTGAATCCTGGAAGAGTTGGAGTTGCAGTGCATTGTTCATTCAAGTTCATCAGTGTCGACAAGCAAGAAGAATCTAGAGCCTCTGGTGAGGCAACGTTCTGCGTTTCCAAGTACCTCAAAGCTGAAGAGCAGGTGGAATCTGGAAGTATCACAGTCGCCTCTGAATCAGAATTTATTAGAGTTGATGAATATGAGCGATTCAAGGCGTCCAATGAAGACGTCAGAGTCTGTGTTTCTATGTTAGCGAAAGTTGATGAATACGCGGAACTTGGAAGACGTGGAGTCATCAAGCACATTGTATCCGAGTTCATTGATGGTGATGAGGATATTAGTACGGGAGTTTGAAAGTTGCTGCATCCTGGAAGAGATGTGGTGTATTGTTTATCGAAGTTCACCAGTGTTGATACACAAGATGAATTTGAAGCATTTGGAGATGTCATAATCTGTGTTTCTAAGTTGGTCAAAGCTGATGGATACGTGGAACTTGGAAGTGTTGGAGTAGTGTGCTCTTTATCCAAGCTCATCGGTCTTGTTGATAAACAAGAGGAATCCGAGGTCTCTGGAGATGTCACAATCTGAGTTTCAAGAACGGTTGAAGTTGTTAAACAGGAGGAATCTGGGAATGTCACAGTCTCCAAGCATACTGTATCAGAGTTCATCATTGTTGATGAACATAAGCAATCCAGTACCTTCGAGGACGTCGTAGTCTGTGTTTCAAAATTGGTGGTCGCTGTTGAATATGTGTAACATTGGAGAGCTGGAGTCGCAATATACATTGCATCCAAGTTTATCGATGGTGATGAGGATGTTACTATCGGTGTTTCGACGTTGCTCCAATTTGGTGAATATGTAGAACCTGGAAGTGACGGGGTCGAGATATATTGTTTGTCAAACTTCATGAGAGTTGATACAGAAGAGGAATCCGAGGCCTGTGGAGATGTCATAATCTGGGTTTCCGAGTTGTTAGAACTTGACGGACAGATAGAATATCCCAGCGTCGAAGTCGCCGTGTAAATTGTATCCATATTGATCGATGTTGAAGAACAGGGATAATCCAATGCATTTGAAGATGTAGTCTGTGTTTCTAAGCTGGGTAAAGTTGATGGATACGTGGAACTTGGAAATGCAGTGTACTCTTTATTGAAGTTTGCTAGTCTTATTGACAAACAAGACAAATCCAAAGTCTCTGGAAATGTCACAATCTGTGTTTCTAAATCGTTCGAAGATTGTGAACAGGGAGAATCTGGAAGTGTCACAGTGATTGTTGTATCAGAGTTTGTTGACGAACGTGAGTGATCCAAAGTCTTCAGAGATGTTGTATTGTGTGTTTCCAAGTTAGTGAAAGTTGATGAACGTGTGAGACTTTGAAGTGCGGGAGTCGCCATGCGCGTTGTGTCAAAGTTCATCTTTGGCGACGAACATGAATCACTCCAGCTCTTTGAAGATGTCACAGTCGGCATTTCAAAGTTGCTCCAATCTGGTAAATATGGGGAGCCTGGAAATATTGGAGTTGAGATGTACTGTTTGTCGAAATTCATCAGCGTTGATATACAAGAGGAATCCAAAGACTCTGGAGAGGTCATAATCTGGGTTTCTAAGTTGCTCGAACTTGATGGACAGGTGGAGCTTTCCAGCATCAAAGTCTCCGTGCAAATTGTATCCATATTCATCAAAGAATGAGGATGATCCAAGACTTTTGGAGATGTCACAATCTGCGTTTCGAAATCGCTCGAAATTGATGAACAGGGGGAATCTGGAAGTATCACATTCCCCAAGCACATGGCATCAGAGTTCATCCATGTTGATCGACAAGAGGAACTCGAGGCTTTAGGAGATGACGTAGTGAACGGTTCCAAGATGGTGGGAGTTGTTGAATAAGTGGAATTGGGATTATTCGCGATTTCAATGGATTGGGTGTCGAGGCTGGTAAATGTTGAATAGCGCGAGATGTTCGAAGACAACACTGACTGAATATCAGAGGTTATCTTCACTGGATTATCTAAAGCCTTGCATTGATTATTAGAATTAGTCAATGTTGGAGAATATTTCTGAAACTTATTCATTGGAGATTGGTTGATATCATCCCCTTGTTGCCTTTTTGGACGACATAGACGATTTTTCAGCCATACCTGGGGATACGAAAAAGTGCTATTTAGATAATTAGATGTGGCTTAGTTATTAAATCCTAAAATAATTTTATACTACTGACAAAAATTTGTTTTATTATACTTATTTATATAAATTATTAGTATTATACATTGCAATAAAAACTCTGTGGAATTGGTTTTAAGAATAAGGTTTAGTTTTGCTATTGAAGCGTGCATATTGGTTTCTGATCCACGTCTTTTTTTTTCAAATATTTTGTAGATCAGTACGAATTCTAGAGCATCGAATGATTCGTAACTTCAGTGTTCCAATGGGGTGGGTTCTGTTGGAAGTGCACCAGATTAGTAAGATGCGGTTTTCAGGTTCGATTCCCAACTGGGCCCACATTGAAAATTTTCGCCCCTATCTCTACCCTCGCTGAAACAAGAGACACAGATGGGCTCAGAAAGGCTGCCGTCCATCCTATGGGGCATTAAGTCACTAGCCCGTGTGCAGGAGTGCTGTTCCCTCTGTGCATTCAAGAACATGCTGGATGGTCTTGACGGGTTTGGAGCTGCTTCACTTCTGAGCAGCACTTTTATTTTACACACAATGGGCTAAATGGCCAGGTCACATGGACACCAAAGGCTCAGAGAAGGCTGGGGGAGGACACCCATTGGGCAGATGTTAGACAGATGGTAGCCTCCCATCAAAGCCATTCAGCGTGTTCTTTAACGAGCACAGGGTATGACTCTCCCACACACGGATCCACAGCTTAACGTCCCATCCGACAGACGGCGTCCTTTCCAAGCCTATCGGTGTCCTCTACTGATCAAGGGCAGTAAGTTTTAAGAAGATAAACCTCAATGCTGACCCAGCTGGGACTCCAACCTGGGGACCACAGATTACGAGCCTGGAGCGCTACCGACTGAGTCACCCCAATTCCTGCCTTGGCGGGAGGTTTCGATCTGTCTCTTGGGTTCCTCTCGCCCCACTCCTCATTCACTTGGCTATTTAGCTCACTGGGTGCAAAAAAAAATACCTCTCAGAAGAAAAACAACCAAGTCCCTCCAATAACAACGATTATGAACATTTCCGACTGCTTTTCCAATACAAATCGTAGCTTCAAATATTTCTCCACAAAATGCCTTTTTTTTAATTATAAAAACTTTGAGTTCCCATTCCCACTTTTCAAATTCTTCCGTAATAGAGTTATGTTAGGAACTATCCAATTGCCTTAACTCATTTCAATAAAAAATTCTTCTTGTTTCCTAAATAAGGGGTGGGTGTGGCTCAGTCTGTAGATCAGGCTCGTAATCTGTAGTTCCCAGGTTCGAGTCCCAGCTGGGTCAGCTTTGAGATTTATCTCCGCAAAATTCCCCGCCCTGCACACAGTCAATAGGGGACAACGATGGGCTTGGAAAGGCCTCCGTCCATAGGATGAGACTAGGATGAGACGTTAAGCCGTGGCCCCGTATGCGGGAGTCATACCCTTGTGCACGTTAAAGAACACGCTGGATGGCCTTGACTGGAGGCTACCATCTGTCTCCCAACAGCTGTTCCAGTGGGTCTCCTCCCCCAACCTTCTCTGAGCCTTCAGGGTCCATGTGACCTTGCCATTTAGCCCATGGTGTGCAAAAAAAAAGTGTCGCTCAGAGGTAAAACAACCAACCGAAATAATCGATTTTTTTAAATGGTACAGATCACCGAGATTCCTTCTTTTGGTGACGTCATTAACGACATCCGTTCATACCCAGTTGTATCCAAATGTCTTAATTCAGAATAATCGATTTCAGCAAACAACATGAAACGTTTTAAGCTTCGCAAATAAATTCAATAGCAGAAGAAGGAAATGCTCACCTCCACTGCTTCTTCTTCTAGTCCAGTGTACAAAGCCGCTCCCTTTATGATGTCCATATTATAATTCCTGTTTTTCTCGTATAAGTCTTCAAGGAGGAATAATTGAACTGGTGTCATAACGCTTTTTCTATGATGTGCTGTCCTTGGCACTATCAGCAGAGAAGAAAAAAAAAATATTTTTAATAGGCAAAGAAATCTGGGCAGAATTGTGTATTATTGACGATTAGAAGCAATTTAAAGCATCAGCTATATGTCCTCAAATCAGTGTTCCAGATTGCTGTTAATAAAACGAAAAACAACTGGGTTGGGTTGTTTTACCTCTGAGCGGCACTTTTTTGCACACCATGGGCTAAATGGCCAGGTCACAAGGACCCGAAGGCTCAGAGAAGGTTGGGGGAGGGGACCCACTGGAACAGCTGTTGGGAGACAGATGGTAGCCTCCCGTCAAGGCCATCCAGCGTGTTCTTTAACGTGCACAGGGTATGGCTCTCCCGCACACGGGGTCACGGCTTAACGTCCCATCCGACGGACGACGTTCTTTCCAAGCCCATCGGTGTCCTCTACTGACCGTGGGCAGGGCGGGGAATTATTGCGGAGATAAATCTCAACGCTGACCCAGCTGGGACTCGAACCTTGGAACTGCAGATTACGAGTCTGGCGAGCTACCGTCAAAGCCACCCCCGCCCCAAAAATGTAATGGAAATTCCTATTAATTGCTAATAAGAATTGGGTGATTGTCATTTACTTTTCAGGGAACTTTTTTTAATTACTTTTTAATGAATCTACCAATAATTTCGCAGCACTTTTTTTTGCGCTCTACATTATAATGAATTTAGAAATGTTAAGAGAGTGAAAGCTGAATGAGTGTTTCATTCCTTCAAACCGATAGTGCAATTGAAATATGCACATTAATCGAAAACAGGCCCAGTTCTAGGGAGAAAAAGGTTAAGGGGTGGGGACAAGAAACTCAATCGAGCAAGTGATGTTGAAGCGGATGGCGGATAAAATTGCTGGGGGAAAATTGATGTTAAAGCGGATGACGGAAAAAATTGCTGGGGGAAAAATTGATGTTAAAGCGGATAGGCATAAAATCGCGGTAAAAAATGATGTTAAAGTGGAGAGAGGATAAAAGCGCGGGTAAAAAAAATTATGTTAAAGAAAGTGGATTTTCAGTCCAGTATGGCCTTTCCCCTTCCGTTTTACAGGTTTAAGAAATTTGTCCATCTATTACCATAACTAACATTTTCAAAGGGGATGGTGGTACATGCACATCCCTCCCTCAATCCTGCCCTGATCAAAATAATAAGGAATCATGTTTCATGTGTAAACTTGAATAAAATAAAATGCATATCAGAAAAAAAAGTTACAAGTTTATACAAAAATTTTAATTAATTATACCTAATTACTATAATATACCTTATTGCTAAATATAGAAATTTATATCTCTTTAAACACTAAACAAATAGTGTTAATTAAAATTCAGTTGACATCTTAATCATCTAAATTCAGAAGAATTTACCTTGTCTAGATATAGCTCTTAGCCATTTTTGACGCAAATCACAATGGCTAGGAATTTCATGAAAAGAAATTTTATCCTTACGAGTATCTGAATTACAATAGGGAACAAGGCAATACACCATTGTAAATGTGATGTGTTGTAATTGAAGTACAAAATTTCACGTAACAACTGCAAAAACTTTCAAAGTAACAGCTGCTACCACTAATTTTACCAATGGTATGAACCCGTAGCCAACGACATCTAGCGGCAGATCGAGTAAACAGGTGTTGCCAAGGTTTGGTTCAATACGGTAGGCATTTAGTTACGGAGGCTACGGTCCCATGCAACTGACGGCGCCATTTTGGGCCCATCACTTTCTTCTTTCTGAACAAAGCTGAACGGATGTTAGACTAAACACAGGCAGAACTCAACCCAAGAAACGTTAAGATTACGCTCCTGATGTCATACGGACTGATCCAGCCGTCGTCCTTTTCATATATGCAGATACTTCGTGTATGCCCCATTCAACGATTGCTTACACTGCGTATTTTCAGTAAACTTGTCAAGGCACGAATATCGAAATTATAGAATGAGCAACGGGCAGTTGGCGGTCGTCAGCCAAGAGATGGCGCTGCTCAGGAAAACGCAGCGAAAAAAAACGCAACGTACGACGTCAAAATGTAATATTCGACAATTAGCGTACAAATTTCAAAAGTGGTTACAACGGTAGAACTGTAGAATCGTAATACAAGCCTCCATTTGTTTCCAGCCACCATCAACATCAGTTGAAATCGGGTCAATTTGTTTTACCTCTCTGCATACTGTGCGTTGGGTTGTTTTACCTCTGAGCGGTTCCTTTTTGCACACCATGGGCTAAAATGGCCAGGTCACAAGGACCCCGAAGGTTCAGAGAATGTTGGAGGAAGGGGACCCACTGTAACAGTATTGGGAGACAGATGGTAGCCTCTCGTCAAGGCCATCCAGCGTGTTCTGTAACATGCTGGATGGGTGTATCACAGGGTATAGTACTTCCACACACAGGGCCACGGCTTAACGTCCCATCCGACAGACGGCTGCCTTTTCAAGCCCATGTCACCTACTGACCGTGGGCAGAGCTTGCGGAGATAAATCTCAACGCTGGCCCAGCTGAGACTCGAATCTGGGAAATTCACATTACGAGCCTTGAGCGTTACCGACTGAGCCACCCCAGTCCATTGGTGTAACCCTTTCTAATCGAGGGAAGGGTAGGACGGTAGAAAGTTCTCAAAGTAGGTGGAGAAAGTTCTCAAAGTAGGCATTAGTTGAGACTAACATGGTAACTGCACATCAGAAGCGTGGAGTTTTATCAACTGGTGGATCAATGGAACGATGCGTTTTATGAGAATCCTCTTCCAAATGCCAGCAAATGAACATTCCAATTAAACCATAGGTAGTCTAAATGATCTTGAAACGCACCACTCTTTCGTAACACGCCATTTTTTTTTATGAGTTGCAGCTTGTAAGGAGTTTTTTTCGCCATATCACCGTAATATACTGTATATCATACGAGCTCTGTAGAGTTAAGGCGCAGATATTGGTTATTGGTGAATCATTTAGTTGCAAAGAATTCCACACCACAGAAAAAGTTGGCATCCATGAATTTTTGTAAAGAAAGCCTGTTTTCATAGCAGTTGCACAGTTCTCAAAAGCTTAGCATTAAAAGATCCTTTTATAGTTAGGTAGATGTCGTTTCACAGTGGTTGAAAGTAGACTTATTCATCTAGAAGAAGCAAACGTGTTCATCGAGAAGAGGCAAACGGTTTGTTAATATTCGAAACTAAGCTAAATGGTGGAGATGATCACCGGCAATTATTTAGTCGGAGTTCTGAAAGTGACGGGGATAAGTTCTAAGTTCTGTGTGGGTGGGTGGATAAGCGGGTGGTGGTGGGGGGGGGGGCAGTGGGTTTTACTTCTGAAAGGCCCCTTTTTTGCACACAATGGGTTAAATGGGCAGATCACAACGGCATGGAAGAATCAGAAAAGGTTGAAAGGAACTCACTAGACTAGGGGTTCTCAACGTAGGTACGCGGTAAAATTTTTGAGGTACGCCGTGAAAGTTCAAAAATCGCTAGATCTAGTAACAAAGTAAAAATAACCTTTGTTATACTAAAACTATAGTTTTATCTATCTATACAAGGGGTACGCCAGTTACATACACATTTCCAGGGGGTACGTGAAGCATAAAAGGTTGAGAACCCCTGCTCTAGACAACTGTCAGGAGACAAATGGTAACCTCTCAAAGGCCATCCAGCGTGTTTTTTAACGTGCGAAGTGTATTGCTCTCTCCCGCATACGGGACCACGGCTTAACGCCCCATCCGACGGGCGGCGGCCTTTCCAAGCCCATCGGTGTCCCCTACTGATCGAAGGCAGAGTGGGAGTTTAACGGAGATAAATCTCAATGTTGGGTCAGGTGGGTTGGGTTCTTTTACCTCTGAGCGGCACTTTTTTTGCACACCATGGGCTAAATGGCCAGGTCACATGGACCCCGAAGGCTCAGAGAAGGTTGGGGGAGGGGACCCACTGGAACAGCTGTTGGGAGACAGATAGTAGCCTCCCGTCAAGGCCATCCAGCGTGTTCTTTAACGTGCACAGGGTATGGCTCTCCCGTACACGTGGCCACGGCTTAACGTCCCATACGACACACCGATGGCCTTTCCAAGCCCATCGGTGTCCCCTGCTGACCGTGGGCAGGGCGGGGAATTTTGCGGAGATAAATCTCAACGCTGACCCAGCTGGGACTAGAACCTGGGTCAGGTGGGATTCGAACCTGGGAACTACAGATTACGAGCCTGGTGCGCTACCGACTAAGCCACTCTCGCACCAGGAAAGCAGTGGTATACCTTTAAACTTCCAGTAGGAAGAAGGGGGGATTTGTTTGAATTACCTGAGGAAGGGGGGTTTGTTTTTCGGAAGCATCCTTAGAAAATATATGTCATTCAACTCAAGGGCTGTATTATCCCCTGCCCCCCCCTTCTCTATGTCACTTAGTAGCAAGTATTAGGGTTCGAATCCTAAAAAGATTGTTACAATAATGCAGTGGTATCAATTTTTCAAAATTATAACACTAGTCGAAAATATTTTTAGATCGTAACTGGATTGTTTTACCTCTGTGCGGCAATTTTTGCACATAGCGTGTTAAAATGGTTAGGTTACAAGTATCCCGAGGGCTTAGACAAGGTTAAGGGAACCCACTAGACAGGGTTGGGTTGTTTTACCTCTGAGCGTCACTTTTTTGCACACAATGGGTTAAATGGCCAGGTCACATAGACTCCGAAGGCTCAGAGAAGGTTGGGGGAGGAGACCCACTGGAATAGCTGTTAGGAGACAGATGGTAACCTCCCGTCAAGGCCATCCAGCGTGTTCTTTAACGTACGGGGTATAGCTCTCCCGCACACGGGGCCACGACTTAACGTCCCATTCGATGGACGGCGGCCTTTCCAAGCCAATCCGTGTCCCCTACTGACCGTGGGCAGGGCGGGGAATTTTGCGGAGGCGCGTGGTTAGCGCGCTTGGCTACTGATCTAAGGGACCTGGGTTCGAGCCCCGGGTAAAGCATGGCTGTTCGTGTCGTTTTTCTGCTGAGGTCCTGCCATCCTCTCAGACCTTCTACTATGGCATATAAACTGACAGGCTCCTGTCAGACCTCTGTGGCAAGCAGCTGCTTGAGGGGGTATTTATTTATTTTTTTATTTTAAATCTCCACTCTGACCCAGCTGGGACTCCACAGGAAAGAAAATAAGTAAACTATCAGCCTGGTTGGAAAGCATAATCATTATGATACATCACGCATATAAGAAGTCATCATCTGCTTATTCCTGTGAGGGTACCGTTCTGAAATAGTTCTCAAAATATCAAGCATAAAAAGCACAAGTTCTTAAGAGTTACTCTTATTGATAAAAAATTGCAATTAAAACGAAAACTATAATTTTTTTAAGCAAGTTATTCTTCCATTCTGCATAAGTATATTTAAAAAGTTACGACAATAAACTTACAGATTGGTGGAATTACATCCGAAATTCTGATATTCAATGGATATTCAACTATGCAGTCCATTTCCTTAACACTCTGAATCGCAGCCAGCAGATCTTGGTATCGATGAATAATAAGGAACGACGACTTGCACTTAACTAAGCACCTCTGCTATGGAATGGTGTAACACGGTGGGCGCGAGATATCAATGCCGAGGCCAATATCAAAATCTCCGGACTGATGCATGTGTTTTTTAATATCCTCAAACTCTCAATTATCTAAAAATGTCTAATTCTTAAATTCTGACATTTATACAGCGAGAATGGTTGCAGGTCCTTCATTATAAATACTAAAAAAAAATTGCAGCAATTCCACGTGAATGAATTCTGCTTGGTGAATATGCGCATGCGTCAACGTTCTACCATTCTCTGTTCCTATTGCTGGTCAGTCAGTGGTGGAGCCGAGTGGAACCTAATGTTTAGAGCTCTGCGAGGATGCTGAGATCCGTGCTTTTATCCGCATTTAAAAGCTTTCGGCAGAAAAAAGATTAATGATAACGTGTATATCGGAAAAAACTGGAGGTAAATCATTGATGTTAAAGCGGATGGCGGATAAAATTGCTGGGGGAAAATTGATGTTGAAGCGGATGGCGGTAAAATTACTGTGGGGAAATTGATGTTAAAGTGGATGGCGGATAAAATTGCTGTGGGAAAATTGGTGTTAAAGCGGTTAAAATTGATGTTGAAGCGGATGGCGGATAAAATTGTTGGGGGAAAATTGATGTTAAAGCGGATGGCGGATAAAATTGCTGGGGGGAAAATTGATGTTAAAGCAGATGGCGGATAAAATTGCTGGGGAAAAAATTGATGTTAAAGCGGATAAAATTGCTGGGGGGAAAATTGATGTTAAAGCAGATGGCGGATAAAATTGCTGGGGGGAAAATTGATGTTAAAGCAGATGGCGGATAAAATTGCTGGGGGAAAAATTGATGTTAAAGCGGATAGGCATAAAATCGCGGTAAAAAATGATGTTAAAGTGGAGAGAGGATAAAAGCGCGGGTAAAAAAAATTATGTTAAAGCGGAGAGCGGATAGAGTATTTTATAAGAATTAGAATTATAAGAATAGAAGCATTATTGATGGCTGACATGAGTAAAAAAAAACACTTGAGATAATGAAAAAACCTTATTTTAAAATTCAGTGATGATATTCACTTTTAAATGAAAAAAAAATTACATTTCAACAAAGCGACAAATTTAAAGGACTTATGTGAAAGAAACAATCTTTTTGCTGACAAAAGAATTTAAGTTAAAAACATTCGTCGAGCATTGCGACGAAAAATGGGAATTAAATCTGTGAAAATTTCAATCGTGAAGATCACCAAGTTTAGGTAGCGAAATGCAGTGGGGAGTTACAGGGCAATAAAATGGAATGTCTTCTCATAATTGCGGATAACTGCATTGAAATGGACAAAATTAACCCAGAAGAATTTGAAAAATTATATTTAGTACATTTTTGGAATTCATTATTATTAATCAGTCAATTTTATTTCATTATATACAATTTGCAATAGATCATTAAGGAAACATTTTGATGTTTTTTTTCCATCGGATCTCAAGCATTTACAAAACCTCGACGTTTATTAAGTATCCAACGTACGCGGCTGCTGATAAAGATTTGCGGATAATACCTTTTATTACCCGTGTAGGTTGGGCTGTTTTACCTCTGAGCAGCACTTTTTTGCACACAATGGGCTAACTGGCAGAGGTCACAAGAATCCCGAGGGCTCAGAAGATTTGGGGAGGAGACCCACTGAACAGCTGTTGGGAGACGGATGGTAGCCACGCGTCAAGTCCAGTGTGTTCTGTAACGTGAACAGAGTATGGCTCTCCCCACCCACAGAGTGGCTCTGAAATCCCAGATGGCAGATGAACTACGTGATATGCCTGGTAAACAACGTTGGCCACTCTGGTCAATCACGAACAGCCATGCATGGGCATAAGTGACCTCTGCCAGGGGGACCGGACAGTGTACACCGAAAAAAGCGCAATAGTATGAGACATTCTCGTCGCCGACTCGAAGGACGTGAGCTGTTGCCTCTGGAAAGCAAAATGAGCAGATTTGTCGTAAGCGCCCTGTGAGATGCAGCGATAACGTCGAGGAGTGAAAGCCTACAGCTACCGACAGTGGCTGGCCAAACTGCGATGTCGTCCCCTGGGATCAGCCTGCACGGAACGAGTTTACGTCGGTATTGTGTAGGTCACTAAGTCGCTTTGATCTCGTCAATTTTTCCTACATCAGTTCGCGTTACTTGTCGCCATCACGCGGCATTCATGGAACTAATCTTCTGTGTATCGTCAGCTCACCTTTTGAGCATCGAACTGATTTAGTGAACTTTTGGACTGGCTTTAGCCATCGCTTGCGGAAAGCCCCCTTAATTGAGAAGAGCCGCGCCAAGGGCGCCTGTTAGAATTGTCTCAATATGGGAAATAGTTGTGTGTAATGTGTTATTTACTAATGCTATTAATAAATGTTGATTTTTATTACCTATAATTGATCCCAGTTTTGCCTATTACTATATGGGTGTAGATTTTGATGTTGGGCCCGGGAACTGGCTTTAGGGGCAATTGCAAAGAATCACGAACTCTAATGTGTGTGCCGCCCTAAAATATACTCAGGGGTGGTCACAACACTTTTCCACATATTACGCATACTTTATAAATCTACCCATGCTTTACCGGGGCTCGAACCCAGGTCCCTTAGATCAGTAGCCAGTGGCTACTGATCTAAGGGACCTGGGTTCGAGCCCCGGTAAGGCAGGATGTTTGTGTTGTTTTCCTGCTGACGTCCCGCCATCCCCATAGACCTACTATGGCGTATTAAACTGATGGCTCCTGTCAAACCTCTCTGGCAAGCAGCAGCTTAAGGGGTCATTTATTTATTAACCTTTCTTTGATGTAATCACAGAGTGAAAGAGCATCGTGGTGTTTCTGATGAGATGCAAGTGGTTACAATTTTTCTGTCTGCCGTTAAAAGAGAAATTAAAATTTTTTAAGTGTCTGATCTGTATCTGCCTTTCTGGTGTATTGCAATCCCAGAATGTCCAGATTATACCTTTCAAAAGCATATGTGAAGACATCAAGGCAATAATTTGTGTTCAAAGTTCCTAACAACTGTGGAAATCAAATAATTACTAAATTTTTACTGGATTTTATTGATTTAATTTCAAAGGCATCAAAGAGTCCCCTAATTGCAAGCATGAGGCTTTGGATTGGATTGTTTTACCTCTGAGCGGCACTTTTTTGCACACCATGGGCAAAATGGCCAGGTCACATGGACCCCGAATGCTCAGAGAAGGTTGGGGGAGGGGACCCATTGGAACAGCTGTTGGGAGACAGATGGTAGCCTACCGTCAAGGCCATCCAGCGTGTTCTTTAACGTGCACAGTGTACGATTCTCGCACACACGGATCCATGGCTTAACATTCCATCCGACGGACGGTAGCCTTTCCATGCCCATCGGTGTTCCCTACTGACCATGGGAAGGGAATTTTGCGGAAATAAATCTCAAAGCTGACCCAGCTGGGACTCGAACCTGGGAACTACAGATTACGAGCCTGGCTCCAGTCTTGTGAATCTGTTGTTTTCTAATATTGGTATTTTGATACTTTGAAACTTACAGGATCCTCCTTACTAATAGAATTTTTCATTTCAAAAGTGTGTTCACTTGAATTTTTTCATTAGCTACTGCAAACTAGAGTAAATTCCGTGAATCTGAAGATTACATGCTTGAGTATTTATATATGCTTATCTTTGAAGAGCAAGTAACTGTTATTTATAAGATAAATGCATCTTATTTGTGAAAGGCCTAGTTGAAAAATTGAGTTTCACCTCCAGTGAGTTACGAACCCACGACCTCCTCATACATGCTAGGTTCTCTACTACTGAGCTAGCTTTTTTTTTTCAAAAAATATTATCAGGTCTTAGGTTCGTATCCTACTCGAGGCTAGTGATGGAAGTAGGACGGTACGACCAGCAAGAAATTATTTGTTGGTACGGCGTACCGGTAAGATATTTTTCGGTAATAGTGCATTTAACGATTTCTTTTGCACAGGAATGATGTTTCAACTGAGCATTTGAATTGGAAAAGCAGATCCATCACTTTTTTTTCATCATGAGTCTCAAGGGTTGGGTTGTTTTAACTCTGAGCGGCACTTTTTTGCACACCATGGGCTAAATGGCCAGGTCACATGGACCCCGAAGGCTCAGAGAAGGTTGGGGGAGGGAACCCACTGGAACAGCTATTAGGAGACAGATGGTAGCCTCCTGTCAAGGCCATCCAGCGTGTTCTTTAATGTGCACAGGGTATGACTCTTCCAACACGGAACCATGGTTTAACATCCCATCCGACGGACGGTAGCCTTTCCAAGCCCATCGGTGTCCCTTACTCCCAAAATTTTGTGGAAATCTCAACGCTGACCCCAGCTGGGACTCGAACCTGGGAACTACAGATTACGAGTCTGGTGCGCTACCGACTGAGCCACCCTTGCCCCAATGTGCTAAAGCGAAGATATTAGGTTATTCAGTCGTATTTGGGGGTACAGGATCTTTGTTCTTTACACATTCTGGCCAAATAGCTTTCCAGCATGCGTTTAAAGTTGGATTTAATTCTGATAGCCGTCCCGTGGCCGAGTGGTTAGCGCGCTTGGCTACTGATCTAAAGGACCTGGGTTCGAGCCCCGGGTAAGGCATGGCTGTTTGTGTCGTTATTCTGCTGAGGTCCTGCCATCCTCACAGACCTTCTACTGTGGCATATAAACTGACAGGCTCCTGTCAGACCTCTGTGGCAAGCAGCTGCTTGAGGGGGTATTTATTATTATTTATTATTTTAACGTCAATCCAGCATGTCTGATACAATCTAAAATAGAAAATTTCTTCCACACATCAATAACTGTTATTGTTTTATCGTTATCTAATTTATCCAAAATGTATTGGAATGTTCGTCTTACGTAGTAAGTTTTAAATGTGGCAATTATACCCTGGTCTAGTGGTTGTATTAAGGATGTCGTATTAGGGGGCAGAAAACAAAATTGCACATTTGGGTGTTCCAAAACAGGATGGCGAGGTGCAGTCTATAATCAATAGAACTTTAAATTCGAGATTTCTTTCAAATAACGTTTAACTTTTGGAACAAAACATTTATGGAGCCATTCATTAAAAATTTTCTGTGTAGCCCAGGCTTTTTGGTTTGCCATCCACTGAAAATTTATTTAAATCTACACCTTTCTTTGACTGTGGTCTTAGGGATCGATTGATGAACAGCGGTTTTAACATGAGCTCCAGAAGCGTTGCTGCAAAATAGAAAGGCCACACGATCCTTAACTGCTTTAAAGCCACCAACAGTTTTTTGTGATTTTGCTACGTAGGTTCTACTCGGCATTTTTTTCCAAAAAAAAAAAAAGGGCCAGTTTCATCTGCATTCCAAATCAGGAGTGTATCCACCATCTTCAATAATTTGAGCTAATTTTGGACAAAATTCTTTAGCAGCCGGCTCATATGCAGATGCAACTTCACCTTTTATCTATACATTATGAAACGCGTGTCTTTGAAGAAATCCTGTAAACCAGCCTGTACTTGCAGAAAATTCATAATTTTTGTTTAACTGAGCTGATGTGGTTGGTTCCATTTCTTGTATCTGCTTACATATTCGTAATGCTATGTTTGGTGGTATTTCCATCTAGAGGTATTCTTGTTTTGAGAGTTATCTTCTATCCACATTACTAGTGCCTTTTCCATCTTCACTTTTACAATCTCTCTCGTGTACAATGACGACTTAGCGCTCAATTTTGTTCCAGAAAGCACAGATTTTCTAATAGCATCTTCATTTTTCTTGATGGTTCTTACAGTAGCTTCGCTCAAACCAAAATATTTACCTATGGATGTTGAACCTTCTCCAGTTGCAAGAGTATCTAAAATTTGGATCTTAGTATCCAAAGAGATAGCTTTTCTTTTCTGTATAGTTGAATTATCCGACATCGTGGTAAGGCTTACGAAAAATATTTGAATTGTAGTTAATAAATCAGATGATGAAAAATTGTAAATTACACATCAGCAAAATTTAATAAATTTATATTACGCACACAAAACTTAAAAATTTTTTTTTTTATTTCTTGCATTAAACATCTAAACACTTCTAACTTTAAACACGAAATGAGAGACCAAGACTAACGTATGTATTGAAGATAAAATTGAGGGGAATTCCCATAACTCAATGTTGCCACTTTATTCCGAATGTAGTAGGTTTTGTGCAATTTTTCCACAGAGAATAAAATAGGGAAAACTTGTTGTGTTAGTGTAGTTGTTATTTTGGGGATTTTAGTGCACAAAATGTGTATTTATAGTACATTTTCAAAGTTAAAACTACTTCGAAAAATGTGACCATAAAAACGGCATCTTTGTTATAAATGTAAATTTTAGGAATTTTTTTCTTGAATAGGAATATTTTTTCAGAATTAAATTCAAATGGAGATTTTTTAAAATACGGCATTTAAACCGTGTTAGATCAAAATAAATCGTGTAAAAAATTTGGAATTTTTTTCTAAACCATGTTAAATCAAAATCATGTAAAAAAAATCCGTGTAAAAACAGAATTGGGTGTATATCTATTTTTGAATACTAAACACAGAGTTAAACCATTCATTTATTTACTTATGAAATAGAACATAAGAAATTTTTATACTCTTTAAATGATATAAAAAGGCATATTTATATACTTTATATCTAACAAGCGTATATAGGCGATTGTGTGATTGACAGGGGTTGACGATAGAACAAGAATCCAGAAATAAGAGAAATTTTTCAGATCCAGTATTCACAGATTTGGTTCAGATCCAGTATCACAGACAGGTGCCAAAACATTCAAGTCAAATAGGGGTCGGAGTGATGGGCTAGAAATCAAGAGGTGCCAAATGCACTGATTGATTTCAAGTAATATATACACAGTCATATCAGAATAATATGAGCAAGTTTACGGCACCTACAATTCTATGGGTGGTCATATTATTCTGATATGACTATGTATATTTGCATTAATGTTTTTAATAGTCTTAAAATTATTTAAGTTGACAGAGATATCAAAGTACAAAGTTTCGTTAGAACTGAGTGGAACCATTATCCAATTACAGTTAAAATATGAATAATGAATTTTATTTTTTTTAAATAACAGAAAACTGTAGTCAATAACTTAGACCAAACATATAAATAAAAAGCAAACAATATTCTCCTGAAATGAATAAAGACTTCATGCTTGTATCAAGAGACCATAGTTCTATTCTTCAGCACATCTGGAACAAACATCTGTGATAAAGGCAAACATACTATTAAAAATTGAAAACAGCTTTAAATTATTATGTATGCAAGTTAAACACTATTTCCTATCTCAAGATATACACATTATACCTTTCCTCCCAAGATTAAAGTCCATGGGGCCAAAAAATGGCCAGAATAATAACCTAATTAAAACTGTAAGTTAATGATGAGTACAATCAGAAGAAGTTAGAAAACAATTTGAAAATGTAGATTTTATAATGAATCTTTAGATTTTGCATATTACAGCCTTGAAAAGAGATTAGACAACTTGTGACTAAATAGAAACATACCTACATGGTGTACAACATCAGTGCATTTTTATAATGCATCAAGTCATTCAGGATAAGGAGCTTGGTAACAGTGATAGCTTTGTTTTGTTAATCAAAGATCTAAGGCAACTGCTAAAATAATTCTCAAATAAAGCTGAATATGGATTAAAACAATACATAATATAGTCCAAACTTTACTACTATCTTCAAGTAAGAACTAAGCCATAATGAAGATCGAGTGCATGCGTTGTGTTGTGTTGTTTTACCTCTGAGCGGCACTTTTTTGCACACCATGGGCTAAATGGCCAGGTCACATGGACCCCGAAGGCTCAGAGAAGGTTGGGGCAGGGGACCCACTGGAACAGCTGTTGGGAGACAGATGGTAGCCTCCCGTCAAGGCCATCCAGCGTGTTCTTTAACGTGCACAGGGTATGGCTCTCCTGCACACGGGGCCACGGCTTAACGTCCCATCCGACGGACGGCGGCCTTTCCAAGCCCATCGGTGTCCCCTACTGACCGTGGGCAGGGCGGGGAATTTTGCGGAGATAAATCTCAACGCTGACCCAGCTGGGACTCAAACCTGGGAACTACAGAATACGAGCCTGGCGCGCTACCGACTGAACCACCCCCGCCCCGTCGAGTGCATGCCATTCATAGAATATCATGTAAATTTCACGAGCTATTTCATTTGTGATTTGGAAAGACTTGCATGATAAATAACGGGAGAGCTATAAGAGTTCAGTTAGCGAGTGTGTACGCGTAGTACAAAGGTTTTTTCTCTCTTTCTTGTGCTACATTGAACTCTATCAAAAGACAGTATAAGATTAGAATGATAAATGTTATTTCATACACTAGAAGGAGAGCTATGTACTAAATAATCTGGTGATATTGCACAGAACTGGCTACACGTTGCACCTAATGTGACCCTACCTTCTCATGGCCTTTAGTATCTTTCAAAAGAGATATTTTCTTGTTGAGGGGAATGGAAGGGGAGGGCTGCCAAATCAATGTGGCATACTGATCTAGTTATCTATGGCCACCTTTTCTTTTTTACCTATCTCCCTATTGCTTTTCACTTTGACATTTGTCGATTTGCCATTTGTTGTTCCACCATATCTTTTGAATATGATGACGAAACTTAATAATTTATGTGTCAAATGAAAGTTTGTGATGCAGGGAGTGTCATAGGCTATTAAAAAAATGACCTCCCCCCATGCCTTCTTCCCCCTAAAAAGTGGAAATAAGAAAACTATTGTTCTGCTATATCTTCAGAATGCAAATTCCAAAAGTAGCAAGTTGTATGTTAAACGAAAGCTTCTGACGTGACGAATGCCACAGGCTATAAAAAATGAACACCCCATTATGTCTTTCCCCCTAAAAAAGGAGGATGAAAACCATTGTTTCCCTATATTTCCTGAACACGAGTGTGAAAAGTAACAAGCTATGTGCCAAATGAAAGCCTGTGATGTGGGAGTGTCACAGGCTATATAAAAAATGATTCCCATGCATTCTCCCCCCTAAAAAAGAGGGGGGGAGGTGGGATATATGAAAACGATTGTTACCCTATATCTCCTGAATGCAAGTGCAGAATGTAACAGGCTATGCTTCAAATGAAAGTTTTCTGAAGTGAGGAGTATCAGAAGCTACAAAAAAACTGATTCCCCATGCTTTCTCTCCCCCCCCCCTAAAAACAGGAAACATGGAAGTCATTTTACTACGTCTTCCAAATGGGAGGGCTACAATTAAGAGTCAGGTATCGAATGAAAGTTCAAATAATGATCATCATAAACTATTTCGACTTTTGCTCCCATTATTCTCTTTCCCTGATAAGGTGGGGAGGCAGATTTTTCCAGGGTTAGACTTTAACAAGTCTTATCTCAAATTAAAGCTTGTGATGTCCCCATGTCATGGGCTTCCTAAAACACGACTCCAAAATGGAGGGAAAATGTGGTCAATGTTTATAAATCATATATCAAATGAAAGTTTTTGAAGATGGGTATTTTTTAAATTTATATGTTTTGTCACTAAAAACACCTATCTTCTTATATGGGCCCTAAAAATAGAAAAAAAAAAAACCTAAAGCATACTGATGGTGCAGTAAGTCACTAAATTCGTATTCACTTCAAAGGAAGATAGGGCACTGGCAATCTTGTTGTGTAGGTAAATAACCACCCTATCTTCCTTTGAAATGAATATGAATTCAGTGATTGATTACATCATGAATATGATTTAGACTTATTTCCTACTTCTTAGGGCTCATGTAGGAAGATAGGTATTTTATAAAATTTTTCATTTATTTTTCTGTCTTGCTGAGGAGTGGTCAACTTCATAGTGTCCTGGTGCTGACCATATATACCATCCTGAATGCAATAATGGCTCTGAGCTCGATTATAGATCCTAAATTTGATGCACTGGTGCATCAAATCTATTATACATACTTTTATTTTCTATATTTATTTAATTGTATTAAAATCTGACTTTTTATATGCCTTTGAGGAAAGTGGGGAGGGGGGGAACAAAAATACAGTTTTTAGAAAACAACTGAAAAGCATTTATAATAAGCAATGATGAATTTCCTGGACATAATCTACTACAATCTGACAAAGAATTCTCACAGTATCTATCATTGGTCCAAAGCAGTTCTAGTGCAAATATTCAGTCTTAAACCATCCTTGAAGCTTATGATGATATCTCTCAGATTGAATTTAAACCATTGAGTCAGTCTAATGAAAATATCAATTCTCAATATTCTGATATCTACACACACCAATTTAATTAAACTAATAATTCATTATCGAAAAATATTGACTTAAGTTCTGAAACAATAACTTCAGCTTTCCAAGTTTTTTACCTTAAAAATAGACCAGAGTCAGTTTTCAGAACTTTCGAATCATCAAAAATTAAATTCAAGTAAGGATTAAGGAAAATAAATAGGTCTCTAAATCCAAACGCATTTCCAAAAATTAATAAAATGGGAAGAAGTTTCAATAAGAATGATTGGTACGTACCAAAACTAAACAAGAAGTTACATTTCGATATATGTAAATTTATTTTTCCAAACGAAAACACAATTGACATAATAAACATTTTTTAACAAATTTTCAGAATGATATTTCAGAATATATCCACACTTCTAGGACTGGAACTTATAAAGCTTGGTTGCATTGACACAGCCCTCATCATACCACTCGACAAATATTTCAAAAGAACAGAGAGGAAATTATATCCAAGTATTTGACAGAACTTGACCATTTTTCAAACACATTTAAAACACTGAGAAATTTTTGCAATCCCCTTCCGCAAGCTTTTGCTATCCCCCCCTCCCCTTACCCCCTTCCGCAAGTCCTAACTACTGTCATAAATAGTTGAAATAACAAAAAAGTTTTCAATTTACAAAGCAAAACTTTAGCATTACTTATTACCTATGAAATGTTATCCCTTTGATCATTTTTGCAGGCTTATTGAGGAATCCATATACTTACGCACATACCCATTTTTTAAACACATACTGTCATTTGTTAGCACAGAGATAGCAGGTTTATGAGTAGGAGTAATATGGCGATGCTCGGTTACAGTTTTCAAGCAATAGGGTGCCTCCCTCTCTTCCTACCTCCATAGTTCAAATAGGCATGTTTTGCCACTGGGATGATAGTACTAGCACTTGGGATGCTATCAATCTTGTGAACTACCTTTAATTATTGAATAAATGAAAACAGATCTCAGATTTGGGTTGTTTTACCTCTGAGCGGCACTTTTTTGCACACCATGGGCTAAATGGCCAGGTCACGTGGACCCCAAAGGCTCAGAGAAGGTTGGGAGAGGGGACCCACTGTAACAGCTGTTGGGAGACAGATGGTAGCCTCCCGTCAAGGCCATCCAGCGTGTTCTTTAACGTGCACAGGGTATGGCTCTCCCGCACACGGGGCCACGGCTTAATGTCCCATCCGATGGACGGCGGCCTTTCCAAGCCCATCGGTGTCCCCTACTGACCGTGGGCAGGGCGGGAAATTTTGCAGAGATAAATCTCAACGCTGACCCAGCTGGGACTCGAAACCTGGGAACCACAGATTACGAGCCTGGCGCGCTACCGACTGAGCCACCCCCGCCCCACAGATCTCGGAGCTCATCATGATGATTGCCTAGTATGTAACTAGGTCTTGTAACCCAGTATGGTGGAAACTTGTTTTTAGCTTACTCTCCACTTGTTAAACAATGTCCTTCCCTCTCACTTAAAATTTTACTCTAAGAGGAGCACAAAAGTAAACTATCTTGTATGTGTTATAAAAATAAAACTGCCTGCAGTTTGGAGTTTAAAAAATAAACTAATCTGAGGTTTATAGAGTAAGAAAATTTGGGGGTCAGTTTTATTAGTTTATGTTCGTTTCATTCAGTTTATGGTTTAGGTGACAAAAAAAAAAACTGGTTAGCAAATACAAGATGTTTTGAAATAATTCTGAGAATATTAATGGCATGAAAATTTCAAATAAGATCCACTTTTGGTAAAAGCAAAACCGAATGAATTACTATCACTAAAGAGTTATAACATTTAAAATTTAGTCTACACACTTTAATTCACTATAATTTCATTCACTAATAATATACCAAATACACATGATTTCTCTAGCACAATCTATATATCTTACAAGCAAATGCTTTAAAAATAAACAAGATTTTAAATATTTTTAGCTTCTGTATTTTTCAAATTTATAAAAGATAAAAGGAGCTTGTATATACTTTATTATTCTGACACATATAAATGAATCATTTAATTTGTGAATTTGTGGACTGTCATCGCCAACAATTAGCAGCTATTCATAAGGATTAATGCATGATATGTGTCAACACAGTGACTCTTCAAGAACATGGAGTAGTGTGTGCACCAAGTTCAAGCACATTGTGATACAGTTGAAAATAACAGCAAAATAGTACACAGGTAGTCTGTCATTTACTCACTTTAGAAAGATATTTGCTTCTGTGTGTGTAATTTTTTGCAGGCTACAGCTGATCTGAAACTAAGCAGCAGTATGTGATACATTACTTGAGTTCAGCAAGGCTTAAGTGGCAAACAGTCACAGAGTTGGGTGGTTTTACCTCTGAGCGGCACTTTTTTGCACACAATGGGCTAAATGGCCAGGTCATATGGACCCCGAAGGCTCAGAGAAGGTTGGGGGAGGGGATCCATTGGAACAGCTGTTGGGAGACAGATGGTAGCCCCCTGTCAAGGCCATCCAGCGTGTTCTTTAACGTGCACAGGGTATGGCTCTCCCACACACAGGGCCACGGCTTAACGTCCCATCCGACGGACAGTGGCCTTTCCAAGCCCATCGGTGTCCCCTACTAACCGTGGTCAGGGCGGGGAATTTTGCGGAGATAAATCTCAACGCTGACCCAGCTGGGACTCGAACTGGGAACTACAGATTACAAGCCTGGCGCGCTACCGACTGAGCCACCCCCGCCCCAACAGTCACAGAAATGACTCAGATTTATACAGAATAGTGCTTGAAACAAAGCATGATTTTTCAAGTGGCACAAATGCTTCACAGATGGGTGCGATTCTGTGGAGGATGACCTGAGTTCTGGGCAGTCAAACACTGTTCTCCACACACTTGAGTAATTTCTACAACTGTATTTTCCACCACTTAAGCCTTGCTGAACACAGTAACATCACACATACACTCCTCAGTTTCCATATCAGCCATAGTCTTCAAAAAATCACACAGACACAAATGAAGATCTTTTTAAAGTGAGAAAATGACAGACTTACTGCATACCGTTCTGTGTTACTTGCACCCATATCACAAAGTTTCAATTTGCACATACTGCTCCATGTCCTTGAAGAATCGCTGTGTTGCCATATATAATGTATTAATTCATACAAAAAGCTGCCAATTGTTAGTGATGGCAGTCCGTGTATTAAATTATCCACCCTCATGTTTTAATTATTAAAATATTCACTTTTAGTACCTCTACACAAGGAACATCTTCTTCATCAGCTGCCATTACTTCTGAAATTTCCACAGAGTGTCTGGACAAAAGGCCCGCTTCTTTTCTAAATCTCATTCTTTCCATCATTTGCTGAAAAACCACAAAATAGCTTTATTCAAGAATTTGTTTCCCATTTGTATTAAAATACTAATAAGTTAATTTCACAGTCTTTTTTTCATTTTGTTTTAATAAAAACACTAATTCAAATATAATGCATGCACTATGATACAAATAGATATCTCTAAAGATCCATATTGATACAAATTAGCATTCACTTATTCAATTGTCTGTTTCTGCTGCTCTACAGATTTACACGACTGCTTTTAGTGCTAACTTTTATAATTTTGCATTGTTCAACTTTACCTTTTGAATATTTTTCACATTAGGCAAATTTTATTTTGTATATATTAAATTACAATTTGGAGAAAAACATTCAAAATATCTCATATTTAAACTTTATTATTTTTGCTTTAAACCAATCAATTTTATTTCATAGTGTAGCTTTGATATTTCCTTTCTGGTGTATATAGTGAAAATGGTAGGTCATGTTAATGAAGCTAATTGTGAAAGCTGCTAGAATTCTTTATTTTTTCAGAACTTGGGCAAACTTTTCTTTTAGATCATGCATCACTTCTATTGTACATATCAGAAGAACAAATAAATTTGTTGCAATGTTTAAAAGCACATCATCTCCAACTTCCAAGCCTCAAAGTTTGAAAAGAAATATCTGTGTGTCTTACATCACCAGAAAATATTCAATCTATGTGTGTTACTCATGATAATTCTCTCTTCATACATACATCAATAGCATTGCATGCTAAAGAACTGTCACAATCAATATTCTGTTCCAGTCAAAGCTACATTGCTTACTGAAATTGACTACTTAATTTTGCTCCAAGATATTGATACCTATTACATTTGAGAGATTACTAGCAAAAGAGAAAGAACTAGCAACTGTCACCTCAATGCTCCAGAACTGTGCTTGATATAGTAGTCTGGGATAAATCTTATTCCTTCTACTGTTATGATTATCACTGCTGTCAGATTTTGATGTCACCTAGAAGTACAATTATGGAGGCAAATCCAATATCTATCACAATTTATCAACAATCCACCTGTCAATATTTTGGCCATGCTTTAAAACACCAACAATTTAAAACAAAGTACAACCTAAAACCACTAGAATAAAAACAATAAAAAACTATATTCTTAAAGATCCAGAGGAAAATTTTTTACTTAAAAATAAAACATATTTCTAATGAATAATGAATTAAAAAAAAATCATATTTTTTAAGAAATCAAAAAAACAAAAGAATAAAAAAAAAGATAAAAATATGCCTTTTGAATGGCTGCTAATAAGTACTATAAATTGGCAAAATCGTTTAGTTATGCATCTAGAAATGTTTGGTCAAAAAAATTGGAAGAAATGAGGCAGATTCAGTATATTGATGATTTCTTTTTTCATGAGACAAGTTCTTTTGCAATGAGCTATGGGTTGCTTTAAAACAATGGCACAGTAAAATTTGATCTCAAATTTCTAATGATGACATCTTGTGCAATGACTATTCTCAAATATTTCCTCTGCAGGCTGACCTATACATGAAATACAAATATATATATAAACTGATTATGTTTCTTATCCATAATATATAATAAACTGATCATGCTTCTTATCAAGCAGATTGTATAGTGCATGAGTTGCAAACATATGAATCAATGGTTTGGTCAGTATTGTCAACCAGTATCAGCATCTGAGCCTCTTCTCCTAGTGCTTCACCAATGCATTTAGTCTTTTAGCCACCTATGAATAAAAGCTAATACTCTTTAAAAGATTTTGCTCTAGACAATCATTTTAATTTTTTTTCTTCGATTCTGCTTACTTTTACAATTTTATGTTTCAAAAGAATACATAAATATAACACGTTTCAATTTTTGGCAAAAGCATAAAATTAAAAAAAAAATAGCACTATTCTGTCAAAATTTTTTTAAATGCATTTAAAATAATTAATATGATCTTTAAGCACATATTCTACCATTACTATAATGTTAGTCTACAAAAATATTTTAGGATGCAACAGAAAAAAAAAGGAAATAAAAATTTGGTGATAAAAATAAAACTTTATGTGGCACTACAATTCTTTAAGATCATCCATGATTTTTCCTCCATTGCTATAGCAAATTGGTTTGTTCAAATGGGAAAATCATATGCCATGTAGCACCAACACTCAGGCCAGCTACATGAGAAGGCACATGCAGAAGGCAGATAATTTATTGTTCACAGACAAAGATGCAACTTTGGTAATTAAAGCATACTGATACCCATGTTAACAAGGCTTATCAATCAAACACCTTACTGGATGGCATACAAGGCAGAAATAGTAGTTGCCTATGCCATACTACACAAGAAGCAAAATTGTACTATTAGATGAAAGCTAATGCCTCCATCTCAACACATAGTAGCATTTTTCATCACTATCATAGATTTCATAATAATATTTCGCTAATATTGCTCCTGCTACTGTAATGCAGATTGAATAAAATTTTTTACTGCACATTGCTAGCAGAGGAAGATCACATCAAAAAGCTATTTCCCAGTCACCAGGCTCTTCAAATCATGGAATTTCTTCTTGAAGTGACTGACTTCTCAGAATTTTTACACCCAATCTTTTTGAATTCAGGAGCTCCATCTAGCAATTTCTCATAAAAAATTAACAGCATTGGGAACTGATAACAGCTCAATTTCTTCAATTAAGAATATATTGCAGGATGATCTCTGGCAATTCTTAAACCTTCTTAATAACCTATAGATTACAAAAGCTTCACCTGTAGCAGGAAAATACCATGGTGGATCTGATTTAAAACCTTGCTTGGATCCATATAACTTTTTGTCATATAACAATTTGTTTACTATAAAAAAAAATAGCAAAACTTGTGAATGATTAATTTGGCAAATGCATCTGAGAGATAATCCTCTACTTTCAACAATTTCCATCAGAGATCACTGGATTCCTCCCTAGGAAAAATATCATGCAACCTCTATCAACAAGCTCTTCCATGACACTTCTGCCAGATTACTAAACTTGACAATACCATGGCTTATACTTTAGTGAATCATACAGTGCTACTAAATAAGGTTTCTGCTTTTGGCTTCAAAGCCGATTTTGGACATGGTTGATTTTTGGTTGAGATACATGGCATGGATAAATAAATAAATAAATAGATATTAAATTTATAATCTCTGGTGGCATCAAAAATGTTCAATATCATACCTGCAGTATGTTGGTTTATGATTGACATAGCTAGAGGAGAATGTGAGGTGCAATTGTCTTGGATGCAGGAAATAAAGCAAATGTCTCAACTTGGTCCCCAGACATAAAACACCCAAAATATGCCACCACTATGGCTGAACTACAGGATTGAATATTATCATCATTATTTTTCCACATTCACACTCAAGAGCTTATGTAATGGATATACCCACCATGTCAAATTACATTTATGCATGTGATATCACGATTTTTGGTTCCAGCAAAAACCCAGCACAGCCCTTAATCTAGGAAATAAATATGATATTATTTCCTAGATTAGAGCTTGGGGCTTCTACTCTTCAGTGCCAAGATATCAGAGACCTCATAATCATGACACAAATATAATGACCCTCTACTACTATGAATTTGCACAAAATCAATTCCAATGTCTACATCTTACATAATTACTTTACATACCAATGATAACTTCTTCAATATGATTTTTAATGAAAAATGTGTCTACAGATAAATTAAAGATCTCAATCAAATCTATCAAAATCTTGATTTTAAACAGTATTCGTTCAGTATTCAAGCTATAAATGCTGGAATATGTAACAGGTTAAAAAAAAATTATCCTAAACTTAACTAAAGCATTGAAACAGGTTAAGAGATCAATACCGGGTGCAATGCACCTGGTACTGATCTCTTAACCTGTTTTAATGTTTTTAATTAAATTTTGGGCTAAATTTTTTTAAGCCTGTTAAATATTCCAGCTTTTGTAACTCTGAATACTGAATGAATATTGTTCAAAATCAAGATTTACGTAGATTTCATTGAGATCTTTATCTTTAGACATCTTTTTCTTTAAAAATCATTAAAGTTATTGAGCACTGAATGTGATTTTCTACTGAGATATCATGGAACTGTTTCCATTTTTCTGTCCAGTACCTGTAAATATATTTGGGTGAAGTGAACTTTTTCAATTCAGTGTTACAAACCACAGCTTACTGATGTAAGATACGATTACTTGCCATAAAAAACTTTAAAACTACCAAAAGTTGACTATCATCAACCTTTTCAATCTGTTTTCTGTTCCTCAAATATGACACGACTAAAAATAATAGGCAATTACACCTGACACAATCATAGAAAACCATTTATTTTTTTGTTCAGCTGATCAAATCTAAGGATTTCAGGCCATAACAAACTATTATCAGGACATAAGTTCCTCATCCCTGGTTTCATTATTTTTTTTTTAAACATTTTCTTCAAAGATGTATTTTGTTATCTGTTCCTAACAAAATAATAAATATATCTAATATGGATGGCCATGATGTAATGTGTTAAAATTGCTCTAATACATTTTAACTACATTAGAACTTAAATTCTAAATACAAATCATATATTATATCCATACCTTTTTAATATGTGGCAAACCCAGCCAAGAGAGAAAGAAGCAAGAAGGCATATATAATTGAACTAAAAACATTGTAATGGTGATTACAAAGCCAATGAAGTATACCAAAGTAATAGCATCAGCTCCTATAAAGAAAAGAATTGGTTCAGAAACAGTCCTATATGTATATTAAATATACTTTTTTACACAGTTTTTTAAAAGATACAAAATATTAAATTAAAAAAAATCATTCCATGATTCAATAAATGATTTTGTGGAAAAAAAATTTCCAACATACAGGATTCGAACCCGCATCTCTCCAGAAACATGCCAGAGTATTCTAGCCTGTTGAACTAATGGTTAGAATACTCTGGCATGTTTATGGAGAGATGTGGGTTCGAATCCTGTATGTCAATGAAATTTTTTCCACAAAAACATTTATTGATTTATAGATGTTTAAACATCAACAGGTAATGCTGAGATTATCAATTATTGTTTAACACATTCCATGATATTCCATATATCACAGTACAGCAAGGAAGTAATGAGACTTAAAGCAAAAACAAAAATTAATAGGGCAACATGTTTATTAACCATTTCCCTCAAAATAGTCCCTGGAGGAGCTGAACAGAGTACAGACGAAAAATTTGGAAATACTTGGAAAACTCATCTGCTGTGATGGTATTCAGTTCTGCCATCCTATTCTTCAGAATGTCATTGACTCTATGACCTTTCAATCACAATTCCAACCCAGGAAACATAAAAGAGTGCTGGTGCCTGGTTGGGGGAATAAGAGAGGCAATTGATCACTGCAACCTTTCGTTTTTTTTTTTTTGGTAAAAGAGTGTGGCACAAACTTTTCTCTTACTCAAGTCTGTGGTAATTATGTATCTTATTGATTCCTTATCCACATTTAGTTCACTCGCCATCATTCTGAGTGTCAATCAATGGTCTCTTGTAAGTAAATTGTGTACTAAATTGTGTACTTTACCCATCAGTTTCGAGTTGGAGGTCATTTTTGGTCATCCACTATGAGGTTCAATGTATACATCCTCTGTGCCTTCTTGAAAACACCTAAACCATGAATTGTTTGTGCTCTGGACAGAGCCTCATTTCAATAAGCTATTCATAATATTTCACATGTTTCAATGGGGCTTTTCCCTTCAGTTCATGTTCAGTGGCTTTACAACACAAAACTTCTTGACACATTGTTCCATTGATGAGTTTCTGATAGCACAATAACACATGATGCACAAAGCATATTCATTCAAAACAACAATGCAATACCAACTACTAACAGTTAGTGGGATTGTCAAGGTCACACTTCAGTGCATTTATAGAGCCCTCATGGAATGATACTCATATTCCATATTTTATTTAATTTCAGACCATTTTTTTTTTATTTTGAGGAGGATGGTTAAGTTGCAGTTACTTTTTTTTTTCCATCCAGTGCATTTTTCATTAAAAGTTTTTCTTTCCCGCTGTGTGTGTGTGTGCTTATGTACATACAAATAATCAAGTCTATCTAAATTTCGATTTTCAACAATATTTACTTAGTACTTAATGAGTTATGGAAGTTTAAATATTCAACAACAATGCAAGTCCTAAGAAAATTGAAAAATATTTAAAGAATAATTTACACAAACTTTTTAAATATACATCATATGGCAGAAACATAAATGAAGGATTTCTTTTGGTTAAAATTTCAATCTTTTAATCAGTCTTTAGTAATTAAAAAATGAGAACCATTCAGGCTTTAAGTATTTGTTCTCTCTCTTTTATTAACAAATCACTCCGTCTTAATAATGATGTTACTCAAAAAGTTCAAGTTTCTGTTAATTATTTCTTGTATTTTTAGTTCCAAACAACATAGGATTTTAAATTTGTCATCTAATATTTTTAATTATTTTAAAATTTGCAATAAACTACATCAGAAAGAACCAAAAAATGGTTTAGCAGCATGCATTGGGTTGTTTTTGCTCTGAGCAGCATTTTTTTTTGCACACAATGGGTTAAATGGCCAGGTCACAATGACCTGACAGCTGTTAGGAAAACAGATGGTAGCTTTCCATCAAGACCATCCAGAGAGTTCATGTGCACAGGATATAGCTCTCGTAGGCACATATCTCATGGGATATAGCGGGCGGGGGTGGCTCAGTCGGTAGCGCGCCAGGCTCGTAATCTGTAGTTCCCAGGTTCGAGTCCCAGCTGGGTCAGCGTTGAGATTTATCTCCGCAAAATTCCCCGCCCTGCCCACGGTCAGTAGGGGACACCGATGGGCTTGGAAAGGCCGCCGTCCGTCGGATGGGACGTTAAGCCGTGGCCCCATGTGCGGGAGAGCCATACCCTGTGCACGTTAAAGAACACGCTGGATGGCCTTGACGGGAGGCTACCATCTGTCTCCCAACAGCTGTTCCAGTGGGTCCCCTCCCCCAACCTTTTCTGAGCCTTCGGGGTCCTTGTGGCCTGGCCATTTAGCCCATTGTGTGCAAAAAAGTGCCGCTCAGAGGTAAAACAATCCAATCCAATGGGATATAGCTCTCGTGGGCATATATAGTACACATGGGGCCACAGCTTTATTTCCTATCTGACAGATAGGTGCCTTTACAAGACCATTGGTTCTCCTACTGCCGAGGGCAGAATGGACAAGTTTTACAGAGATTAATCTGGCCCAGATGAGACTTAAAACTGGGAACTTCAGATTACGAGCCTGGAATGCCACTGACAGAGCCACCATGGATCCCTTTAGCATCATGTATTTCTGCATATATCATTTTATAGAATAATCATAATTCTGGATAAATGAACAAGACACGTGTGATGTCATTGATAGCAGAAATTGTCAGCTTCCATGTGTTTCTATAGGCACTTGAGTGATCAGTTCCAAATTTGATGGTGGGTTCCACTTAGTTCTAGCCCTGTTAGGGTAACAAATCAGGTTCCTAGTTGCTGTGGGTTGGGCATTATCTCTCGAAAAGTGGCCAAAATTTCTGTGGGTACTGCCATTGCCTATCTTTGATGAAGCAATACATTGTGAATAGTTAATATGTTAGGAAACTATGAACAAACTTATTGATGGGAAGAGTTATTAGTGGACATAAGCCATCCCATGGCCGAGTGGTTAGCACGCTTGGCTACTGATCTAAGGGACCTGGGTTCAAGTCCCGGGTAAGGCATGTATGTTTGTGGTGTTTTTCTGCTGAGGTCCTGCCATCCTCACATATCTTCCTACTATGGCATATAAACTGACAGGCTCCTGTCATACCTCTGTGGCAAGCAGCTGCTTGAGGGAGTATTTATTTTTATTATTTATTATAAGTTTCATGTCAAACTTTTGATGTGGGTTTAAACTAGTATTATGATATGTCAGGTAAAGGTTTTTCTTGCAATTGGGTCTTGCAAAAAGCTTGGTAATTATCAAAATGGTTTGGGCCCAGGTCAATAATTTTGAGCTTGATATCCAAAATTTGAGCTTTAACTCATTTCTAAAATACACATATGAATAGCTATTCATATGTGTATTTTAGAAAAAGAAGCATGTTTTCTCTCACAGGAATAGTTTTAATTTATAGAAAACACAATTATTTGCTTCAAGCAGCCACAAAAAATGACATAACAGGTTTAAAACTATTGTCACAAAAACTGCCATTATTTACTGCTGATTGATATTGCTGAAACCATTAATTTTCTCTTTATGAGTATAAAAAAAAACTTTACACATCTCCCCCCCCCAAAAAAAAAAATTATGAAAAGTTAAAGGAATTAAAGATCTGATATGTATTTCACTCCTCATGAGTATTAGCATCATGAAATTAGGTTCAAGTTGTTATGGGTTAAGATCTTTTGTAATACAGCTATATATTAAAAAATAGTTTTTTTAACATTATGCAAGCTTAAACTATTACTATTTTATTAATTCAAATTTCAACCAGTGAATTTAAATAATTAAATATAAATTAGTTTTCAATCACAATCAATGCAATGATCAGATCATGTAAAAAAAGAAAATCTTAATAAATTCATACCATTTCTGATGAAACTAGATAAGAATAAAAACAGCTGCTGAATGCTGAGACACAGAATGACTATATTGATTGCTGTAGAATGGACAGCCTTGCTCACTTTCACAGGGGTGTACACAAAATACATGTTGTATCGATCAACATGATACTTAAAAAGCAGATAGAATAAACCTATTTCATGTAGGGAAAATAATGGAGAAAATTATAAATTAGTGTAATTGCATATCACTGAAATATTTTCAACATACACTTCAGATATCTTAATTGGAAAATATCAAAGAATCAATAAAAAAAATAACTAACTGAAAACTGATACACTAAATATGAACCAAGTAATTGAAGGAGAACTTGCCATTTTCATAGGATATGAATATGCAACTTACACTAAAAATATATATTGTTCATCATTGAAAATTCCCCACCTAGAAATAAAATATGGATGATTTGACCTGATGATGTGCATGCAGAATTATAACATATATGAACATAAATAATTATCATGCCAAGACAATCAGTGTAAAGAGAACATCCAATATAACATGTCTGATACCATAGCTGTGCTGTGCTCTATGTGCACTTACTATGTGCTACGTGCTGTGCTACTCCATTCTAACTCTGACTACTGTGACCACGTCATCAGGTTTTAACAAGAGGTACAAAGTCAGAATGTGTCATGTTGCATGCCGGGAAAGACATTTACATAAACTGACGAGGGATGCAAGCTTTGTGCACGCACTTTAGTGGGTGACAGTCGAAAGATTAGGATCGAAGAGTTAGGAGTTGCGCATGCGCAACTCCTAACTCTTGGAAACGAGCACTGTGATGCCAAAAAGGAAATAAAAATCCCCAAAATGATAAATATAATGTAAATTAAGCAAAACTGGTTAAGGTAAAGTAAAAGTGAACGATGGGGCATCACACTCTCTACTTGATTGTACCATTTTTTGTTATCTCAAACAATCTTACCAATTTTGTGGCTCTAACTGAGTATAATTTTCTGCCTCCAAGTTTAAAATAAAATTCAATCTAAATCATTAGTAATAGGATTTCAAAATTACTATGTTTTCAAAAGTTATCTAAAACTTTAACATTTTACATTCATAACACTTTTATTTTGAGATCAGAGTAAGTCCATTCAATTACTAGCATGCTGACCTTAAAATTTTGCCACCCCAAATGATTGCTTGGAACACTTGTTGCTGGGCCAGCCTTAGTCACAGATACAATAAATGGTAAATATGCATTGACTCTATCAGTCTTCGCATATGAGCCATATTTCAATGTAAGATTCATCATGGAGCCAGTTCTCAAATGAGCAGTTCCAGTCAAACATCAGATGGCAAGAAATATTCACTCAGATACCACTTCCAGATATATTATGTTAGTAGAGCAGTGGCCAAGGAGTGAGTATTGCTGGTCAAGACTATCAACATTATGGGTGCATTTAATACTTCAAGATTGGGTGACACATGGTTGCACATAGCTATAAATATAACAATTTTGGCTCACTATCCATATCAAAAAAATTTAAAGTTAGACATAAAAGTTCTAAAAACTTTAAAAGCTGCTTAGACAGACTGTCTAAAATGTAACATTATTTTATATAACATTAATGTCTTTCTCATCATTATCATCATCTATAATGCATTCTCAGGCACTGATGCATGGCAGCATATAGACAGACATGATAGATTCAATGAATATCTACTACTGCTTAGCCTAATATACCTGTGACCATAACTATAAAGAAGTATTGTGTTATGTTGTAGAATTATTGACTGTCACAGGCTTTTTGCATTAATCTTTATATATATATATAAAGAGTTGGGTTGGGTTGTTTTACCTCTGAGCGGCACTTTTTCGCACACCATGGGCTAAATGGCCAGGTCACATGGACCCCGAGGGCTCAGAGAAGGTTGGGGGAGGGGACCCACTGGAACAACTGTTGGGAGACAGATAGCCTCCCGTCAAGGCCATCCAGCGTGTTCTTTAACGTGCACAGGGTATGACTCTCCCCCACACAGAGCCATGGCTTAATGTCCCATCCGATGGACATCGTCCTTTCCAAGCCCATCGGTGTCCCCTACTGACAGTGGGCAGGGCGGGGAATTTTGCAGAGATAAATCTCAACACTGACCCAGCTAGAACTCGAACCTGGGAACTACAGATTACGAGCCTGGTGTGCTACCGACTGAGCCACAGCCGCCCCTATATAAAGAGAGAAGAAGGTACTCCCCTATACAAAGGATGGAGATAACCTAGAAGCTCTATTGAGTTTGTCCTGGTTTCTCATACCAATGTAGAAACACATACACAGGGACACACCCACTGGTCCTATAATCAGTACACTAACCACTAGACCAGTTATGGGTTAGCGTACCTGATCTAAAATAATTTACAGTGTTCACAGAAAAATTATTATTCTCTAATTTCATACTATGATTAAAAAAACTTTATTGCCCATTTTTTCAATAATGGCGAAAATTTGTGGATTAGAACATTAATGCCCACTGATTAAGTGGCATAAAATTTTGAAATACATATCAGTTTTGTTTCTAGATAAATTGAGAATTATGAGCAAAATAATGCTTTAATTATGAGCAAAAAATAATTGAGAATTACCAATTATGAGCAAAAAATAATTGAGAATTATCAGCAAATAAAGATAAACAGTTAGTGTTTATGTATTTATAAGAATATCAGACTGTGAAAGATTTACAATGCTAATTGAATTCAGAAGATTTCTTACAGTTTATTTCTATAAATAACAATAAACTGCTGCAAAATGAATATGTTTCCAACCACACAAAAATGTTAATGCCAACCTACATTTACTAAGCAGGTAAGATGAACCTGTTTCATGTAATAGATCTGCCCTGCAGGTAGCATCTTTTTCAACTACAGGTAATAACTGTAAATCACAACATCCCAGTTATAGCCTTTATAATAGCTCCCTAAAAGTATGGCTCAAATGCATGATTCATTACAACTTATAGAAACACAAACAGGAAATTATTTTGTCTTAAAGCATGAAGGCAAAAAAATGAAAAAAAATCATATCAATTACAATAAAATAGCATTTGTATCTTACCACATGGAGGAACTAAAGGAGCTGGGATAGCAAAAATAATAATAATAGCAACATTCAGTAGGAAGTAAGCATATTGCACACCATATTCATACTCCCACATGACTGCCTAAAAGTAAAAGGCATAGGATATTTTTTATTGCAAAATGAATAAGCTTATCAATTTATATTAAATAACCAACTGTATTGCTGTTAAAACACAGCTCTTTATAAAAATTAAATGTCATATATAAGCTTGCTTTATTATTTTTTTCTCATTTCTTATTTATCAGAGCTGCCACCATTAAATTATGAGTTAGGTTGTTTTACCTCCGAGTGAAATTTTTTTGCACACAATGAGCTCCATTATGAAAATTACAAGGTAGAAGATTGAAAATTCAGAGCACTTATGCAAACTAATTCCAGCATTTACCACAATATATGTAATATACTGATTATTAATAAATGTATGTTGATTATTGTTTACAAATTATTAATGATAAACCGTTCCCTTGTCCAGATCAATTAACACGTTGACACAATCCAAAATGAGAAACCAAGATCTATATCTGTTTTTAGTATCATAACTTCACATAAGCTTCGATTTACAAAAAAAAATAGAAATTGCCATTTGAAAACTTTATTACACATATATTTTAAAAATACATAATCTAGGCTTGAAAAATAATACTTTCATTTTTTAATTGATGCATATTTTAGTAAACTAGGATATAAATAATTTGTTACAGCTATCTAATCACTGTTTGTTAGACCTGAAATATGGCATTGTTGATTTATTTGTTAACATTACCTTATGCTGGAGCAAGCCCCTGATTTAAGCTCACAAGTTTGATTTGAACTATTATCAACAAATATTTCCTTATAGTTTCAAAAATCTCATGAAAAATTAAAATAAAACTGCTATTTTTAAAATGGAAGATTTTGGAAGTAATTATGAGTATGTACCTAAGTTTCCCCCTCCCCATATTTTACAATCTTTTCTGCCCATAAATCTATTTCAGAATTTATGGGCCTAGAATTATTTTTATCATTTATATCATCTACCCCAGCATTCTATGCCTTGTTCCTACTATTGAAATCGAAACCATAACTAAAATCGAGAGCTTGTTGTTGGAGACTGCCTGCAGTGCAAACTATGTCAGGTGATCTTAGTGCTGTGATCTAGTTAATTGCTCAATGTGCAGTCAAGTAGCTATATGGTGGATTATTTATAGTGTTGTTACAACACATTGGATATTATCATCATGAGCATGACATTTACAGTGTTCACAGAAAATTTTTTATTATCTAATTTCACACTATGATTAAAAAAAACTTTGTTATTTTTTTCAATAATGGTGAAAATTTGGGTTTCTGTCAATATCTGTTGCCTTTAGACTGCAATTAAAAACAACTTTTTTATGGGTAGTCCACACTTTACATTAAAAAATAAATTTTTGTTTTTTAACTTCACTTATTCTTAATTGAATTTTAGTTAATTATCCTTTCTTTTGAGAAACTAGTTGAAATCATCTTCCAATAAATAACACTAATTTCAACAATAGCCACATCAGTATAATCTACATTCACTTTGGATGTCCCTTCTGCTTCATATGATTAAGCTGGTTCATTCTTCATTATCTGCATCTACTCTCTAGCAAGTCAATAATCTTACCTATGCAAGTCACAATGTGCAATCTTTGCAAGCGAAAAATTTTGTGAAATAAATTCTCTTATTATTGATGAAAAATACAGATTATGTCAGGTACAGATCTTGTGACTTTCAGTATCATCTTATAATTACCACAAATCACCATTTCAAGAGGATAATTGGCTGAAAGATAGCAATTATACAAGAAAAACTTTTATTTAGTTTGTATATTGAAACAGAAGAGTACTGGTGAACTTTCTGGTGTGTGTATTTGTTTCCAAGAGGATAATTGGTGGGCATAAATGTGTTATTTTAAGTATGTGCATCAGAACATATCCTCCGAATTTTATTAAACACCACATTAACCGTTCTGCTAACATTTTCAAACATTGTACATTATGTCCCAATGGTAGTGAAAGGGTTAAACACTAAGAATGTGAGTTATAAAAAATAATCATGTCTCTAGGACAAATTATTGTGGAAGAAGGAAGGAACTCTTATTGATAGTAGAGCTTTTAGTCTGTGTATAACATTTACTTGATACCAGGTATGTCATTTCTGCATTCATTGATATATTAACATAAATTTAAATTTTATTTGAAACCTAAAGAAAATTAAATAAAAATTCAATATAAACTAATGAAAATATTACAGCAAATGGATTGATAATGAGCTTGAATATTTGGGTCTCCAATATAATATTGTAAACTGAAAAAGGGCTGAATGCTAAATAAATGCCAAATATTTGATGTAACCATACTTCCTTTAGTATAGTGTTAGCACAATGGTTCATGGCGACACTGCAACTGCCTGAGTCTGGGGTTGAGTCCCAGGATAATATGGTCATTTGTTCTTTCATAACCTGAAAATAGACTAGTAACTTTGTGGGTCTTATCACAAATTGAATTAAATTATTATTATTTAGTGGAATAGTGAAATAATAAGCAATAATACAGTGCAAATCCTTTATCTATATCAGTAATTATATAATAGTGTCAAATCTGTAAGATTGATTTTAAACGTTTCTAGAAAGAGTGGAACGTGTATAATAGATTAGGAAGTATTTGCCAACAATTACAAAAGTAATGCCTGAGCTTAAGAAAGGATTTCATACACAGTCCTAGAAAATCGATTATTTGTTGGTGTTTCACATGAATTTAACTGTCACTGGAACAGTATACAAGGTTCTAGGCAAATGTTTCTTTCTCAAAGTTAAGAAATTTCAACAATGTTCCTGAACCAAATAAGAAGCACAGAAACAAGGCTGATATGCTGGGGGGGGGGGGGGGGGGATAATGGATATCTGGCACGTGACTTTCAGCCAACTCAACCACATTACATGTTGTAGATTATGCTGCACTATAAGCTATTTCTAACATTTTTCACATCAGTTTCCAACACAGAAACTTCCATATACATATCTAAAGAACATGATTATCTAATTCATGCAGAACTTATGCTTTCTGAATTTTTTATGTATATAAGTAATAAGAAATGAAATAAGCTCTAAATAATATCCTATACTGTTATGGATAATGTAAAACATTTGATTAAACTTACTTTTCGAATTGCTACATTTTCAGCTTTTGAGCGAGCTAGACAAGTTAGCAAAGTATACATCGCCAGTTCTGGAAATCTTATTAGTTGGACCACAGTTCCAATAAATCCAGACTGCAGAAGATAAGTAGAAAAAAAGGCACCATTATCAGGAAGAAAAACACATCTGAAAACGAAAGAGAAAACAAATGTTATACTCATTTGCATTATAGAATTAAATAAATGATGAAGTTACTGTTATATTAAGATTCTGAAGTCAGTACCCTAGTTCCCTTCAAAAAAGGAATTATATATATAGCCCAATGCCTACTATTAGGGTGCTGTTTGATACTGTTGTGTAAAAACAGCACAAAGCTGATATGATTCTTTGACTTGATACCTTGGTTTCTTTTTGGATTTTTTTTCAATTATGAACATTATATTGTATGATTTTTTCATGAATTTTAATGAAAACTTCACATTTTTGAAGCTATGCAAACTTAAAATCCCTTGTTTGGTAAATAATAATCTGATTTGTCTAGCATTATTGTTTAACCTATGTTTTTTCAGGGATAGTTTTGGCTTTACAGAGAGTTACAAACTATTTCTATATCATCAAGTCTATCTCTACAGGTAATCTGTGTATTTACTATGGATCGATTTTTACTATAATTTAAATTACAAATATTCTTACAAGTTTAAATCAACATCTGATCAATAATAATTGTGCATCTGTAACTAAACTGAACTCAAGGTGCTCATTCAGGTTGCATTAATGTTCTTTCCTGATATGCAAGACCAATTTTACTGTTCTCAATTTGCAACAATTCCTTAGGTTAACTGCTGGTGGAAAAGGCATAATTGCAGACTGTGCTTTTTAATCAGTTTAAAATACTTTCAGGATTACACGCTGTGCTATTTATTTCATTTACCTTTCTCTTTTATTAACACAAAGTTTGGTACATTTACATTATGATTTTCCAGCTGCTCAAATATTAGCTTTTCTTATATGTTTACTTCATGAGTGCAAAACATCACTTTACAGTTCTGCCCAAAAAATATTTCATATTTTCTGCTGAGCACTAAATTGAGTTCTTCATTTAAATGCATGTTTTTGAACATTATGAATAACCATATGTATATAATTTCATTTTAATTTGCTAACTGAAATTGTTTGTACATACTGCTAACTCACTAAGTAAAAAAGAGTTTCATTGTCATGTGTCCATAAGGGTACAGATGTGTTATGTTTTTTACTGACAATGCATTTTTTTAAATATTATTTTTAACTTATTTCAAAAAAAAAATTGCTGCTGTTTCTATCAGCAAACATTTAGCTTTTTCCCTTTGGAGATAAATTCTCATTGGGTTGATAGGTCATAATGAAATATTAAGATTCACTGTCCTGAATCTTTCAATAGTTTTAAATTCCACCATTAGAGGTCCCTAAAGTTGCAAAATGTTTAAGATCATTTAAAATAATCATTAAATGCCAGAGATTTCAAATTTTCATAGTAGAATGTGATGTTCAAAGAATTTACACTGACAGCAAAGATTTGCCCACTTACTTCAAGGAAGGTAGGGCACACAACTATTTTGTTTTAAGAAATAAATAAAAAATACTTTTTAGTTTGTATAGGCATTAATTAACCCTTCCCAAATCCAGCCTGAAAAACTGATTTATATCCACAGGTCCAACTATTTTTTCACTCGGATCAGACAAAAAAATTATTAACTTTAGAACTTTTTTTGCCAAATAACTGATAAAAGGAATTGTGGCATGTTATATACCAAATTAATCAGCATTTAATTCTGGATTTTCTGAAAATAAAATATTTGACAAAAAAGACTAGTTTTATTTTAATAGGGCTTTTTTAGAGTCATGTAATTAAAAAATGCATCTGGCAACACAAATATTTATTTTAAAAAAAACTAATGGACAGAAATGATTATAATGCATATCAATAGAAAGGCTATTTCTGAAAAACAAAAAAAAAATATTTGCTTGAAGTAAGAAAATTATTCCCTTTTTATAATTTTTTTCTCTGTACCATATTTTGAGAAAAGCCTATGATTTTTGCCTACTGTGCTAAGTCAAATAAACAAATGAACTTTAGAATTTTTTTTAAATAACTAATTAATAGAAATAAGTCATGTTATACATCAAATTAAACAGAATTTAATTCTGAATTATATGAAACTAAAATAATTTTCAAAAATGAGAACTGTTTTAATTTTAATAATACTTTTTTAGAGTGATGTAGTAGAAAAAAGGGTCTGACTTAGCAATTATGACTTAATTCTAAAAAAAACTAAGAAACTGAACTTGTTTCATATGGTTCTAATAAAAAAACATCTTATTCCAAGTAATTTTTTTTTACCTTTAAAAACAATGCTACTGTTTCTCGTAATTTTTTTCAATATGATACAACTTAAAGAACGTTCCATTGCATAAGGGCACCTCACACTGTTCACACTCAAATGATATTTCTTTTCTGTGCCCTGGTCTTGAACACACAGTGCATTCTCTAAATGGTTGTTTGTTTTGATGCAGTTGTGAAATTTTTCTTGAAAAGTGATGATCGGTTAATCACAAAATTGTGGGTTTAGTGCTTTGGATGTGTGCTTTGCCCTGGTCATCGAGAACGCACTTTCTCCAAGCAGCTGATTCACAAGAATTATCTTATACTGGTAATGAATTACTGATGGACTATTTTCCTTATATAAAATGTAGGCATTTACAACAGCAATATTCACTATATGGAAAAATAACTTTTTACACCATTTCACCATTTCAAACATCTGAGTTTTATTAGATAATATTGAAACAACTGGTCTGCACAGTCCACACCTCCCATTTGAGAACTGTTATCGATGACACACTTGGGCTTCAAGATAATCTGACTACCTCCACCTTTTTGCCTCTTTCTCCTTTGCTGGACCTCTGACATCTCCTTTACCATGCCATTTCATAACTAAAAGGGGTTCTTTTTTGAATGAAATTACATCTCTCTTTTGCAACTTTTCTCCTAAATTATACTTAGGTAGGCCACTCCTATTTGGCATTACAGTGCCTGTAGCATGAGTTTTTTTGGCATACAGTTCTTTGTACAAGGCTGGAGAGGAATATCGCGATCCATGTACAAATGATAGCCCTGGTATAACAAATCATCCATCAGCTTTATAATGACAGCATGTGCCTGACCTATGTTGCTGGCATGAGGCTGAACTGTTCCTTTGACAGTATACACTATTACATTCCAGGCATGAGGGCGGGGGTGGCTCAGTCGGTAGCACGTCAGGCTCGTAATCTGTAGTTCCCAGGTTCGAGTCCCAGCTGGGTCAGCGTTGAGATTTATCTCCGCAAAATTCCCCGTCCTGCCCACGATCTGTAGGGGACACCGATGGGCTTGGAAAGGCCGCCGTCCGTCGGATGGGATGTTAAGCCATGGCCCCGTGTGTGGGAGAGCCATACCCTGTGCACGTTAAAGAACACTCTGGATGGTCTTGATGGGAGGCTACCATCTGTCTCCCAACAGCTGTTCCAGTGGGTCCCCTCCCCCAACCTTCTCTGAGCCTTCGGGGTCCATGTGACCTGGCCATTTAGCCCATTGTGTGCAAAAAACTGCTGCTCAGAGGTAAAACAACCCAACCCATTCCAGGCATGGGCTGTCTGGCTATTATATAAGACAAAGTTTAAGTCCAAATCTCTCTGGCTTTCGGGGATTAACACCCTGAAATAAATTCTGCCTTTATAGCCAATTATTGTCTCATCAGTACTTAGTTCCTTCTTTGGAATATAGGTTGTTCTGAATTTATCTATAATATCAGAGAACACCTTACATAATTTAGCTAGAGGATCATAGACAGGTTTACCTTTTTTTGGCCTCACAATGCTGTTGTCACTCAAGTGCAAAAATTGCAGCAATAATTTGAACCTATTACAAGGCATGACTATTGGAAAAAATGGGGTGTACATTTTGTGTGGACCAGTTCTCAGACAAAGACTGTTTTTGAACAAGGCCTGTTGCTGAGACTAGAGCAAAAAAGCTTTTAATTTTTTCAGCTGATTTGGTTTTTCACAAAACCTATTTATTCTTGCAGTGGGCTTTTCAGAGCTAGTTTGGTATTTTTCTAGCAAGATTGTACCATGCCTATTAGTTTGTTCAAAAATTTTGTCACTGATGAAAAGTTTACAAAATTCTATTTCTATTTCAGGAGTTTCGTTTTTTGTCCAGGGCTACCAGTGAATGCATTTTTTGCATTGGCTACCAGTGAATTGCAGGGCTACCAGTGAATGAATTTTTGGTAAAAACGAGCTTTCTTCAAACTTAGCCCATTGGGCAGAAAGTTGCTCAGGTTTGGAAATGACAGGCTCTTCCTCTGAAACACTGCAACTTTCACTGGAGTGCCATGTAATTTATATTTAATTTTCACCTCCATCTGAATAGAAAAAAGTATTATTTATCCTACTTTGAGCATCGAAAAAGCCTTCAGAGTCAAATTCCCCAAAATATTGCAAAAAAAAAAAAAAAACGATTATCTTTCCTAAGTTCATCATCAATGACTTTCGATGATATACCATTTCCATTAATTACAATACTGTACATATAATAAATATTAAATTTAACAATATTTACATACCACAAATAAAAATATAAAAGAGAAAACTTTTAAAATATATATATATACAGCAAGAGTGAGCTCTAGCAAGTGTGAGCATCAAGCAAGAATGATTCCGTAACTAAATCCACTTTGAACTGCCTGCCACAGAACTTTCGCAGCTTATGATGATTAGATAAAAAATATATGATTACATAAAAAAAATATCGATTTTGTACATCATAATATATTCAGTAAGAGAAAAAAAATTTTTAGGAAAATTAAAATAAATTTAAAGTACACAAAGAGAGTAAAATAAAAACCAATAATAAAAGTACATGATTGGTAAATGCTTCCAAATTGATCTGCAAAAAAAAAAAATATGATTTATTTTTTGGAAGTTTTTCAAACTTTTAAGGAAACTGTGATTGGCAACAACTCAAACCATAATCTAAACTGCAAATTTAGGGGCAGGAAAACTTCATTGCAACAGGAAATGTAAATGCAGCAATACCATGAATTGAGCCATCTGAATGGCAACTGAAAGCATTCCAAGGATATTTGGATAGAAATTCATCATAAATTAAAAAGGTATTTTTTTAACATCTCTAAAATATACATTTTCAGATTATATATATTAAAAGTTTTTAAATAAGATATTCTATTTCTAAAAAAAATCGAATTTCATGCATTGTACAAAAGATGTCTATTGACATCCTTGACCTCTCATTTCAGATTCTGTCAACGTCTGTGTTCAACGGTGACCTGGAAAGGGTTAAATATTATGATTCACATTTTCTGAATTATCCATTAGTTCAATTTTGTACTGTTAGAGGCAGCAAAGTCATAAAACGACGAATTTCATTTTCTTTGGAAACATTTATTCTATATTTTCCAGAAGCAATATGTTGTTCTAATTAGTTTTATTTCTAGTTATGCACATTGCTATACTAAACATCAAGCCCATGTACAAATTCAAGAAGCAATATGTTACAAGCTTGTTATTACATAAAGAATGTTTGACATTCTTTCACTATAATATCAGACGAGAATTAATCTGGTGGCTGAGCAGTTAATGTGTTTGGCTAGTGAGAAAAAAAAACCTAGTTTGAATCCCAGATAGGCTATGAATATTTGTGTTTTCTTTCTACTAAGATCTCACCCTTTTCACAGATCTTCTCTATGACATGATTTATTGATAAACTGGTGTCAGCTCCCTGTGGCAAGCAGCTGTTTCAGGGGCAATTTTTTTGTTATTTGTTGTACAAAACCCACTTTTTCTCCTGCTTGAAGTTACATTATTTCAAATGAGATTATGGTTTCACTGGTTGCCTGTCCTCTGGAACTAATGTATTGAGGGAGGGGGAAAGTTATGCAAGATTCTACACAATTCATCATCATCCTCAAGCAGCCATGGGCTATAGAGGTCCAACCAGACTGTGCAATTTAGTTCTCCAAGCATATCTGTCCTGAGCTATATCTGCTGCACCAAGCCACTACACACCAATTCTAATAAGGTCCTGTTTGACATTATCTGCCCACCACATCCTAGATCTCCCCCTCTTTCTGAGGCCTTTAGACAAACTATTAATCACCTTATTTGCTAATCTATAATTATCCATACGGGCAACATGGCCAAACCAACAGTCTCTATCTGCACAATATATTGCATAGAGGAGGTGCAGACTACTTTGTCTAACATTTCACTACTAACAAAGTTGAACCACCTAATACCCAAGATACTGCATAAGCATCTAGAATCAAAAGCATCTAGTTTCCTGTTATCTTGTTTATAAAGTGTCCAAGTTTCACTACCATAACTAACCCTAGAAAGAACTAAACTATTATACAGTCTAATTTTATTCTTCAGGTGTATATGCTATTTCTCCAATTTCTCCATATATTCTTAAAAGTCCTGGCAGCAATCCCTATTCATCTGTTAATCTCATGTCGCACATCACCAGTATCTGTTACATAGCTCCCAAGATAATTAAACTGAGACATTTGCTCAAGAGTGCAGCCATTTGCTCAAGAGTGCAGCCATATGTGAATCTATTCACTTGGGGCTGTCAACCCACAAACAGAAAACACAGTGAAGATTTTCCCTGCACAGAAGCCCAAAAGTCCAGCAAATTCAGGATTCATAATCAAGCTCAGAGCCTTATTTCAGTCCAGTAGGTTTATATGGTCAGCACCAGGACCCTGTGTGGTTTATCACTCCTCAGCTGGGTAGAAAAAAAAAGAAAGAAAAGTAGCCATAGTTGTCCAGATCAGTAGGCCACAGTAATCTGGCAGCCCTGCCTTTCTGTTCACTTCCACAAGACAGTATCTCTTTTTTGAAATGTACTAATGGCCTACACCACAAGAAGGTGGGGTCGGACATTAGGTACAAGGCCTGGCCAGTCTATGCATCATCACAGGAGATTGGTGCATAGCTCTTCTTCCAGTGACTACCTAGCTACCATTTACAGACCAATGTTTGGTTTCACTATATACACACTGGTGTAACCTGTTTAGGAGTTTATTAACCACTAATGATTACATCAATTTGTTTTACAAATAAAATTTGGCAGTTAATAAAAAATTTAAATTCACAATATTGTTTACAGTTCAACATTGTAATATCAATTAATAGTTCCATTAATACTTACTGCCAATGAAATCTTTCTTCTTTTACTGTAGTAGCTTTCTTGATAAATGCATCAGCGCTATAAAAATCAAATCCAACTCATTTTAGCTAATCTAGTAATGCATAGAAAATTATGTAATTAACAAAAAACTCTAATGCATGCAAAAAAAAAAAACCAAAATTTATAAGCTAAAAAACTATATGCAAAAAACAAATGAAAAAAAATTTCACAGTATACATATTTTTTAAAATTTAATTTAAAAAAGCCAGAAAACAATACCAACTCAAACAACATGAAATCAAAGTCATTATCATTAATAGTAGTTTATGATCACCCCAATCACCTGCTTGCTTATTTTTTACAATGTATGTGCCCAAAATATTTTCCTGGAAAGCCAGTATGGGTTACTTAAACAAAACCAAATGGCCAAGTAGTCTGGTGCTTTGTAGATATGCCCTGGAGATAGCAACAGTATGTGGGTGAGTGTTATCTTACTGGAAAATAGCAATACGGATACTTGCCAGAAAAATGTGTGCCTGTCTGCCACATAATTAAATTGAATTTAGTTGCTGCTGAGAAAATTAGTCTGTAATAGAACAAAACTCATGTGAGAACATTTAAATTCGCTGCTCAATAATGAAGTTGCTCTATCCAGAAGGAATGGATCCAATCTTCTAAAACTCATGACAGACACAGATGATCAATAGGAATGATGTGATTTTGTTTACAGCTCAATGGAATGATTTTTATGAATGACATATAATAAAATGTATGTCCTTGATATCCTAATAAAATGTATATAGTGAAACCACTGTGGTTTGTAATATTCAGTGACATATAATTACATAGAGAGGTAGAGATTTCTGGTGTCATGAGGGATATCTCACCACACCCCATGCATATGGTCCCTTAGCTGTATTTGGGGTAGGTTGAAGGTGGGCTTGCAAGCTGATTATCATATCTCAAACATGCTCGATGGGCAAACAGACATGGGAACATGGCTGGTCACAGAATAGTCTGGTACTTTGTAGATATGCATTGGAGATGGCAACAGTATGTGAGTGTTATCTTACTGGAAAATGGTAATATGTATCATCCTCCTCCTCCTCAAGCAGCCATGGGCTACGGAGGTCCAACCAGATCATGCAATTTAGTTCTCCAAGCAAGTCTATCCTGAGCTACATCTACTGCATCTGGCCACTGCACAATAATTCTAATAAGGTCCTGTTTGACATTGTCTGCCCACTGCATCCTAGGTCTCCCCTTCTTTCTGAGGCCTTTAGGCACACTGTTCATAACCCTATTCGCCAATCTATAATTATTCATACAGGCAACATGGCCAAACCAACAGAGTCTCTCTTTGCACAATATGCTGCTTAAATGAGGTTGCAAACTCCTTTGCCTAACCTCATCATTAGTTACAAAGTTGAACCACCTAATGTCCAAGATACTGCGTAAGCATCTGGAATCAAAAGCATCTAGTTTCCTGTTATCTTGTTTACAAAGTGTCCAAGTTTCACTACCATAACTAACCCTAGAAAGAACCAAACTATTATACAGTCTAATTTTAGTCTTTAGGTGTATACACCTATTTCTCCACAATCTCCATAGATTCTTAAAAGTCCCGGCAGCAATCCCTATTCATCTGTTAATCTCATGCGGCACATCACCATTATCTCTTACATAGTTCTCAAGATAATTAAACCACTAATTAATAAAAAAAATGGTTGCAGTCTTGAGTGACACCACTCAAGACTGCAACCATTCAGATTAACTGAATCACAACCTGCCTGACCAATTTTCATCACTTTAGTTTTCTCTCTGTTTATAACCAAGCCTACTCTACTACCAGTCTCATCAACAGCTCAAATGAAAGAGTTCATCTCATCAACATCATTTGCCAAAAGGGCTAAATCATCAGCATAATCTAAATCAGAAATTTTAGTATCTCCAGACCATTTAAGGCCAAAATCTTTCCCTTGCAATTAATTTCGTATAATGTAATCAATAACCAAACTAAAGAGAAATGGAGACAAAATGCATCCTTGTTGAACACCAGAAGTAATGCTAAACCAATTGCCACAAGCCTTACCAACTCTCACACACGACTCAGTGTTATTATAGAGAGCTTTCATTATGTTAACTAACTTGTCTGGTATACCATATGATCTCACAATCAACCACAAATTATGACGATCAACAGAGTCGAAATAAACAACAAAGCTAGCAACCAAAGGTTTCTGAAACTCTAAACATTTCTCAAGAATCTGCCTAAGTGAAAATATCTGATCTACACATCCCCTACCCCTTCTGAATCCACATTGTTCATCACACAATTCCTTTTCAACCAGATTCGTAATTCTGTTAAGCACAATCATGGAAAGAACTTTTCCTAGTAGAGAGAGCAGGCTGGTACCCCTATAGTTATCACAAGAACTGTGATCACCTTTATTGAAAATAGGGATAATAATAGCTCTGGTAAAATCCTTAGGAACCATGCCTTTATCATCAAATATATTAAAAATTTCAGTCATCCAAGTGGTAACAGAAACATTCCCAGCTCTAAGCATTTCCGTGGTAATTTCGTCTACACCTGGGAATTTATGAAGTTTAAGTTTAGAAATAGCCAAAATAACTTCAGATTGTGTTATAGGACCAACATTAAAGCCACCAATGCATCTATCATCATTGCAAACAATGGGAGTAGAACTAACCACATTGTTTAGAACATCATTGAAATGCTCAGCCTACCTAGCCATGACAAAATCCTCACCTTCTATAACCTTACCTTGTTTATCCTTCAATCCCTGTATACCTGTTCGTTTTCTACCACACAAAACATTAACTATCTGGTACAGCTCTCTGCTGTTGTGCCGTCTAACTGCTTCCTCGGCTTTGTCAGCCAAGTTATCAAGCCAAAGATTCTTATCAGCAGCTAACTGATCCTTTACACATTTATTAAGTTCTCTGTAATGCTTTCTATTAGTACTAGTAGGGTATTGATTAAGGACATTCCTTCAGTTCTTTCTTTCTGAAATAAACTCAAGTGCCTTATCACTCAGATACTTCTGCCTCCTCTGCTCCTTTTTTCCTAAAAGAGTACTGTTAGTGTCCAAAAAAGCCTGTTTATACCTTTTAAGTTATTTATTTTTCAGTTTTTATTTAAATAATCTTGTTTTAAAGCAAAATAAACTTTTGTAACACAGCTACCTTAACCTTAGAGTTTGTTGATCAGGACAAAATCATTGCATAACACATAACAATGTTATGTACACTGTATAAATGACCAAATTATTTTGTAAAAATTAAATATATTAAAGATTTAAGTAATGATATAAATATTATGAATTAATTTAAAGTAGTAAAATACTTCAGAAAACATGATAAAATTAATTTTAAAATTTTTTAACTGAATTTCAAATGCAAAAAAATACAGTAAAACCTTGCAATTTTCTTTTTAAAAAAGGCTTATAAAATTTTACTTTTTTCAAATTTTGTCCTTTTTCTCAACCCCAATTAAATGTTTTTTCTTTTGGAATATAATAACCTATTTCTGCTGATTGCTAATTTTTTTAAGTAAATTCTAAAGTTGACTTGTTTATTTGACTGGTCACAAGCTGGCAAAAAGCGGGGATATTTTTTCACAGTACCAAGATAAAAAGTTGAAAAACAACAGTAATTTTCTTATTTCAAATATAATTTTTTATTATTCAGAAATAAATAGCCTTTTGATTCATACACATTACAATTATTTCTGTCTATCAGATGGATTTATTTTTAATAAATTTTCATTTGCATTATCAGATGCACTTTTTTACTACATGTCTCTATAAAAGCCCTATTAAAAAGAAACTAGTTATCTTTTTGGTTAATATTTTATGTTCAGAAACCCAAAAATCAAATGCTGATTAATCTGGCATACAACATGCTATATTTCCTTTGATTAGTTATTTGACCAAAAAGTTCTAAAATTCATTTTTTTTTTTGACTGAAACAGTTGAAAAAAAAAAAGCCTGGCCACAAGGTACAATTAAGTTTTTCAGGCCTGGCATGGTAAGGGTTAATAGATCTTTCGCTGTGAACTTTAATACAAATGGGCAAACTTTTCTCATTGATGGCAGGATGAGGATTTTTCAGAATATTGCTAGTTAAGCAATTTATTCTAGTAAAAATTTATTAGTTATCGCACAAAACACTCTGACCCCACCACTATCCAATGCATTGTTTATACTATATATTTTTATAGGATATCTTATATCAGCTGATGGATAATCCTAATCAGAGGCCATCGTAGGTACCTGAACCTTACATAGCTAGTTGGACATTGTCAAGCCTAAACTGGAGTAATGTGTCTCAGGCAGGCCATATGACTCTTGAAAAAGTCCACTTGAAAAGGTGGTGCCTGAAGTTCCTACCAGCATCGGTGACTTCGCCTTTAGCGGAGGAGGAACAGGTCTTTGCCCCATGCCTGCAATCAGGGGGCTGTTTGATATTGTTGGCCCTACCTATCTCAATAAACCTAGTTTCTTTAAAAATCCTACTAATCATTTTCTCTCTGCAGGAACGTGGAATGTGAGGACATTATATAGAGATTATTCTCTTGATGTTCTCACACAGGAATTCCAGCGCTATAACCTAGATATTCTCGGCTTGCAAGAGACCAGATGGACAGATAAAGGTCAGATTCTTAAAAATAATCTTAAAAAATAATTCTATAAAGTACTTGATTATAATAACCAGTGATCACAATAATTGGTTGCTGTACTTGTTATATTTTCTTCTGCTTTTTGTAAATTCTTAAATGGTATTTTTGCAAGAAACATAAATTTATGGTTTATTGGTACATTTAGTTAAAATCAAACAAATTTCAATTAATTCTAATTTTAATTATGCTTCAGGGGGATTCCAATAAAAAAAAAGAACTGATTCTTATGAATTTGGATTTCTTTAGCATAGAACATACACTGCCTTACCAAAATATTAGGGTATTTCCATGTCATGTCAATAGGTATCTAACTTTCAAGCTTTACAACTTCTAAAATATGATAATAATATTAACATCTACAGAAAAAAATAAATTGTGTGTAAATAAATAAAATCTACAGGAATAATAAAGTTGTGTGTAATTGTGATAAAAAAATGTGACTAAAGATAAATTAAAGATCATAATCAAATAATTTAAATCTCTATTTTCAACATTATTTATTCAGTTATGAGCTAGAATATTTCACAACAGTAACACATAAGAATTTACCTCATAAATTAATTAAAATTTAAATAATAAGTGTTGTTTCATTCTAAAATATATATTTTGGAATTTTGCATAATGATTATTTCAATATTAGACAATTATGATTTTTTTTTAATAAAACATGAAAGTTTATTGTTAAATATCCAGTTTCCATATAACTTTTTAAATACTAAACAAATATTGTTGAAAATCAAGATTCAGATAGGTTTGATTATATTCTTTATCTTCAGTCACATTTTCCCATTAACTGAAGTTATAGAGCTTCAAAGTTAGATTCCCATTGACATTACATGAAATATTTTCCAATATTTTAGTAGGGCAGTGTATATGTCCTGATATTCAGAAAGGGATTTGTTGAAAGTTCAATAATATCTAGCACAAATCTTAAAATTCATACATTCATTTTGGAGAAAATCATCATATAATGGAGAATCCCTATACTACACCAGTTAGAACTAACACAATAACTCCCAAGGGTTCATACAGGGAAATGAAGTTCTTTACCCATTATACTAGCTAATCTTCATTTCTATTAAAATAAACTTTAATGATAGTTAATTTTTAAATGGAATCATATATGAAACACTATTATTTCCTACACAAATAAAGTTAATGTTACATAATTTTTTTTTTACTTACCTGGTTAATTCTGTAGATGGTAATATTATTATCATGATTATTAGGTAAACAAATGTTTTTGTCATCATTGAAATGTTTTGAGCAGATCTGAAATATAAGATTTTGTTTTTAAAAAAAATTTACTTGCTGATTTTATTTTAAAATACAACATATATGCACAAATGGGAAAAAGTTAAGGAACAAATTCAAAGTACCTAAAGATTTCTAAGGAGGACAAAATGGCCAATAGTTATACCCAAAAGGAACAGATGTGAATTCTTTGTTGCAAAGAAAATTTAATCCAGGCCATTCTGGTTTTCAACACATATAAGTAAAAGATTAGAAAAACTTGATTTCAATAAATGTTGAGTTCTTTCTTTGATCATATAAACTCACATATTATCTAAAAGAGTAATACAATAACTATTAGCATTAAACTCATGTAAAAGATGCTACAGATCAAAATAATTAATTGGTATAGAGCTCACATAAAAAAAAATGTTATTTAAAAATCTGTTCAGCATAACTATACGAATGTTTTCAAGAACCTATTCCAGGTGTGTAGGTTCCAAAGCCAAAAAATATTGTGGTACAATAATGAAAACATTTTTTACTGATTTATTCTTTAACAAAAACCTTCCTTAACAATTAAAGCACTGGATTAATTTTGAAATGTTTTCAACATAAAAACAAAAGGAACTGTAGACCTTATCCTGAAATTATTAACAGAGCTAGGTTATGTTATTATATCAAATGTCACATCAGTTTTCATGGTTAATTAAAAAAAAAAATTAAAAGGCATGATTTTTATTTTGAAAATAGAAACACATTTTTTTCCTGATCTATAGTGTTTCCAGCATTTTAAAGTTTAGAAATATAAACCACTTATAACGGACTTTCTCCAAAAACAAGTCAGGCTATAATTTTGATTATTTTCTTTTTCTGTAACCTAATATACCCAATACATTATTTGATTTACCTGTACTGTATTCTTTTTTTTTATCCTTAACTCAAAGATCTACATACATTTTCAATCAGTAGCAAAATTTTTAAAACCCATATCATTATTGGATCAACTTTTTTTTTTGTCCTTGTGATAAAAGTTGGTTAATTTTGAATTCAACTGTTATTAACGAGATTATAAATTCATTTTATCTTCAGATAACTTAAACCAATTACAATATGATAATATTATCGCATTCATTAGGTAAGTAACAAGAAGCAAGAATGATTGGGTTGTTTTACCTCTGAGCGGCACTTTTTTGCACACCATGGGCTAAATGGCCAGGCCACAAGGACCCTGAAGGCTCAGAGAAGGTTGGGGGAGGGGACCCACTGGAACAGCTGTTGGGAGACAGATGGTAGCTTCCCGTCAAGGCCATCCAGCGTGTTCTTTAACGTGCACAGAGTATGGCTCTCCCGCACACGGGGCCACGGCTTAACGTCCCATCCGACGACGACGGCCTTTCCAAGCCCATCAGTGTCCCCTACTGACCGTGGGCAGGGCGGGGAATTTTGCGGAGATAAATCTCAACGCTGACCCAGCTGGGACTCGAACCTGGGAACTACAGATTACGAGCCTGGCGCGCTACCGACTGAGTACCCCCGCCCCAGAAGCAAGAATGCAATTCATGTCAGAGGCCAGAGTTTGCTTAGTTGATAGCACAGCAGACTTGTAATCTGCAGTTCTTAGCTTTGAATACTAATTGCAATTTATATATCTCAAACTCCACCCAGCCTTAGGTCAGAAAGGAGACATTGATGGGCTTGTAAAGGCTGGCAACTGTTGAATGGAATGTAAAGTTGTGGCCCTGTGTACAGAAGAGCCGTACCCAGTGCATATTAAACATTAAAGAACATGCTTAATGGCCTAATGGTAAGTTTTCATGTCTCCTAATGGCTGTGCAGTGGGTCCCCTTACCCTACCTAACTCTTAGTCTCTGGGGCCCTTGTAAACTGGTCATTTAAACCATTGTGTGCACAGAAAATGTTGCTCAGAGGAAAATCGCCGAACCCAAATCATGCCAGTTGAGTGTAATATAGTATTATTTGACAATGCAAAATAAGCTATTGTTTTCACTTTGTTGTCTGTTCATCTGTCTGCTCGCCCATTCATCCATCAGCAATCAACATTCTAATCTTTTGCTTTTAGCAAAAAAATGTAAAAATTGATTTTGAGTTGGATAGTTACTGATGAAATGTTAGGATTTACATTTTCTAAAAGTCCCAAAAGTTTTGATAAGTCAAATGGTGGAAAAAGTTGGAAAATCTTAAACAAATATTACAATCAATTTATTTATGCTAGAAATTCGAAATTTTGATAGTGGAGCGTGATTATCAAGAGGTTTATATTGACAGAAACAATTTGACCCAATAATCTTGGGAGGGAGGTGCTAATAAAATATTACTACACTGCTCACAAAAATTAGGGGATATTTCAAAATGAATATGAAGTGATAAAAAAAGAAGCATTTGATTTTTTTTTATTAAACAAGAACATCAGAAAAGCAAACGACAAGTCAAAGAAAGCTGTTCGATTATGCAAATGAGATGCAAAAACAACTTTTATTTCCTTGGTGAAAATGCACTATACAAAAGGTTGAAAGTATTAGAGTATCTGCACATTCCCCGATTTTGAAAGTGCACATCCTGTAATTTCCCAGCCCTTGCAATGCCCCTGCAACACGATTTGCCCGAATGCGAAGCCTGGAGAGCCATAGGACGTCTTGAAGCCGGTCAAACACAGATGACAGTGGCAACAGCACTTGGAACATCCCAAAGTGTGATTAGCAGACTGTGGAATCGCTTTCAAGAGACTGGCACAGTATGAAGAAGATGAGGGCAGGGTCGTCCATCTGCCACAACAGCAAGAGATGACCGCTACTTGACCTTATTGGCAAGAAGGAACAGGTGCAGCAATGCAACAGAGCTGCAGGGACAGTTTCTTGCTGCCACTAGACGACGGATATGCACCCAGACCATATGAAATCGGCTCCATCGTGTTGGGCTGCATGCCCGGCAACCAATGGTATGCATTACGTTATCTGCCGAACACCATAGAACCCGTAGAAGGTGGGCTGATGAGCATCATCATTGGACCCGTGATGAGTGGTCAACTGTCCTCTTCTCTGATGAGTCACGGTTCAATCTGCTGCCTGACAATCATCATGTCCTGATCTGGCATGAATGAGGAACAAGGGAGAATCCATGTTTCATGCAAGAAAGGGACTCCTTCGGTGGTGGTGGAATCACGGTGTGGGCTGACATCAGCATTGGTGGTCGTACCGACCTCCACGTCATCAGAAACGGATCACTGCCTGCTGTCAGATATCGAGATGAGGTCCTGCATCCTATAGTGGTACCCTATGCTGGAGCAGTTGGAAACAACTTTCTTTTCATGGACGATAATGCAAGGCCTCACCGTGCGCATCTCGTCAACAACATGCTTCAGGAGGCAGGAATCAAATGCATGGACTGGCCTTCACGTTCTCCAGACCTGAATCCCATTGAACATGCTTGGGATGCACTGGGAAGACATATGGCAAACTGTCCAATGCCTCCCACAACACTTCTTGAGCTGGAAGTTACCCTGGAGCAAGAGTGGCAGAGGATCCCACAAGAACTGCTGGACATTCTAATCCTGTCCATGCACCATCGCTGTCAGTGTGTTTCGCAGTCTTGGGTGACCATACACCCTATTGAACAGTCAATGTGTGGCACTCTCGTCCAGTTTGACATGCTTCTGCTCACCCCCACCAATATGTCACTTGCTACTCAATCACAACAATTGAGTTTGCATCTCATTTGCATAATCGAACAACTTTCTTTGACTTGTTGTTTGCTTTTCTGATGTTCTTGTTTAATAAAAAAAATTCAAATGCTTTTTTTTATCACTTCATATTCATTTTGAAATATCCCTAATTTTTGTGAGCAGTGTATATGGAATTTTCCATTCCCCCCATTATTTATTGTAAATTTCCACTTTCCTACAACCTATAGAATACTCTATAGTATTGGATAAATGCAAACTCACTTTCATTCATTTCGTATGGTAAATCAAAGTCCATAAGTAACTCACACAACAGAAATTAATTTAATAATTGTAGTTAGCTGTGAAATACATTACGGCTCCTTTTATTTTGTTAAATTGCAGTTATATCTTGTCTTAACCAAGACCACCACTTTTGACTTCATACTGCCATTAGAAACAGCAACTTCATACATACTAAGTACTGTGTGAAGAGGCATATCTTTAAACTATATTCTGAACTTTTGGGAATAAGCTGGGACTTGAATATCTGTCACTAGCAGCATAGTTTCCATCAAATAACCATCAATATGGCTGAATGGACACTGTCTGGTATTTAAATCTATATACTGAGATGCCAGTGTATTAGGTACACCTACCTAGTAACATGTTGCACCTCCTTTGGCCTTCAGAACAGCCTGAATTCGTCAGGGTATGGACTTACAAGATGCTGGATGCAGTGTACAGGAATGTTATACACGTGGAAATGATGTTGTCATGCAGTTGCTGCAAATTGGACAGTGGCACAGTCTCGATGCAAACAGTCCTCACCACCTCATCCCAAAAATGCTTGATAAGATTTAGATCTGGGGACTGTGCACACCAATGAAACAAGAAAAATTCATTGCCATGTTCCTGGAACCATTTGGTGACAATAAGTACTTTGTGAACAGGTATATTATCATGCAGAAAACATATCTGAGTGAGGATAAACTGTAGCCATGAAGGGATGAACTTAATCAGCAACAATGCTCAAATACACTGTGGCATTTAGATGTCTTCTGATGGGTATCAGGGCACTTAATGCATGCCAGGAAAACATTCCCCACCTTATCACACCACCACCACCACCACCAGTAGCCTGTACTGTTGACACCAGACAAGATGGCACCATGGCTAATGTTGCTCACTCTAAATTCTGATCCTTCCATCAGCATGATACAAAAGGAACCTTGATTCATCTGACTAGGCCACCTTTTTCCAGTCCTCAATAGTCCAGTGTCAATGCTCCTGCACCTACTGGTGATGCACTTTCATATTCTTTGCTGACATCAGCACTCGACATAGTTGGCATTGTAGCCCATTCATGACAATGTCCAATATATGGTGCATTTGGAGATGATGTTCTTCACACCAATATTTAATTCTGCTATGATTTGCCTGGTTGTCGCTTATCTGTTCTCTTGCATGATTCTCAACAATCTCCTTTGATCCCTCTGATCCACAAGCTGGTTTTGTTCATAGAATCGCCAATCAGTGGTAGTTTTTTTTTGCTTTTCACACTATTCTTAGTAAACCATTCAAACAGTTGTGTGTGAAAAATCTAGGAGGAAGGCTGTTTGGGAGATGCTAGAACTGGCATGCCTAGCACCAACTATCATGCCATGTTTAAAATTGCTCAGTTCATTCATTTTGCCAATTCTAATGCTCAATCTAACTCTAATTGATACTCAAAGAGCTGGGCTGCCTGTTTATACTGAACACCATGATTATGTGATATATTACTTGTTGGAGTGAACCATTTATGTGACAAGGAGTGGTGTACCTAATAATCTGTCATCTCAATGTATACTGACATCAACTAATTTGCTCTTTATCACTAACAGTGATTCTGAGCCTGACAGTAGTAACAGTATACACTGAAATGCCACTGAATTAGGGATAGCAACCTAGTAACGTGTTGAACCCCCCTATGGCCCTGATAACGGCCACCACATGACGAGGCAAGGACTCTACAAGCTTGCATAAATATTCCACAGGTATAGCGACCCATGCATCCTCCAGAGCTATCCATAATTCACTCAAGGTCGTCGCTGATGGGACACGGACCCGAACACTCTGCTCAATGGTATCCCAAAGATTTTCGATGGGATTAAAATCTGGGCTTCTAGGTGACCAATTCATTACTTCCTTCCATCGTCCTATTCATCCACAATGCCATTCCATCCATTATCCCAGTCATTCGCAATTACATTCCTTCCATCTTCCTATTCATCCACAATTCCATTCCATCCATTATTCCAGTCATGTACAATGTCATTCCTTCCATCTTCCTATTCATCCACAATGCCATTCCATCCATTATGCCAGTCATCCACAATTCCATTCCTTCCATCTTCCTATTCATCCACAATTCCATTCCTTCCATCTTCCTATTCATCCACAATGCCATTCCATCCATTATCCCAGTCAATCGCAATTACATTCATTTACTTCAATGCTCCTGCAACCAAGCAGTAGCCAACCTGGACCTGTGAGATGAACAGTTGTCTTGTTAGTAGATGCTATCTCTAATGGGATGCATGATGCCCATAAATGGGTGTAAATGGTCAGCCATGAGTTCTACGTACTGGGATGCATTGAGAGTCATCGGTACACATACCAAAGGTCCCACAGATGTTCAACTGAAGACACTCCAGGCCATCACTGAGCCACCACCAGCTTGTACTGTTTCAACCTGACATGCAGGATCAATGGCTTCATGGGGTTGGTACCATACCCTCAGTCTCCCACCAGAGTGATGAAGTTTAAATCAGGATTCATCACTCCAGGTTATCTGTTGCCATTTTTTGATGGTCCAGTTTTGATGTTCTTTAACCCAGGCAAGGCATTAAGCCCAGTGCCATGCCATTAGAAGTGGGACTCTCGTAGGTTGGTGGTTCCTGATGCCAAGACAATGAAGTGATAGTTTGTGCACCGACTTCTTGGCTGGAACCAGCATTCAGATGGGAGGTGATTTCAGATAATGTCTGGCCACTATTGGTTCGTACGATGTGGGTCAGGCGGCGAAGCCCACAATCATTCAAGGCTAGTTGTCCTTTGCAGTTTGTCCAGGTGCTTGTTTTCTTGCCGGAATTTTCATATTCCCAGAACACTCTTGAAACTGTGGTATGAGAAAATCCAAGTTTGTTGACAATTTTGGAGATTGAGTGTCCTATCCATCAGGCACATACGATCTGCCCTTTGTCAAATGCATCCAAATTCCACGCCTTTCCCATTATGCTTCTCACAACGAATGCTTGGGGAAGCCAAAGCTGACAGCTATATATGACCAAAGTTTCAGCCATGCATGCGTGCAAATGCGGGATTTACAGTACTGAATTTGAATAATGTCTCCTATCCCTAAATCAATGACACTTCAGTGTATTAGCAATAATGTCTTCAGCTAATCGAGTTTAGCAAGCCATCTACAACTATGAAAACAGGTTTTTCACAGGTCACACATGAAAATGCATAACAGCCATTACCAATAAGATATAGTCACAGCACTGAATGATTAACGGACGACTGTCATACCAGTATCATTGTGAAGTATACATATAACTCTCCATAAGCGAAATAATTGTTAATTGACTTCAGAACCCCAATATAGAAACTGTCTTTTAAGTTATATGTACAGTGTTAATATGACAAATTTAAATAAATTTGGTACCAAAGAGGAAATAGGACTTTTGGCAATTATTAAGTGTCTTTGTTATAGTATCAACTCCAATTCTTGCATTAAAAATTATTTTTGGAGATGGTGTGGGAGTATACTCTTCTCCACACTTTATGTAGCACTTCATAGCACATGTTAAGATGGTATATTTTATTACTGATTCTGAAAGTTGCAAATAAAAAGTAAATTCATATAATCATTATTTTTAGTTTTTGGTTGGGTTGTTTTACCTCTGAGATGGCTTTTTGTAGACAATGGGCTAAATGGCCATATCACAAGGACCTTAAGAGCTCAGAGGTTTGGGGAGAGGACCCAATGGACAGCTGTTAGGAGACAGATGGTAGCCTCTTTCTTTAATCTGCACAGGGTAGGGCTCTCCCACACATGGGGCCACAGCTTTACATTCCATCCAAAAAAACGGCAGCCTTTGTAAACCCATTGGAGTCCCCTAGGACAGTGGGCAGGGAGTTTTGAAGAGATAAATCTCAATGCTGGCCTAGCTGGGATTCAAATATGGGAACTGCAGATTATAAGCCTGGCACACTACCAACTGAACCACCCCTAAAGTTTTGGAAAGCTGCAATATTTGCACTAGCATTTTTAAAAATAAAAGATCAAGAAAGAAATTCCAATATGAAATAAATCAAACCTTAACTAAGCTTTAGTATATTAAGTCACCTTTTGTTCTTTAATTTTTTTTACAATGTGTATAACCAAATACTATAATTCAAATGTTATTTACTGTGTTGTGATTGTTTTATATAATTCACATATTTCCTGCAGCTTGACAATGTGACCCATAAAAATTTACATTGCATCTCATCATTGGATTTACTTGAATCACATTCTTTACATTGGGGCATCAGAATAAAAGAATAGCATTCCAGAGAAAAATATAGCATTCCTTAATTTACATTTGTTTAATGAACAAAATGTTTAAAACTAGATGTAAGAAATATAAAAACAAAGCCAACTGGTAAGATTTTATGTTGAACACTGTTATTTATATCATATCTATGGTACATAAATGAACTTACCTAGTGTAATACCTAATGAACAAGTCAGAATAGGCTACAGCCAAAGGCAAGGTTACTGACAATGCTAATAATACCAATGTTGGTATGTATTTTGATAAAAATGGATCCTAGAAATCAGAAAAAATGTACATAAATTAACTGATAAATATAAAACAATATCATAAGACTATAATTTTGGTAAAATTATAAACATATATAGTGAATGAAAAAAAATCCCTAAAACATTTCTGATCAAACTGACAAAAATATATTCTTTGCAATTATGAAAATTTTGTAGGTCATTTCATTAAAAATTCAGTACTAAACAAATGATTTACTGCAGTTATGCTATGTAGCAGCTTCAGAGGGCTTGGTCACTTTGTTGGCCTCTCACTGATATTATCTTGTTCATGTATTCAAGCTTAATCAAGTCGTCTGACTAATCCAATCTCATTATTTTTATATTCTTCCTTCTATTTATAATCCTTCACTTCTTTTATTTGATATAGGGTGGGATAAAAGTTCCAAAATAATTTGAAAACAGGGCCCGTGTAGTGATTACGGTCCTCAGCCGATAGATGGCATTGCTCAAGTGGCGTGTGACGTCGAAGTGTAAAGTATGATGTTGATTTGTAAAGTGTGACGTAAAAACGTAACTGTTGGTTATTGGTGGCCTATGGCTCTTTGATTTGTTTCTTTTGGGTAGGTAATATAGAATCACGTGTTATGTGTGTGATTTGACGAGAGTGTGAAGTTACGTTTGGTTTTTTTCGCCATTTTCGCTTGATGACTTCTTTGGATAACATACCTATATGGTAAGAGGTAAGTTCGTGTGTATTATATATTTAATATGTTGGGGGGGGGGGGGGGGGTTCAGTGATAGTTAGGATAGGAATAATTAATATGTTCTAGCTTTTTTTTTTAAATTGGTTTGGATATGGTTTGTAATTAGTTATTAAAGATATTTAGGGGCCCATGTAGTGGGGGAGTATGCAAGTTTTTGCGTGTGGGATTGAAAATGGCGATAGTAAAGAACACATGTATTTTGTTAGAATAGTTTGGGGGTGAATTGAATGTTTTTTTAGTAGTTACGTGTAGTATGGTAATTATTAATGTATTATAGTGACTTATTAATTTTGTTGTATATTTAGGAGTCTTTTAAAAATAGTTATATGATTTATCGTTAACGTGGAAGCGTCTGGCGACTTTTTTGATGTAGTAATTCTGGGTATTGTAGAATTGTCAGTGTGTGAAAAAACGGCAGTTTTTTGATGGAGTCGGGAAAGAATGAAAAATTTAGAGGTGGGGTGAGAGTGGCGGAGTCGGTAGCGCGCCAGGCTTGTATTCTGTAGTTCCAAAGTTCGAGTCCGAGCTATGTCAGCGTTTAGATTTGTATCGGCAAATTTTCGAACTCGGTTCATAGTTAGTAGGGGACACCGATGGGCTTGGAAAGGCCGCCGTCCGTCGGTTAGGATATTAAGCAGTGGTCCTGTGTATGGGAGAGTTACTGTGTACGTTAAAGAACACGCTGGATGGCCTTGACAGGAAGTTTCTGTCTGCCAACAGCTGTTCTAGTGGGTTCCGTACCTTCTGTGAGCCTTCGGGGTTCATGTGATCTCGACATTTAGCCCATGGTGTGGGAAAAACATGGAGGCTCAGAGGTAAAATGATAATGTAATTTAGGGAAGGGTTATTTGAGCGGTAAGATGTTTTTTTTTTGTCAGATTTTGTTTTGGGGCTTTTTTTTTATAATTCGGTCGGGGGTGTACTGTTTCCGATTTTCACGTTTTTTGGTTTGTGTTGTCTTGGAGGACATTATTTAGTTTTGGGGCTTTTTTATAATTCGGTCGGTGGTGCACTGTTTCCGATTTTCATGGTTTTCCGTTGTGTGTTGAGTTGGAGGACATTATTTAGTTTTGGGGCTTTTTTATAATTCGGTCGGTGGTGCACTGTTTCCGATTTTCATGGTTTTCCGTTGTGTGTTGACTTGGAGGACATTATTTAGTTTTGGGGCTTTTTTATAATTCGATCGGCGGTGCACTGTTTCCGATTTTCACGTTTTTTGGTTTGTGTTGTCTTGGAGGACATTATTTAGTTTTGGGGCTTTTTTATAATTCGATCGGCGGTGCACTGTTTCCGATTTTCACGTTTTTTGGTTTGTGTTGTCTTGGAGGACATTATTTAGTTTTGGGGCTTTTTTATAATTCGATCGGCGGTGCACTGTTTCCGATTTTCACGTTTTTTGGTTTACGTTGTGTGCGAGGTTGGTTTCGTGGAATTGTGGTGATTAAGTGTATATTAAGAGAAAATAATTTTTTGGGGTAAATTATATTTCGTGAGAATGTGAGTTGTCGCCATGCTTGTGTTGGGTATGATCTGGCTGATTTGCATATTGGTATTTTGATTGTGCTTTATTTGGGTTGTTGCGTATGAGGTGGTTGATTTGCATATTGGTATTTTCATTGTGCTTTATTTGGGTTGTTGCGTATGAGGTGGTTGATTTGCATATAGGTATGTTGGTGGTGGTTTCTTATAAGGTTGGAGTCTGTTGTACTTTTAGTAATATGTGCAATGGCTTCCAACAGTTCAGATGTAGCGGCAGGTGGACCTCGTATGGTCTTAAGGGACTTTACCCTGCTGTTTGAGAAATCAAAAAAAGATGGAATTATGTTTTTGCAGGATATTGGTTTGCTCGCAGCAGGGTATGAATGCCCAAGGTGTACTAAGGCCATGGTGCTGGCCCCGACTGATACAACTAGTGATGGTTATAGGTGGAATTGCCGGAAGAGGATTGGCGGGGTCCAGCACGATAGTAGAAGGAGTATTAGAAAGGGCTCGTGGTTCGAGAGGTCCCATCTGTCGCTGGAAGAGATTGTGAAATTGACGCACATGTGGGCGTTTGATTATCCTCAGAGGATTGCCGAAATGGAACTCAGGATAGGATCTCGCAACACAATATCTGATTGGTATTCTTTTTGTCGAGAGGTGGCAATAGATGTTGTGGTTGCCAGGTCGCAGCCGATTGGTGGGCCCGGTACTATTGTCGAGATTGACGAGAGCAAGTTTGGAACCAACAAATACCACCGGGGGAGATACCGGGAAGGTCGTTGGGTGTTCGGTGGAGTGGAAAGGGACTCCGATAAGTGTTTTCTTGTTGTTGTTCCTGACCGCTCTACTGACTCCTTGCTTGCTGTTATCAAGGAGAAAATTTTACCTGGGTCTACGATTTATTCAGATTGCTGGCGATCATATAACTGTTTGAGTGAGGAGGGTTTCGTCCACCTCACAGTCAACCACTCTGTTTCGTTTGTTGACTATGAGACAGGGGTCCACACTAACACTGTGGAAGGAATGTGGCGGCATGCAAAAAATGAGATGACTAGAGGCCGTGTGGACGATGATATGTTTGACAGCTATCTGGCTGAATTCATGTATAGGAAGCGGCTGCGGCACCAGTCAGACCCGTTTCTGAGTTTCGTGGAGGACATTAAACATCTGTATCCACCCCATGTGCGTGATGAAGTAGCATGAACCACGAGCTGTGGTGAGTAGTATTTTAGTTTTTGTTTAAGTTAGTAGTTTTTAATTTTATGTTTTTGTGCTTAAGTGGTTTTGTTTTTGATGTTAGTAGGTTTATTGTGTTTTGAAAAGAGGGGAGGGGGAATGGTGGAAGTGGTTTACTGTATGTAGGAAGGCAATCGTTTTATTTTTTTTGAATTTGCCACTTTTATGAGCTTTCATTCTGCAATTGACGGTTACGAGGTTTTTTTTGCGGTAATTTAATTTTTTTTTACGTTTGTTTGTGTTTGTTACTATGGTTACGGTGCGTTGCGTTTGACGTAAACTCGGGTTTTTCGTTACTATGGTAACGAAAAAAACAATCTTTTTTCTAGAAACCCCTGTTTGGGTTAGGGTCTCGGGAGTTGGGGGAATCAACTAAAAGGGCCGTTTTGTTACGTTGCGTCAAAAACAAAATGGCGGCTGAGGACCGTGAACTGTACTACTGCCGAAAACAGAATTAAAAAGAAAAAAAAAACTACTTATTTCATAGTAGGCAGGAAAAATGGTCAGGCAGGTAATAAATTTGTAAAGGATCAGTTAGCAGCTGATAAGAATTTTTGGCTTTATGGCTTGGCTGACAAAGCCAAGGAAGCAGTTAGACAGCACAACAGCAGAGAGCTGTACCAGATAGTTAATGTTTTGTGTGGTGGAAAACGGACAGGTATACAGGGACTGAAGGATAAACAAGGTTAGAGAAGATGAGGATTCTATCATGGCTAGGTGGGCTGAGCATTCTATCATGGCTAGGTGGGCTGAGCATTTCAGTGATGTTCTAAACAATGTGGTTAGTTCTATTCCCATTGTTTGCAACAATGATAGATGCATTGGTGGCTTTAATGTTGGCCCTATAACACAAACTGAAGTTATTTTGGCTGTTTCTAAACTTAAACTACATAAATCCCCAGGGGTAGATGAAATTACTACAGAAATGCTTACAGCTGGGAATGTTTCAGTTACCACTTGGATGACTGAAATTCTGAATATCTTTTATGATAAAGGCATGGTTCCTAAGGATTTTACCAGAGCTATTATTATCCCCATTTTCAAAAAAGGTGATCGCAGTTCTTGTGATAACTATAGGGTTATCAGCCTACTTTCTGTTCTGGGTAAAGTTCTTTGCATGATTGTACTTAATAGAATTAAGAATCTGGTTGACAAGCAATTATGTGATGAGCAATGTGGGTGGATTCAGAAGTGGTAGGGGATATGTAGATCAGATATTTTCATTCAGGCAGATTCTTGAGAAATGTTTAGAGTTTCAGAAACCTGTGGTTACCAGCTTTGTTGATTTCAAAACAGCTTTTGACTCTGTTGATCATCATAATATGTGGCTGTGCATGGGATCGTATGGCATTACCAGACAAGTTAGTTAACATAATGAAAACTCTCTATAATAACACTGAGTTATGTGTGAGAATTGCTAAAGCTTGTAGCAATTGGTTTAGCATTACTTCTGGTGTTTGACAAGTGTACATTTTGTCTCCTTTTCTCTTTAGTTTGGTTATTTATTTCTTTTAATTTTTATTTTGATGTTTTCAATTAAAAAAGGATTGAGATAACGTGCAAACTTTTGGCTTGTGTTGGTTTCTCATACACAATACAAACTTACACAAGGAATTCAACATAGAAACACTTAGGGACATGCCTCTTGGAATAGTAGTCAGGTATGCTAACCACTAGCCTAGGTATGGCTTTGATTATGGTATGCAAAATTCATTGCAAGGGAAAGATTATGGCTTTAAATGATCTGGCGATCTGAAAATTTCTGATTTAGATTATGCTGATGATTTGGCCTTTTGGCAAATGATGTTCATGAGATGAACTCTTTCATTTAAGCTGTTGATGAGACTGATAGTATATTAGGTTTGGTGATAAACTAAAGTGATGAAAAATGGTCAGGCAGGTCTCAGTTTAATTATCTTTGGAGCTACGTAACAGATACTGGTGATGTGTAGCATGAGATTAATAGACAAATAGGGATTTCTGCCAGAACTTTTAAGAATCTATGGAGAGTGTGAAGAAATAGGTGTATACATCTAAAGAGTAAAATTAGACTATAATAGTTTGGTTCTTTCTAGGATTAGTTATGGTAATGAAACTTGGATGCTTTGTAAACATGATAACAGGAAACTTGATGCTTCTGATTCTAGATACTTATGCAGTATCTTGGGCATTAAGTGGTTCAACTTTGTAAGTAATGATGAGATTAGGCACCTTTGAGCAACATACTGTGCAGAGAGAGACTCCATTGTTTTGGTCACGTTGCCCACATGAATAATTATAGATTAGTGAATAGGATTATAAACAGTGTGCCTAAAGACATCAGATAGAGAATGAGACCTAGGATGTGGTGGGCAGACAATGTCAAACATGACCTGTTAGAATTGGTATGTAGTGATCAGATACAGTAAACTACTTTGAGAAGCAGTAAACTAGTGAAATATGACATTTTAAAGAATATCTAAAACTGTTACTGATTTTAATTAGTATTAATTAAAATAATACTTACATAAGGTTCTGCATTTTCTGACCACTGCAACAAGCCTAAAGCACTGACAATAACATTTGGGGTTGTGAGAAAGAATACGAAAATAAATATGCAAACGTTTACTAGCAGTAGATCAAAATAGAGCCATTTTGGTGTCACAGCTAAGTTTTCCCTGAAGAAAGAATACAATAAATTGCTAAATGAAATGTTGTAAAGATAATAACTTCATTTTAAGACCAATTTTAAATATACATGCACGAATAACAAAATCTTAGGCAATTTAAGAATATAGAAGTCCAAGGAAAACACTGGGAATAGAGAAATATCGAAAATGGAAAATTCAGAAGAGTTTACAAAAGCATAACAAATATTAGGAGAAATAACTGAAAGTTTAAAATCATTGATATCAATGAGGCTGACAATCACAAAACTGGCATATTATTTTCATTAAAGTCAGTGTTTCTTTTACAATAGTTTACATTACTTCATAATAAATTTATAAAAAAAATAACCCAATAATTAAGAAAACACAAAAGTGATATGCAGCATTTAACCTCATTTATATGTCTGTGAATCAAATAAATGTGTAAACACATGTGAAATTCAATCTTTTGTCTTCTTGAATATTATTGTATTGTACAGTATAATGTATTTCAATTTAAATCTAAGTTTCCTGTTCATTTGTAAAGAAATACTAATCTACCTAACTAAAATAGTTCAACTATACTCACATTCTCTAAAGCTTTTGAATTTGTCACATTTTGCAGTTATAACAAACATAATAGCTGTTTGGTGTTTTACAATTTTAGGGTATACAATGATTCATCACTATTTACAATACCTACTATATTACATGCAATATTTACTATATTAATGATATACAACATTTAGTCTACTACTATATAATCTGCTAGCTACAGCCCACAAAAAAGTTTGCAAGGTACCCCTTGCAGGATTCTATTGACTCATATTCATTACAAAATGAAATTATTTATAGCACATAGGAAAACTCAGAAGCACATGGCAAATCCTCTACAGTTACAAAGCATTTTCTGTATGGGTGTTTTTTTTTTTTTTTTTGAAAAATGGGGTGAAAAGGGGGAGGTCTGCATTACATATTTGGGGCCTGTTGGCTAAGTATATAGGGAACAGCAAGGTGCTGAAATCTTGTAAAGTTAAAAGTCTTTGAAACAGTTTGCATAGCATTTAAGCCATCACCAACTACAAGTGAGTGCAAAAGAACTGACATCAGCATCCTGTGGAAAGAGCCAAAGCCCTCTCTACGGAGAAAGCCTGATGTCACATGATTGTGAAGTTCATAAAAGACACTGCATTTCCATGAATTCTTTCATTTCATCTCACTTGTTCTACCTTGTTTTAATTGGCTATCACATGCTGATTCGGTCTCCTGTGGCACCATTTTCAACTTCTGCTAGGTTTCAGTTACATATATTAAAAATTGCTGAGGTAAATAAGTCATAAATTTTTATTTAATAGTGTTTTAATAATAATTTTGTATATAAAGTATAATTGGTGAAGTGATTTATAAATAGTTCGTATCATTTTTGTGTGAGCCACTTTGTTAGGCCTAACCACTATGCCGCAGAAATGTTGTGTGCAAGGTTCAAGGTGTTGTAAGAACATGGAGAAATTAGCTTCCAATGAGGAGCTCCATACATACCTGGTTGTAACAGCAACTATTGAGGAAATAGCTATAAAACATCTTTCCATTTTCTGAAAGATAATAAAATCAACCGTGGTTCTGAAAATACCGAGGAAATCTTTCTTTGCCAAACAAAAAGAGTGTCATTTGTGAAAATCATTTCCATGAGAAGTTCATCATTCACTTTGAAGAATTCCCAACAGAAAATGGAGTTAAAAAATTTTTAGAGGTAAGCCAAAGTTGACAGAAGTTACTTACCAACCCATTTTTTCCAAATTTCCCAAAATATTTGAGTGCAGATATACCAACAAGATGGGCATCACTAAAAGGAAAGCTGCTTTAGTTGCAAAGTATGAAAAGAACAGTTTCAAATGGATTTGCAGCAGCTAATTGAGAGTAATGTTATACACATTTTCAACAATTTACTGAATATTGTTTCTGATAAGAATATTTGTGCTTTGGCTGGATTTCATCTAATAATGAAAATAATGTTTAATTCTTCTTACTTGATAGAATTGTTCAACCACTTTAATTTTGTGGATATATATATTATATTGATTTATTTATCTTATAAAGTATATATTAATGAACTTGAATACTCAGATCCTCTACTGGAAAAATTTGGTTGGGTTGATAAATGTATGAAATATTGGGATGAAGTGCAGCATATTCTTGTAACTGTTAAAAAACCCATAGTGACATTTCAAAATATTGTGAAACTGTAAAGTAATCTGTTCTACATTCTTTAAATAGAATCCTAGATTAAAGAAACTAGTGTAGAAAATTATGATAAAATAGATTTGCTGGCTTTTCTTAGGACGGTTGATGCTATTAAATACAAAACCATAACAATTTGTGTATGTGTATGCTATACATTAAGTCAACAACAGCATATGAATATTCACCATTGTGGTATAATTTGCCTTCCTCATTCACAGGTGTTCAAAAAACTGTCTGCATCTATTATGAGTTCAAATGCCTGTATAAGAAAAACATATTTTATTTCAATCAAAAAGCACAGTTGCTCAAAGTTGAGGAAAAGGTTGCAAATATACTGGCTGATGAAATACACATAAAGTCAGCATTTCAGTATAAATCTCGGCATATATTAGGTACATCCAAAAGTGATATATAAAATTTAGCCAATTCTGTTCATTGTAATGTTAACATCCATATATTCTCATAAGATGCATCATTTTTACCTATGAAATTTCTTACAGCAGATAAGCTTTATAATATTAAAATGTGCATTTCTGAAATTGAAAATATTGGATACAAAGCTTTATCAGTCATTACTGGCAACAATTGCATAAACAGAAAAATTTTTGCAATCTTTTTTAGGTAGTACTTTATAGAAACTCTCCAGAAACCTGTCAGAGAATCCTATCTATTTTCCACAAAACATTTATATATTTGAGTGATAATCAAACTAAATGATAATGTAAATTACAGTTCCTTTTCTAAAACTTACTTATTTTGTTGGGGGTTTCAAGTTCTAAATACATCAACAAAAAACTTTTGTGAACGTTATTCATTAACACATTATGAGGTTCTTTGTGCAACTTACCAAAATATGTTTTTTGAAGCTGGTGCATATTTTACTTTCCATTTTCTAGCAAATTCAGGAAGAGCTGAATATATTTGTTGCTTTTTCTTTTTCAAACTGTCATCAATAATAATCCTGGAAAACAATAAATTCATTAATGCTGTTACTTTCTTACATTCATTTATAATTAAATATGCAATAAAAATACAGCAAAAAAAAAAGGCTCATATTACAATATTACAGAAAGCACAATTGGAAAACTTTAATAGAAAACTTTTTTTTTTCAAACAGAAATTGGCATTTTTTTGTAACTGTTTCTAATGAAATCTTGAAAATAACATTTCAATCTATGATATATACTTTTTTTCCTGTTGACTCTGCTTGAAAAACTTATGAAAATGTTAAAAATATAAACTTATTTGAACCTGTAGTGATTGTGCACACACTGAATCACCATAGCATCAAGTTGCGATGATTTAGTTTATGCCTTGAATCTGCCTTACCATAGTAGATTATTGATCGGTTTTTGATTTCTGGTATGTTGACCTACTTATAGCTATAGAAGAGTTGTAATGCTTTCAAAATTTTTAACATTAAGTTATTGATTTTATTACTACAATAAGTTGCATCACCCCATAACTTTGCCAAACCCTTTCAATCAATATTTTAGCAGACTTTTGATTTCAAAGACTTTTTTTTTTAATCTGGTGCTTCTGGAATTATTTTTTACTGCTTTTCAAATGTATACTACGATTATAAAGAATAATTTTAAATGATCAAAAATAAAGCTACTAGTGATTTCTAAATGGCTGATATTTAATATTATGCGATTAGCCTAAAAGCACGATTTTTAAAAGTAGAACTTACTTTAGGTATAATTTTAATGATATTTTAACCAAATACACTAATTAACATTATTGTGATTTCTAACTAAAATTTTTGCCAAAATTTAAAAAATGAACTTTTCCATAACAGTTATGCAGCTTTATCCTAAAATGATTCATTCTCTATTTCAGTGCTTTGGTTAAACTTTATGCTTTGAAATATTTTTATTCAATTTTTTCACAGTTCTTTATCTTGTTTTAGATATATTTCTGTTTTGTTGAAATTATCTTGTTTTTAAAACCAAAATGAAATTTTTATAACACTAGTTTCCTTAGGCTTACAGTTTATCAATCGCCAAAACACTTTTCACATGCATTATGCATTATTTGCGTAAATGACTAAAAAAAAATAGAAAAAAAAAAAAAATAAATAAATAAATAAATTAAAGATTCAAGCATTAATGAAAATATTATGAACTTATTTATATTAGAATAATAAAAAAATTGGAAAGAATACAAAAATACAGTAAAATTTTGCAGTTTAAAAAATGTTTAAAAACTTTAACTAGTATGTCATTTTTCTTCAAAATTTTGCAATTTTATTAATCACAATTAAATGTTCTTTCTTTTGGTATATAATATGAATATTTTCCTTCATTATTTACTTCAGGGTGAGGTTCTAAAATTATACATTTTATTTTCTGAAAACACTTCAAAATTAACTTGGCCACCAGAGTGAGATCAGTTTCAGAAACCTGACATTTTAAGGGTTAATAATGCAATGTAAGCAGGGCATTTTGCAGTTCATCAGCAAGCACTGTTCACAATAAGCCTCTACTTCATCCTCACTGTTAATAGGATGAACATGTAAGAGGGATGTTGCTGCCACATAGTTTAGCAATGGATGCTGTTATCCCATGTTTTAACATGTTTGCAAGGCAAGAATTCTTTTTTTCAAACCGAAAAGCTGATCAATGGGTTAAATACAAATAAAGTTAAAAAAAAAAGAAGTTCATGAGAATCAAACTACTGACTACTGTGAGAAATTCAGAGTTCATTTTAAAGTATTATACATATACAATAGCAAAGCAAGACTGGCAGGTATGGTGGTTGGTGAGTGCCATATTGTACACACTTATTTTCTTGTATGGAAGGTTGATTCCTAATTGAATCAACAACTGGGAAGAATTAGAGCTTCAGAGTATCAACAAAACTTTTATGTTGAGTGGGAAAAGCATTAAATATGCAGCTTATCCAGCCTGCATGAACTATGAAGTTGAGTTGTAAACCATTTCAGAGTACCGTTAACCAAACTGGTAGTTTAAGTAGTTTATAGTAAATTAAGATATCACACAGCTAAACTAGTAATAGAGATTTATTCACGAATATTTACCACAGCATATTCGTGAATAAATCTCTATTAAGTAGTTTATAATCCATTTCTGATTCATGAAAGAATTTAATGGGTGGATAAATATGTGAAGACTTTTAAAATCAGCAAGAGTTTCGTACTTCATATAATAGCTGTTTTAATATCTACTTTATGGTTAAAACTTTTTGTATAATGATGACATATCATTAAATTTAATGAAAATAATAACAGAATTTATGAGTTTTGTCATCTATTAATGCCAATTAAGAGAACAGAGAACATGCTCATCAATAAAATAAATGTAACTTTCTATCAATATGAAATGAGAGTAATAAGTATTCATGTTTTTGTAGTATCAGCATTTTTGTCATGTGGGAGATTTTATTAATGATGTTTTGCAGTGTTGGAGTTTTTGCTTTGTTTTTTTTCTCCTTAACACTATTTTTGTCATGTCACTGCTTTCACTGAAAGATTTTCTACAATGCCAATGTTTTTGTTGACAGTGTTCTGTCATTATGCTCTTTTCACATCACCATTATATCCTGTTGTCAGTTTCTGCTGTCACTGAATTGCATGGTCAGAATTTTTGTTACCATTTTTGCATTATGATGCTGTGGCAATCTAATTCACCTGTTCACCCACTCACATGTAGTTGGCATCCAGGTGGTAGGTGAACAATGCTTTATGATAAATGCAAAACAATGGTTTCTATCAATCTATACTGGCACTCCTATAATTTTTTTATACTAGTAATACCCATGCCAAACGTTTGGCAAAAAACGGAAACTCTCATTCATTACAGGTTTCCACTCACAATCATATGTCGATGAATAACTTCATTCACAAGGCAGGTGATGGCAGCATCCCAGAAATCTTGGATACTTTTCAAATGATCACTCCCAACCCACAGCAGCTAGGAAGCCTATCTGTGACCCCAATAGGGTAAGAACTAAGTGGGGCCACCCCACCAAATTTGGGACTGATCGCTCAAGCAGCCGTGCCAATTTCTGCCAATGATGATGTCAAACATGTCTGCCTGCCCATTCTCTAATATGATCTCCATCTGTGTTTTATTCATCTATATTGGTGTATGTCTAATACAGAACTGAACAAAAGCAGCAAGAGCATTTTCTTTTAGTATTTGTATATCTTTAGCTTTTCCTTATTTAATGTTTTAAAAAAATCAGTATTTTAATGCAATCATTAACATTCACAATCACTAATTTCCCTAATGCCTTCAAATCACTGAGGAATTTTACATAGCATTATAGGTTTTGTTGAAAAGTATAAAATATGATGTAATTTTTTATTAAGGGATACTGCATTTTGAGATTTTCCTTACATGCAAAATTTTGAAACAAAAACCATTATAAAGATCTATGATGATATATGTGCAATAATACCTATGCATGCATATGATACATGCACAGTCGTATCAGAATAATATGACCAGCCACAGAATCACAGTGTACCCGCCCAGGCGCATTGCAGAGTGCGGATGACAAGGTCAACCACACAAAGATATAAGCGGCCAGCCAGATGAGCCATAGTGCATAATGTGAGCACAATGGGCAGAGGTATTGATTTCATCGATGTTAAAAAAGGAATGGTAATTGGCTACCATGCCAAGGGTGGAAGCATCTCGGAAATAGCAGACTTTGTGGGCTGTTCACGAGGTGCTGTAGTAAGGGTGTACCAAGAATGGACTGCTGGCACACCGAGTACCTCCAGATATCATAACTGTGAAGCCCCAAAGGCCATCGACCCCAGAGAACGTCGCCTCTGTTGACTGGTAAAGGGCAATCGACGCATAACAGTGCAGCAATTGACCACTGGGGCACTCAGGTATGTATCCCCAATAACAGTAAAGAGAACCCTGTTACGCATGGGTCTCTGAAGTCAATGCTGCATAAAAGCGCCCATGTTAACCAAGGTCCATCAGAAACGATGCCTGCAGTTCACATGGGACTAGTCATCAGACAGTGGAAGAGTGGAGAAAGGTTGCCTTCTCTGACGAATCAAGGTTTCTACTCCACAGAAGTGATGGGAGGTGGCAGATACAGAGTCAGACACATGAGAACCAACATCCGGACATGCTTGTCAATCAAGTACAGGCTGGTGGTGGCAGTGTGTATTTCTGGGGGATGTTTTCCTGGTATGACCTGGGACCGCTGGTACCATTGGATGGGTCCCTGAACACCAATGGCTACCTGTCCATCCTCGCTGACCACATGCATCCCATCATATTAGATGTTTACCCTGATGGTGATGGTGCCTACCAACAGGACAATGCACTCTGCCATGTCGCTCAAGTGGTGCGTGATTGGTTCCAGGAACACAATAGCAATGTCTCCATTCTCCCTTGGCAGGCAAAATCGCCCGACCTCAATCCCATAGAGCACTTGTGGGACCATTTGGATTGACAGGTTCAGCATGCAGACCCACAACCATGTCATCTCTGGAATCTCCGTGCTCTGCTAGAGTCCAAATGGGCACAAACCTCTGGCAACCTTCCAGGGCCTCATTGCATCCATGCCACACTGTCTCACAGCTGTCATCCGGGCCAAGGATGGTTATTCCCATTATTATGTAGGTGGTCATATTATTCTGATACGACTGTGTATACTGTAAGTTCCAGACCTTTCACTAAGTCTAAATAAGATATATGAATATATTTATTATATATCTGTAATATTGAAAACAAATATTGCATTTAGATAGTTCTTACGAAATTTTTTTTATGCTAATGCTAAACTATGCTATGCATTCAGTAGAATTTTTTTTAATTTATTGAATTATATAGCACTTATATATCTTTTTTTTAATTCATAAACTATGAAACTTACATAGAAGCCATCTGTTTGGTTTCGAAAGTTACAAATGCTATTCCTAACGGATTTTCTAATGTAGCATGTATCTCATTTCTAATTTCTTCATCAAGATCACATTTCCTTTCATTATAAAAGTCAAGAGCATCATTCTGGAAAATAAAAATATAAAAGCATAACAAAAAATTTTGAAAAGTATTATTTTCATTAACTGATTATTAAAATTTTAATAAAGATGATTTATATACAATGTTTTAATTAATGCCCCAATTATCAAATATGTTTAGTTTTTATGCAATTAAATCTATGTAAAGCCAGGGGAACAAAATCTATCTTATTGTATAACTGAAGTAGTTTTGCCTATTATTACAGAATTATTTACTCTTAAACTACTGGGCGGGGGTGGCTCAGTCGGTAGCGCGCCAGGCTCGTAATCTGTAGTTCCCAGGTTCGAGTCCCAGCTGGGTCAGCGTTGAGATTTATCTCCGCAAAATTCCCCGCCCTGCCCACGGTCAGTAGGGGACACCGATGGGCTTGGAAAGGCCGCCGTCCGTCGGATGGGACGTTAAGCCGTGGCCCCGTGTGTGGGAGAGCCATACCCTGTGCACGTTAAAGAACACGCTGGATGGCCTTGACGGGAGGCTACCATCTGTCTCCCAACAGCTGTTCCAGTGGGTCCCCTCCCCCAACCTTCTCTGAGCCTTCGGGGTCCATGTGACCTGGCCATTTAGCCCATGGTGTGCAAAAAAGTGCCGCTCAGAGGTAAAACAACCCAACCCAACTCTTAAACTACTGCCTACAATTATTACTTCTACAGAGTCATTCACCTGAAACCATAAAGAGCTGTAATATTCTTTTATTGGAGATTTAATAACATAATTCACTATTACACTGCAGATATAAAACTAGCAATTGGCATTTACATGCAACGAGAAACATCAATGTTTTTAAAGTAATGCTTATTAAAAACTAAATTTAACACCCACTCAAGCAGCTGCTTGCCAGAGGTCTGACAGGAGCCTGTCAGTTTATATAAAAGCCAAGTGCACTATTCACTCTGCCACAATTTACATAATTTTTCACAAAAGATTATTAATTTCTAAAGCCACATTTTAGTGGCTTAAAAAGAGTTAATATGGATATTTATTTCATATAATTGGTTTAAATGTCATGATAAATATCAAAAGTACCTTACTTAAACAACATGCCACAAATATGCCAGCTGGCTTCCATTCAGTAGGCTGATGATGCATGCACAATTGGATTATCTGTCTATTGCAGGTTGATGTCTAGTTGAAATTTTTTGGAAGGATGGCAGGTTGCTCTCTCATAGTAGATTCACAAACTCCTATTGCCATATAAAATAAAAATGGTAAATTTATGTATGACTTCTTAGTTGGTTGGCACATTTCTGATGTCATCTGGAAGGTATGCTGCACCCAGTGGCATATTTAATGGGGAGGTTTGGGAGGTTCAATCCCTCCCCCCAAATGTATATATTTAAAAATTATTTTGCATTTCTATGCTTCCAAAAAATTTAGCAACTATTAAGCATTGATGTAAAATGTACCACTTGTTTTTATTTGTTTGTTAGTTGCCTTTTTTTCAATATTTACATATTGGTTACCTATGTTTTAAATTTTTGAAAAAAAATTAAGGCCCCCCCCAAAAAAAAATATTTTTTAAATACACTACTGGCTGTACCATTGGAACATATATCATGATGTTGAAAAAGAGATGATAGTATCAGAAGTTTGATCATTTTAACCTACTCTTAGTTTTAGAGATATGGGAGTAGATTCATTTAAGTCCAGTAATTGATGCTTCACATGGATATCCTCATTTACTTGATTCCATTAACAGTACTTATTACGTGTATCAGATATAGGTTTATGTTATATATTTATGATCAAAAGAAACACAGAAGACAGTAATAAGGACAAAAGGTGATCAAAAGGTTAGAGCCCCAGGTAAGGCATGGATGTTTGTGTGGTCTTTCTGCTGAGGTCCCACCATCTCCACAGACCTTCTACTATGGTGTGTTAAACTGACAGGCTCCTGTCAGATCTCTGTGGCAAGCAGCTGCTTGAGGGACTATAATATATATAACTTATTTTTGATACTAATTACTTTTACTTTTGTAAAACCATTATTTTTTACTGTATGCTACCATAGGAAAACACATATAAATCAATCCTTGAATGATGATGATGCACTTTGTTAACAATTAATATTAACCCTTCCAGTGTCCAGCTTGAAAAACTGGTTTACATCCAGATGCCAAACTATTTTCTCCCTGTGTTCAGCCAAAAACAAATATTTAACTTTAGAACTTTTTTTGCCAATTAACCAATGAAAGGAATTACGGCAAATTAATCAGCAGTTAATTCTTGATTTCATGAAAATAAAATATTTAACAAAAAATACATCTTATTTTAATAGGACATTTTTAGAGTCACATATCAAAAAATGCATAAGGCAACCAAATAAATATTTATAAAAAAAAAAACAGAAATGATTATAATACACATGAATAGAAAGGCTATTTATTTATGAATAACAAAAAAATTAATTTTCTTGTTTCATATAAATATTTCTTTGTTTTCTCATTTTTTTCTCGGTATCATACTTTGAGAAAAGTCCAGGCTTTTAGCCAACTGTGCTGAATCAAATAAACAAGTGAACTGTAGAATTAAAAACAAGCAAACCAATCAACAGAAATAGGTCATGTTATATACCAAATTAAACAGAATATAACTCCAAATCGCAAGGAAATAAAAAAAAAGAACAAATTTACCAGCATATTAATTCTAATATGATGTTTTCACAGTGATTTAGTGAAAAAACAGATTGAACTATAAATTTAAGACTTAAATGTTGGAAAATGCTTTAAATAAAAAGAGTTAAATTATATATTAATTGAAAGGAAATTTCTTCCCAAATATTATTGCTCTCCCGATTTTACATCCAAGCCCTTACACTTGGACACCTTTTATCTGATGACTCACATTTAACCTGTTTTCGAATTTTTACCTTTTACTAGTTACTATATTATTTTATTATATTACTCAAATTTAATGTTTTTTTACCCTTTGATCTTTAGACTTGTTGTTTTTATTCTATGGGTGCCATATACCTATTGTTGATTATCCTGCTTTACAATTGTTGACTCTTTTTACCCTGGTTTTACACACTTTGTTTGTTCTATACTTTTTCTTTTTTGCTGTGTCTTTTCCATTTTCATTGCTTTCATCTTCTTTGTGTGTTCTTTTTAATTTTGGTTGTGGGTTCAATGTCTTTTATCTTTTTATTTAGCCTAGTTTTGTGCAACACAGCCTTTGTTGCTCTTGTGCCATAAAACCCCAACTAACCAAGTGAAATAATGTAATTTCAGGAGTCTGTGTAATTATTCCTCCAGTTTTCATAAATTTTTGTGTTTAGGAAGAATTTAGTTATTTACTGTTAAATGTTCAGCTTCAATAACTCTCTAAATATTGACAAATATTGTTAAAAATCGAAATTTACAAACAGTTGAATGAGACTTCAATTTATTTCCAGTGCTATATTTCTGGAAAAAAAATAGTTTACTTTCAAAGTTTGGGAGCTTTGAATGTGTCTTTCTGTTTACATGGAAGTATTCAAATACATGTATGGAAGTATTCAAATACATGTTGAAGGAAAAAGTAAATTATGTATGTAAAGAATAAACTGGATGGCTTTGATGGAAATTTTTCTCCGACACTAATACTGTGAAGTAGAATTCCATCCCCCACACCAGTCTTGAATCTTTTGGCTTTTACAACCTTCTCATTTTAACCCATGAGTGAAACAATAAAATGAATCAGTTAGCAAACAAATAGCTCAATTATTTTAACTTGCATGACCATGTTATGCACTACTGAATCAATGTTTTTCTACTTCCTGCAAACCATCTAAAACTGCTATATTCTATTGTGACATCTGAAATTATGCCATATTTGTATAAGACAGATGTAATTCAAACAAAAGTAACATAACTGAACACAGAATAGTGGAAAACATTAGCCTAAGTTTAGAATGTAATATGTTTAATAGTTCATGATTCTGTAGTTACTTGATTAGAAATCTTTAAAATAACCATTTCAATATTTACAAAGTTAGGAGCAAAAAAGCATATTTCAAATTTAGAACTTCCAATGTAAGTCATCATAACAAAAATCATTAAATACCTGAGTGCAACAGAAGCAGCAGCTGGAACATAATGATAATTGCAACTTTGGTCTCACACCAGTTGTCTGAATATTACTTTCACACCATGCTATAGCAGTTACACAGTTGTCCCTGTTGCAAAAGAAAAATATTTAGTTGTAAAACGAGGCTAGAAGAACTTAACTGTAACATAAAATGTGCAATATATTTGTGCAATACTTAAGTGTACCATATTTAAAAACCAAATAATGGCTAATAGAAAATGCCAGCATATATATTGACAAACTTTGAAAGATGTGTTTAATAACAAGAAAACACAGCTGAGCACTTTAGACTGTGAATAATCTTGACTAGAGAGGAAAAATTGTTGAGCCAGATGGAATATGAATCTGTGACCTCCAAATAACTTGCCACATACTCTGACTGCTGAACCATTGGCTGCTGATCATATCTCCTCTACTAATGACTCTAAGCTTTAAATGGATCATGGGGTCAATGATTAGAAGCTGTTTTGCCTGACAGTCAAAACTAAACATTGTCAGTGTATCTAATGTCATCCAGAAATCATGGTTTTGTATCCTACCCTGTCAAGACAATTTTTCCTCTATACTCAAGAATGTTCATATCTATTACTTACCCACATTTGCTTGCTATTAAACAAATCATTATGCTTGATTTAAAAAATACTGCATAAACTGTCACTTTAGGTGATTAATGTGTATAGCTAGAAGTACTTCATTGACTAGAATTTTCATTTACAGTCAAGACAATTGCTATTGACTGACCATCATGTTATAAAGCTTAAAGCTATCAATAGAGATCTTGACCATCATGTTATAAAGCTTAAAGCTATCAATAGAGATCTTGACCAGTAGCTAAGCAGTCAGAGCACCTGAAATGTTATTATCAGGTCATGGGTTCATATCCTACTCAGTTCACAACAGTTTTTCATCTATACTCAAGTAAGATATGGTTAAGGAAAAGTGTAAAATTCTCCTCAGGCAGCAACTTCTCATGGTCTGATTAAAGCCTGTCAGCACAAATCATAACCTCAGCAAAAATATTAAATATTCCTATCATATCTAGAATTCAAACTGAGGTTTCTTTACTCTGCACCCAAATACATAAGAATGGATTTTTACAAGCCCATGTGACTGTCACTAAATGAAAGTGAGGAAATTTTTTTAACTTAACCCATAACTGGTGAGGCAAAATTCTTTTAAGATTGAAGTGCAATCTGTCAGACTACTCTCTATATTGTACAACAATTCAAATAAGTATTTAAATAAATTATTAATTTTTACAATACAAACTTAAATAATAATAAATATATAAAAAACAGAAATAATGAAAAGTTTGGTTATATAAGCTACTTTTTTAAACTTACCTATGTAGACACAAAAAAAAGTTAGAAATTGCATAGTAGGCTTTACAAAAATAATTTTAAAAACCATTACCTGAAGATTTTTCCATGTTCATAACATTTTTCAATTTAATGCATTTTAATCAATATATTTTTATGCATTTAACTTATTTAAAAAATAAATAAATAAATAAAGTATTCAGTGGGGAAAAGTTGACAACTGCTCTTTATGATAGGCTTTTCCTAATACAAAACTGAACTGCACTTACTGCATTTATGTTACTTTTTCGATTCCAATTAATTTTGCTCTATATTACGCAATTGATTTTAGTTTAGTTGATGTATTGCTTTGGTGATGGATGCAGTGCAAGCTATTTCCTTCAGTAATATTCCTTCCTTGTGTGAGGGAAGAGGATGGAAAAGCTCTCTCAATAAGAGTTGCTATGGTAACCATTTTGCTTCCTTGGGATTTTTATGATATTTATTATTAAAATTCAAGATTACTAGGAAGGAAAAAAACAGGTGAAAACAAAGCTCTAGTAAACACCCTTTGTGGAGTCCTCATGAGAGGTCACTTACTATTGGGATAATTATTGAGAATAAAAAAAGCAAATGCAGGAAAAGGGTTCTAAAAATGCTGTCAACAACATAACAGAACACTAGGGGATTTGCTACAGAGGTGTTTGAGGTACTAATGTTTGGGTCTTGTAAAATGATTTATTTGAGGGAAAAATAAAAAGAGAGAAGAAAACTATCAATAGTAATATACAGATTACCTGTGGACATAGAATTCAAGAAATACTTTTGATGAAAAAATTAGTTTGGTCAATGAGTGGGATTCGAATCCATGCTTTCCAGTTACATGCCAGGTATTCTTAACCATCAAACCAGGCATGGGCAACCTTTCCTAGTTCGGGGGCCAAATTATCATTCTGTCTCCAAGTCAAGGGCCAGACCAAATTATTAAATAAAATAAATTAATATTAAATGAATTAAAACAAGTTGCTACTTCATATTTCATTTATTTATAATATAATGCTTTGGTATAAAGTTCTACATAACTTTTATAATATAATGAATGACATAACAATTTAATGTGAAGATTGGCCTTGTACTTGAACTACGAGATTATTAATATTGACATTAATATTACTTAAGGATAATCACATAGAATTTTCGAGGTTTTCATCCGTTATTCTTGTCCGAATTTTTTATTTATTGTATTTCATCCTCGAAAAAAACTTCACACATATGTGCTGCCGAAAAGACAAATGATTTTTCTTGAAAAGGCACGTAAATTTGTATATTTTTCTTCCACCAAATAAAATTTATAAAAATCCATCAAAGCAATGTTGTTAAATTGTGATTTTAGCACTAAATCCACCTGAAGCTCAATAAGTTCCATCTAATTTTCTGGCACCTTATTTACATCAGCATCCATCAGACGAGTAAATATAGCGAATGTGGAGTCTTTGTTTTGGAAGTTGGCAAACCTTGTATCAAATTGCTCTATTAGTGCCTTCAGTTCATCACCATAACAATTATAAGGGATATTTTTATGAGTTGCTAGAGTAGGAAAATGATAACAATTTTTAGCTCTTATCTGACTTTCCAACAATCTTAGTTTATTACAAAAAAAGCTTTGACATGTCCGTGCAGTTCATGAACCAATTGTCCTTGTTTTTGCAATTTAAGATTCAGTTCGTTTAGGTATCCGGTGACATCTACAAGGAATGCTAAATCACACACCTACTCATCATCTTTTACTTGGTTAATTGTGTTTCCTTTTATGTGCATAAAATCTGCATTGTCTTGTCTCAGATCATAAAATCGTTTTAACATTTTACCTTTACTCAACCCACCTCACTTCACAATAATAAGACACATCTTCATGATCCGAAAATAGATCTGCCAAATACTCCTTAAATTGGCGGTGATTAAGTGCACAGACTTAATAAAGTTAATATTGGCTACAACAACCTCCATAACATTTGTGAATTTAATTGATTTTGCACGCAAATTTTGTTGGTGGATAATGCAGTGAAAATTTGTTAAATTTTCCGGGTGGATCTGTAGTTCTATTGCTCTTTCATGAACTATTCCAATAAATCCCTTCTGGGCACCAACCATTGCAGGGGCTCCATCAGTGCATATGCCAGATAGTGAACTGCATTTAAGCCCAAATCTCTCAAAGCAGTGTTGACTGTTTCAAATATATCTTCACCGGTAGTTGTTCCTTTTAACGGCCGAAGCGCCAATAATTCTTCTGTGATGTTGAAATCCGCATCAACTCCTCGAATAAATATTGCTAGTTGTGCTGTATCGGAGGCATCGGTGCTGTCATCCAAAGCAATTGAAAATGCTTCCAATCTAGCAATCTTCTCTTTTAAACTTTTTTCGATATCATCAGCCATAATTTCAACCCGTCAGACAACAGTACGTCTCAACAAACGAATATTCTCGAAGTTTTTTTTCTTTTCAGGACATATTATACTTGCAACATCCAGCAGACATTCTTTGATAAATTCTCCTTCACCAATTGACTTAGAACACTTAGTGATTTTTTCACTTACCACAAAGCTGGCTTTGACAATGCCGTGAAGTTGCGTTCTTTGCTTGTTGAACATTTGCTGCTGGGTATCCAAGTTCTTCAACTTCTGTATTTCATCTTTTCGTAGTTGTCCATCAATTTTTTGGTGATGCGCATGTCTCGAAGCAAAGTGTCTCTTCAAGTTGTATTCTTTGTTGACGGATACGGATTCGTTGCACAGCAAACATACAGGCAAACCTTTATTCAGAATAAAACAATAATCCTCCGTCCAGTTGCCTTGAAATTGACGATTCTCTGCATCTACTTTTCTTCTTTTTTGGCATAACCCCCGACATTGTCCCAAATTTATAAGCGATATCCGGAGCTTTCAAACAAAACTGCCTTCTACATCGCAGGCACTGAACAGAACACAACATCAATGCAGCCACTGAACAAAGCACACCAACGCAAGTACCAAACTGACATGTTGTAACACGTTCACACACGCCGCTAGTCAAAGTGAGAAAGAGACCTTGGTGGGAGAAAACATGGTGAGTTTGGCGCAAGTCATATGACGTCAGCTTAATGTGAGTTAGAACACACCATGTTTTCTCCCACCATGAATCAGATAAACTTTGCTGAAATAGATTAGGACCGGATCAAAAGAAGTAGAGGGCTGAGGGTTGCCCATATGTGCATTAAACTATCATTAGTACACCATTTATCCACTAATTGTAACTTTTAAATCTTCCCAATCTTGCCATTCATGAAGCCATGTATGATTGGGAAAGGCAACTTGCCAATATTGCTTAGTATAGATGTAAATAAGGAAGTCACTTATACTAAAGGATCATTAATGCAAGAATTAATCAACTGTAAATATACAGAATACTTGTTAACATAGAATTCAAGAAATAGCACCATGAGTGATAAGGTGAGGAAAATTTAAAAGTCACAATTAGCAGATAAATGAAGGAGCTATGTGGTGATAGTTTAGTGGTTAGAATGTGGGCATGTAACTGGGGGGAGTGGGTTTTAAGCCCCACTCATTGGCAGAACTAATTTTTTCCACAAAAGAAATTCTTGAATTCTATGTCAACAGGTAATCTGTATATTTACTATTGATTGATTCTTGCATCAATGCTTTAGCATGAGTGACTTCCTTATTTACATCTATATTGAGCAATATTGGAAAGTTGCCTTTCCTGATCATAGATGGTGACATAAATGAATTTAAAAGGAAGGTTTAAAATCACAATCAGTAGATAAATGACAGAGCTGGTGATAGTTTAGTGGTTAGAACACCTGGCATGTAACTGAAAGCATGGATTCGAGTCGCACTCATCAGAGAAGCTCAATTTTTCCACAAAAGTACAGGAAGAAAACTAACTTATAAAAGTGTAATTGATTATTTCTTATATTGTTGGTTTTGAATATTTCTTCACCTTTTTTATTATTATTGTCACTCAGAAAAATCCCAAGAAGCACAAGGGGAAAAAACTAGTCACTCAATCATTATTCATCAACAAAAAATTCTATGACAAAATCAACAACTTAGTTTTATATATACACGGTCATATCAGAATAATATGACCATCTACCATACATGTACCATGGTAGGTGGTCATATTATTCTGATATGACTGTGTATATATCAGTTTCATAATGCTAAGTACAATGATATTACATGCACTATATTGCTGTTAAGCATAAAAATTTATATTGATATTTTTCCTTCTTATATCCAAACTAGCAGGTTATACAATTCACATGCCTTAATGGTATAGAGTCTGTATAGTAGCACGACATTAATAGTCATACTTTCATCAATAGAACTTACTTACATTGAGCATGAAAAAGTCCATGCTTATTCCACTTTCAGTGATGCACATCAGGGTGCTATCACCAGGGTAAATCCTTGCAGATGTCGACTCTTCCCATAAAAGAAACACATACAACAGCTCTTACTTTGTAAAACAAGGCAGTTATATAAAAAAAAAAGGTAAAAACATTTTTAAAAATGTTTAAAAGTCCACAAAATTAAAGATATCACAACATGACTTCATGAGGCACATTTCACAACGGCTGGCTAAGAGTATTTTATTGGCATGTGAGCTATAGAATTATTCATCATGAAGTGAAGGGGTTTACTGTATAGCCTGATAGGAAAGGCCCAGAACTTTGATCATAAATTTGTCAATTTTAATAAATTTAAAGTAACATAATGAATTTACCACCTACCAATAGAATAATTCCTTAAATAGAAATGGAAATAAATTTTTCTATCCCTGAGCTTGAAATTGTATTGCTTTATCACTAGTATAATAAGTTAAAGTATCTCACTAAACAACTTTACAAAAGAAATTTCATTTTCTAAATAAAACTTTTGTTTTTCAATTTATAAACTATTTTACAGTAAAGAAATGCTTATATACAGTACCTTTTGCAGTAAAGATTAGTTAGCTTCCTTACATCAAATGCAAAATGTATTTCTTCAATGGTGCAACTTGGATATGTAAGCCTATAAATGCATGTTTACAAATATAAGTATATTTATACCATATTTTGAACAAAAAGATCACCTCAAACATTAAAGTTATTAACTAATGGTTGAAAACTTCAATATTACTAAATATACTAATACATGTAAACAACATGTATGAATTGTTTTTAAATATACTGTTAAATTATATACACCACACCCATCTGTAAACCTGCCCTACTCTGCCCCAATAATGCAGCTAGCCAAAACTGCTTGCAGACTATACATAGGTCAGATACCTACCTGTTGCATAGCCTACTTGTGATTCTTATGAATAGTAGAAACAGTGACCTGAGTGAGTTGATCGTAGGCAGATAGTTGGTACAAAGATGGTGGGGTTCTCCATAACAGCGACTACAGAATGTCTGGGATTTCCAGATGCAACCATCACATGTGTGTACCAGGACTACATCAAAACTGAAAAAACCTGCAGCCATTGGAAAAAAATGTTGACGTAACCCAGCCATTGATGTTCCAGGTGAGTGCCATCTTCACCATATCATAATGCCGGAACAGAGGGCTACAGTGCAGATGCTAACATTGGCATTTAATGATAGGGAAACTTCAAAGGTTTTTGCAAAGATGATTCGATGTATGATGATGTGACTGGGTTATGACAGCTGATGTTCACATAGAGCAGTCTTGTTAACAGCACATCACCAAGCTATGAGGCTGCAGTGGGTGAAGGAACATCACCAATAGAAGACTGAAAATGATGTAGCTTGGTCTGACAAATCAAAGTGCCAACTACAACATGCCAAGAGGCTGTGTGTTTGTGTCCTCCTTTTGATGTCAAGGTGTTATAGGTTGGTGAGGCAGTGTAATGTTCTGGGGCATGTTTATGTGGGCCACCTTAGGGCTCCTTTGTACTTATTGAGACCACTTTCACTGCACAAGGCTATGTTGATGTACTTGCCAACCACCTACACCTATTCATGTCGATCCATTTCCACAGCAGGATGCCTTATTTCAGCACAACAATGCCTCATCTCATTGCTTTCATTTGGAAAAGGACTGGTTGGAGGATCATTCCAGTGAGTTCACAACCCTCAAATGGCCCCCTCTCTCTGGATTTAAATCCTATTGAGCATCTGTGGGATGAAGTGGAGTGATGCATTTGAGCCTGGAATCCATCACTGACAAAAGATGGATCTACGCATTATTATGGCAGTACAAGAATCCGTGCAGATTGTGTTAAAGGTTGGGCTGTTTCACCTCTGAGCGGCACTTTTTTGCACACCAAGGCTAAATGGCCAGGTCACATGGACCCCGAAGGCTCAGAGAAGGTTGGGGAAGGGGACCCACTGGAAGAGTTGTTGGGAGACAGATGGTAGCCTCCCGTCAAGGCCATCCAGCGTGTTCTTTAACGTGCACAGGGTATGGCTCTCCCGCACACGGGGCCACGGCTTAACGTCCCATCCGACGGATGGCGGCCTTTCCAAGCCCATCGGTGTCCCCTACTGAACGTGGGCAGGGCGGGGAATTTTGCGGAGATAAATCTCAACGTTGACCCAGCTGGGACTCGAACCTGGGAACTACAGATTATGAGCCTGGTGGGCTACCAACTGAGCCACCCCCACCCCATGTGTTAAAGGAGGTGTATACATCTGAAGTGTATGGGTGTGTATACTAAATTATCCTTTCAGTGTATTACAATTTTAATAATAAGTCAATTAATCAGATGGCAGACACCTCCAGATTTTTTTTTCTTCTTTTTTTTAATCATTATGTTCTTGAAAAAAATATCTCAGTTTAATTATCTTGAGAGTTGTGAGAATTACTGGAAGTACTGGAAATGCACAACATGAGATAAACAGAGGAATGTGCATTTCTTCTGGACCTATAAGAATCTGAGTAGATTGTGTAAAAGGAACTGTATACATATGAAGACTAAAATTAGGCTATGCAATAGTTTAGTTCTTTCTATGCAAAAGTTTGCTGTGGTAACAAAACTTGGACCCTTTCTAAACAATTTAACAGAAACTTGATGTGTTTGATTCTAAATGCTTATCCAGTATCTTGGATATTAGATGCTTTGACTATGTAAGTAATTATGAGATCTGACAAAGGAGTCATCAACCACCATTGAACAGCATATTGTATAAGGAGAGACTGCATTGCTTTGGCCAAGTTCCCCACGTTCAACACTATAAATTAGCAAATAGAGTTATGAACAGTGTGCATAAAGAGTTCAGAAAAAGAAGACCTAGAATGTCATGGGTGGACAACGTTAAACATAATTTTATTAGAATTGAAGTGGTATCCACTAACTGCAACAGCAGCAGCCCAAAACAAAAGTGTATGGAGAACTAAATTCAAAGTTTCTTTTTTTCTCTCTTTTTTCTAAAATAAAAGTGTACGGAGAACTAAATAGTCTAGATGGACCTCAAGTAGCCATGGCTACTTGAGGATTTTGTTTGCACACTGTTTGACATTAAAATTGGACTACCCAACAGGAGCTGTCAGATTTGCATGCAAATCAGCATTCAAATGCAGAGTAGAGATATATGAAAATGATTATGTTTCCATGAAAAACACATGGTACCAATGGAAGATCATGGGACAAACATAGCAGCTAGGCCAAATGATTCAGGTGCTGTAGTTATTTGCAGCAAGCTATGAAACTGTTGATAGCAGATAATGAAGATAGAGTGTAGATGATCCCATGACAGCCCTTTTGTAACAATATCATGGAGTATCAACAATATCTGGAGGCATCTGAGCATGGTCATAGTGTAGGCTTGTGTAAAGCTGGATGGTCAATCCAGTATTATGCTGCACACGTGAGCCACAATGCAAGGACAGTTGGACATGGTTGGCACAAATGGTCTCAAGAATGTACTCAAGAGTCATTGCACAAGGTCACCTGCTGTCAGATGGAAAACACTATGGGTAGAATACCAGATTAATTGGCAGATGAAAGCAGACCCAATGGCCACCATAGCAACCATTCAACAACTATAATTGGCACCATGGAATTTTCCACACGACTAAGACAATTGCCAGGACATTGGCAGATGCAGGGTTGTGACCCCTAGCATTCATTGCATAAACTGCCCTTGACTACATCAGGTTAGAGTTATCTGACATGAGGAATCGCAAGATCTTATTTTTTTAAATTTAACACAAAGGACGGAGATAGTTTGTAAAAGTTTGGATGTGTTGGTTTCTTGTACAACATACAAACACTTACACAAGGACGTGCCATTTGGCTTAGTAATCAGGTTTTCTAATAACTACACAAATTAAGTTTTCAGTGGCAAGTTCTGAATCTTTCTGGGTGCTAATGACTGTTGCATCTATTTCTGGAAATGACATGGATAGAGGATACATCCAATCATCAGTTGCATATGCCATACCACTCATCCACAGGGTGCCCTCATTTAGGGAGCCATTGTTACAATAGCAGCTCACCACTGGTCAGTAATGTGAATGCTTGGGAAAAAGTCAACAATGTCCCATGGCCAGTCACCCTACCATATTTGATGAGTATCTTTAATGCCATCTACCAGCAAGATAATACTCATCCACATACTGCTGTCATCTAAAGGGTATGTCTACAAGGTACCCAGAGTATTCCATGGACAGCGATGTCCCCAATAAGCATAATCGGGACATAATCAACCCATAACATAATAAACCATTTCCCGATATCACCCTATAACACAATGAATCATTTCTCAATGACCTGCAGAAGTAAGGTTGCACGCACGTCATCCATTGCCTTCCATTGAGTGCCAGGCATTGTCAACAATGATTGGAGTGGTGCCAACCTTGAACAAACTTGGGATGCAGAATGGTTTCATGTCATCTTTAGCAAAGGATCCCAACTTTTGTTTAAGAGCCAATGACACAGTCTTTGCTCCAACTCAGCTATTACCACTGAATGAAGCACTGCCCATGCAGCAGAGTTGGGTTGTTTTACCTCTGAGCGGCATTACCTTTTCACACAATGGGCTAAATGGCCAGATCACAAACACCCCGAAGGCTCAGAGAAAGTTGGGGGACGGGATCCACTGGAACAGCTGTTGGGAGACAGATGGTAGCCTCCTGTCAAGGTCATCCAGCGTGTTCTTTACCATGCACAGGGTATGGCTCTCCCAGACATGGGGCCATGGCTTAATGTCCCATTCAACGGACGACAGCCTTTCCAAGCCCATCGGTGTCCCCTGCTGACCGTGGGCAGGGCGGGGAGTTTTGCGGAGATAAATCTCAACGCTGATCCAGCTTGGACTTGAACCTGTGAACTACAGATTACAAGCCTGGTGCGCTACTGAATGAGTCATCCGTGCCCCCCATGCAGCAGGCATTATGGTCTGGAGTGTAATAAGTTATGATAGCTATCATTCTCTAGTGTGCCTTCCTGACCACATGACACTACATCAATGACATGCTTGTGCCCATATTTCTCCTCATCACAGTAGTGCCCTGTTTCAGCATGGTAACACCAGACCACATACCACTATCACCCAAGAATGTCTATGATTGCCAACACTCTTTTGAGGTCTCCCGATTTATCCATCAAACATATTTAGGACTTGGTACATTATCATCTGCAACCACCACAGACTTAGCTGCTCTGAGACCAGCTGCATAGGCATGGTGGTCTGTGCCTCATGATGCTATTCAATGCCTGTATGACTCCATGTTGCATGCATCAGGGGGGTTTAAAGGTGTTGACTACTGCCATGCAATCCATCCATGTGTGAAATAAATTTGTGCCTTTGCTCTGCAATTGTAACAATATCTTATCATCTGCTAACCTGTCTTATCCGATTTTCATCTGATTCCAACCACTTCCTCTGGGTGGTACAATTTCACCATCACAGATATTTATCACTGTTAAAACTGTTACATAGAATTTTAATTATTTGAGATTCACATTAAAAACAAATTCATTTACTATCCAGCCATACAATTATAATTAAAAACAAATTCATTTACTATCCAGCTATACAATTATAATTAGAATTTTGCCCATTTATATCTAAATATTGTACTTAGCAATATATACTTTAATTTTCAGTCCATTTAGAGTCATTTGCAGATAGACTCAACAGAAGAAATGATTTGATCACTGCTGTACTGTTCCACAGTATCATCAAGTTATAATGATCTTGTAAATTACTATCATTGTAATATGCTTTGATAAACTGTACTTCTAAGACTTAACTCTGAAAGATTTATCAATAGAACTATCTCAGCTACTAATTAATGTAAGTAAATGTCATTCCAACACAATAATTAGCTGTCTTACATGCTATTTACAGCTGTTACTGTAATGTTTTACATATATGGTAGAGCACTGTTGTGAGCTTTTACTGTATTCTGTGTAATATTGTAATTTAAATACATGATAAATTCCCAAATACAAGCCAATCTTTTGTTCCTTAATGTACCATAAAATATTTAACTCTCAATAGTAAATACACAAATTATCTGTTCAAACAGAATTCAATAAATAATTTTGCTGAAAAAATGAGTTTTGCCATGAATGGGATTTAAACTTACATCACTCAGTTACATGTCAGAAGTACACCATATTTTAATAAACCAGCATCTGCAACAGTTAAATTAAACTTAAAAATCTTATCCACCCAGTCCCCAAAGACCTGAGATGGCAGCCTTCTACAATGAAACTATCATGGATTCCAGAGGAACATTGACAGCATTAAGGTCCTCCTTCAGTCACACCAGTTCATCTGTGTATGAATGCAGGAGGTATACTTGTAGCCAGCACAGATCACACAATCCAGCACTTTTCTCCCATTCGCTGAGATGGAGATGGTCCAGCTTGCAGAGTGTCGTTATCCTCATGAGCAACCATTCTCCATTCCAGGTTGACCCCTCACCACCAATCTAGAGGTGGTTGCTATCCACCTCTTTGCAGGATTTCCTTTGACTGTTCTTCTGCCCTAAAGTTACATCTTCTGGGAAGACCCTGATGACCTCGTCACATAGATGCTGTACCCCTATCTTCTCATTGGGGACTTAAAAGGACAGTCCACTCTGGGGCAATAATGGGTCCTCATGTAATGGCTCCTGAATCCCGCACTCTCCTTGTTGAACATGGGTGTTAGTACATATTTTCACATCCCAACCCACACTTGCACTGCCATTGATCTCACCACCTGCTCCTCCTCAATCCTTCCCACTCTTTATGTGGAAGGCTGAGGACAATGCTTATGGAAGTGATCACCTCCCTGTGGCACTACCATCTCCTAGGTGTGTCTGTTGGGGGGGGGGGTGTCAGTCAGTAGCACGCCAGCTCATAATCTAGTTCCCAGGTTCGAGTCTCAGCTGGACCAGCATTGAGATTTATCTCCACAAAACTCCCTGCCCACAGTCAGTAGGGGACACAGATGGGCTTGGAAAGGCTGTCGTCCATCAGATGGGACGTTCAGCCCGTGTGTGAGAGAGCCATACCCTGTGCACATTAAAGAACATACTGTGCACATTAAAGAACTGGATGGCCTTGATCGGAGGCAACTGTCTGTCTACCAACAGCTGTCCAGTGGGCTCTCTACCCCAACCTTCTGAACCCTTGGGATCCATGTGACCTGGCCATTTAGCCCATTGTGTGCAAAAAAAGTGCTACTTAGATGTAAAACAACTCAATCCATTGTAGGCTTTGTGATCCTTCACACATATCACAGTGGAGGCTTGATTGAGCTGACTAAAGAGGTTTCAAACTCCTCTGTGTGACCTGGCCATTTAGCCCATTGTGTGCAAAAAAAGTGCTGCTTAGATGTAAAACAACTCAATCCATTGTAAGCTTTGTGATCCTTCACACATATCACAGTGGAGGCTTGATTGAGCTGACTAAAGAGGTTTCAAACTCCTCTGTGAGTTTGACCACCACTTTATCAGCTAGAAGTCAATCAATGTAGAAATGGTGGAGATGATGGACTGTATTATACATGCAGCTGCCTCAACCATTCCTGACTTCAGCATGGTTTCTCTATTTTCCCAAATCTTGGAAATCAGACATAGATGGAATCCAGACAAACTTAAAAAATTATTTTTCATCTTTATACTATTAAATTAAGATAATGCAGCATAACCTTGTGCTGCCACATTTCTTTACTTTTCCTTATCACAAAGCTTTTGCCTTCTGCATTTAGCAATGGATTTTAAAAAATCCTTATAAAAGTGAAGCAAAACCTTTTGGGGCTTAAACAAAAAGCCCCAGGAAATTTTTAATAAATTTTAATAACCTAAAACTTGCTTGTAAACATGTTGAACAACTATTAAAAGTTGGTTTATATTGCTTTCAACTTTCTCGAGGTATTAGCTAACATGCATACATACACATGCTTCCTTTTACAGGCATAGTAAATTTGTACTTTTTTTTGTGGAGGGGGGGGGGGGTGAGGCTACTAATCTCTATTTCATTTGCTGGCTTGGTGCCACAGTGGTATAGTGTTGACTCATGGTGACACTGCATCTGCCAGGATCTGGGTTCAAGTCTCAGAATGGCATGGTTGATTGTTTCTGTATGTTGTATGAAAAATCAGGACAAGCCTGATTAAACTTCCAGGTTATCTCTGTTCTTTTCAATTATATTTAAAAAAATTGGAAACTGCTACAGTCGCTACTTTGCATCTATTTTATTTTGGGCAAGTGGCACAATCACTAATAGTTCTGTTGCATGTAAAGTGTTGCAGTCCAAATGTTATATCAACATGCATAGTTGGGAGAAATTTGGCCAGAAGGAAATACAGCTAGCCTGAAGAAATAGAATTTTAGTAAATATGTTTTCATGTCACCTACTGAACTTATTCTGTTATATTTTGCACTGCATATACTCAGGCTACTCCTTATATCTCTCAATGATTTAAACTCTTAACCATTTTTTTTGAAGAATTAAGATGACTACAGACCCAAAAACTCCTTTATTATTATATAATTATTTTGAAAATTAATTATTTTAAGAATGGACCATTTTTTGTCAAAATAAAGTAGCTTTTTTTATAGGGGTTGGATGCATTTTATTTATAGGGGTTGGATTGCATTCAGGCATTTATGGTATGACATAAAAGAGACAGTATTTTAAAATCATTAATCAAATCAGTAAAAAAACAATTAAAATGTGTATTTATTTGGATTATAATACTATTGGCAGATATGAAACACCACAAATATTTTTGATAAAGCTATTACAATTTGCATAAGCATATGAACTTACCTGAAATATTGATCTAAATGTTGCACATTTCTGTAATCTTTGAGAATATTGGTGATCATCAATGTACGTTTATTCTACAAATATGTAAACAACAAATGAGAAATATAAAATGTGTAATCATGTATAAATTGAGTATATGTGTCAGACTAATTGCATTACAATAAATAATAAAATAAATGCATATTTCAGTTAGCATTTTTATATTAATACTACTATAAATTAGAAACATGAAGAAATATATTCACATGTCCAAAAACAATGTATTTATTGGGGACAAATCATTTACTTACAAGTATGAATTTATCTATTCGGTTATTTAAAGCAGCCATCATTTATGACCACTCATGCTTGAGCATGCTTTTCCTGTTTGGCATTATATCCTCAACTTTGCAACAATGATGGTGAGGCATGCTTCTGTGATACATGGTATCAGGTCATTGACATCCCAAGTTGGGGCACTGGATACACCAATGCTTTCAAATGACTCCAGAATCCCCTTCTCCACTCCTCATGTCCCATTCAATTGTTACCAAAGGTCTGATGGAGATATGACTAGATGGTGGTCATTTGGTGTTCTCATCATATTGAAACCAGATTTTTTTTTTTTAGCATAAGAGGATGATTGTATAACAATCCACCAAATTTATCTTACAGTAGTCTGAAGTAGCTTTGCCATTTAGGCTGTTGGTGTAAGGAAATGGTTCAACCAGTGCTGATCCCAAATACCACACATTCATGGACCATAGTGTTGATGTTGGTCTGCCAATACCCAATGTGGATTATGTGTACCCCCACTATGCATGTTATGGGTGTTTACAATGCCATCCTAGATACAATGTCATCCTCTGCACACAATATCTATTGCATAAATGCTGGATTTCAAGTTTTTTCAGTATAAAATTATGCAAATTGTAACATCACGGAATAATAAGCTGAAAAAAATCGGTTGACCTGAGTGGGATTCAACCCCTACATCTCCTAGAAGCATGAAAGGCATCATAGCCATCACCAGAACATTTTCCTGTGATACTTTACTATTCTATCACCATGGGTTTTTTTTACAAATACCTTATACCTTTACAAATACTTTTTTACAGATTACCTTATTAATTTATTATACCTTTACAAATACCTTATAACAGAGATACATAATAAGAAAAAGTTGATACAATAGTACAATAGTTCTGCAAAATGTTGAGCAGAGGCTATCAACTAAAGTTGCATTGTTGTTGGAATGTATGTGTGCTCATTTGGGGATTATGCAAAAAATGTAAGCAAGCACATTACACTCCTTTTCATAGCTATTGCCCTCAGGCCTATCAGGATATCTGTCATTGGCAAAGGTATCCATTTCATAGTTGTTTATGGTGATAGTATCGCTGTATGCATTACATTTGGGATATCTTAATTTTATATCATAATTTCATTTACTACTTTATGAAATTTACTTCATGTTTTTTTTTTCAACTTTATGAACAGCTGTGCTGTTGTCCTTGCATTGTACACAATTTACCATACATTATCACCATTTTACAATAATATTTGCTTGTACAGCCATCTATTAGTGACTGCATTCAACAATGAAATGTCACTTTTGACTAAATGGGGCATGCACAACAGATATCCCATGTTTTTCTTGCAGCTGTTCAGCATAAGATTTTGCAATTTGCATGTTGTAAAAATATAAATTTGACATTAACACAATTGATACTATCAGAAACACACAATCATGGTAGTACCACAAGTGTGCTCAGAAACTTTCCATTATATTAATATGGTTGAAATTAATAGGGGAGTCTGATGTGATTGAGTCTCTAATTTTTGGAGAATTCTTTAGTAACCATGATATTAATTAAAGCCCTCAAAGGGGGTCATACCATTCCCTCTTGGCTTTGTAACTGTACAGGGCAAAAATATTATGTTGCTCAATATATTTGTTGCATATTTGAATCAATACAGCTAGATCATAATTTAACAGCCATCTCCTTTCATTAAAATATAATGATATGTGCAATTTGTCATTAATTTATAACTTAATTATTAAGAACTTTTATAAATTAACAAGAAGCAAATAATTACATAAGTTTCTTTTACTGTTATTTCTTCTTGGGTTGAAAAATGTCTCAAGATGATCATGCAAATCATGACATACATGAAAGATATAATAGGATGGACCCAGAGTAAAGGTGAACTGCAGAAAAGGAAAACACATTAATAACAATATATTTGTAAATCAATCATATACCTTTTATGCAAATAATTAGATACTGGCATACAGGGAAATTAAATAATCAAGAATGTATAAAATATGTTTTTTCAGATATGTCATTCTTATAAAAAATTTAAACCTTCACAACAAGAATTACATTTTTGTCATTAGTTTATTTATGAAGTGTATTGCCTATAAATTGAAACAAAAAAGTCCCAAAATTTGTACAAAATGTTCCCATAATTTGCACAGATAGAAAAGTAAATTTTAGTAAGTTCTGCAAAAGGAAAAAAATATTTTCATGATCAATTCCTAATTACCACAAGTTAAAATATATAATTCTTCAAAAGTGAAAGTTGCAGTTGCAATTCAACAACCAGAATATCTTGCCATCATTTACTGTTGTTATGCTAACATTTATGAGGTGAAGTTAGTTAATATACACTCAGTGCCATTGAATTATAGATCATTCCACTCTGTGCTGAAGACTGTGTGAGGAGAATGAAAGCTGCCGACAGTGGAGCATTCTATTTTTAGTGTTATGAATTCTGTGAAATAAAAAGTGAACAAATAAAGGGTAAACAATGGAATTTATCAAATTTAAAAGAGGCATGATGTTTGGTATCAGGTGTGTGGATGTCTCTATCTTTGAAATAGTGTTTTATTGGTTATTCCAGAGTAACTGCTGTAAAAGTGTGTGGGGATGGGAACACTAAAGGAAAAACGAAAAAAAAAAAACAAGGCATAGAATTATGATGGGAAATAAATTGAGTGCATCAAACTCTCCATCATTTGTATCAGAGTATATACTCATAATGACATATACTGCTACCCCCCCCCCCCCCCCCCCACACACACACACCACACACACTAAAAACTGCAGCTTAACATGCCAAGATATCAAGCAAGGATAATGGATGATTGGAAAAAGATCTTCTGGCCCAATGAATGTTTCCTTTTGCACCATGCAGGTAGATGACTACATGTGTGGGAAAAGTAGCATGAGGCAATAGATTTCATGTGCATTTTACAAAAAGTGAAGGCTAGTGGCATTGGTGTCATGATCTGGGAAATGTTCTATTGGAATATTTTCAGTCCCCTGATACATGTGCAATATGAATGGTATGGACTACTTGAACATTGTTGCAGATCTAGTACACTCTTCGATGTTAAAGTTGTTCCCCACTAGTGATGGCATCTTTCAACAAGACAATGCCCCATGTCATTGGGTTGGGTTGTTTTACCTCTGAGTGGCACTTTTTTGCACACTATAGGGCTAAAAGACCAGGTCACAAGGACCCTGAAGGCTCACAGAAGGTTGAAGGAGGGGACCCACTGAAGCAGCTGTTGGGAGACAGATGGTAGCCTCCCATTAAGACCATCCAGCATGTTCTTTAACGTGCACAGGGTATGGCTCTCCCACACACGGGGCCACAGCTTAACATCCCATCTGACGGACAGCAGCCTTTCCAAGCCCATCAATGTTCCCTACTGACTGTGGGCAGGGCGGGGAGTTTTGCATAGATAAATCTCAACACTGACCCAGCTGGGACCCCCCCCCCCATGTCGTCATGCTTGTATTACATAAGAATGTATTACATATGAATTACTTGTATTACATAAGACAACTTCATCCTTCTCACATGGCCAGCCAACTCTCCATATCTCAATCCCCACTGAACATCTATACAATCCTGTGGAACAAACAATTCAATGGGGGTGATGCATCAGTGGTAACTGTTATTCAGTTGTAGAGTACTTTAGTTAGCTTGGTTAAACTTATCTCCAGAGATGAATCATAATTAATAGCATCAATGACATACCGTGTTTCTGCAATTATTCAAGCCCAAGGAGGTCCAACATGATATTGAGTGGATGGTCATAATTCAATGGCTACTGAGTAAAAATAACTGAAAAAAGTTAATACCTGTCCTTGAAAATCAAATTACCAATCAACATATTACTTATTAGAATGAGTACAGCTGCTGTTTTGCATTTAAATAAACTATTCCTTGTTACCAGGCCCAAATCCAGGAAAAGAATAAAGGAGAGGTGGGGCAGGTGAAGGCTATTGAGCCTAAAAAAGTAACAGGGGGATAGAGACTAGATTTTCATTACAGTACAGCATTTCTGCTTCTTTTAGAAGTCTTTAAAAAATTTATTGAAAAATGCATGAAATATGCACAAGTTTTATAATCTTTGTCTCCATTACCCTTACTATCATTCTCTTATGATATCTTTAGGGAGGAGGGAGTATTGTCCCCTTGGCCCTGCTTGTTGCCATGGTCACATACCTAAAACTGAATATACCACACATTAAGTGAAGTTAATATATGATCTGTTTAATAATAAAATTAAAATAATTAACTCAATTTAATGGGTTGTTTTACCTTTGAGTAGCACTTTTTTTGCACACAATGGGCTAAGTGGCCTGGTCACAAGGACCCCAAAGGCTCAGAGAAAGTTGGAGGAGAGGACATACTGGAAGAGCTGTTTGGAGACAGATGGTAGCCTCCCATCAAGGCCATCCAGTATGTCCTTTAATGTGCATGGGGTATGACTCTCACACACACGGGCCACAGCCTAACATCCCATCCAACAGATGGCTGCCTTTCCAAGTCCATCGGTGTTCCCTATTGACAATGCGCGGGGAGTTGTGTGGATCTAAATCTCAATGCTGGCCCAACTGGGACTGAAACCTGGGAACTGTAGATTGTGAGCCTGGTGCACTACCAGCTAAGCAACCTTCACCCCACTCAGTTTAATGCTAATTGGTTTTAAAACAATGGAGCTTTATTGCAATTTCCTTTTCAGTCAAGCATAAACAAGTAGATAAGCCTAGCAAAACCAAAAGAATTGTAGTACTTTTCTACTTTAAAAAAGACAAAAAATGTTAACTACAAGGCTACAAATATTTTTACCTAATAAAATCGTTATGATATCTATCTATATATTTATTTGGGTTGGAAAGGTACAAATACATACATTTTTACAATTAAAAAGACCTTGCTCAAAAACTAATTAAAATAACATTAAGATTGTCTGTCATTGAGCAAAAGAAATTTAAGTTTATCCTTCAAACTATTTGCAAATCAAAAGTTTTTAGAAGACATTTCATTTTACATTTCTGAATACATTATCAGTCTAACACAAAATCAGATGCAGTAATCAATAACAATTTTTAAATTGCAACAGAAATTGAGATTTAATTCAAAATTAAAAATAAAAAAGTAAAACAAAAGAAAAAGCATTTTTATTGTATTTCCTTCAGAATAATGTATTTTACAAATTATCATATTTTTTATCAATTGTGAAATGCCCAATACAAAAAAATTATATCACATTTTTAAATTATACAAATTTTGTGATTCTGAAATTAATTGTATAGTTCTTAACATAATGGTTAAGTCACTATGCATTAACATGATGAAACTAAATTTTTTCAGCAATTTCACAGTTAGCTATTATTTTACATGCTGAAAAGAAGAAAAAAATATCTTTTTTATAAAATACACTTTTTACACACAGTATTTCAAAATAATGAATGAGTGAGCTAAATGAACAAGCAGGCAAGCTCAAACACTTGAGAAAAAATAATCGAAATGTTAATTCTTACCTAGGGTCTAAATTGCTAATTGTGATTCGTGCCATATATTTTTCATTTGGTTCTGGAAAATAAAAGCAATATATATATGTCAATGAGAAATCTTACACTAGAACTATAATATTTATATTAAAGTTTTCACTTTTCATTAAATAATATTACTTTAAATTTCATAAAAAGTGCAGCTTTACAGAAAAAAAATTTATATTCAAATTTAAAAAAATTATGTAATACATTGTTGTCAAAGTTAGAGAAAAAAATTGTCTTGAATTGGATGGGATATGAACCCACAAACTCCAGAGAATATTCAGGTATTTTTAACAATCCACAGAGCCATCAGCTACCTTTATATAATGCAATGAACTTCTTTGGGCACAGCTCCAACCTGTGTCACCTGGAATAACATTTCAACAATGCTCACAAATAGCCTACTATCTATGCTTTCAACAGCTGCAGAATAGAAGCACTGTCTTGAGAAGGCTAACACACAAAGACTTGATTAATTTTATGGTGTTTATGCAATTCAAATTGAACTTAAAATAATCACTCACATGCATCAACATCAAAATTAGAAATAAAAAAATCTTGATGACATAACATATATGGGTAAATATTTGAAGTTCGAATTAGATAAACATTATAAAACTAATTAACTTTTGGTCTATTAGCATACCCAAACTCACAGTACTTCTAATACTATTTGAAAGCAAAGATTATATTACTAATAAACATTTGCCTTCAAATAATATAAATAATAATTATTATTAATAAAATATTATACTATTTGTAAGCATTAGTGAAATAATAGCCCAAATGACACAGATTTGTGTTCTAAAGGTATCAAGTTCGTAGCATTAAATTGATATTTTATATGTCATCAGGAGGTCATGAGTTCACATCCCATAAAGCTGAAACAGTTTTTCCTCCAACTTTGATATGCATATACTGCTTGGCCAAAAAATTAGAAATTATGAAATATTTACCACAACTTCGATACAAAGTCTTAGTCACATTATCCCAGGCAGCACAGCCACTGACTTGCACTCAACCACAAGATGTGAAAAACCAGCAAAAAGTTGTTATTGCTGGTACTCAACAGCTACTGCAACAGTAATCAAAACCGGAAATCACAGTACTGTCCAAGACTACTACCTATGGTTAGACAAAAAAACTTTCCTACTTCTGGCAAGAATAATTGCGGCAAATATGCAACTACAAGAGGGAGATCATAGAGAATTATTGAGTCATATTAGATCAAATCAATGTTCAACTGTGCACCAAATGACTAGGGAATGTTTCCAACAGATACCAAGATCAACCCATATCAACTCAAACAATGCATATGTTTAAGTTGATATGGAACTTGGCTACTTGTGGTTTAAAGTTAATACCCTGTTAGGAAACTTTACTGTCACCCAATAATCAGAAAGCAGAGCTATGGTGGTATTAGGAGAGGCATGTGAACTATACAATACTGGAACAAGGTAATGTGGCCAAATGAATCATGATATATGCCCTTTTGCACAGATTGCAGAACTAGAGTGTAATGCCAACTGCATTAAGTATTTGTTCTCTAATGTGACATTCACTATACAAGCTGCTGGTGGAAGTGGGAGGTGAAGATATAAGGAATGTTCACATGGCACAGATTTGGCCCACTAATATGTCTGAAGAGTCAACATATGTTGTAGAACATTTAAACAATATATCCAATTACATATATCCTGCTATACATTATTTCTTCTCAGATGGAGATGGATAGGGATTATAATGAAACGGTCCATTATGCAAAATATAGTTACGAGTTGTTTCAGGAACACGATGGACAATTCAGTCATCTTCCCTAGCCATCTAAATTGTCTGATTTGCACACCACAGAAAATTGTGGAATGTAGTGGAACATAGCATACCTACTTGCACTTTACTGCCATATTGACCCTGAAGGAACTATATGCTGCAATGCAAAAAAGGAATGGTTTCATATAACCCCAGACTCCTTCCAAAAACTCATCAAATCTATGCCATGTCAAATTCAAGCAATTCTAAAGACATAAATTCTACACAATATTGAGATAATGCTTTAAATTTTTTTTATGAGTGACTACTTGAAGTTTGGAGTGTATATTACTACATGCTAGTTTGGAGTGACTCCTTGAAGTTTGAAGTATAAAAACATAATCAAACTATTAAATGCAAAATTTAAAATATGCCTTTCTGCAATAAAAAAATTCCTTACTGCCAAATGAAACAAATAAGAAAAAAATGAAGTTGCTACTAACAACATATATAAAAATATATATTAAATGGTCTTTGAAAACAAAAATGCCACATTCCAAAAAAAAAAAAGTGTTTCAAATAAAAAAGATGCAATTATGTACAAAATCTTATCAAATCATTGATGAATTCTCATGTCAACAGAAAGCAAAATTAGAAACTCCATACTTTAAAGAATAAACATTTTAAGAAAATGAGACTGAAGGTCAATAAAGATCCAAATCAAGTCTACCTGAATCTTGAATTTCAGAAACATTAATTCAGTGTTTAAAGGCTAACAGAAGCAGGAATTTTTAACAGCAAACATTACCAATCATAAGAATTTATCTCAAAAGTTACTCAAAACAAAAACTCATAATTTTTATATCAAACCACTTACAAAAATAATTGAATATTTAGAAGTTTGTTCCAGGAATTTTTTTCAATTTTCATCAATTTAGATTAAACTTTTTAAAAAGTGACACTGCAGTTAAATATTCCAGCTGCTATTAACCCTTTCAGTACCATACCAGCCCAAAATGGCTGAGATTTTAAATGGACTCATCCAATCAATGTCATTCCTTTCTCTTCACTACCTCTTACCAGCAGTTTGTGCTGGTACGGTAGAGAAAGGGTTAAATAATAAATGAATATTGATAAAATTGAAGATTTAAAAGACTTGGTTTAGTTTTTTAATTTACTTTTCATTTTATTTGCACAAAATGTTTATTCTTCAAAGTACTAAGTTTCTAATCTTGCTTTCTATTGGCATAACATGAAAAGTTATCTTAATGATTTGGTAGGGCTTTGCATATAATTGTTAAAAATATTCACAGAATTTAAGATATTATTTTGACAATGTGCTTCTAAAATTAAAGAGATGTTTAATTTTTAATCTTCCACTGCTCAATTAATTTAAGTCTTTATGTTTGTTTACTACCAAAGTTCAGAGAGCTGCTGCTAAAAGGCAGTGGCACTCAAAAGCAAACATTTCAAACAAACACATACTACTGTTTATTCACAACTACTGCATATCTCAACATTAGTCTGTGTCAGCCAAAAGACTGAAAGGCAATTATGTGAAATAAAGTTGAATGTTGCAATTATGGTAAAAGAGATATTCGATTGTATATGAGTTTTGGGGTGAAGGCTTCAAAAGTAGGGTTTTACAGTATCATTAAATTATTGCAATATAAACATAACAGTCATAGAATAAAAAAATTGCTGGTCAATGCTAAATCACTTGACACAGAAAAATTAATATTTAAAACTTTCAGTCGTTTTTTAAAGGAAGAAGGTATTTCCCTACACAACAGAGGGTGATAACCTTTATCAGGCTTGTCCTGGTTTCTCATACAACATGCAAATATTTACATAAAGACATGCCCGCTGGTCTTAATAGTCAAGTATGCTAACCACTAGACCAGGTTAAGATTTAACACTAGACCCATTGTTAAAAGTTGCTTCACATATTTTGTTATTCCCATGCCAGGCCTGAAAGATAAATTTAGTAAAATACATAACCCTTTCTCTACCATACTGGCCCAAAACAACCCAAACTGCAGATAGGAGGTAGTGAAGAAGAACTAACATTGATTGGAGGAGTCCATTTAAAATTTGGCTGTTTTGGGCTGGTAAGGTACTGAAAGGGTTAAACAAGAAATTCATCAGTATTGATTCACAACCTGTGGGATATAGTGGAATGTATTTACTTCTGTGAATTATTAATGATACACTGAAGCCATAATTAACAACACTGATTAATAATTATGTGCTTTGGTATGAAATGCTCATGACAAAGAAACCTAGAAGCTACTCCTATCTTGTACAAGAGTTGCTTTTTTTTCTGAGAAGTATTTATGTATGCATAATGAGCTAATTGGAAAGGCCCCAAGTGTTTCAAGGTCTCAGAATTGGGCAGGAGGACGTTTTCTGGACAACTGTTTTGAGATGGATGGTAGGGGAGACATACAAGGCCATCCAGCATGTTCTTTAATATTGTAAGGTATGGTTCTCTTGAAAATAGAACCATGGTTTAGCATTCCATATGATGAACATCAGCATTTTCAAGCCCACTGGCATCCGTTTTTCTCACTGAAAGTAGAGTGAAGGTTAGCATAGAAAATCTCAACACCGAGTTGGGAGCTTGAACCTAGCAACAACAAATTCTGAGCATAGTGTGATATTGACTGAGCCAATACCCATACGAGGGGGTTGGGTCAGTCAATGGTCCCCCTCTCATACAAGGAATGTACATTGAGAAGGTGATCAAACTCTACTTCTCTCTAATTTTGAAATGGGATTCATTATTTTGCTCATTTCAATTCAGTTATATCATTATATTTAGCAATATAAACCAAAGTTCATGTCAAATAATATATATATTTTTTTCTTTTATTAACAGTTAACTTTCAGGTAAAGGCAGCCATATTTTCACCTTGAATCATATACAAAACTTCATAGTTCAGTCCTGAATATATTTCATTTGGGGAAGAGCACACACTGATAAAGTCCATTTATTTAACAAGTGGGCAGTAAACAATTCTTATATCAAGTTACTATTTTCTGCACAATGTCTCGAAGGCATCATGGTCAAGTCATTTGTAGGCTTAAAGATTTCATTTCTAAAGCAACTGGTAAGGCCCATTTATTTATCAAGTGGAAAGCAAACAGTTTAGATTGAGATAGCTATTTTCTGCACAATATTCCAAAGGCACCACTTAACAAATCAATGTGATGAAAGGAAAATGTTGGAAAGCATAATGCTGATCAGTTTTTGTAAAAAAATAAAGTGTCAGATGTAGGCAAAAGGTCATAATGTGAATTGTTCTGCTGTTCACAGACTTTGAACACATTTGCAACAGATGGGGACAGTTACCTAATGACATGCAATAAAACCCTATCCCCCTTTCTTGATGTTTCAACTGTTGCAAATATAACCAGCTGTCAAATTCTGCAATGCAGTAACTTGATAGATGATATCTGGAGGAAGTCACCAACACCAAACTTGTACAGGAAAAGCTATAAAATGTTTAAACTTCTAAAGTGAGCAGCTGGCCTTAAAAAAAAGTTATATCCTAAACACCATATTGCAAGTTCAATAAAAAAAGTTATGATTACAAAAAAATTAACTGAAAACGAGCACAAGAAAGTATCAAAGAGAAAAATTACAAGAAATAAAACTTTTGCTAAAGCAACAAAATCAAATTTTCAACACCTCAAAACAGTCAGAAATCATCATCTGATAAAATTTTAACTTCAATGCTAAAGAGCAAATTTGGGCAACACTATGGAGACATGCTTTTTTCCTCCAGACACCCACAAACATTTGGGAGCTTAAAGGTTTCTAGTAAAGCAGTGACCATTATTTCTCTCTGATCTTGATAGTCTCATTAATAATCAGCAACTTTGGCTTTAATATACCAAAGCAGCATTGTTGTGTATTGCTGTTAAAAATACATATTCCTACTAACCATCATTTGCCATTCAATCCAGAACACCATGTTTGACTTACATCATCAATCGAATTTATGGGATGAGAGCTTGTCAGTGGTAGCATTATTGTTAAATGATTGTGACACCTATCAAATGATATTTCCTCATGAAATTTTTGTGTAAACTCATTTATGAGTTTTTGAAATTTGTGAGTCATTAAATTAATTTTTGGACTCAGTGTAGTAAGTGAAGGATGCTTTTAGTTATAAAGATAAAACCCACAATATTTAGTAAACCATAAAGTTCAGTATTGGAAAGACTGAAGCCCAAACCCATATTTCCTGGTAAGTACATTTAATGTAAGCAATTTACAAACATTGCTGTCACTAAAAATTGTCTTCACTAAATCCTTTGTGCTTGCATCATCAATTAAGGCAATTGCTTAAGATCATTCTTTATATTTTTTTATATTACTACTAGCAACTGAATATTAATATGGCAACAATTACTACAGTATAGCTGATAAGCTAATTACATCAGCTTCATAAAACTCATGTACAATAAGTTCTCACTAATCACAGGTTCGATTCATAAATTTGATGATTAGTGCAAAAATATTTGATAATCTGATATGCCAATTGTGGATCAGAAACTCAACCATTCATGAGTCAACTAAGGACAGAAAAAAGTTCTTGAAAAAATTTTTTTACTGTTAAAAATCATCATTGAAATTATCATCAAGTCTAACAATCAATTAAACAATGAGGCAAGACTGCCACATTATGATAAAATTATTTGAAAAGAATGCTTGAAGAGACTAAATTTCGCTTAACAGAATGCTTCTCTCATGAAACAAAAAAAATTTATTATGACTAAGGGAAGTGCTGTGCAAAGTCCAAAAATCCAGGGTGGGTAGACTTAAGTAGACATGACTATGACATCACAACTTCCAACCAAGAGATTGCCACCCCAAGGTGGATACCATGATCACACCAGAAATCATCTATTATCATATTGTATTTACCAATATATATCAGTATTTACCGATAATAATCAGAACAGCACAAAATTAGTTTATTTTCCACTTGAAATAATAACTTTAAAAATATTGTTTGTCCTGAGTGGAATTCGAACCCGTGTCTCATGGACATGGGTTCGAATCCCACTCAGAACAATTTTTTTCAACATATTATTTCTGGTGTTTCTTGTCTACAGGATGTTTGCCTATGATACCTTATTAATAAATAGTTTATTTTCCAATTTCAAAAGCATAATTTGAATAAAAAAACAATTTTTCTCTTTCAATTGTGTGTGGGGGAGCTTTTTCCCCATGTCCTTGCTTACCAGTTACAGATGGAAAATCCCACGTCATAATTAGGGCTTTGCAAATGGACAGCCCACACTATTTCAAGAGTGTAGTTCTGAATCATTTTTGATCTTCAGTTATTTGTGTTGTTTTTCTGCTGAGGTCTCACCTTCCTCACAGATCTTCTCTATGACGTATTAAACTGACAGGCTCCTGTCAGACCTCCATGGCAAGCAGTTGCTTGAGCGGTATTTTATTTTATTATTGGAGCTTAAACAGAATAAATTGTTTTTCTGTAGGTATCCTTTTCAAGGTTAAATCCAATGCAAAATTTGAGTGGGCAAAATATACTCTTTGCCCACTCTCTAAATTTTCAATGTCAGTAGCTGCCCACTTTGCCCAACTCCTTCACACATCACTGACTATGGATCCAAAAGATACAAATCATACAAATCTATAAAGAATGAACAAAACAGGTTAGGACAAAGAATTTATAGTTTTTTTTTTTTTCCCTAAAAATTCTCAAATCTGGTGGGAGTTCTTTCAAATCTGAAAATTTTTATTCTAGGGGGAAAATGTGGTACAGACCTAGCAATATTGCCTCCTTATAATTCATTGGTCTTAGACTGTCACTATTTCTCTGCTACCCATTGCAGGGTGCCAAATTCCATTGTTTCTCAATGACCATGATCAAGGACCACAATCCTGTTAACCTCTCTATCCTAATTACCAGCATCATCAAGTTTATTTATATTTCAAACACTATTATATACTATATGTACTTAAAACCTCTCTTTCAGGCTTTTTATCATAGAGAAGATGAAATATACAGCACAATAACATTACATAACCTCTTGCATAATATTCAGAAAGTGTATGTTGTATATTCTAAATCCAGTTTTCTTGTGGACCACAGACTTGCCATTTACAGAAAGTTTCAGAAATATAACCCCAAAAATCAGTGAGGGCCTACTATAGTTCTCACATTTGTTCACATCCTGTCTTTTTAAATCTTAAGTAAACATATATCTAAAATTAAATTAAGCTTACCTAAAGTACCTTGAAAATCAACTGGAATAAGAACAAGAACACCAATGAATGATATAATTATAACATATAGAATCATATGGCGTTGAAATGAGAGGTACAGGATTCCATCAACACCAGTTCTGTACAAAATGTGTTCATCCCTAAATGAAAAACAAATCAGCTGATCTTGTACAAAACATTAATAAAATGTCTACAGCAAATGACTAATTTCACATAACTTCATACATTTTTAACAGTTAATTAATCCATTAGCTTATGAATGCCCAGGAGAATGACTATTTTATGAAGGGGAATTTTGCTTAATATGTATACTATGCAATTTAAACTTTTTTTTATAATATACAGTTTCACCTAATTTTTCATAATATACAATTTCACTTAATTTTTTACAATAAGTAATTCCACCTGATTTTTATAATATGCAGTTTCAGCTTATTTTTCATAATATACAATTTCCCCTAACTTTTTTACAATATGAAATTTTATCTAATTTTTCATAACAAGCAATTCTATTTAACAGCACTAAACTATTGAATAAAAAAAAAATCGTGGAAAACTGTGGAATTTTTATTTGAAATATGTTGAAATGATGAAGGGTTTCTTGTTGATTAAAATATTTTTTTGGTGTGAAACACCTTGAAACACTCAGGATAGTGTAGAACAGTGGTGTCACTCAAATAGGAACAGGGCCACTTAAGCTTGTACCCAAAGTAGTGCGAGCCGCAAAGGGCCACAAAGATGTCACAGGGTTGCAAAGATGTTGGAAAGATACTATAAAAAAGAGAGAACAATTATTATTTTGTATCTTTCACCATACTAAAAGATGCTGACAAGCGAGATTTAATAAACATAAAGCCGAGTGGTTAGCGCGCTTGGCTACTGATCTACGGGACCTGGGTTCGAGCCCCAGGTAAGGCATGGATGTTCGTGTTGTTTTTCTGCTGAGGTCCTGCCATCCTCTCAGACCTTCTACTCTGGCATATAAACCGACAGGCTCCTGTCAGACCTCTGTGGCAAGCAGCTGCTTGAGGGGGTATTTATTATTTTTTTTTAGTAAATTACGTGCATGTGTAACCATTAAACTGTATTAACTGCTGGTTTTGGTGGGACATAATAAAAATAAATACATTACATTGTGTTTGATTGTATGGACAACAGATATTATAATATTTATAATCTAAATTAAATAGTAAAGGTTAAAATAAAATTTATGAATTTTAATTCTAAAATTAAGGGTTTTTTTATAATTTGATACATATTTGACAAATGTTGGAGTGGAAAGCAGTCGAGAATGTCGTGGGCCACATGTTTGATACCATTGGTGTCGAACAACAAAGCACTTTTCACATTTGTACCTGATTTATTTCTTTTTGCTACATATACTACACAGTCTTGGAAAGATTTAAATTTTCATTTTTTTTTATTTAATTTATTTTTGGGAGGAGGGGGAGTAATGAATCTTGCAAAAGAGTCCACTTTGCTGCTTATAATTTTGCTGGTGACACTCCAGATTTTACTAAATTTTATAACACAATTGCAATAGATAATTGCAACAAATTCATAAAAACAATCTCTGTAAGCACTATGCAATGGCTTATCTTTCATCTGCTGAATGGTATCTGACACCTAATGCAATATATTCGATGGAGAGGATGATATTCAAAGAAATGACCACACTGATTGATCATCTGAGATATGTCTGTGTATGAATAGGCTTCATTTCCTTTTCCATCTGAGAGACATCTGTATATGCCAAAGGCTTAATATGATAGTATCTTTAGTTAGGGTAGCCAATTACTGAAAATGAGGTTTAGACTATGAAAAAAAATTATGGACTACAAGTTTTTATACATACATTTTCACATAACATCAAGATGACTTGAGTGAAATATGACCAAACAATATCACTGTACAACTTTTTCACTCCTTCACATGAAAAAAAAAATCAGAAATTATGATCTTCTTCTAGGTGTCTTAAACAGCAAAAAATAAAAATAAAACATATCATAAATGAAGTCATTTATTTAATTCAAATTAACTTCAAAAGCAAATAAGGTATCAGCAGTTTTTTTTTTCACTTAGTAAGTAAAAACAATTTTTGAGCCAAATGCGAAAAATAATTCATTGAGCTGGTGACTAAATTTGAAGTAATATGCCAATTGCTCTACTACTTGAGCAAAGGCAATGGTAATTCACATTTTTAAGCTAATTTAATTAAGGTTATAAAGGATGATAAATAATTTTGTCAGACACTTCCAAATAGCTCATATTGTTGGGGCACTATGATGAGCTATTTAAGCTGACAGAGAACTGAGAGATTAATAAAAGTTATTTTTAATACTGTATGCATTATTTACTTTATGTTAGACATAAGTATTTTCTGGTAACCTCTGCACATTAAAGAACATGCTGGATAGCCTTGAAGGGAGGTTACCATCTGTCTCCCAACAGCTGTTCCAGTGGGTTCCTTCCCGCAATCTTCTCCGAGTCTTTGGGGTTTTGTGACTTGACCATTTAGTCCATGATGTGCAAAAAAAAGTGCCGCTCAGAGGTAAAACAACCCGATCCAACTCTCTGGTCACCCTATGCAAATTGTAGAATATAAAAACCTATTCTAATGACAATATAATTAATTACATTGAATAGACAATTAAGCAAAAATCCACTGCATCACATTCCAGATTCAAACAGATACAAACAAATCAAACCAGCTACAGATTACCATGTGCAAAATAAGTTATTACTTCTTTCTACTTACCTAATTTTCAGCATAGCATATAACCAAAAACAGAAGCCCTGGGAGATAAAAAAAAGTTACTTTAAAATAAGCATACAATAAGGTATTTTTATATTAAACATAGAATTTCAATAAAGTGTGATGTGGTACATTATTCTCCAACAGAGGGGCATTCAAAAAGTTCTTGACATGCATCTACAGAACAAAAAAACCATTGCACTTACATCAATAAAACTTTTACTGTCCTTCAAAATACTCCCCTCCAGCATTATGCAAAGTTGCATATGTCCACAGCAATTCTGGAACAGTTGGTGTACTCTTGGGGAATACTCTGCTATGTTTAGATTTTGTAGCTTCTGATGTGGGAGTATCATGCCCAGTCTCAAATTATTTCCACTCCTAAAAAAGGGGGAGGAAAAATTCATGGGGGGTATCAATTATGCCAAATGAAAACTTCTAATATGAGGGGTGCCATCTACTATTTACTTTAGAGAGCTTCAGACCTGAGCAGTACTGGGTGATAAATTTATAGTATAGGTGTGTGTGTGTATATATATAATTACCTTTTTCCAGTTTTCAGGAAAATTTTCTTTTACCCCATCTGAAAGATTTTCTTTGACTGTGGAATTGGCATCTCCATAGAATAACTGAATCCAGCTTAACACAAAAGAAAATAAAATTAAAAGAATAAAAAGGTTAAACTTAAAATTTTTTCAACAGAAAAAAAATTGAAACACTGTACAATTAGTATTTAAACAAAGAAGAGAATAATGATATATGCAGACTAGTTTAGTTCTTTTTCTCAAACTATATTCACATTTCTTCCTAAAAATCATCAACAATCAAGCCACAAGGAAGAGAAGCAAACACACACACACACACAAAAAAAAAAAAACACATTCTCATAATCTTAAAAATATCAAACACAACTTTGCAATAATTTTAACAGCAAAGACAATATTTTAAATTCCATTTTAGATTTAAAATGGTTTATCTTTATCAGCAAATTAGCTAAAAAAAATTACAACACATATCACCTCTGGATAATACATAGGTCACTAGATAAGTTTTGAGACACATAAAAATAGAGGCAGATCAGTTGGAAAGGAATGTTGCGTGAGATAGTTCCATCCATTGTGTGTAAACTAGAGCAGATAATGAGAGCACTCATTCCTCTCCCCTCAGCAGTGAGTATCAACATTCCAAGATGTGTGTCATTATGTTAATGGCCATGGAACTAGAAAGCATTTTCATGCAGTGATTCTGATTTTAAAATCGGTTTACATGAATCTTAGTCACTGGAATGCTTGACACAGGCTTTCGGTGACCTTGCTCCTTCATGTGCAACAGTTTTTCGTTGAGAAATGACTTTAAGTCATTAAATTGACTTAAGTTAAATAATTTCAACAATTAACACTGTATATGTCAGGGGATATACTACCTCATTATGAAGAGTTGAGGTTTCAAACATAAGTCAGCTGCATTAACATACATTTAGACCATACTAGCGTGTCAGCAATTGTTATGTACAAGCCTTCTTCTTCTTTGCATTAACAGAGCAAACACATACAAGCAAACGACAATTTGTCACTAACCCTATGGTTATAACATAAGTAAGACATTATCCATTATACCAACTACAATTTCAGCATATAGACCTATCTACTATTTATAATTAGAATAGTTGAACTGTTTACTTCATAGTTGCATAAAGCAGCTACCCATTTTTGTTGTACACAGAATATTTATTGGCTTGATTTAGATAATATTCAAAGTAGCTGCCCATTAGTGCTGACAGGTTGTATTTAGCCAGTTTATGACATTCTGAAGGAGCATTCATTTGTTATTTGGTGACATACCAGTTATTACTTTCTGCTAAATAAAATAAATAAATAAATACCCCCTCAAGCAGCTGCTTGCCACAGAGGTCTGACAGGAGCCTGTCAGTTTATATGCCACAGTAGGAGATCTGAGAGGATGGCAGGACCTCAGCAGAAAAACGACACTTACATCCATGCCTTACCCGGGGCTCGAAGCAAGATGGTTAACAGGTAATCTGCAGTTGTTAAGTGTTAACTCCTACACATTACACTTCTGGTATCGTCAGAAGGCTCACTTCAGCCCCAATATAATATGTCTTGTTATATATCAGATCTCTTATAACTGATAAGTTATACTTGTTGGATAATATCATCTCTATATGCTATGATACTAGTTGAAACTGTATGAATCTCATAGTCAGATGGTAAAGGTAAATTTCCCAACTGTACTTTTATGTCAACATTTAAAATGAATATATTTTACTTAAGATAAATAACTGCATTTCAACTTAAAAGTTAGAAAGTATAAAAGATGGACTTACGCAATATGTTTCACTAAACTCTTGTTGGTTTTGTCAAGCATATATGACAACTCCTCAAAATAAGGCAGTATAGTAGTATTGTAGTAGTGTATATCCTGACCTATATACAGTGTTTTGAAATTATCTAACTAATAGTTTTTTGTTGGTTCACTTAATTTAAGAGATGTCAGACATCAGTGAAAGATGAAGAGCAAGGAGGAAGACCATTGATGGCAGTAATTGAGGAAAATATTGCAATGGTGGAGAAAATGATCAAAGAAGTTCTCCAAGTGTTTCAACCATCCTCCACAGTTGCCTTTAAGCGAAAAAAAAATTTCATCCTGATAGGTTTGACACAATTTGATTGAAGCTCAAAAACTGACAAGTCCGGAATGGTGCCATTAAATGCTTCAGTGGTACAACAATGGCAACTCTCATTCAGCTTTTGACATTGTTATGAGAGACAAGACCAATTTGACCCAAAAACAAACCATCATTGATTTGGGTTTTCCTGGATGACAATCCTCCTGTCAAGGTGAAGAGGCCAAGAAATGTTGAAAACAAAATGGCTCTTCAGAACTAGTGATCATGTGGCAACAGTTTTGCTGGAAAATCAATGTACAGTAACTGAGCAGTGGTACACTACTGTTTGCCTTCCGAAAGTGTTCGAAAAAGTCAAAGAAAGGCAACAATGAAAGGGCATCTCTTGCACCATGACAACATCTCATCCCACACTGCCAATCTGACCATCACTTTCTGGAGGGCACGCAGGTCAAGTTGCTTACCTATCCAGGAGTCCAGACCTGGATCCCTGTGACTTCTTTCTCTTCCTAATGGTGAAGGATCGACTAAAAGGACACTGAATTTCTAGAACAGATGAAGTTGTTGCAGCATATGAGGAACAGCTGAAAACAGTGCTGAAAATTGAGTGGCATCAGTGTTTCCAAAAATGGTTCCAGAGGATGAGACATTGCATAGAATGTCAGGAGGAGTATTTTGGTGCTAAGGATCTCCTTTGACATAGTTTCCTCCTACATCAATACACCAATTCCAGCGTTTCTGAAGGTCTTTGAAGCAGTTATGGAATGCTGTGAAGTTGTTCTGTCATGGCTGTCTGAATAGCCTGAAAGTCAGCATAGCAATAGCCTTTTGATGCTTGTTGCTGTATTAAGTTGTAAGTTTCGGTAACACTTTACCCAAGGTTCATACTAAGCTTAATGTTCACTCTTTGCTCATCAATTGACATGGCAACTGCCAGTGGAAACATCTCACATAGCATCTACTGCAGCGAGTAGCGGTGCAGGTCTAAACATGTCAAAACTTTCACAACAGTTAGGGAATAATCCTACTTTACTACTGCAAAAACAGAACTGGATGGTTATTCCTGGTTTGTCTACAATAAATTCAGTCTCAGAACTTTATGGACATAGGTTGTATATAAAAATACTTGTATATATCATCATTAAAATAAGAAGCTCGGTGGTTTGGTTCAGCTGGTAACCCATTAGGCTTCTAATGTGCAGCAGTTTCCAAGTTTTAGTCCTAGTTGTGTCATAGAGATTTATTTCCACTAAACCCTCATCTTTTTCTTAGCCAGAATTTGGGTTGTTTGGGTTGTTTTACCTCTGAACAGCACTTTTTTGCACACCATGGGCTAAATGGCCAGGTCACATGGACCTCGAAGGCTCAGAAAAGGTTGGGGGAGGGGACTCACTGGAACAGCTGTTGGGAGACAGATGGTAGCCTCCCGTCAAGGCCATCCAGCATGTTCTTTAATGTGCACAGGGTATGGCTCTCCCATACACGGGGGTACGGCTTAACGTCCCATCTGACGGACGGCGGCCTTTCCAAGCCCATCGGTGTCCCCTACTGACTGTGGGCAGGGTGGGGAATTTTGCGGAGATAAATCTCAATGCTGGCCCAGCTGGGACTTGAACCTGGGAACTACAGATTACGAGTCTGGCGCGCCACTAACTGAGCCACCCTGGCCCCTCTTAGCCAGAAAGACTGCCATCTGTTAGCTGTGGCATAAAATCATGTCCTGACTGAAGATCACACCTGTACATTTAAAAAACATGCTGGATGATCTTGATGGGAAGCACCTATTTGTCTCCTGTAGCTTTCCAGTGGGTCTCCTACTCAACTCCAAGCCTCTAGGATTCTTGAGGTCTGCCATTTAACCCATTGTTTGCATAAAAGTGCTACTCAGATAACACAACCCAGCCATTAAAATACGGAAAATTTCATATATTTTTCATACATGTGAACAATGGTACCATTGTTAACACACATGGGATGACAGATAGTCGCATTAGTAGAAGGATGACAAGCCAATTCTGGTTTAGAGATTAGAACACTGGCATTAATCTGGAGAGATATGGGTTTGAGTCCCGCAAATTGGCAAACTCATTTTTTCCACAAAAATTTATTGATTTAATAACTTTTGTGTCAACAGCATACTCTGCATATTTACCATTGGTTGATTATTTCATTAATAATGCCTAGAGCATGAGTGACTTTCGTATTTACATCTTATTCAGAGCAATTTTGGAAGTTGCCATTCCCAATTATAGATGGTGACATTGGTGATACATGTGGGATGACAGATATATATCACATACATATATATATATCATATATAGATATAGTCAATTTGTGGAAGGATGACAGGCAAATTCTAGTTTAGTGGTTAGAACACTCTGGCATGAATTTGGAGAGACAAGGGCTCAAGTCCTGCAAATTGGCAAACTCATTGTTTCCACAAAAAATTATGAATAGGACACTGTTCTGATTCTGTGAATAGTGTTTTAAAAGCTGTTTATTACTTAACATTTAACAGAACTGTAACTTAGATTTTAATAAAGTAGATTTCTGAACACGAAACATTTAACGTAAAACTTATCAAAATGACTTAAATTACTTATTCTTACCTTAAAGTTGTAGAATAGTTTGACTGTGGGCTCGAATGACTCCATGCTTTTTTTGACAAATATGTAAATATAAGCAAAAGTACCTGCAAAAAAAAAAGTGTCGAGATCAAAACTATAGATGTGATACATATCAATATGTGTAAGCCCTTGAAATTACCATAAATATGAGGTTACATTATCCTGGATTGGGTTAGTAATTTTACCCTAGAGCAACACTTTTTGATTTAGTAAGAATTAAGTGATTAAATCATAAAATTCCCTAGGCTCAGTATAAAGTAGCAGAAGGAATCAATTGACTAGATTTCAAAGTAATCTATACTGCTCAAAGCAGAAAACGCAACACCACAAAGGAAGTGATGTATATGCCCAAAACTGACAGGATGGAAGCTGAGGGTAGATGTGGAAATGATAAAGACATAGAACATGAGAATGCAAGGTTCGTGCATTTAATGCAGATTCCTCAGTTACATAGTAGGCCCACCTAGTACAGTTATACAAGCCTGTAGATATATTGGGCATTCCATCAATCAGAGATGATTAATGGTGTCCTAAGGTATGGTGTTCCAAACAGCATCTAATTGGGTACGCAACTGTACCAGGTTCACTGCATGAGGGAGATGGAGACTCATATGGTCCCACACATGCAAATGGGCAACAAGTCTGGGCAGTATGGCAGCTATGGGAAACTGTTCATTGTTGCATGTGCAGTGTGTGGGGTGGTACTGTTCTGCTACAGAATCAGTCCAGGCATGGTGGTAAGGGTTGTGTCACAGGATTAACAATGTCATCAATATAATGTCTCCCTGTTAGTGCAACAGAAACATGGAGCAGACATATGTGATGCCACCCCATACAATTGTATCATAATGGAATAGGCTTCCTCATGTCATTGACAACAGCAATGCCATACAGACAAATAGCCATCTCACATGCCGAAACAGAATTGGGACTCATTTGTAAACAACACTCTCCACCATTCCCTAGTCCAATATTGTCTCGCTCAACACCAGTGGAGACGGTGTAACCAGTAATGTCAATGCAATGGCAGATGCTGGACTGGACATCTCACCCTCATTCCTGCAAATGTTGTCTACTGGTTTGTCTGGAGACCCGTACCTATAGTAGTCTGCAAATCACCCTGCAGCACAGTCACTGTGATGAAAGGGTCACAAATGGCCCTCTATAGAGCAAGCGATCTTCACGTCCTGTGGTGTGGCATGCTGGTCTTGTTTGTACCTGTCCATGTCATTTGGTGCTCCATGATGCTGCATGAGACGCACTGTGTTCACATTGCATTCCATGCATGTGGTGATTACTCGAAGGCTCAATCTGTGCTCTCACATATTGATGATTCGCTCTCTCTCAGATGGTGTCAATTGTGCATAAGGGTCTTCCCAGCTTCTCCAAGGCATGTTCCAAACATTTTTGCAGCATACACTCCAACCTCACTGTTGGTTATGCTATGATACAAGCTCGTGGGCACCTGCTATTTACCCATGGCTTGGCTGGGTGTCACATGTCCATTCGCTGTGGAACTTTGATCATTTGCATATCTCCAAAGGCAAGATTGCCTCCTGCGATTTACATATCTCTATTTCCATTCCTTCTTGGTGTTGTGATTTCCACTTTGAGCAGTATAATTAGTTCAATGATGTGCATAGCATATAGTTCTCCTACACAAAAGAAATGGCTTAATTCCATCCAAGTCCAATATCTCTTTGAGGGCAAGACAGGAACAAGTGGTGAAAATCCTAAAACTGACAGTTGTAACATGAATAAGAAAATATCAGTTATGAGCAGGTTGCTGTGTAATGTCCTCCCTGAACACCCACTAACTTTAGAACTGCTAAAGCTATTTTCACTACAACTGTGCTCAACCTGGAAATGGACCTGGAAGAGATGTTGTGGGATGGTGCTCCAGGCCTTCTCAAAGGTTCAGAGACTTTCAAGGCTGCTAACCAAAATAAAAATCCAATGTCATTATTATTTACAAATGCTTTTAACCCTATTTGAAAAAGTCTATATAAAAAAATTTCTCTTTAAGCAGCTGCTTGCTACAGTACAACAGGAACTAGTCAGCTTAATACACCATAGGCAAGATCTATAAATAATTAAAGACCTCAGCAGAAAGACACCAGAACAGAAAAATCCATGGCTTATCTGAGGTGTGTCAATTTAAAAATTATATTTTTTGCTAAATTGCACCTTTTACTGTTGTACTAATATTTAAAAAATTAACTAAAGTGAGGTTCCCTTTGAGTAGAGGCAAAGGCAAAATGGCCTTCCCTCTGAAAAACCCTGGTGCTAGCTGCATTTACATCACAGTGTATCATATACTGGCTTATGGTGGCATTGCTGTTATCAGGCCCCATATTAGTATAGCCATTTGTGTCATTCAATCAGTTTTCATTGTGCATCATATTTAAAACATAAAGATAGCAAAACTGAAATCATGGCCATGGCAAATACCTAGTATTTGAAGTTTCAGGTTTGAAAACTACTAACAATAGGCTAGTTGCTAAAACCAAATGAAGTATCATAAAAGTGCCTAATAAAAGTATATACATGAACAGTAAAGAAATGTTACAAGTTCTTGATGGAAAAGATGTGGGACACTTTACATCAGTTAAATAGATTTAAATATAAAATAAATTACACATCAAGTAGCTGCTTGCTAAAGAGGTATAATGAGCTTCTCACCTCACAGAAGATCTGTGAGTAAGGCAAGTCCTCAGCAGAAAGGCATCACAAGAAATATCCATGCCTTATCCAGAACTTGAGCCCAGGTTCCTTTGATTCACAGCCAAATTTGCTAAACATTCTACAACTCAGCTGGTCACTTGAACTGATACAGAAATATATTTAAAATAACCACTGGGGATATCCTAAATTGGGTTGTTTTATGAAGTTTTAAGTATTGACAAAGATGTATTAATAACTTCAATTTGCAATGACCCCAATTGCAATAACCACAAATCTAAACCAACAATTGTAAATTTGAACTCACTAATATGGTGGACAATGGTCAAGAATTAGCATTTGATAATTCTAAACTAATGGTTTAAAGCTGATCAGTACACAATCAGCAACATTTTGCAATAATTTAAAACTAATAATTGAATCTAAGAAAATTATCAAAATCACTAATCATGTATTAATACAAATAAATAATTAATAAATTTTATAATTCAATATAATACATAAATTAAAAAAAGCAAGATTATACATGATATATAACAAATTCTGACACAAATAATGACTTCAGTATAAGATGTATAATACAAAAATAAAAAAAGACAAGAAATTATATGCCATTACACATAACGAACTCTAACACAAATAATAGCTTCAGTATAAGATGTATACCTTCTAAAAACAAAACAATACAAAGGTTATAGTTCTTAAATTTAGTATTTTTTCAACTTACTGTGGAGAATCAGACAAAATATCTTAATTCAATTTGTTGGAGTAGAGGATAGCTCAATAGTTTGTAACAGCCAGGCTCATAATCTACAGTTCCCAAGTTCAAATCCCAACTGTGCCAGCATTAAGATTTATCTCTATTAACCCTTCCCCCTGCTCTATGTGAAGACTGGGACAATGACAAACTTGAAAAGATTACTGTCTATCAGATCGGATGTTAAGCCATGACCCCATGTGCTCAGGAGAGTCATACTCTGTATACGTTACAACACTTGGATTAAAAGAACTTTTTCAAAGCTTAAATGTATTAGATTAAAATGACCTTCAGAATTATTTCAGAAACTTTGACCACTATCAAAATTTTTAAACAATGAATTTGATGTTCACATGGGCCAGCAATCTGCGACTCTTTGAGTGCATATAGATGACTTTTATTATTCATAATACTAATCACAAAACCTTCAGTTTTTTATTACAATAATAATTTATTACAATAATAATTATTTTAAAAACTTAATGATGCATTTACATTAAAAACACTTTTCAAAAGAATCTACTCAATGATATTCTACATAGCTTTCATGAAAAATCAACATATTTCTCATGCTTTGGGTAGCAATACTAAAATTAACACATACATGAGTGACATAGCCATCCCGTGGCCGAGTGGTTGGCGCGCTTGGCTGTTGATCTAAGGGACCTGGGTTCGAGCCCTGGGTAAGGCATGGATGTCTGTGTCGTTTTTCTGCTGAGGTCCTTCCATCCTCTCAGATCTTCTACTGTGGCATATAAACTGACAGCCTCCTGTCAGACCTCTGTGGCAAGCAGCTGCTTGAGGGTTTTTTTTTATGAGTGACATATATGGGTTATGTTGGTTTTTAAACTGTAATTGGCTGGTGGCTCCCATCCCAGTCCTAGTGTCCTTACTAGTTCTAAGACTAGATCCTACACGTGTGTATTTGTTTTAATATAATGTATTGCAATTTCCAAAATATTTTGAAATTATACCAATGTTAATTCCAAATAAAGTTCCCAAAATATATTTCGTATACAAAAATATAAAAGGCTCTTCTTTTTTGAAAAGTTGTCAACTTTTTCATAATACAATGCTGAGCAATTTAACAGATTTTTCTTCACTAAACTGCAACATTTGCAGAGTTGCAACACTAGAAGAATGCTGAGTATACAGTCAAGGATGGCAAGTTAGCCCATGAAACAAGTGAAAGGTTAATTGAAACTGACAGTGAGTGACAGGCAAAAAAAGCAGTAATGATTGTTTGCTTGTGGCTGTTAACAGCTGTTTTTGCTACTCATATAGTGGTCCAAGAAACCTCGAAGCCATAAATCTAGGCCACTACTCCCAATGACAAACAGCCTCCAGCTGCTTTAGTGTGATCATGAATCCATAACATATTATTGCATTATTAGACACTAAACTGTTTTAGAAATTATTGATTAGTTTAACAGTTTTAATGTATTATTATATCATCTTACCAGAAATGCAACAGAATTAGTTAATAGAACTTCTGCAATAGATTCAAATCCACCAAGTTCAATCAAGAAGGTTCCATTCTTTGCTCCAGGAATAGAAATGCATTTCTTTGTTGAATTAGTACTCTCACTGATGTTTGGATGACTTTCAATTAGTATATAATTCAAGAAATGAGTATACAAGGCAAAACCCATTTTCAAAGTTTAAATTTCTGAAATATAGAAATAGAAGCATGTATTACATATATATATGTAATGAGATAAAAAATATATTAGAAAGGGGTCATTCCATGTCAAATCAACAAAATTTTGGAAAAAGTTTACCATCCATCACAGATTTTGGTGAACTTTGGCATAAATGCTAGTACACATAAAATGTCTAATAGTCCAAAATATTTTGAGTCAAAAAATTTTTATAAGGTGTTACAGTTGGCCTGTAAATGGTAGCTAGGCGTAAACTGGAAGGAGAGCTGTGTACCAATCCCTATTGATGATGCACAGAACCGGCCAGGTCTAGCACCTAATGTCCGACCCTGCCTTCTCGTGGTGCAGGCCGTTAGTACCTTTCAAAAGAGATATTCTCTTTTGGAAGGGAACGGAAGGGGAGGGCTGCCAGTTCAGTATGGCCTACTGATCTGGTCATCTATGGCCACTTTTTTTTCAACCCTGCTGAGGAGTGGTCAACTTCACAGGGTCCTGGTGCTGACCATTTATACCTACTAGACTGGACTTGTTTATGGATTTGAGCTTGATTATGGATCCTGGACTTGCTGCACTGGTGGGCCTCTGTTGAGAGTCTGCTGCTGTGTTTTCTGTTTGCTTCTGGGTTGCCAGCTCTAAGTGAACAGAGGCATGGGATACCTTATATCAGCTGGTGGATAATCCTAATCAGAGGCCATCGCAGGTACCTGAACCTTATTTAGCTAGTTGGGCATCGTCAAGCCTAAACTGGAGTAATGTGTCTCAGGCAGGCCATATGGCTCTTGAAAAAGTCCACTTGAAAAGGTGGTGCCTGAAGTTCCTACCAGCATCGGTGACTTCAACCTTTAGTGGAGGAGGAACAGGTCTTTGCCCCATGCCTGCGATCAGGGGGTTGTTTGATATTGTTGGCCCTACCAATCTCAATAAACCTAATTTCTTTAAAAATCCTACTAATCATTTTCTCTCTGCAGGAACGTGGAACGTGAGGGCATTACATAGAGATTATTCTCTTGATGTCCTCATGCAGGAATTCCAGTGCTATAACCTAGATATTCTAGGCTTGCAAGAGACCAGATGGACAGGTGAAGGTGAGATATTTAAATATAACTTTAAATTTCTCTTTACAGGGAGGGAGGATGGATAGCATCACCAAGGCGTGGGTCTGCTGCTCAGCAGACATGCTAGTGATGCTCTTCTACGATATGAGTGCATTAATGAAAGGTTTCTTACAGCAAAATTTCAGACAAGCATTAAAGACTTGAATGTTATCTGCTGTTATGCCCCCACTGAGGATTCTGATGAGGATGAGAAGGATAGGTTTTATGGACAACTTCAGGATATTTTGAATTCTGTCAAGAAAGGAGATATTACCCTTGTTCTTGATGACTTCAATGCCAAAGTTGGTACCGACTCTGACCTTTGGGGAGGAGTAATAGGCCCTTTTGGCATTGGTAGCTGCAATGGCAATGGGCAACAGGTAAGTAAACTCAATGGTTTCAGAATAACTAACACATATTACAAACACCGCGACATACATAAATACACATGGGTTTCACCTGATGGGCTGCATAGGAATATGATTGATTATATATTAATTAACAGCAAATGGGCTAGTTCTTTTAGAAATACCAGGGCATATAGGGGAGCTGAAATTATCCATATTGGACCTCCGTAGCCCATGGCTGCTTGATGATGATGATGATGATGATGATGATGATGATGATGATGATGATGATGATGATGATGATGATGATGATGATGATGATGATGATGATGATGATGATGATGATGATGGTGGTGATGATGATGAAATTGGATCTGACCATTACCTTGTTAAAAGTGTCTTGCAACTTAAACTTAAAAAGTGTTATGCTAGGGTTAAAAAATTTACCTTTAATACTGAAGCTCTGAAAGACCCATTTATAGCTAAAGCTTACCATGATAGGTTACTTAGTCATTATGACAGTCATGGTTTGCTTAATACTGAAGTTGAGGAAGAATGGGGCCATTTTAAACAGGCTTTTTTGGAAACTAACAGTACTCTTTTAGGGAAAAAGGAGCAGAAGAGACAGAATTATTTAAGTGATAAGGCACTTGAGCTTATTTCAGAAAGAAGGAACTGCAGGAATATCTTTAATCAGTACCCTACTAGTCCTAATAGAAAGCATTACAAAGAACTTAATAAACGTGTAAAGGATCAGTTAGCTACTGATAAGAATCTTTGGCTTGATGGCCTGGCTGACAAAGCAGTTAGACAGCACAACAGCAGAGAGCTGTACCAGATAGTTAATGTTTTGTGTGGTAGAAAACGAACAGGTATACAGGGATTGAAGGATAAACAAGGTAAGGTTATAGAAGGTGAGGATTCTGTCATGGCTAGGTGGGCTGAGCATTTCAGTGATGTCCTAAACAATGTGGTTAATTCTACTCCCATTGTTTGCAATGATGATAGATGCATTGTTGGCTTTAATGTTGGCCCTATAACACAATCTGAAGTTAGTTTGGTTATTTCTAAACTTAAACTTCATAAATCCTCAGGGGTGGATGAAATTACTACGGAAATGCTTAGAGCTGGGAATGTTTCAGTTACCATTTGGATGACTGAAATTTTGAATAACTTTTATGATAAAGGCATGGTTCCTAAAGATTTTACCAGAGCTATTATTATCCCTATTTTCAAAACAGGTGATCGCAGTTCTTGTGATAACTATAGGGGTATCAGCCTACTCTCTGTTCCAGGTAAAGTTCTTTCCATGCTTGTGCTTAATAGAATTAGGAATCTGGTTGACAGGCAATTGCGTGATGAGCAATGTGGATTCAAAAGTGGTAGGGGATGTGTAGATCAGATATTTTCACTTAGGCAGATTCTTGAGAAATATTTAGAGTTTCAGAAACCTTTGGTTGCTAGCTTTCTTGATTTCAAAAAGGCTTTCGACTCTGTTGATCATCATAATTTGTGGTTGATTGTGAAATCATATGGTATACCAGACAAGTTAGTTAACCTAATGAAAGCTCTCTATAATAACACTGAGTCATATGTGAGAGTTGGTAAGTCTTGTAGCAATTGGTTTAGCATTACTTCTGGTGTTTGACAAGGGTGCATTTTGTCTCCTTTTCTCTTTAGTTTGGTTGTTGATTATGTTATGCGAAATTCACTTGAAGGGAAAGCTTTTGGCCTTAAATGGGCTGGAGGTATGAAAATTTCTGATTTAGATTATGCTGATAATTTAGCCCTTTTGGCAAATGATGTTGATGAGATGAACTCTTTCATTCGAGCTGTTGATGAGACTGGTAGTACAGTAGGTTTGGTTATAAACAGAGAGAAAACTAAAGTGATGAAAATTGGTCAGGCAGGTTGTGATTTAGTTAATCTGAATGGTTGCAGTCTTGAGCAGGTGTCACAGTTTAATTACCTTGGGAGATACGTAACTGATACTGGCGATGTGCGGCATGAGATTAACAGACGAATAGGTATTGCTGCCGGGACTTTTAAGAATCTATGGAGATTGTGGAGAAATAGGTGTATACACCTAAAGACTAAAATTAGACTGCATAATAGTTTGGTTCTTTCTAAGGTTAGTTATGGTAGTGAAACTTGGACGCTGTGTAAACAATGTGTATTAGGTGGTTTAATTTTGTAACTAATGATGAGGTTAGGCAAAGGAGTCTGCAACCTCCTTTAAGCAGCATATTGTGCAGAGAGAGACTCTGCTGGTTTGGCCATGTTGCCCTATGGATAATTATAGATTGGCGAATAGGGTTATGAACAGTGTGCCTAGAGGCCTCAGAAGGAGGGGGAGACCTAGGATGCGGTGGGCAGACAATGTCAAACAGGACCTTGTTAGAACTGGTGTACAGTGGCCGGATGCAGCAGATGTAGCTCAGGACAGATATGCTTGGAGAATTAAACTGCGCAGTCTGGTTGGACCTCCGTAGCCCATGGCTGTTTGAGGATGATGATGATGTTAGAGTCGTTTAACCTAAGAGGCCTCTGATGTAGATTTGGATTATGAATTTGTTAAAAAGATCAAATTTTCAAAATGCATAGTTTTGAAAAAACTGAAAATTTTAAATTGTGAAAAAAAAAGGGATGTGGGCATATATATAAAAAATTAAAACTGAATCATGTTGTATATTATACTCCATAGAAACATAGTACAAAATTAGGAGAACGGTCATTTCTTTGACAACGAGAAGAAAAATTGAAATTGTACCAATGTTATCGTTAATGATAACACTTCAGGGACCACACTGATGCTGTTGCACCTGCAAACTAGGTGGGGAGGCTATCGATATGCTTTGCTGCTTGTACTCAAATGCGATTTTATAACTCCAACTATCATTCGGCTGCTACTTTTCGTTGCATACAAAATATTTGGTTTTGAATTTATTTTAAAGTGCGATTTGTTGAACATAGTATTTTTTTTACAGGTAAAAAAGTTATCTGGTGGAACCAACAGATGCATCTACGTCTTCAGGCTGCAATTCCAAGACATTTTAAGCATAAGAGTCACAAATTTGTTTCCCCCTTTTAAAGTAGCAGCTAGGCAAGCTGTATGCTCTTTCTGTTACAAGGCTTTCCATGATAAAAGTGCAATGAACAGACATGTAGCTAAAAGAGTTTGTTTAGGAATGACTTATAACAGTGCTCTAGAAACTGAAGATTTAAAGCCATCAGTTGAAATGCTTGATGAGATTATTGCTAGTGATAGTAAAAAGAAAACTAAGCAGCATATAAACATGTTGCTATTGCAAGAAATTGTTGAAAGGTAAAAGGGGTGTAAGGAAGCATTTGGATTTTTATGGCTATCCTAAGGCTAATGTAAAGCAAATTCTCTAATGTATATAATTTTGAAACTCCTGTAGTCATTAGTCATATGTGAAATATTTGCATGATTAGAATTTTTAATATTTGGTTAGGCAATGTTTACAGAAAAAACTTGGTTCCTGACAAATCAGTTAATCGTGATTTATGATAGGTCACAATATAATGAGTTTAAAGGATGGTGACCAGATTTCGATTGATAAAAAACTGGAACAGGTTATTAAATGTTCCAACTTCAGTTTGAAAATTGAAAATTTTAAAAACTACCTTCTTCCTTTATGTCCCTTAAAAAGTATAAAATAAAACTAAAACTTATCAATGGTGACTGCATCACTGGTTTACCAGTGGTGCAAATTGGTAACACCATTAGTGTTACTAATTGTGCAACCATCACTGAATTAGTAATCACTTTAAAGGAAGATAGGGTTCTGGCAATCAACACCCTATCTTCCTTTGAAGTGAATATGAACTGAATGATTGATTGCACTATCGATATACTTTAGTTTTATTTTCTACTTTTCAGAAAGCATAGGGGAAGATAGGTGTTTTTAATAACAAAGAAAAAATATAAAAAAAATTAAAAAATTTAAAAACTATCTTCTGAGGCCCTAAGCTATGTCAAGTTTTAGAAGCCCCAAAAATTTGAAATATGTATTTAATATTCTGACTGAAGGATCATTAAAAATTAACATAAAACTGGTGTGGTGAAAACATTCATTATATTTTATAACTAATATTACAAATTCCCAACTGCAACACAGTAAAACTTAAAATGCACTATTTGAGGCTCCTCAGTTGTGAGGCCCTAAGCTGTAGCTTAGTTAGCTTATGAATGAGTCCGGCCATGTATAGTTGTGAGTAGACAGCCAAAGAAATGACCATACTCAAAATTTTGTACATTTCTATGGGGTATAATGTGCAACATATATTAGTTTCGTTTTTTTACATACAGGCCCACATCACTTTTTTTCACAATTCAAAATTTTCAGTTTTTTTATTTTATTTTTTTCAAAACTAATTCCAAATCTACGTCCGAACACCAAGTTTGATGTTTTCATCTACCATAGAAGCAAAGATAAAATCGAAAAACATTTAGTCATAATCGCAATTTGTGCATTTTCCCCTTAGTTAGCGCGATTGGCTGCTGATCTAAGGGACCTGGGTTTGAGCCCCGGGTAAGGCATGGATGTAAGTGTCGTTTTTCTGCTGAGGTCCTGCCAGCCTCTCAGATCTTCTACTGTGGCATATAAACTGACAGGCTCCTGTCAGACCTCTGTGGCAAGCAGCTGCTTGAGGGGGTATTTATTTATTAAATGACTATAACACTTTACAAAAAATTTTTTCTCAAAATATTTTGGATAATTAGACATCTTATCTGTACTAATATTTACGCCAAAGTTCACTGAAATCTGTGATGGATGGTGAACTGGCCTGGTTCAATTGACTTGGACATATTGTTTTACTAAAAAGCTTTTTAAGAGAAAAATGCAAAACAAAGAAGGTGAAGCACCAAGTAAAATTTTAGATAAAACAAACCAAAATATGATTTAAGTAATTATAGAAAACTTTTTTCCCTCAGTGGAAACTGAACTAGCAGCCAAATGGCAAGATGCAAAATGATTTATATTCTTGAACTAATGCATAACGATATAGGATTATTAAGCTTTCAGACATAACTTTTGCAAAGGGCAACAGAAAGCACTATGTCCACAAATACTGACTTTGAAAACTGTATATTACTTAAGACCAGGGTGTGCTACCAGAGAATTAACAAACGAGGATTATCAGTTGCTTTCACAATGGTCTCACTAAATGAAAACAAAAAAGTTTGGGGCAAAAACGAACTCGTGTAGTTTTTTATGTCTAATAAGAGCTATTTTTTACAATTATGCATTTCTTAGCTCAGTTTTTAATAAAGTATTATTACACATTTTTAATAAAAAGTAAATAATTTTAAATTAAATACTTTTGATTTTACAGGCTAAATAACCAGCAAAAATTTAGCACTGAATTTTGTGAGTCCAATTGAGTCTCACACCTACGACTAAGTAGAAGTTCTCTACCTTTCATAAGCCACATCAGAGGGAGAACTGACCAGCCAGCAACTTTTACTACAACCAAAAGAGCAAAGATTATATAGAGATGTGTGTGTGTGTGGGGGGGGGGGGGGATCCTGCTTTTACTTACATTAAAAATGATGAGGCCATTGGTTTTAAGGACAGGTGCACTAGTGTGACATTAATCAATTAATAACTAATGAAAAATATATATCAGACAGGAAAAATCTTCCTATTTTTGAAAGTGCCAGAAAATTTTCACTATGCCAGAAAATTTACTCATCATTGGTGGAGTGCATTTCCCCAGCCTTGCAACACATAACCATACATAAAGAATTCTCAAGCAGCATAGGCTACAGAGGTTCAACCAGACTGTGCAATTTAGTTCTCCAAACATGTCTGTCCTGAGCTGCAGCTGCTGCATTTGGCCACAATTGGCCAATTCTAATGAAATCTGTTTGGCACTGTCTGCCAACTACATCTTAGCTTTCCCTTTTTTTCTGAGGCCTTTAGGCACACTGTCCATAAGCTATTTACTTAAAATAACTTAAAGTTCTCTTTCATTGAGTAATAAAATTTTGAAGTTTATCCTTCAAACTATTTGTATATTAAAAAGTTTTTAGGAGCAAACTCAGCTTTTTGAAACAAGGACAGCATTCTGTCTTCAGTGAAGTGGCACTATATGGTGACATTAGAGCTGTTAAGGACTTCTTTCCACATGTCAAGAAGGGTAATTCCAGTGTCTTGGTTGCAGGTGGGGTCATTATTTCAATATCCTCGTGGACGATGGTTCCATAATAAGTGGATGCATATGCTAGCAATGTGGCACACTCCCAGTCTATGGTGGCTGTATGTTGTATTGCCAGCACCTAACCACTGTTACTGCCAAACTGGCAATACAAATACAATTGCCATAGACTGGGAGCATGCCACACTGGAACCAATGTCCACAAGGAAATTGAAATAATTACCTTGCCCATCTCCACCTGCAACAGAGACACAAATCACCCTTCAGCAGATATGGAAAGAATTTCTTAAGAGCCCTAACATTAACAAATAGTGTCGCTTCCCTGAAGACAAACACTGTCCTTGCACCGAAAAGCTTCTGAGTTTGCTCCTAAAAACTTTTCAATATGTAACAAGAGTTGAAATTTTATTGTTCACTGACAGAAAACTTTAAATTTTTTAATTATTTTCTGAGCAAGGTCTTTTTGTGTTTTTATGCTATTCATTAATCTATAATGTTTTGCATAAGGGTAACACAGCTAAACCAACCATCCAGCTAAAGCAATGTAGTCTTTCTCTGCACAATATGCTACTCAAAGGTAGTTGTGACACCCTCACCTAACCTTATCATTACCCATAAGGTCAAACTAACAAATGCCCATAATACTGCATAAACAGCTAGAATCAAAGGCTTCAAGTTTCCTGTTAACTTGTTTAAAAAGAATCCACATTTTGCTACTATTACTTTAGAAAGGACCAAACTACTGTGTAGCCTAATTGTAGCTTTTAGATGTATACACTAATTTTTCTGTACTCACCATTGATTCTTAGAAGTCTCAGCAGCAATTCCTATTCTTCCGTTTATTTCATGCTGCACATCACCAGTATCTATTACATATATGGAATATTAAATTTTTGTAAAACATGGATGAAAACTACTTATATAACACACTTATAATTCCTCATTAGGTGCATTAACTAATAAACCATACTTAATTATAAATGACTACAAACCTATGACCTAAATTACTGAAACCTAGTAAAGCAGAAGCTCCTTTAATTTGCTCACCTGTAATATTAATTCATTCCAACTCAAAAAATATTAATAGCACATTTTATAAAACTTTTAGATATTTTTTACCCAAAACCTAATATATGATGAATGCCCAAATTCATACACAATTTCAAACCCCAAATTCAAAAAATATATAAAAAAATTTAATCTGTTTTAAGAGTCTACTATGAGGTTAAAATAAAATTATACAAAGACAGCTGTTTTGAATTTCAAAGCGAGTAGAAAAGTTTGAGATTTAGTATTTATTTAGTGTTTTTTTTTTGTGGGGGAGGGGCCTCTTTAGTATGTTCCTGTGACAATATACGATAACGGATGCTTTATATTTTAACCAGTACTTTCAATAACATTTTTTACCTTAAAACTAAAAACTCTTGCTCTTCCTGATGCACTCATTTGTTACTTTGGAACATATTTAAATTTTTACTACTAGGCTGGCACAGCGTAGCCTCCATAACTATATACCAATACTATATTCCATAACTATAATTTCAATTTGCCGGCGTCGCCACTGAACAACACTTGGCAACCCGTAAACAGGTTTTTACCGCAAGAGGGCAGTAGCTACGGTTGAGAGTTAGAGGCTTTATATAGGTAGAGGTTGGCCATCTCAAAAATGGACGCCATGTTTTGTCGTAGCTCGGATTGTTTAGCGTGCATAGCTGAATGATATTGCAGGGTACTAATGGATTCCGGAAAAGGGTGGGTAATATTTCATACAGATTTCAATGTTCATGACTAGAAGCACTTTATAAAACATCTAAAAAAGGAACGCACACCACCGCATCTACGCACACCAGCCACTGAATTAGAGACCTTTATACAGATGTATGTAACGTCACTTGCGCAGCGTAAATGCAAAATACGTGGTCACGTGCATCACTGCATGATCCAGGCAACTATTTTAGATTGCTGTTGGTCAGTAATCATCAGTAGTGTTGATAACACAGGAAAAAACAAAGGATCTTTCTGGGTTCAATAAAGGGCTTACTCTAGGTGGCTGCAGCGATGATTTTAAAAACAGCATAGCTGACTAGTTTCGAAAAAGGTGAAATATCTCGGGTTTTTAATCAGTGGAAAAGTAACCCACATTGCTTGTCTAAGAAGCGTAAGTGTGGCACAACGACAATCTGTCAGGAATGAGATCACCGTCGTCTAAGAATACCTGTACAGAGAAACAGGACTTCCTTTGTGCAGCAATTGATCATAGCAATCAATGACTGTTTCCGACCCATTACTCAGTGAACTATGCACAGGGAATTGAAGAGGATCAGTATTAGCAGTCCTATGCTTATACGGAAACCACCGATTTATGTGAAGAACTCGAAAGTTCGTCTACTGTAGTGTCAGGAACACCATGACTGGATACTAGAAAAAAGTCATGTAGTCCTACGAGTCGTGGTTCATCTTGTTCTGTACCGATGGTAAGCAGAGTTTTGTGGGATCTGCATGAAGCAATGGATCCAGCTTGCCTTTAAACACAACTCAAGGTTCTGTAGGCGGTGTCATGGTGTGTGGCACATTCTGTTGGTACAGAATGGGTCCCCCGATATTACTGGAAGTTCGGATGTCCTCCAAGGATTTTCTGAATATTGTCACCGATCAACTCTATCCTGAATGAAATGACTTTTTATCCAGCAGGTGACAGCTGTTTTATGAACGACAATGCTACTGTCTATCACACTTGACAGCAGTGGTTCAGCGCCTTTCACCATCTTCCCTGGCTACCACGAAGCTCATATCTGAACCCCATTGAGAATGTATGGGACGCGTTAGAAAACAGATCTCGGAGCAAAGTCCTCTTCCATCGAATCTGAGCCAGTTAAAGACTGTCTGGTGAACGCCTGGTATGCTGGAGATGTAAAGGCACTTCAACACCTTGTGGAATCTATGCCGAACCTCATACGTGCTGTAATTCGGGCTAAAGGAGGTCCAACTCGGTATTGAATAAAGGTTTCTAATTCAGTGGTCAGTGTGTGTAGTTTTCTATCGATATCCATGGGGGGGGGGGGGGCGGTAATTGAATTGGAACACCATGTAATGTTTGAATTCCAGTAGTTCTAATTTCGTTTATTATTATCATTGTTACTGCAGTAGTTATTATTCTTTTAAATATTCCTATTATCCCATCGATTATTTGTAGGGATGAATGCAAAAAAAAAAAAAAAAAAAAAAAAAAAATCTGAAGCCAGGTGACTGAAGTAAACAAAAAAAAGTCGTTCCAGCATATTTTGTTCCAAAATTGTTCTCTAAATTGGTCAATATAATATATAGTCTTTTATCTTCCTTTCTTGTGGTCATTTAAAAAAATCTAATAAAATTGTCAATACGTTTTTATTTTTTTTTTCGATTCCTTTCGGTTATCAAAATTTTCCGAAGGGGCCTGGCCCTTGTCACCTAGATATGGCCATGTGTGTGATATTTTTAATCTTTCAACATTATAATGTCTTACAAAACTATTTTAACAATTATTTTAAGCTTGTAAATATATGTTTAACTCTTAAATACATATTTATTTTAGTGTATTGTATAACTGTCTTGCATTCCTGAAGAAAGGAATTATTAAAAGGCGCTGTGTAATTTCTTTAATCCATCATTTGATAAACAACATTTAAGATGTAGAAATTGCCTCTTAGATAGAGTTGGCACGAGAAAATAAAAGATATTATTGTAGGGCTGAATTACAAATGGTATTCTGATATTCGACAAACAGTGAAGAGGTAGTAATTCAGTAGAACAGACAGATTGGTCTTGTATGTTCTGTAGAAAAGTGTTATTGATTTATGTATAATTGTAGTTAGTTTGTTTATAAGTTATTTCATCCATACCATTGTAATTTATTTAAAAATACCCTTTCTTTTGAAACTTACGCTCAGTGCCTATCCATATCCATTTTTTTTAATTTGCAATCCAGTCACATTGGTGGTCGTTCACAAATAATGCTAGATGCTGTGCAATTGTTCTATTGAATCTTTCAACCATACCATCCGACCGAGGATGTAAGGGAGTTGTTCTTGTATAACTTCAAAGATAACATCTAGTGGAAAGATGAAATACCTGGTTATTAATGGAACACTAGTATATGCTGGAGTTTCAATAATAAAATTTGCAACTAGTCAGCTGGGATGACTTGAGAATTTGCATTACATCCTGTGAGTTAAGAGATTCTGCAAGCATCGATCGATCAAAGGATGGAGGATTATATCTCATCAAAGATACGTCGATTGGCGATACCGTGTTATGCCAATGTTTCGAGCATAAAGTGCAACCCATGATTTTAACATAGAAAAATTTAGGTCGAGCCATTCCTTTTCGTATGAATAAACGAAAATAAATGAAATGCTTCCGAAAACGTAGAAATTCAAGATTAAAACAATAATAACTGTACATTGGAGAAATTTTTTCCACAAAAACATTTATTAAATTTAAGATTAAATTTTAAGGAAAAAAAAATTACTTAATTTTTTGTTGTGCATGATATTATTCAACATTTTTTAATTATTTTCTATAGTGAGGGGGAGGGGAGCACTACCCCAGTTGTTTCCCCTACTGATGTGCATGAGTTCATTCATTTCATCTACTGATGTGTGTGAGAGTTCATTCATTTTATCTACTGATGTGCATGAGAGTGATGTGCACAGATTAGGTATGGGCATAATCCTAGTTTCTCTTAGTTTGACTCAGTAGTACACCAGGCTTGCAATCTGCACTTTTCAGGTTTGACCTTAGAGTTGCACCTGGGCCAGGGTCGAGATTTATCTCTGCAAGAAACCTCACCCTGCCCTCGGTCAGAAATGGGACACCATGCACATGTTAAAGAACATAATGCATAGCCCTGACAGCAGGCTACCATCTCTCTCCTAACAGCTGTCCAGTGGGTTCCTCCCCTAACTCTTCTCCAAACCGTTGGGGTCCTTGTGACCTGGCCATTTTGTCCACTATAGGCAAAAATGTGTTACTCAGAGGTAAACAACCCAACTCTTCCAACATCTACATTTACTCTATTCTCACTTCTGAAAGGGAAATATTAGGGGTGGAAAATGCATATACCTAAAAATTTCAATACCAGTATTAATGCTGGTGAATGTCCATCACATGATTCACATTCAACCAACTCACCCACGGACTGTTACAGAAAATTCATTTGAATATATTTGCTTTAGTCAATAGGTAAGTAACCATTCACTGCTATGATGGAAAATCCATGTAATTTACCCAAGACTGCCCTTTTGCTTAGTTACTAAGTATATTGCTCTCTCAGCTGCATTTGTTTACTGCTTCAGATAACACGTTCGATCCAAAGAAGGGGAAGCCTTGTCTAAGTGAAATGCAACTCTCCCTATGGAGGAACATCAAAAGTCTGATTTGGTAAAAGTGATGTTTTTATTTATTATTTTACTATACAAATTTATACTTTACCAAATTATTAAAGTCAGGTTAAAACTGGGTTCATTATCCAAAGATGGCCAATTTGAAAATGAATTTCAAGGTATGTCATTTCAAAATACACTTTTGTATGTGTGTGTGTAGAAACATTCACAATGAATCTCCGGCAGTTTTTTGTGCATATGAATTGAAAAAAGAAAAAAATTTTGCGTCTTCAGTGGTTTCAAATTAAGTACTGTGCTTTTGTTTTAGTTTTTGTTTAACAAAAACTGAAACACTTGTTTAACATTCTGAAATCTTCCTTTTTTCATTTCTGAAAAAATATGAACCTTATATAGTATGTGAATGCGGTCTGCAAAATAAAAGTGAATCATTAATTACAATTTAAGGAGTTAATAGAGCATCTCATACCTTTCTGTGTAATTTAATGCCGATCCTTCTCAAAAGAAATCACAAATACAGAACTTAAAAAATTACGAATAAAATATGTTAAAAGACAAGAAAAAAAATATATTTTTTTACTTTTTATTCGAAATAAGAACCACAGAATATGTTTTAATTATATACAAATAAAATAAAACAATAAACAATTCTAAAACTTTTAAGAATATACTATATGGTTAATATCATCAGAATAAATGTATAACCAGAGTAATAACATTCTCTTGCATTGAGTAAAGTTGATTGCTTAAGAGAGCACAGCATCATTTTTCAACACATCAGGAATGAATACCTATGAAAACAGAAAAAAAATAGCATTAAGTGATGAAAACAGCTTTAAATTAAAATATATAATTTGAACAAATTATTTTAACAGCAAGAATAGAGTAATATTGCAAAAAATAAAATCTAAATAATCAAAGCTTTGCTATGTAATGGGTTAAATTCTAAAAAAAAAAATCACCAAAATTCGTACTTGAATGCAAATATAGCATTTGTAGAAGTACTTTGTCAAAACAGGTTAATCTCCCTAAAGATTAAGAAATTTAGGAATTCTGAATTAGAATAACAATGACACTGCATCAACAGCATTGATATTTTTCCCTTTTATCTCTTCTCTCCTGAGCATTTTCAAGACCAAATGAAACCAAATAACCAAAATTTGCTTTAGAATATAACAAAAAGGATGTAACTGGCAAGGTCGACACCTCTCACATTTATGGGGGGGGGGGGGGGGGGGGGGGGGGGGGGGGGGTCCTGAAGAACCCCCCCCCCCCAGGAGACCCTCGTGCTCCATCTGCATGACACTACATGAGTAGCAATGAGAGCCTGGAAGTATAATATAAGAGTTCGTCTCAGGGGAGACTAGTAGAAACTTGGAGTGTGGGTGGCGTTAGAGGAGGTATGGAGCACAGCCCAGCTAGAAAAGTTAGGAAGTAGAAGAGCGAAAGCAGCTTTGGTCTCAAAAGAGCGAGTCCCAGAGTTGACAGATGAACAACACAGATCCCTCAGGTATGCTCTGACATGGGCACTCCTAATGGATACTGTGGTCGTCCCTCCTGCTACTTCTCTGACTTGGACACTCCTAATGGATACTGTGGTCGTCCCTCCTGCTACCTCTCTGACTTGGACACTTCCGAGTTCATTAGCGAACCCTTCTGTTATCAGGCATCAGAGGATGTAATGCCAGACATCTGCATCTGGAGCCCCACAGCCGCAGTAATTGTGGGCAGAGATCTTAAAACGTTCCAGATACGCTGGGAAGTACCCATTCCTGTCAGTACCTGCATGAGATAGTGGTTTGAGGACATCAAGGATAGACTGACCCTTTGTAAGAATGTCTTCGTTTGAAGACCATTCTCAGTCATGTCCCAGAGCCTCTGCCACTCTTCCATAACCTGTCTACCTAGTACTAACTTCAGGGTATTTTTTGAAGTTTTAACTGTGGGCTAGTTGGTCTGCCTGCTCATTCCCTTCATGATGTAGTTAACTCACAAAACAATGGCAATACTGTAATTTGCAACCCTGTACAGCAAGTCAGGTGATTACTTATTATTTTGAAGGTATATTAAAGAGAATATTTTAGTGCTTTAAAATGATGGGCAAATGCACTGACATATTTTGAAAATATATTTGGGAGATTTTATTTTTTTTTTTCAAGGTTAAAAAAAGGTAAAAAAATACCTTCTCAAGCAGCTGCTTGCCACAGAAATCTGACAGGACTTCAGCAGAAAGATGACACATACATCCATGCCTTACCTGGGGCTTGAACCCAGGTCCCTTAGACAAGTAAATATTTAAAAAAGGGGCAACCAGTTTATTTACTATTTTTAAGTAAATAAAAATTAATAATATCATTGCTTAGAATTCACTAAATGTTTCAAAGACATTAAAAATAATAATAATAAATAAATAAAAATTTAATATTGAAATGTTTTCAAATTGAAAAATATATACAGTTTTTTTAATATTTTAAAGTTACATGCAGCACATGTTTCTACAAAACTGCCAATGTCTTTTGGCAATTGTCTGACATGAAAGAGATTCTATGGTGGACTGAGGACAATCCAGGCACAAACATGCAAGCTGTTGCATGTAGCCTTGGTGTGAACCACACCCTCTTGTGGAGAGCATTGCACAAGCAACAATTACATCTGTTTCATCATCAGAAAGTGCAGACATTGCAACATCAGGATTACCCTCTTTGTGTGGAATTCTTGCGCTGGTTTCTGCAGCAGACCATGGTGCAGCCTGATTTTCTGGCTCATGTGCTCTTCTCAGATGAGGACTCTTTCACATGTGAGGGTGTTTAAAGTGCACAATTCTCATGTTTGGGAGCACGAAAATCCAAAATGCCACAATGGCACATGGTTATCAACAACGGTTCACCATCAATGTTTGGGTTGGTATCGTCCATTACATTTTGATTGGGCCATACCTGCTGCCTCCCTGACTCAATGGGCAGATTTATCGGGTATTTCTTGAAGAAACATTGCCGAGACTGCTGGAAGATGTTCCCATGGCTATTTGCAGACAAATATGGTTTTAACATGATGGGGCACCAGCACACTTCAGCAATGATGTGCGGAATTATCTGAACGTCACTTTTGGGGGCCAATGGATAGGATGGAGTGGATCCATTGCCTGGCCACCAAGATTTCTTCCTCTGGGGACACATGAAGAACCTCATGTATGAGACTCCCATTGACTCAGATGAAGACCTTGTTGCAAGAATCACTGTCGCCACTGAAACTGTTCAAGAAATTCTGGGAATCTTTCAACATATATGGCAATCAATGCTTTGACACTGTCATGCATGCAATGCTGTTGTCAGTTTCAACTTTGAGCACCTTTTTTAAATAAACATGTTGTTCACACTTGTTGCCATTCATTTATGTACCAGCTCCACTGATATTTCTGTCAGTGCCCTCTAGCACTGAAGGGTTACATCAGCAGACACACATTCACAGACGAAAAAGGTTTGTCTTGGTGTTCCCTATCTCCCAGTGAAATTTGTAGAGAGTTTTGAAACACCCTGTATATAGCATATTATATGATGTGCTGTATATATATATACACACAAACACACATTATGGATGTATTGCCATTTAAATATTCTAATTTGTTATCCTTAATAAGTATAATTACTCATGGTTTCATATCAATTTTTGTTGCAATTTGTGCTGTGTTAAATGTTAAATAAATAAAACTAAGTGAATATTTTTTGGGGTTGTACATAAAGGGAAAGAGTATTCCCCAAATCTCCTCCTTACATGTGCCTCTGGGCAAATGATAGTTTTTAATAGCCATTTCAAGTTACATGTGGTACAAGTTTCTACAAAACTGCCAATGTCTTTTAACCATTTTGTGTAATAAGTAAAAGAGCACTGGTATGCTTTTAAATGTATACGCTTGTAGCCATGAGGACTATGCAAAGAGGTACCAATGTTAGTAAGTAATTAGAGCATATCTTACCAAAATGAATTAAAATTCTGCACTAGATACAAAGAATATTAGCCATAAAAACAATTTGGTTGGTTGTAGTTTGCAGCTTTATGGTGCATTGGCAACTTAGGCCATAATGTGCCAAACAAGGTGTAAAAGAACAAATGTAAAAAACACAAAGGTCATGCAAACAACAAAAGTTAAAATGCAAAGACAAAACAATGAAACACAAAATATATGTTCATTATAAGAGCAAAGGTGGGTTATTTGGGGTTATATGGTGCAGTGGCAACTTAGGACATAATGCACCAAACAAAAGATAAAATAAAGGATAAAATATATGAAAATCCACACTGTGATTTAAAACAGCAAAAAACAAAAACACATACATGGTAAAAGGTAACCTAACAACAAATGAGCGTATAAGTAAAATGTAAAACAATGATAGAAATCATAAAAACAATGTCATGCCTCTAGTGACAGGATTATTGTACGAGGTTTTTGAAGTGGATTTACGTTGATATTGGTAGAATACAATGGTATGTCTTTGCCTTCAATCATCATACCAGCTGAGATGTGAAATGGATTCTGAACAGTGCTATTCCTTTATCTATACTGCTTTTCATCAGCTCTTTGGGTCCTTATATAGTGAAATGTTGTATATAACGTTCCCTTGATAAACCATTTAAAACTTTCTATTAACGTTACTGCTTTGTTATCCATAACTTTATATAGAGAAAGTGTGCAGGAAGATCTGTGGCACACCCTAACCAGTGTATAGAAAGAAAAAGTAAATGCTGCTATAATTTAAAAGATGATAAATTTCTTATTTGTTGTCGTTGAATCTAAAATACATAAATAAACATATAAATAAATAAATTATTAATTTCATATGTGAATTGATATTTGATGAACTTAGCATTTTAAAGAATGCACTTTTGGTACCTCTGCACAAGGAATATCTTCATCAGCTGCCTGTGCTTCTGAAATTTCTACAGAATGTCCAGATAAGAGGCTCTCTCTTCTTTTCAACCTCCTTTTTTCAAGTATTTGCTGTAGCAATCATAAACTGTAATTTTACTTTAGAATTCTTAATTTTATCATAAATATTAGTAAAAAGTTAATTGCATTCCACATATCAAACATTAATGCAAATAAATAACCATGCACAGTAAACAGAGGACATTCAAAAAGTTCTTGACATGTGACTGTAGACTTGCACTCATTCCTACAAAGTTAACAAGCTACGACTTATTGAAAGCTTATCTACACTTATCATTCATTACATGTTAAAAACAAAGGCCTTATCGTCAGGCATGGAGTGGTAAGGTGTGCTGAGTACTGTACTGACCTGGACCCTTAGTGTCAAGGGCCCATGTGACCTCATAGGAGCAGGATATTTTTTAATAATTGTTTTACAGAAATTCCACAGAATTGGGGAAAATCTATTTTAAGCTTAGTGTATGATCTCTCAAAAGGAATAAGTACTGAATTCTTGAAAAAGAAACTAAATTTTTTATTGGAGCATGGGCCCCACTGCTGCAGTTGCATCCCTGGAAAAAAAAAAGTGCCAGTCCACCCGTGTGTAATATCATTTTTCTCTTTGCTGGTGGCACATAAAATCTTGTCTGTAAAATCTGTGCTTTGTTACTATAAAGCCAACTAAAGACAGGGAAAAATTTTTCATTTTCACAAGGATGCAGTGTTGGGCAATAAAAAATTCATGCCAATTTATAAACAAGAATATGGGTATCATGCCTTTTCCTATGGCATTGTTATGGAATGGATGTGCAAATTCAGAGAAGGATGGCAGAGCTTCAAAGACATCCCTCATGCAGGAAGACTGAAGGAAGCCATGAAGGAGAGAACCATTGGTGCTGTTCATGAACTCATTAAGGAAAACCCACCATCACAGTTCAGGTAATAAGTTTAGATATAAGTGTAGCAATTGGCAGTATGAAAAAAAAAATCAACATTTAAAGTTCCAAAAGAGCTGTGCCAAATGGATATCCCCACAAACTGACAACAAAACAGCAAGCAAGGGCTGGGTCAACTCATGCAAGATGATGCTGGCAATGTTTAAACCTAGTGGCCCCAAATAGTTAACAGACATTGTCACAAGTGATGAGACGTGGTTTTATTACTTTATAACTCCCTGAAATATCGACAACTATGTTTGGGTTACAGAAAGTGAACTTTGTCCCCAAACCCTTTGAGAAGACTTTTGCTCAAGGAAGAGGATGTTCACAATTTTTTTCAATTCCCAAGGAGTGGTAGCCTGGACACCTTACCTGAAAAACTGATTATAAATGGCCAATACTACACCAATATTGTCTTACCCAAAAAGGTTAAGGAGATGAAGGAGATGGAGCAGAGTCCAACAAACAGGCATGTCAAGGGTTCTCCATCTTCCCAACAATGCCGGTGCTCACAAAACCCAGCAAGTTAGAGCCTACCTGGAGCAGGAAAAATTAAACAGCTATCTCATCTTGCATATTCACTCAGTCTTGCACCATGTGATTTTTGTCTGTTTCCAAAAATTAAAAAGGAACTTGCTGGAAAGCCTTTTTCAATGGTGCAAGACCTTGCAAAATGCATTCATTCAGAGTTGCGGAGTATTCCCCCAACAAGAGTGCCACCAAGCATTCCAGAATTGCTGTAGACATCTGAAACTTTGCATTGAAGTTGGAGGGAGTACTTTGTAGGACAGTAAAAGTTTTGTTGAGTAAGTGCAATGGTTTTGTTCTGCAGATGCATGTTAAGAACTTTTTGAACACCCCTTGTATTTCTAAAGATTTTGTGTTAAAATTTTCAATGGATTCCCTGATGGTCAGCTATAATCAAAACAGATGAAAGTACAATGTTAGAAACTACAATTTGTATTAACAATTACAGATCTTATTCCTATTTGTTGACCCTGTCATTGTGCTTTTCCTTTTTAGCTTATGTCAGCACTCTGATAACTGTGGCTACAGTTATTCTGGTTGGAAGGGTTGTTTCTCAAAGAAATGCAAGAAATTAAGTAATTGAGCTCTGACATTTTGGGGGTGGCTCGGTTGGTAGTGTGCCAGTCTTGTAGCCTGCAGTTCCCAAGTTGAGTCTCACCTGGGCCAGAGTTGATATTTATCCTTGCAACCCCCTCCCCCCACCACCACCTTGTCCTTGGTCAATAAAAGGGGCACTGATGGGCTCGGAAAGTCTGCCATCCATTGGATGGGATGTTAATGGGTCATTCCATGTGTGGGAGAGCCATAACCTGTGAACATTAGAGAACATGCTAGATGACATTGACTGGAGGATACCATCTGTCTCCTAACAGCTGTCCAGTGGGTCCCCTCGACCTCAATCTTTTCTGAGCTCTCAGGGTTCTTGTGACCTGGCTATTTAGGCCATTGTGTGCAAAAAAAAAGTGCCACTCAGAGGTAAATCAATTCAACAAATCTGACATTTTGAGAATTATAATCAATAAAATTTTACTACATGATTTCCCAAGAACAGCCAGCAACCCCTAAATACATAGACATAGGTTTATAGGGGGCACCCACACACTTTGAAAAGGTTACACATGTTTTTTTACAGATTTTTTTAATGTGAAAGGTTACTTAAGAAAGTAAACTTTATTTTTGTGAATGCATATAATTTTTTGAAACACATGGCCTATAGCAATAGTGTTTGGGACTGTACCATGATAAAAAGGAAAACTACAATAAATAAATTGTAAGAGCCATTTTTTTTTTCAAAAACTGCTGTTACAAGTATCACTAATCATTATATATTGTACAGCTATAAGGTGGAAAACCTTTGCTTCATTACAGTCCACATCATAGGAAAACTGGGTTGTATGGAAATATCCCAAAGTATGAAATTTCAACTCAATAACTTGCAACATTCAGATGTTAGAGGCTCACAGAGATGAACAGATCGACTGGTGCAGCAGATTAACGAAACCGTTTTTCACATTCATGGAAATATACTACTAATAATAATACTAATAATTCTTGAAATATAAATTAATAAAAAAAACTAATGCGTTTAGTATTTTTACAGTGTACATCACACAGAATCAGCCCCGGATCTAGAATAAAAAATTGAGGGGAGAGGGGTGGTGGTCAAGAAACACAAATGAGATGGAAAAACGTAGGGGGAAGAGAAGAGACTAGATTTCCAATGCAATATAACATTCCCACCTCCATTTTATAGATTGCTATAAAATTCTTTAAAAATGCAAGAAATATAAATAAGTTTAATATTTTTTTTGCCTCTGTTACCCTTATTAGCATTCTGAAGGGGGGAGGGGGATGCCCCCCACCAAGACCCAGCCCTGCATGAAACATCATTAGTCTGCAATATTCAAAGCAACAGGAAGTTATTAATAATTAAGCACAATTTACTAGGTTTTTAATTTGATCAATGAAATGATTTTTTTCCTTTATTAAAGAAAATCAATAATAACAAACACTTCAATATTGCAGGAAAAAAATGAATTAAATACAACCAAATATTGTTTAAAATAAATATTTATGAGTGGGTTAGAAATTAAATTTATCTCCAGTCATGTCTTCTTAACCATTAAAGTGCCTAATGAAAAACTCTCTTTTTTAGTTTTACTGTTGTTGTTTTTCTTAAATCAGGCTTAAGTAGACTTCATTTTAATTTTATTCTAATTTTATTATTCAGAATGAAATGCTCTTTCATTTCTTATGTAACATGACTTACATATATATATATACAGTTGAACTTGATTATAACAAGCACCAAGGGACCGACAAAATTTCATTATAACCATTATTCACTATATCAGTGATGAATTTAATCTAACTCCTATTTATTTTAATTCTGAATATCTTGATAAAAAGATAGATTCAAAAAACAAAGAGAGAAAATGATATAATTACGTACCTACATATTATTTGTATTAATATGGTTGTGTAAACTACAGTACTTAATATTAAATACAACTGATTTGTCTGTAATTTTAAAACTATACACTTAATACTAAATGCAATTTATTTGTCCATAATTAAAAACAACACTAATTAATAATAAACACGATTTAAATTAGTCTTTTTATTTATGAATTTTAAAATTGCTCTTTGTTTTAAAGATTTTACTTTGATATTTCTTAAATTTCCCCTTAGAACAGTCAATGTGTCAAAAGTCTCATTATTTATCATAGTTCCTTCAAAAAAATTGATTAATGTGTCCATTGCACCTTGAGTGTGGGAAATTGTTGGCACTGATTTTGATTCACTTTCACTTGTCATCATATCATCATCACAGTCATCATCTTTTTTCCCAACTATCCGAGCAATTAAGAATGTTTGCGTATTTCCATAGTTACCAAAATTTGTATGGTATATCCATGTAGTATGCTCGTTATAAAAGTGAGCAATTGTATCAGAATATGCTTAAATTAAAATTATTATGGCTTTTTGCTCATTACAGCCATGATCTTGTTATTTCCATGCTCATTACAACCAAGTTTGATTGTATATCTGTCAATCAGTGCAGAATAAAGTTCTAAAGTTCAATTATTTTTCTGTTGATAAATGTTTAAAATTATCTCACCTACAGTTGCATGTAGTGTGAGGAAACTGTGACACTTTAAGGGTTAAATACCTTATTCATGTTATCTTCTGAATTTGACACCCTATTAACGTAACATGAGTCTGCTCCTAATAAAGTGACTATTCAGTTTATATATATATTTTATCTGTTTTTCAGAGGCTTACATTAATATAAATGGTCAAAAATTAATAAGGTACAGTTACTGTAATATACTTTATTTTCCCCACAGAAAAAGGCTAACATTCTAAATAAAACTCAAATATGATATCAGTACCTTTTTAATGTGTGGCATAGTCAACCAATATAGACAGATAGAGGAAGGCATGTATAACTGAACTAGAAATGTTGTAATAGTAAATACAAAGCCAAGGAAATACACCAAACTAATGATGTCAGCCCCTAAAATGAGAAATATTAGTTCAAATATGGTCTTATATACAAAGAGATTAAGCATACAGTTCAAAACAAGAAATTTTTTAAACTAAAAAACACAAATTAAAAAAGTTTTTTATGGTTTACACAGTTTATATACACTACAGGAAATAAAAAATGCAACATGTGCAACAAGTTATGCAAATATGACGAAATTTAGGGAGACGGTAGTATGTGTAAATGCATGGAAATTATTAGGTTTGCAGAATGATCAAAATGATTGGACATATGTGAGCTGACATTACAGGTGTGGAGCAGTCAAACATATATTATAAAGGCAACCAAAGCTCCCTGGGTGACAAAACATTGTGGAAATTGTTCTAAACTGCTAAAGATGCTCTTATGCAGAAGTCAGCAGCCATTCCAACAATTAACAGACTTTGAGTATGGAAGAATCATAAGATAAGGTTGGCCGCAATCCCAGCACCATCACATACCTATGGTGCCAGTGGGTTCAAGGATCCAGCACACATCAACAAGGATCAGGAAGATGATGTATGACCATGGAGCAACAGGACCGCCATTTGCAACACATGGCATTGCGTGACAGATTTGCGACTACAATGCAACTGCAAAGGGACTGACAACAGGTAACACATCGAATACCCACCAGGCGGATCATAAAAAACAGGCTTTTACAGCTTTCATTGTGAGCCTATCATCTGGAACTGTGTTTTCCCCTCACATCTGCCCACATGCAAGCACATCTTCAGTGGTGTTGCCTCAGACAGAACTGGAACGAACAAGAGTGGAGAATCATGGTGTTTAGTGACAAATCTCGTTTTTGTCTTGGTCAGCACGATGGTAGAGAGTGTGTTTGCCATCATCCAGGGGAAAGGAACTACACTCAGTGTGTGCAACATTGTCACATAGCTCCAGCACCTGATGTCTTGGTGTGGGGTGCCATTAGTCAGGCATCTTGGTCAGAACTGGTCATCATAAGGGGATCTCTAACTGCCCAATGATATGTTACCAACATTTTTCAGCCAGTGGCTGTCACATATGTTCAGCAGCACAGAACTTTTTACCAGCAAGATAATGCCCATTCCCACACAGCACACATTAGTCTGCAGTATCTACATGAGCAAAACGTTCAGGTACGACCATGGCCATCATGCTCACTGGACCTTTCACCTATTGAAAAAGTCTGGGACATGATGGGCTAACAGCTCCAACACCCAAGAGGTGTGCCAACCACTGTTGCGGAAATGGAAATAGACTTTGTGCTATTTGGCATTCTATCCTTCAGGAGAACATTACAGAACTGTATGATAGCCTTCCCCACCATGCTCATGAATACATCGCTGTGCAGAGCGGTTCAATATCATACCAATTATACCACTTCATATTTTTTTTTATAATGTTATCAATCGCACATCTCAGTGTATGCTAACATCTGCCTGCATTTCAATAAAATGGCATTAATCCTTCTAGGTGTTGCATATTTTTTCATGCAGTGTATTTATATAGCTAATATATATTATAAGCTAATCCCATTAAATTATCTTTAGTTAAAAAAATATTTTTTACACTATATCACTGTATCAATTATATCTCCTGGAGAGCACCAGTATATGTGTGGTACATATGTCTGTTGATTCCAATAAGAATTGGTTGTGTTTAAATTTATGATTCAATTTCCTCCTAATGTTTAGAAATTTACATGCTACCAGCTTGATACTCATTACTAGTGAGTTCATATCATATATTTATATGCTGTTTTTTCAAGTTTAAATAATACTTTTAACACTATACCACAGTATCAGTTATATCTCCAGGAAAAACCCCAGTGCATGCTTGATATATACAAGATTCATACAAGAAGATACGAAGCAAAAGATTGACAACATGTTAACAGGCTTAAAATGCAAAATAAATTATGAGAGACCCTATAACAAGTTATTGGCACAACTAGTGTCTTTAAAAATGATGACAATTTACCATATCCTCTGCAAAAACAAGGTAACCCAGCTAAAATGTGGACACACCTCATATGTTTCTCAAACTAAAAATACACAAACTTGAGGTACTTTTCTGACCATTGAAGGCCATCTACAATGCCTACACAATAAAATTAGATGCATGCTGCTCAAATTTTTACAGCAATAATACCCTAATAGCCAATATATCATTACCAACTCTAAGAAGGCACATAAAAACCTTTCAAAACTAGTAATAACTCTTAAGCACAAAATGACATCCTTGGACATCACAGCATTGTATTCAAACACACCAGTTGAATACAGCATAAAATTAATATGGAAGAAAATAGAGCAAGACCCATCTCTAACAAGCCATTTGGGGCCAATCAGTCAAGTATCTGTTGAAGTATAGGAAATGGAATTGGCCACCACTCAATAATGTGATTAAGAACGTGCAAGAAATATACAGGGTGAATCTGAAAAAGTGGGCAAAACTTTACGGGGTGGTAGAACGCAGATATACGAGCAATATTCGTCATAGAATGTATGGTCGGAACGCAAGCGGTGAGAAGTTAAAAGGTAGTTTTCCACTGTCACATTTAAAGAATGAACACAAGAAGGAGAGGAGATACTTCAGAAAACATTTTATTAACAGGAATGTAATTGAGGTACATGCTCAAAGAAATTGCTCAAAAGAGCTGCCGCCAGCTGTAATGCAGGCTTCACACCTGCGGGATAGGGACCGACGCACATTTGCGAAGACACCAGGCATTTCCCGAATATCGCCGGCAACAACGGCGATCCTGGTGACTAGATCCATATCAGTTTCAATGGGACACTCGTAGATTAGGCTTTTCATATGGCCCCACACCATTTCATGGTTAGTATAACCAGCCATCCTCTCGGCAATCCACGGTAAAAAGGCTGTTGGGTGCGAGGACCGACCCTTTTATACCATTTCCAACGCCACCTAGCGGCTCGCCGTTTGCGTTCCGCCCATACTTTCTATGACGAATATTGCTAGTATAGCTGCGTTCTACCACCCCGTAAAGTTTTGCCCACTTTTTCAGATTCACCCTGTATATATATATTGGTGTCCACCTACCCACCCACCTGTTATTTATAGGAATATGCCTATTATTTGGTATGATTAGAGGCACTCTAATTTATAAGAATTTATCTATTCTACACTAAAGAATTATAAGAACAAAAATTTAGACTGAAAGAAGTAATACAAAAATATTATCTTTTTATTAACTCTTTCAGTGTCCACATCATTTGTATACGTTCACAGAATCTGAAATGAGAGGCCAAGGATATATGTATACGTTTTTGGTACAATAAAAAAAGATAGATTTTTTTAAAAATAAAAATTGCCATTGTAATTATGTATATATATCTTATAAAATATATATAATTCAGGCTTGAAAAATAATATTTTGTTTTTTAATTTAATGCATATTTTATTAAACTAGAATATAAATAATTTGATAAAGCCATCTGATTGCCATTTCTTACAAACACTAAACGGTATTGCCGATTTGCTTGTTAATTGTTCCTATTTGCTGAAGCAACCTACTGATTTAAGCCCACAAGTTTGATTTGAACTATTATCAACAATTTTTTCCTTAAATTTTCAAAAATCTCCTAAAAAATAAAAAAAAAACTGCTATTTTTAAAAACAGTAGATTTTGGAAGTAATTACTAAGTACATACTGCCATTTTTTTTTTCAGTTTCACACCTTATTCTATAATAAACCTATTTCAGTATTCCCAAATTAGTTTTTCCCAGCATTCTATGCCATTTTCCAATCCCATTTTCCCCAGGATTCTATGCATCTTTCCTACTCTTAAAATCGATTTCGGAAGTAAACACATCCTTCTTAGAAATTCTGGTTGCAGCTGCATTTAATTATGTTATGGCTCACTGAGGAAAACAAGAGACAGATGGCTGACACATGCTATCTCCATTCCATGTGCTATAAGTGGCTCCCATATTGTTATGGTCCAGCATATTGGATATCCTTTGTAAAGTTAGTATTTACTTTTTATATTTAAACCTTAGTTTTTATTTCAGTAGATTTATTTCCCGAAATTAGCAATCTTTTGGCTGATCGATAAATATTGATTTTTCACAGTTATGCTGCATTGGATTGCTAGCTATAACTTGTTACTGTGGATATTTTAATATCGCATTTGGCTACATGTTAATTTTTATTATTTATTACTTTTCCAGTAAAACTTCGATCTAGTATCATTTTCTGAAAATAATGGGGTCTTGGACATGGAAGCAAATTCATTTCTGTAGATTTATTTCCATTAGTTAGCGATCTTTGGGTTGGTTGATTTATCGTCTTTCTGAGTTATGCTAGATCGGAGGTCAGCTTAAAAGTTGTTGTGGATATTTTATTTAACATCCCATTTGGTTACATGTAATTTTTCTTTTATTATTTCTCGTTTTTTTAGTAAAAAAACTTTGAGCTTGTACCATTTTCTGAAAATGAATGTCTTAGATACGGAAGCAAAATAAGACTTCCTAAGACTTCCTTGCTACGGAAATCAGCCATCATGTGGGAGGGCAATTTTGGGAAGCTCTGCTAAACGCATTGTGAAAGTTTCACTCCACCCCCCTCCTCTTGAAAAATATAATTTTTGTTTTTAATTATGAGTTTTTATGTTTATATTGAATGATTTTAAAAACAACCCCCCCCCCCCTCCCTCCTCAGTACCTGGATGTGCCACAGACAATATAACGCAATATAAATATACACAGACGACTTAATGCTGTTTTTTTTTTGCTTTGGTGCACAAACCTTTCTGCACTTAGCCAAGATCGCCAAACTTCAATACCCAAAGAAAAAATTCATAATGTTAAGTAAAAAAAAAGCAGCCAAGGAAATTTTTTTCTATTTCATAACCAGTTCAGAAAATTCCATGAATGTGAGAAATCACTTTGTATAACATTTGGCTGTGTTTAAAATAAACGATACTGAAAAGAATCATTAAATTAATTATTCTTCTTTTTCACCATATCACATTGAAAAAGGCTTATTAAAATCAATATGTTTGTAAATTTGTTTCAATTATTTTCATAAAATTCGTAATTAAATTCTGTTTAATTTGATATATAACATAACCTATTTCTGTTGGTTGGTTATTTAAAAAAAATTCTAAAATTGACTTGTTTGTCTGATTCAGAACAATTAGCTAAAAGCCTGGAATTTTCTCAAAGTATGGTATGGAGAAAAAAAAATTACAAAATGGGACCAATTTTCTTGCTTCAAGTAAATATTAATTTTTTTGTTATTCAGAAATAAATAGCCTTTCTAATCATGTGCATTTCAATCATTTCTGTCTATTAGTTTTTTTTAAATAAAATTTTATTTGTGTTGCCAGATGCATTTTTTATTACACGACTCTTATAAAAGCTCTATTAAAATAAAACTGGTCATCTTTTTTTGTTAAATATTACATTTTAAAAAAATCCAGAATTAAATGCTGATAAATTTGGGATATAACATGCCATAATCCTTTTCATTAGCTATTTGGCAAAAAAAGTTCTGAAGTTAATTTTTTTTGGCTGAGCATAGGGAGAAAATAACTTGGCTTCTGGATGGAAACCAGTTTTTCAGGCTGGGTACTGGAAGGGTTAATTAAAAAAAAGTTGCTTTTTTTAATGCTTAAAGTTTCAAAAACAACTTTTTAAATAATACTGGGTTATAGTTTTATGCCTTTAGAAGACTGAATTTTGCAAGATAAATGAAGAAATCTGTAGGCTTCATACAATAACCATATTTATATAATTATAAAAATGCTTACTATTTACTATGACATTTAGTTATAACTCAGAACATTTTTCCACTTATTGCTGCACAGTACAAATAGTAAAACAGAGATTACGAGAGGGAGGTTTTTTTTTGTACTGTACAGCTATAAGGTGGACTACCTTTGCATTACTATAAAAGCAAATCAAATGAATTTATAAACAATAAAAAAAAGCTTACTATGTTCATACCATTTCTGATGAAACTAGATAAGAATAAAGTTAGCTGCTGAACAACAAGACACAGAATAATTATATTGATTGCTGTAGTATGGACGGCCTTGCTTAGTTTCACAGGAGTGTACACAAAGTACATATTGTATCGATCAACATAATGCTTGAAAAACAGATAGAATAAACCTATTTATAGGGGAAAACAATAGAGAAAAGAATAAAAATCATGTAACTGCATATAATTTCGCATTTAAAATATTCTATATATGCAATTTCAACAATATAACTACAAATGATGGCTTCCTTCATGCAAAATTATTCATTAGAACCTTCTTTTTTTATATTATATTATTAAAAGCATTGGACCTTTTGGTGTGCTATCCTTAATGTGCATATAGTTCTAGGGGCATAATTTTGCCATTGTACAAAATGTTAAAGTAGCAATGCAGAAATTTAAATAGCTGAAAATTGTTAGAGATGACCAAACCAGACCTGAACCATATGATCAAATAATTGCATGTTTATATAAGGTGAAATACAAATATAAACACATAAATACAAAAAACTTGTTAGCTGCCATTTAATCAGTCATTAAAACATTTTTTTTGTTCAACAATTGGCATAAAAAATCTGATATGTTGGTCATTGTTGAATGTCAATCTCCAGTAAAAGAAGGATAACATGCCATTTAAAACATTTAATAAAATTCTATATAACACTGTAAGTTTAGCACTTAGTGTACAGATGGATAGTTCTGCTAGAATTCTTATACATTGACAGAATGCTGAGTTTCATGAGAGAAAACTGTTTTCTCAACAAATTCAGCATCCTATCACTTAAATATTTAAGAAAAAATACTAGATATATCCTGATAACAATTCAAGTGATAGCTGAAGAAACTGAGTTTCACTGAGAGAGGGTTCTGAAGCCATGACCTCCAGAAAACATTTTATATGCTGTAGCAGCAATTATTGAGGTTGATTATGTTACATGGATCTGTTTTCAGAGGCCTATAGAACATTACATACTTTTATGCCAGCATCAATCATGCTTGATCTGATGTCCTGTTGTGTAACAATTGCCCTACAAAGTTACCTTCTACTATAGTAGGTTTGAGAAGTATTGTTATATCTAATCGGTCCAATTACTCTTTATCGTCTTTCCATAATCCATCAACTGTCCATGGTTACCCAGAGCCCATTTCAAGGTCCAAATGCTCAAAAGTCCAATGGCTGAAACATTCAGTGACTTCACAGGAATGTCCTCAAATGGTATAATATGGATTCTGGTTTCCTCTGCCATCCATTGAAGATATGTGTTTATTAGACATTGAGGTATGAATCAAAGCTTTGTCTTGATGCAACTATATGGTTTTGACATTCATACAAGACAGGAAATTTGTCCAGGTATACTGGCTTCAGGATGTTTGATAATAGAGGGAGTTCATTTTGACATTCTTTTCAACCCTATAGATTTGCAACTTTCCACTACAGCTGTACTCAGAAATGATCATGAAACCTATCGGATGGTTTCATGATCATTCCCTGTAGCATTTTTGGAACATACTGACTGGAACTTGTTGCAGTTGTCTAGGAAGATATGTCCCTCATCCATTGTGGCCATATTTTCTACTTCTCACCTACCAGGAAATGTTCATACAGCTTGCAACAATTGGAACACCATTCCAAGCAATTGGCAAAACAGCAATTTGTGGGCACGGGACATGTATGTTTTAAGCAAAGACTGTCTTAAATGATATTGTGGACAGTTGACTTGGACAACTTCATGGCATTGGCAACCATTCCCTGGGTTGGGCTGGGTTGTTTTACCTCTGAGCGGCACCTCTTTTTGCACAGAATGGGCTAAATGGCCAGTCACAAGGACTCTGACGGCTCAGATAAGGTTGGGGGAGGAGACCCACTGGAAGTGTTGGGAGAGATGGTAGACTCCCATTCAAGGTCATCCAGCATGTTCTTGAACGCACACAGGGTATGGCTCTCCTGCCCCTGGGACGATGGCTTAATGTTCCATCCAACGGATGACATCTTTTTCAAGCCCATCGGTGTCCTCTACTGACAGAGGGCAGGGAGTTTCATGAAGATAAATCTCAACGCTGACCCATTCCCTGGGTTGCAAAGCTTTGTCCACTGACAATTGTCTGGAGACTTTGATAGAATCTGGTGTGCAGCTGGGTGCTCTATGCTTTTTTCATGTACCTGCAACCATTTCCAGGGGGTCCATCTCCTATGTGCTGCTAACTGCACTTTTCAAAATTTGTCGCTTTTCAGTGCCATATCACACATTTCATGCTCACAAAACAGTAGGCATATAAATATTGTACCACACATATTGCCACAATTTATTCATCATGGGTTGCACTGCAGTGAGGTATATTAGCATATGAAATACATGCCATGTAACATAATCAATCTCAGTAAATAACATGGAATCAAACATAATTCAATTGAGTTATGTTAGATATATCAAAATAATATTTATACATATATATATAGGTAAATACCATATGAAGGAACCAGAGGAGCTGCATATATGGCTTACCACATGGAGGAACCAAAGGAGTTGGGACAGCAAATATAATAATTACAGCAACATTCAGAAGGAAGTAAGCATACTGCACACCAAACTCAAAGTCCCACAAAACTGCCTGAAAGTAAAATACACACACACATATATATATTCTACAGAGAATGTTATCCTTGTATATAAATTGATTGAAAATGAAACTGACAGTTTATCATTAAAATATTTTGTTGTTATTTTTATATCAGTGCAGTATTTCTTTCGAATTTATGATGTTGCTCTTTAAAAACATGAAAAATGTCAAAACAGCATTTTTTGTGCACACATTTAAATGCAGAATTAATTTAAAAATTGAGTTGTAATGGGAGTGGGACTTGAAATTGCAAACTTTTGATAATACATCAGCTACTCTTTCCATTGGAGCTATTCACCTACAGTTAGCCCCTCAAGTAACATTACCCTTTAGAACTTAGTTCTGATTTCTATAGGAATTGTCAGGCTCACAATCTGCAGTTCCCAGGTTTGAGCCCAAATGTGCCTGCACTAAGATACTGTTTATTGAGCCCCCACTCTGCCCTAAGTGACAAAGGGGATACTGACAGACTTGGTAAGTCTGCAATTAGTCAGATGGAACATTAAGCTACATTAGCAGATGGACATAAGATGGGACATTAATTATCCCCATGTGCAGAACAGCCATACTCTTTGCACTTGAACCCTTCAAGTGTCAGGTTGCTCACAGTGCATGCAACTGCGGCTAAGATATTTTAAAACTTTTTTCAGAAGAAAAACAACTAAACTTTAGAATTTTATCCTGCAGTAAATAACAGACATATATCATCATGTTACATACCAAATGAAAGAATATTTTATTCTGAATAAAATAGCAGACAATTAAAAGGACCTTCTTGCTCAGAAATTAATTAAAAATAACTTAAAATTTTCTGTCATTGAGCAATAAAATTTTAAAGTTTATCCTTCAAACTATTTGCATATTAAAAGTTTTTAGGAGAAAACTCAGAAGCAAGGACAGCACTCAGTGTTCAGTGAAGTGACACTATGTGGTGATGTTAGGGCTGTTTAGAGCTTCTTTCCACATGTCGTGAAGGGTGATTCTAGTGTCTTGGTTGCAGGTGGGGACAGGCGAGGTATTATTTCAATAGCCTTGCAGACTATGGTTCCATAGCAATGCAAGTGTGGATGCACATGCAACCAGTGTGGTGTGCTTCCAGTCTATTGTTACACCATGTTCCCCTCCCCCCCAGAAATGGAGCCACCTTGTTGAGGGGGGGGGGGGGGGGGGCTTGAGGGCCTAAATGAAGTCAAAGGCTATGCTGATCAGATTGGGCAATGGTTGGACAAGCTAAGATGGAAAGGCCGGACTAAGAGCTCCCGTCACGAGAGCCGAGGCAACTTGGATTGTATATCCTTGTTTGTGGTGGTCTGGGACATAGATTAAATTTAGGTTTAACCGATGGATGAGCTTTACTCCTAAAGTACTGTTTGCCATTAGGTAGTCAGTGATGAGCTGTATCTATATGGTACTGTTTTGCCCCTGACCATAGATAGTGGTGAATATGGCATTTCCCTATACTGGTAGTGCTTTAGGCAGAATTAGTGGGTCTTGTCATCATATATATTTACCTGTTGCACAGTGTTGTACTGCTAGCTAGGCAGTGACTGTCATTAGCTTGTTTTGGCTGTTTGAGGCTCTGTTTGATGCATCTGTTTGATGCTCTGTGAACCTCTCTTGTAAAGAATGTATGGTTTTTCTGATGCAGTAGACAATGGAATTATCCAGCAAATGTAGGGGAAATTGAAATATGCATGATTTTTAAAGTAGGCTAAATTTGTCTCCGTCACTTTTTATAATTTTCTTCAAGATTTGGAGCTGGGCAGAAAATAATCTTGATATTTTGAGTTCTGAGTAATTTGCAGACTGATTTGCATAGAACAGGAATATAAGAAATAGGTTCAGCAAAGGTTGCATGTTCTGGGTCATGATTTGGTAGGAGAGCCAAATCTCTTCTGTTTTCATTTCTATATTTATTGATTAGCTTTTCTATTTTTGTTGGATCCGAAAGCCTACCATTCCATTGCTCCATTCAAGCATTCATTCCATTGCTCCATTCAAGCAACTGCTCATTTGAAGATACAGTGAAGGCCCTATGGGTGAGGAAATGGAAGGCTGCAATTTTGTATGCCCATGGGGTGCATGAGTCTGCACATATGACGTAGGGGACGTAGGTAGGCTTTCGATGTACTGATGTCGTCAAGCCTCCTGCATCATCTTTTTGGATGAGAACATCTAAATATGGGATGGTACTGCTATTTTCCTCTTCCTTCGTAAAGCGTATTGTAGTATATATACTGTTGGCAGAGTCAATGAGACAGTTTAATTGCTACCATTCCTGTTAACTACATATGATACTGCAAACACAGGCAAACACATAAAATTTTGTGAATCAACTTACTTTCCTAATTGATACATTCTCAGCCTTTGAGCAAGAGAGGCAAGTTAGGAGGGCATACATTGCCAGTTCAGGAAATCTGATTAGTTCATCAACAGTTCCAATAAAGCCAGCTTGTATAAGGTAAGTTGCAAAAAAAGCTCCATTATCAGGAAGAAATACACATCTAAAAATGAAAGTCAAAATTTAAACAATGCATTGAATACACATAATATTTAGTTTTGTTTGGCCAATAAAAAAAAGCAATTTTTAGAAATTATTGGCAACTCTGTTTATTGCCCAACTAATCTCATTATCAATAGCTTGAAAAAGAGACATATTCACATATGCATACAACTCAAGCAGCTATATAGTTCAAACAAATTGCACAATTGTGTTCTCCAAAATCAGCTATCAAGAGCAACAAGTAGTAATCTTAACATTTCAGGACAATGTTGGTAAGGTTCTGTTTGACATTATCCACATATTTTATTCTTGACTTGCACTTTTTCTCAATTTTTTTTCACTTTATTAATAATTAAAATGCTAACATATAACAGATATATCCTTGAAGGCAAACCAAAGCTACGAGAGAAAAAAGGCTAAAAAGAAATGGTGCAAGTGTTGAAAAATAAGAAGAAAATCAATGATAGTGGACAGGTTTCTTGGCACTAGATCTTGAAGAGTTTAAATTAATGATCCTACACTGCATGAAAAAAAAAAAGAAAAAAAATAACCATTGGAAAAAGAAGGAAAGTTTAAGCTAAAGTATTAAAAACAGAGATTGTCATTTTCCATGCTGTGTTTGGTGAATAAGCTGTCAACCAAGAAATTGTGTAGCAATGGAAATATTTTTTCCCTCTTATTAAGCAGTATAAACCCATAACAATTAGCAATTGCAACAATAGACTAATGGCTATTCCACTGAGCACTATCAGGACAAAAAAAAAAACTTCTGAAAAGAAAAATGTGTTATTAGTAAACATCACACAAATATATAAATATAAATAAACATCACACATATACAAAAATACACATCAGTTATGATAAAAATATAAAATAAAATATATATTTTATTTATATGTTATTAATGTGTATATACACAAATATAAATAAACATCACACATATACAAAAATATGTGTTATTAGTAAACATCACAAAGAATTTTGCTGTTTTTCTCTGAGGTTCCTTCCTGAGGAACGTTCAAAGAAAAATTTTGTATTTTTTTGTAAATTGAAATGCTATGGTTACAACAACCCTTTACTTTGCATACATTACTGCTATTTTTACCTTTGGTAATATGGCTGAGTGTAAAATATATGTACATTGCTAAATACAAAAAATGTTGCTTACAATGGTACAACAACATTAAAATATAATTAGATGATGATGATGATGATTGTTCTTTGACTAGTGTATATTTTCATAAGTGTATATTATTATATCTACACTTACGATATTAGTGTAGAGTATTAGATATATGCCTGTTACATTAGACATATATCTAATGCACATCTAATTAAAATCTTAGTAATCATTATATTCTCATTATAAAGTATTAGATATATATCATGGGTTTCTGTTATAAAGAAATTTTACTGTAATTGTCATTATGTAAATACAATAATCAAACAAAAAAATTCCATGTTATATCATTGAAAGGTAACTTTGATATACACAGTCGTATCAGAATCATATGACCACCTACCATAGTATATGTATGGTAGGTGGTCATATTCTGATACGACTGTGTATATGTATGTCATTAATAACCTGAAATAACACTTTTGTGGCTGTTTTTTGTTTTTTTGTGTCTATGAATTTCAACAGTGAAATTAATGTCACTTTAAAATGTCCTGTGGCCAAATGGTTAGTGTGCTCGGCTACTGGTTAAAGGGACCTGGGTTTGAGCCCCCGGTAAAGCATAGATATATGTGTTGTTTATCTGCTGAGGTCTAACCTTCCTTACAGACCTTCAACTATGACATATAAACTGACAGGCTCCTGTCAGACCTCTGTGGCAAGCAGCTGCTTGAGGGAATTTTTTATTATTAAAATTTAGACTTCCATTAAATGGAAATGCTGTTTTGTCCCATGGGTTTGGAAGTTTCGTTAATTTGTCATTATGTAAACATACAGTCAACACATAAAATTTCATAATTTGATGTTACATCAATGGGAAGCTAAATTTGGAGCTTCATAACTTCCAAAAGAAGCAAAATATACTAATAAATAATTTTAGAGTAAAATGTTATTAGAAATGAATTAAAAATTTACAAAAACTCTATCTAAATCTTCAGCCATCCCATGGCCAAGTGGTTAACATATTTGTCTACTGATCAAAGGGACCTGGATTCGACCCCCAGGTAAGGCATGGATGTTTGTGTTGTCTTTCTACTGAGGTCTCGCCTTCCTCACAGACCTTCTACTATGGCATATTAAACTGACAGGCTCCTGTCAGACCTCTGTAGCAAGCAGCTGCTGAGGGGATATTTTTATTTATTATTATTATCTAGAGTTTCAATTTCAACAATATTCAAAATGCTGTTGGAGATAAAAATCTATATTAAGTCTAAATTTTCAATTTCAATAATATTCCTTCATTACCCCTTAGTGTGTTGCAGTCCAAAGAATTGCTTTCATCTTTCCCATTCTAGTAGTCACAGACCGAAGCTTCGCTCCTGTAGTACAAGATTGTGAAAAAATGTTTTTGAATAGAAATCTGATTTTTTTCAACTGTTTCTAATTAAATATCAAAAATAACATTTAAATCTATGATACTAAAACCCATAACAATTATTTTTATGTTGATTCTGCTTGAAAAAATTATGATAAAGTTTAAAAATAATTCTACTTGAGTCTACAATGAATGTGTGAGCATGCTCAGTCACCATAAACAACATCAAGTAGTGCTGATTCAGTTCATGCCTTTGTACCACTGTGCCATGCTTAGATTATTGATTGGTTGTGTTTCCCGCTCTTTTCTGCTTTTTTTAGTTCTACTAGAGTTGTAATACTTTCTAAACTTTTAATATAAGGATACTGATTTTTTTTTACTACCGAAAATTGAGTCATCTGGGAACTATGCACATCAGCTTTCGATCAATATTTTTGCAGACTTTCAATTTTAAAGATATTTTTTATTTACTTTAATGCTTCTAAAATTATTTTTTATTGCTTCTCAAATTCTTCAAACTTTCAACATGAAGAGAGTTAAAACAACACTATCCTAACTTCAATGCAGCCACAATATCATCTGTATCTGCCAAATTTCCATTCAAAAGTTGATGGTGACAAATGATATCCCATGTCACAGGAAAGAGTGCCTAAATTGGTACAGATATGTTAGATGGACTCAAGACCAATGCAAATGTGTGCTGCTTAAAGTCAAGATGTGATATCCAGAGTGATTCAAGACACACACTTATTTGGATAGAGCCAAGAATTTGTCCTCATTCTTGAAATATTATTAAAAGAAACACCTACAATAGGATGGTATATGGTTTGGATAAGCATTTTTTAAGATGGGTATACCAACTTCTACTGTTTTCAGGGGCACTTTGACTTTTTAGAGATAAATAGATGACATGCTGGACTCTTATTTAAGTCATTAAGAGATTGCAGATTGCAGGAAGAAATTTCATCTCGCATGATGGAAACAACCAATTTCATTGAGCTAAACTGGTTATTTAAATTATTAATTTTTAAAATAATTATATTATATTTTAAAACAATTAGAAATTTATTAAATGGTTAGTTAATAGTTAATACCATTGTATGGAGAGGTCAACTTGATTTTACAATCTCAATCTTCTACAGCAAGCCTGGCCAACCCATGGCTCGTGAGCCTTATGTAGTTCATTGCAAAACAACTTGATGCTCATGAAACAAATAATCAATATACTGAATTTGGCTCATGTTTCCCATTTTTTTTACCAACATTTTTAGGTGCATAACTAAATGATTTTTCTAATTCAAAATACTCATTGAAATGTATATTTTTGTTTTTTAATTCAGATACATTTTTGATCCCTTAAAAATATATATATATATATTCAATCCATTACTTATTAGAAATACTCTGAAGAGCCAAAACATTATGACCAGCGCATCTTTATGCAAATCGAAGCAACTGCAGGTAAACAATGTCGCGTGTGAAGGCCATGAAATGGTATAAATAACACCTGATACTGAGCTCTGTTATCAATGTTATTCTTGTTCTTCAGATGGGAAAGGCAGCAGACTTAAGTGAGTTTGACAAAGGCCAAATTGTAATGGCCAGATGACTGTGTCAGAGCATTTCCGATACAGCAAGGCTTGTGGGTTGATCACAGTCAGTCATAGTTAGTACCTCCAAAAAGTGGTCCAAGGAAAGAAAAACCACAAACCAACGCAAGGTGTGGGCTGACCATGGCTCATTGATGCTAGAGGTGAGCGAAGGCTATCCTGTATGGTATGAGTCAATATAAGGGATACTGTGGTACAACTTGCCTATAATCTGAATACTTGTGACAGGAGTAATGTGTCACACCAAGCATACACTGAAGCCTGCTAAAAATGGGGCTGTCTGACTTAAAAAAAAAAAATGGGGCCTGAAAATGGGGCCGCAGGCTACTCCAAGTGCCCTTGCTAACCTCGGTTCACCATCGAAAGCACCTACAATGGGCACATGAGCATCAAAACTAGACGTTGAATGATTGGAAGAAGGTCATCCGGTCCAATGAATCTCATTTCCTGTTGTACCATATGGATGGCTGGGTACATGGGTGTCATTTACCTGGGGAAGTGTTGGCACCAGGATGCACCATGGGATGAAAACAAGCCGGTGGAGGAAGTGTAATGCTTTGGGCAATGTTCTGCTGGGAAACCCTGGGTCCAGTCATTTAGGTGCAGGAAACCATGACATCTATCACCTACCTAAACATCATTGCAGACCAGGTACATCCTTTCCTGACAATGACATTCCCTTCAAGTAGTGCCTTCTTTCAGCAGGATAATGCGCCATGCCACACTGCTCAGATTGTTCGAGAAACATAAAAAATACTTCCAGGTATTGCCCTGGCCTCCAAATTCCCCAGACATCAATCCAATCAAACATCTGTGGTTTGTGTTGGAACAGCATATCCAATCTTCAGTGGCTCAACCACGTAACTTACAAGAGTTAAAGGATCTGCTGGTAAAGTGTTGGTACCAGGTACCACAAGATACCTTTAGAAATCTTGTAGTGTCCATGCCTCGCTGGGTAAGAACTATTTTGGCAGCATATGGAGGACCAACATCATATTAGGCAGGTGGTCATAGTGTTTTGGTTCTTTAGTGTATATGCTTTTGTTTCTAAGCAGAGGATTTTTCCTGCAACTTTTTAAAAATATAATTTTTGTTCTAGTGGCTCTTTGCTAAGTTTGGGTTGGAAAACTCTTACTATATGGCATATGTGGGGATGTTCTAGGTAAATGTATTGCTACCTTCTCCCCAATCTCTCCAAAAGCTTATAGCTTATACTCTAGTGAACTAGTGGGCATTACTTCACCAGAGATTTTTGGCAGATCATCATTGTGAATCTTGTACTGTACTGTGGTGGGGAGGAGGTTTCCACCTATTGACCATCATTTGAGATTTCATCCAAGATCTGAACCATTTGTTGCCATTAGTAATTTCTATGTATTTATGTGCATTTATTTTCTGACTACCAATTGACAGCAGTCATTAAATATCATTCCTTCACAAGTTTTCAGTCACTTATTTCAACAAATTTTGGAGATAATGTTGCTTAAGTTTTGAAAAACAGTGTATATTAAAAAAGTATGTTTATTAATTGCATTTTATCTCTGAAGTTGAATCATCTTGTCAATTTATTATTTATCCTACAAATAAAACTTGTCTTCCTATAAAAATTTTAATTCACAATACTATTTACAGCTATTTAATAAAATATATTTGGTTTTTCGATATATTAACTTACTCCCATCGAAATCTTTCTTCTCCTACTGTTGTAGCTTTTCTTATAAATGCATTGGCACTGCAAAAATTACATTTCAATTTATTTTAGGCAATTTAGTAATAGCAAATTAAGCAATTAACACAAATCTGTAGTGCATGCAAAAAGTAGCCAACAAATTTATTCATGAAACTAAAATTATTTGTATTAAAAAAACTGTGAGAAAAACACACATACAGAATGCTGAGTTTATTCAGAATTTTTATTCCAAAGAAACCAGAACACCACAAACATAAAGAACAATAAAAACCTGGAAATTCCAGGAGCTTAGGATTAGTTTAAATAATAATTAAAAAAAAATGATGAAAGGATATTTAAATTCACACTCACTTTACCCAGGTATTTGAATCTAGGATAAAAATCATAGTTGCTAGATAACTTAGTAATTATAACAATAACAATTCTATAATTTTCACATTGAAATAGCTTTAATTTCCTCAGTTTCATAAGACTTTAAAGCTTGATAGCAAACTAGTATCACCACAACCTAAGGAGCTATTCTCAAGGTAGCAGTGAAATTAACACTTTCAATTACAGCCTATGGGAACCAAGCAGTACAGATATATATTATATATTCTGTGGTGTATATTTATCAATAAAAAAAGCTACAATATTGTGTTTAAAAATATTTGACAATAGAGATTAACATGGATTACAGTTTTGCTTTTATTCTCTTTATGCATCTACACTGTTTATTATAAAGAAGGTAAAAACTGTGAACATCATGGAGTATTAAAGACATACAATGCACTAAACATGTTAGTTCAAGATACTATGTGATTAGGGAGTCTCAAAAGGTTCCTATATCCTGACAATAATTACTTATCTAAAACAGGACTGGTCAATTATATTTCCAGTGTGTTAGATTTTTTAATTTTAGTGGTTTTGCAGGTCTGAAGCGATTCAAAAAACTGGATGCAGCTTGTGAGCCATGATTTAAATAATCTTAATATAAAGCATTTGCATCAAGAACTACCAACTAAGACGGCGATTTCCAACTTTTGGGAATCAGAGTTATAGATAATTTCAGCAAAATAAAGTTCGAAAAAGTAAGCTTTTAAAACAGCATATGCATTTTATTATTTAATCATATTAAAAGAGCATATAATTTTAAAAGTAAGAATATCACTAAACCTTTAACATGTCAGAAGTTCCATGGCCCCTTCATAGGTATGTCTTTTATATTTTTCACCCAAAAGAAATATCTTCTTTAAATATCATTTTTAATTAACTCTGAAAATTTACAAATCTAAGTTCACTAATTCAAATAGCTAACAACATTGAAAAAACAGTGAAAAGCAAAAAGGAAAACATCTTGCTGTTATATAAGTCATTACTGTGATTTAATTTCACCATGTCTATTTTAATCATCTTCCTTCTAAAGCTTCAAAATTATAATCATCTACCTTCTAGAGCTTCAAAATATATTACTGATTGAACAAAATTTTGTTTACTAATTGAGAACGTTTCTTCAACTGTTGAACTTCCTTAATTTTTAAGTGTCCAGGTCATATATATACATTGATAAAATCCAAAATGAGAGGCTGAGGACGTCTGTATTTGTTTTTAGTACAACAACAAAAAAAAAATCGATTTAAAAAAAATGCTGTTTGAAAATTTTCTTATATGTATATATCATATAAAAATACATTATTTAGGTTTAAAAAATAATTAATTTCTTTTTCATTTGAAGCATATTTTATAAAGCTGGGATATAAATAATTTGTTAAATCCATCTGATAACCATTTCTTAGAAGCATATACCAATACTGCTGATCTCTGTTAATGCTACTCTATGCTGAGCAACCCCCTGATTTAAGCTCACAACTTTGATTTGAACTATTATCAACAAAATTTTTCTTAAAGCTTCAAAAATCTCCTGAAAATTAATAAAAAAAGTGCATTTTTTAAAAACAGAAGATTTTGGAAGCAATTCAGTAATAAAATATAACCAAAATAAAAATCATTTAGACAAGAAACACTTGAAATAATTAACTGAAAAAAAAAAAGAAAAAAAAAATTTGGTTGCCTTGAGTGAGATTTGACCTGTCTCCCAGAAGCATACTAAGCATCATAACCATAGACCACCAAAGACTAACCATTTTCTTCAACAGTGTGACATAAAAGCATTCCTGCATTTTTGTTGATTCGCCACTAGCACCATATATCTCAGGAATCGGGTAGCCAAGCTACCTCATTAGAATGGAAGTAATATTTGTCACTCACAGGATTTTATAAATAATTCACAAATAAAGTATCACAGGAAAATGTCCTATACAAAAGAAACACTTAAAATAATTAGCTGGGGAAAAAAAATCTAAATTGCAGCTAATTTTGGAAGTAATTACATAGTATGGACCTCCGTTGTTATTTTCCCCATTTTACACTATTTTCTGCCTTAAACCAATTTCAACATTCCTAGAATTATTTTTATCATTTGCAACATTTATTCCATCATTCTATGTGTCGTTCTGGCTCTTCAAATCAAAACTATAACTAAAATTATAAGTAACAAGAGCCTTCTTAGCCAGACAGGGTAAGAGCTTGTTATTGTGAAGCTGCCTGCAGTGTCACAGCAGAGGAACAGGTGCCATGACCTAGTTTAATTGCTCACATGTGCTGTCAAGTGGCTACATAGAAAATTATTTACAGCGAGCATATTTGGATTACATATTGGATAACATCACCATGCATCAAGTTAGTATTTAGCTTTTATATTTAAACTTCATTTTCATATCTGTTGATTCATTTTATTTCCATAAATTATTGATCTTTTGGTCAGCTGATCTACAAATAGATTATTATCGATCTTTCGGAGTTGTGCTGCATTGGCTGGCTGGATAATGAGCTATTACAGATATTTTATTTAACATTGCATTAGTTATATGTTAATTTTTCTTTTATTATTTCTTTGTTTTCCAGTAAAAAAACTATGATCTTGTATATTTTCTGAAAATGAGTAAGGTCTTGGATACATAAGCAAAAAAGGCAATTTCTTGGTATGGAAATCAGTCCTTATGTGGGAGTACAATTTCGGTGCCACTCTGATGATACAGATATTTTTATTAGTGCACTAACTTTTCAGCACTTAGGCAAGATTCCCAAAACACCTAATGAGCTGATCAAGGAATGGGTATTCAATGGCTATACAATTGCTCACACTTATTACAAACACAATGGCATTTACAAATACATGGGACTTTCACCAGATGGGTTTGCATAAGAATATTATTGATCATATATTAGTTAACAGTAAACAGCCTAGTCCCATTAGGAATACAAGGTCTTATAGGGGGGTTGCAATTGGGTCTGATCATTACCTTGCTGAAAATGCATTGTAACTTAAACTTAAGAAGTGCTGAGCTAAGGTTAAGAAAATTACCTTTAACACTGAAGTTCTGAAAGACCCTAATGTAGCCAAAGCTTACTATGATATAGGGGTTTATCAAAATAATACAAACACATACTGTTTGTGGAGAACATTTTATTAATAAGCTATAGGTCCTCCTCGGGCATTCAGAACAGATGCAATTTGACATGGAATAGACTTATACAGGGTGAATCTGAAAAAGTGGACAAAACTTTACGGGGTGGTAGAACGCAGCTATACGAGCAATATTCGTCATAGAATGTATGGTCGGAACGCAAGCGGTGAGAAGTTAAAAGGTAGTTTTCCACTGTCACATTTAAAGAATGAACACAAGAAGGAGAGGAGATACTCTGTGCCTCACTTGCATTCCCGTCCACTGCACCATACACAAAGTGCATATCCACCATTTCGTGGTTAGTATAACCAGCCATCCTCTCGGCAATCCACGGTAGAAATGCCGTTGGGTGCGAGGACCAACCCTTTTATACCATTTCCAATGCCACCTAGCGGCTCGCCGTTTACGTTCCGCCCATACTTTCTATGATGAACATTGCTTGTATATCTGCGTTCTACCACCCCGTAAAGTTTTGCCCACTTTTTCAGATTCACCCTGTACATTGCCATGCACATATGGTAATAGAATGTGGGACCATTCTTCCTGTAAAATATGGCCCAACTGTGCCAGTGATGCTGGAGGTGGAAAGTGTGATCTGACCTTGCGCTCCAGATATTCCTGCAAATGTCCAATAATATTGAGATCTGGAGATTGGGATGGCCAGGGTAGCTGCTGTACCTCATCCTCATGCTCTGCAAACCATAACTTGACACGTTTCACACAATGCATGGGTGCATTATCCACTTGAAACCAGGGCAGTCATCAGGAACAATGCCTGCAACATTGGGTGCAGGTGGTCCCCAAGAATGGATTCATATGTTGCGGAGGTGACACAATCCTGAAGAAAAAAACTAATGGCTCTAAGGAATGCCATGATATGGCACCCCACAGCATCAGGGATACACCTCCGTGCTTCACAGTAGGAACCAAACAGTCGGGTGATACGTTTCTGCAGGTTTTCACCAGACATAAACTCTACCAATGGTGGGAAACAATGTGTAGCACAATTCATCACACCAGATGACACATTGCCAGTCTTTAGCATCTCAATTTTTATGTGCTTTGCATCACCTTACATGTTTTGTTGCATTGATGTTGGTAATCAGAGGTTTGTGGATTGCAGCACAGCCATAAATACTGGTACGATGAAGTTCCCAACGAACTGTTATGACGGAAACAGGATCATTCCAACTAGTGTTCAACTCTGCTGCTATTTGTGGTGCCATGGTCTTGTGCTTCCATTGCACAATCCATGCCAACGTTCACTTATCCCTATCTGACAACTTCGTATGGCATCCACAATTTGCACTTGTTTGGAAGCAATGCCCTGTCCTTTTTGATAGGTAGTCATAATCTAGACACAGTTCCTCATGTTACACCTACTATTTCGGCTGTTCTGGTTACTGAAGCTGCTGCAAGATGCACACCAATGATCATGCCTTTTTGGAGGTCACTGAGATCTGACATTATCAACAATTACACAACAGCTGCTTCACCTGTGCTTGTGGCACTGCTACGTGAGAGTGACATCGTACTTCTCTCCTTTATATACCTCACATCACGAGTGATATCATCCCTGTGATATGCTTACAGCGCATTGCATGTACTCCAGTTGCCATTGGTGTTTTCATTATTTTGATAAACCGCTGTAGATTACTTAGTCATTATGACAATCATGGTTTGCTTACTACTGAAGTTGAGGAAGAATGGGATCATTTTAAATGTGCTCTTCTTGATACAAACAGTACTCTTTTGACTAAAAAGGAGCACAGGAGACTGCGCTCCTATTTAGTGAGGAGTTATCTGAGTAATAAGGCTTTGAAGCTTATTTCTGAAAGAATTGCAATAGCCTGAATTAACACCTACTAGTACTGACAGATGGCATTATAGAGAGCTTAATAAACATGTAAATCAGGCATGTCCAACACAAACTTAATGAAGAGCCACTAGGAAAAAAACTATGTTCTTAAAGGGCTGCAGGAAAGATTATCTATTTAAAAACAAAAATACACAGTCGTATCCATCCCATGGCCGAGTGGTTAGCGCGCTTGGCTACTGATCTACGGGACCTGGGTTCGAGCCCCGGGTAAGGCATGGATGTTCGTGTTGTTTTCTGCTGAGGTCCTGCCATCCTCTCAGATCTACTGTGGCATATAAACTGACAGGCTCCTGTCAGACCTCTGTGGCAAGCAGCTGCTTGAGGGGGTATTTATTTATTTTTTTATATATCAGAATAATATGACCACCTACCATACATAAACTATAGTAGGTGGTCATATTATTCTGATATGACTGTGTTATACATTTAAATGAGTACTTAATTTGGCAAATTCATTTGGTTATGCACCTAAAAACGTTTGGCCAAAAATATTAGAAGGAATTAGCTAGATTTAGTATATTGTTTATTTGTTTATGAGCAGCATGTTGGATGGGCCTGGTGTAAATGAGCAGTTGAATGCTAATAAGAATCTTTGGTTAAACAGATAGGTTGAAATAGATAAGGAAGCACAACAGCTGAAAACTGTGCAGACAGCAGTGAGTTAATTAATGTTTTGTATGGGAAAAAACAGACTGGCACAGAGGGATTAATGGATAAACATGATAAGGTTATTAAAAGATGAGGATTCTGCCATAGTTATATGGTTGAACATTCATTGTTCTAAACAATATGGTTAATTCTGTTCCCATTGTTTGTAATGTGAATTGATGCATTACTGGCTTTAATGTTACCCCTATATCACAATTGGAAGTTACTTTGGCTATCTTTAAATTAAAACTAAATAAATTATCAGGGATACATGAAATTACTACTACTGAAATGCTTAGAGCTGGGAATATTTCTATTGTCATATGACTGACTGAAATTTTGAATATTTTTTCATGATGGAGATGTTATTCCTAAAGTTTTACCACAGCTATTATTATTTTTATTTTTTTAAAAAGATGATTATAGTTCTTGTGATAATTATATGGGAATTAGTCTACTTTCTGTTCAAGGTAAAGTTCTTTGCATGATTGTGCTTAATAGAATTAAGAATGTGGTAAATGGACAACTGTGTGATGAGAGGTGTGGATTTGGAAGTGGTAAGGGATTTATAGATCAAATATTTTCACTTAGGCAGATTCTTGAAAAATATTTAGAGTTTGGGAAACCTGTAGTTACTAGCTTTGTAGATTTCTAAAAGGCTTTTGACTCTGCTGATCATTGTAATTTGTAGTTGATCATGAGATCATATGGTATATCCAACCAGTTAGTTAGCATTATGAAAGCTCTCTACAATAACAATGAGTCTTGTGTGAGAATTGGTAAGGCTTGTAGAAAGTGCTTTAGCATTGTTACTGGAGTCCAACAAGGATGCATTTTGTCACCTTATCTGTTTAGTTTGGTTATTATGCAGAATTCACTTCAACAGAAAGATTTTGACTTTTAAATGGTTAAAGATTTCAAAATTTCTGATTTAGTTAATCTTAATGATTTGTTGCTTTTGGCTAAATGATGCTGATGAAATGAACTCATTCTTTAGTGATGCTGGCAAGACTGGTAGTAGAGCAGGTTTGGTAATAGAGAGAAAACTAAAGGGATGAAAATTAATCAGGCAGGTTGTGGTTCAGTTATTTTGAATAGTTGCATCCTTGAGTATCTGTTTAATTATCTCATGAGCTATGCGGGTTCGATTCCCGTATGTCAGCGAAAATTTTTTCTGATAAATATTTATTGATTTATCAATGCCAAAAGAGCATCAGGTCATGCTGCGATTATCATCTATGTTTAAATCATTAATAACGCTAAATAGCGTGAACAGACTTATTTATTTCCATCTCACTCTGTGCAATATAAAGGTAATAGTTGCCACCTGAGAGCACAGATGGCGCCAATGGTTGGCCCACATTTCTCAGTGATAGAATATAGTCTTAAATAAGCGGAAAAAAGATGAGCTGGCATTAGTTCAACTGGTAAGAACACTCTGGCATGTTTCTGGAGAGATGTGGGTTCGATTCCCGTATGTCAGTGAAAATTTTTTCCGCTAAATATTTATTAAAACATTTTGCTTTAAAAGAGCTTCATTTTATTATAAAAACACTGCACTTAAATAAATATTTGCTGTACATTTATAGCACGTTATTGTACTTTTACAAAAATATGCATCAGTTTTTGTAAACAACGATTTGGACACTGCCATATTTTTATATAAAAAAATTCGGTTTACCTGGTCAGTTCTGTAGCTGGTAATATTACTACCATGATTAATAGGTAAACAAATGTTTTCATCATCATCGATATGTTTTGAGCTGATCTGAAAAATAAAATATATTTTCAAACAATATATGGAACAAATAATCTGCAGATTTTTATCATAAACTTTTTATGTGTTTTACATTCTAGATAGCATCATTTTATTAAACTCCTTTTAAAAATTTTTTATTATAACATATAATAAATTTAAAATTCTTGACCATAAAATGTCAGCAAGGAAGTTCTTTTCTAGTCAGTGGTATCATAAAATGATATTACAGGTATATATATATATATTTTGTAAGAGATTTTCAACTGTATTGCCATAGGGATTTTTATAACTTTGAAACATTATTAAAAACATTTAATGCTTTAGTAACATTATACTATTCTTGTGCTGTAATTTTTGGTGTTGTTGTTCTAATAAGTCTCAATCAGATTACAGAAACTGTGCATGTGTGATTTCCACAATAATAAATGTGAAATTACACTGTTTTCATGACCAAAATGTGACATTAGAAGAATGGTTTGAAATAATGCATAATTGCAGAGTTTCTGTGATCAACTGAGACAGGAAGAAGAATGATTTCTCTTAAAGTCACAAAATCAAGATTTTCACTTTGTAAGTTGCATTGTGTTATCATATGCCTTTTTTCATCACTTCCTATCTCCTTAGACCAGTGGTTCTCAACCTTTTATGCTTCATGTACTCCTGGAAATGTGTACTCCTTGTATAGATAGATAAAACTATAGTTATAATATAACAATGGGAATAAAATAAAACTTATATATATATATAACATATATCTAGCGACTTTTGAGCTCTCATGGCATACCCAAACAAATTTTACCACGTACCCCACGTTGAGACAACTGTCAAAGTTGGGAAGCAATACACAGTACATGAATGTGATTCAATATCTGACCTTACTATACTGATTAACTATCTGATCTTATTGTGTAAGTATTTATTAAAAATGCTTTGAAGAACTATACAAAGCCACTTAACTGTCTCTTTTTGTTCTGAATTGAGAAGCAGAATTAAAACAAGCTATGTATAATAATTTTTTCCATTTTTAAATTTTTACCTGAGCACCACCTTGTTACCTTATCGGTATTCATTTCAAAGAATATTGGCTCTACTCTTAATGATATGTACATAATTATATGTTGTCAAACTAACTTTAACTGAGGCCCAAGAAATTTAGATGGCTGAAAGTTTAACACAATAAGAACACATCACAGATCATAGAAATCAATTCAAAGGGCAATTTTCATAGCAATATACATATATAACCTTTTGAAAAAAAAAAGACAAAAATGGTTTAGTCATGCTAAACAAGCACATCTCTTGATCTCACCAAATGATTTTATGAGACAGCCAGTGAATTGTTCAATCCATTAAAAGCAGAATATTTTAATCAATTGAATGCTAAAATTAGTATCCATCATTAGAAAAATTGCCCACATTTCAAAAATCTGGAAGTTTAAGCTTTTTTACAGCTAATACAGAGGGTGTTCAAACAGTTCCTGGCATGTGTTAAAAAAAGATTGTTAAACTTTTTCTCTTTGGACCTTTTGACTGATCCAAATTAAACATAACTTCCAGATAGTATTGGGTGCCAGGTAATTAATCTTGCCAAATGAAGTTAAATGAGGGTTCGCTAAGTATATGGGCATTACTTATTGAGTAAGAAATCAAAAGATTGTCAAATTATTAAAGTTAAATCTTAATAAAAATCAATTATCATTGCTCAAGAGAAAAAATAGCAAAGTCAAAATATCTTATAATCTTATATAACAAACAAAGTTTATTTCCAAAAAATTCAAGACTCGCCAAATATACTGATGAATACAAAGGTCTGAGCAACTAAAAGCTCTATCTCTAAATACAACCAAAAAACAAAAAAAAAAAAAACACACTTCCTCTAACTGACATTTTCTCATTACTGACTCCATGAACTAACATCACTTAGTATACATTGTGGTGTGTGTTGCACACTGGGAAAAATATTTGCATAAACTTACAATCATGCGCTAGCTATGACACAAGAGGGTGTGTGCCCTTAATACGCACATTAGTGGCTGTCAAGTCAAAAGTCAGCGTTGCGCATGCACAACTCCTTTAGCGGATCAGAAAAGGGAAAGTGATAAGTCCAACTAAAGATAATCCCCAAAATGATAAATATAATGTAAATAAAGTAAAACTGGCTAAGGAATAGTAAAAGTGAATGGGTGGACCATCACAATGTCTGCAGATTTGCACTCTTTCCTCCAGAGTTAACGAACTACGACTTGTTTGAAAACTTGTCTAAACTTCTCATTACATGTTAAAAACAAAGGTCAATTCATCATTTCTCTCTTCACTGGCAGCACATAAAGTTTGGTCTTTGAAATCTGTGCACTGTTGCTATGGAGCCTATTAAAGAGGGAGAAATATTTTACATTTTCACAAGGATGCAGCTTGAGGACAATGTGAAAAAAATTCATGCCGATTTATTACAAGTATATAGGGATCATGCATGTTCATATGGCACTGTTATGGGATGGATGAACAAATTCAGAAGATGGCAGAGTTTTGAAGACCTCCCTTGTGCAGGAAGACCAAAGGAAGCTGTAAATGAGAGAACATTGCTATTGTTCATGAACTCATTAAAATCCATACATTCACACATTAAAATCCACAGTCAAAAGTCAGCGTTTAGGGAATAAATTTAGATGTCAGTGTGGAAACAATTATTCATCAACATTTAAAGTTCCAAAAGATCTGTGTCAAATGGGTACCCCAAAAACTGACAGAACAGCAAAAAGAGCTCGAGTCAACTCTTGCAAGGAGATGCTGGAAATGTTTGAACCTAAGTGGCCCAAATGGTTAAGAACATTGTCACAGGTGATGAGACATGGTTTTATTACTATACTGCTTCCAGAAAATTTGACAACTGTGTTTCAGTTGTGGAAAATGAACTGTGTCCCCAAACCCTATGACAAGACTTTTGTTCAAGGAAGGATATTCACAATTTTTTTTTCAATTCCCAAGGAGTGGTAGCAGTGGACACCTAACCTAAAAAAAAATGATTATAAATGGCCAATACTACATCAACATTGTTTTGCCAAAAATGGTTAAGGAGATGAAGGAGTATAATCCAACATATAGGTGTGTCAAGGGTTCTCCTCCTTCTTCATGGCAATGCCAGTTCTCATAAAACCTGGTAAGTTATAGCCTATCTGGAACAGGAAAAAATCAAACAGCTACCCATCTTGCACCATGTGATTTTTGGTGTTTCCCAAAAATTAAAAAGGTACTTGTTGGGAGGTCTTTTTCAAAAGTGAAAGATCTTTCAAAATGCATTCATTCAGAGTTGTGGAGTATTCCTCAAACAGGAGTGCCACCACACATTCCAGAATTGGTGTAGATGTCTATAACTTTACATAGAGGCTGTAAGTGAGTACTTTGAAGGGCAGTAAAAGTTTTGTTGAGGTAAGTGCAATGGTTTTTGTTCTGCAGATATATGACAAGAAGTTTTTGAATGTCCTTCATAATACTCTGTATATAAGCTCTGTATGTATAAGGGACCTGGGTTCGAGCCCCGGAATTAGGCATGGATGTGTGTGTCATTTTTCTGCTGAGGTCTTGCCATCCTCTCAGATCTCCTACTGCGGCATATAAACTGACAGGCTCCTGTCAGACCTCTGTGGCAAGCAGCTGCTTGAGGGGGTATTTATTTTTATTTATTTTATGTATATATATTTAATAATTTCTTTGAAATCTAGGTATAAAAGTCTACAATAGCAATACATACAAATAAATTCTAATTCATGCTACATGAGTGTGCTAATGACTTATGCCATACTAAATCAATTAAATAGAATGTGTTTACTTGGTAACACTGCAGTCTAAGTAGGTATTTTTTTCAGTGTTTTTACATCTGCAGTGGCCAAGTGGTTAGTGCGTTTAGCTACTGATCCAAGGGACCTGGATTCGAGCCTTGGGTAAGGCATGGATGTTTATGTTGTTTTTCTGCTGAGGTCCTGCCATTCTCACAGACCTTATACTATGGCATATAAACTGACAGGCTCCTATCAGACCTCTGTGGCAAGCAGCTGCTTGAGGGGGTATTTTTTTTATTTATAACTAAACAACTGTTTAAAACAATACACAGGAAAAATAACATGAGACTAATTAAATTGTACATTAAAAACCATTCTTTATATGGTATATAAACAAACTTACCTTGTATAATAACTAATGAATAAGTCAGAATAGGCAACAGCCAAAGGTAAGGTTAATGACAAGGCTAATAAAACCAAAGTTGGTATATATTCTGATAAAAATGGATTCTAGAAATCAGATATTAGCATAAATATATGTATAAATCAGCTAGCAAATAAATATAGTGTAAAACTAAAATTTTGATAAAATTATAAAAAGACATAAAGCATTAAATATTTACAAAATATATCAAACTCCTTAAAATATATTAACACTTTTGCAGCTGTTTTTAAGTTTTGATTCTTATTTGTAAAAATTAGTATTAAATAAGGGAAAGTGAGCACTGCCGCAATTTGCAACAGCAATGCAATGATGCCTTTAAATGCATTTTATGAATATACCTAAAGTTTCTTAGAATATATTTTAAAGAAGCAACTGCAATCATCATTGTATTGCTGTTGCAAATTGCAGTGGTGTGCACCCTCCCTAAATGCTTTAGAGCAGTGTTGATACCAAATATAAAAGACATTTTAGGAATGTAATAATTAAATAACTATTATATTGATAGTACCATATAGTGTAATAGTCACGAAAACAACAGTAGTCTTGAAAACAATACTGACAGTCACAAAGGACTGAAAGTGATTTTTGGACACAATGGTACATTTCCTTTACAGTGCAATATTCAAGCTTCATGGTGAAACTGAATGAGTGCACTGTTTTCCAACATGTGATCAATAGAAACTTCAGTTTCTATTGATCACATGTAATTAAACAACTGTTTAAAACAATATACACTAATCAGCCAAAACATTAAAGCAACCTACCTAATATGATATAGGTCCTCCTCTCACTGCCAAAAGAAATATTTGGTACCATGACTGCAACAGAAGATCTGGCAGTTTCTGTAAATTACTAGGTTGGGGTGATGCTCCTCATATCCGCTTCTCCAACTCAAACCACAAATGCTCGATAGGATTCATGTCTGGCGAATTTGGTGGCCATGGCAATAAATGGAATTCCTCATCATATTCTAGGAACCATTCCTGAGCCTTCTTCACAATGTGATATGGGGCATTGTCTTGTTGAAAGACACTATCTCCACCAGGAATATAGTCACCATAAAGGAGTGTACTTGGTCAGCCACTATGTTCAGATAGGTGACAGCTGTCAGAGTTTGCTCTACAGGGATAATTGGTCCAAGTGTTCCCCAAGAAAATATTACACAGACTATCATATTCCCTCCAGCTGCATGGATTCGTCCCACAGTGCATCCAGGTGAGAAGGCTTCTGTGGGTAAATGTGGCACATGAGCTCATCTGACCACATGGTGTAACAGAAAATGGGATTCGTCTGACCATGTAACCTTCTTCCAGTCTTCTATGGTCCAATATCGATGATTACGTGCCCAAAACAAGTGTTGACGATGGTGAATGGTTGTGAACATAGGCACATGAATGGGTCTGCAGCTACGGAGACCCATATCCAAGAGCCTACGATGAATGTGTGTTCGGACACATTGGACCCTTTACCACAATTAAAATTATGGGTAATGTCAGCCACAGCAGCCCTCCTGTTGCTGTGGACAAGACAAGATAGCCTGCACTGACCTCTGGCATCAATGAGGCATGGTCGATACAAGCTTGTCGATGGCTCAAAGTGTCACCTGTTTCAGACCATCTTTGATAGGTACTAACTACTGCATAGTGCGAGCAGCCTACCAGCATCGCTGTTTCAGAGATGCTCTTACCATGGCATCTTGTCATAACTATCTGGCCTTTGTCGAAATCAAATAAATCCTTTGCTTTTCCCATGTTGAGCCATGTTTCCCATGTTGAAATACTGCCTGTGAGAGCTTCGACCCAGGTAGTATATATATATCATTCATGACCTTGGCACATGACACTGATTGGCTGTGCGTGTGCTTTTTTGCATCACAAAGAGGTAGTTTTAATGTATTGGCTGATCAGTGTATGTGTGTAGTACACCTTTATGTTTGTTTAAACATTTTGTTTAAAACAATAACTATATATATAGTACACATTAATGTGTCAGTGCAGTGTCTGTTAGTAAATGGAAACTGAAGTTTCCATTTGCTATAAGACACTGACACATTAATGAGAAGATATAAGTATTTTTCTAGTCTTTTTCGTGTTCACTAAAATTAATTCAAAATTATTGCACATTTCAAAATTTAAAATGAAAATTACTAAAAGAACCAATATTAAATTAACCAGATTTATTGATATTGCAGAAAAGGGAAAACAATCTGGCTATTCTCTGGATTAAACTATAAAATATACACAACAGTTTGAGTGAAAATGCAGTAAAAATTATTTCATTTTGATCTCTATATTTGTTTAGGTATGGTTTTCCAACAGTCACAAAAATAAACAACAAAATAGGTTTTTAATTCAGTTCACCTTACACTTGTCTTTGACTATTTGAACTCTGAACAAAAAACCTATGAACAGAATACAAGTGCAAACCACCATTAAATCTATCAATAATAAAGGCACAGATTGCCTGTACACAGAGAATTACAGATATATTTTTGCTGAAAAATGAGTTTTGTCCTTAATGAGACATGAACCCACATTTCCTGAATAACATATCAGTTGTTCAGTTATTAAAACAATTGGTATATATTTTCTGCTAATTATGACTATAAATCTTCTCAATTTCATTGCTCATGGCACATTTATTATCTGAAATCAACAACCTTTCAACATTGTCTCAAATAGATGCTGAAATAATTACAGTCACTCACACTAATAGCATTATTATGCCCACTCAGGGCAAAACACGTTTTCAACAAAAATATTTCTTGAATTCTCATTAAACCTGATATATGAATATTGATGAAACAAACTCTTTTGCAGATTTTTTTTCACTATTTAGTCAAAAAATCTTTTTTTTTTTAATTTGTGATTTTTTTTTACATTAGCTGTTGGTGCCTTTAATCTATGGATTTTATGATACATCAATTGAAAGTCCCCACTAATACATTCTATAAATATTTTATAATTATTTCTTTAATAAAGAAACTATTTTCAACAAATGCATTTAAACTATCTTTCATTACTAAATAGAGCAGGTTTTTGTCCCTGTTCATCAATAAACACTCCAATAAATATCCCCAATAATCATACCAGTATTATTGATTACACAAATCATATAATAACATTATTTAATATTCATTAACATGAAATGTTATGGTTCCTGAGTGTGCTTATTTTTTCTCACAGTAAATGTCATTCATTCAGTGAACTTCATCCACTCTCCAATTCAAATGTCATATTTTATCCCCCCCTCTACTGAAAAGCTTTAAATTAGTTCAAAGTTATATATATAATATAAACAGTGTCATATTTTTATGAATATTTACATATTATTGATTTCAAATTATATAAATTAAAATGCATACTTACTAAAGGTTCAAGAGTTTCTGACCACTTCAACACACCCATAGCACTAACAATAATATTTGGAGTAGTAAGAAAAAACACAAAAACAAATAAGAAAATGTTCACTAGTATTATATTCAAATATAGCCATTTTGGTGTTACAGCCAAGTTTTCCCTGGGAAAAAAAAAGAAAATGTGCAAATTACAAAAATAATGCCACATTTAAGATGCACATTAATTTTAAAAAGTTTCAATTGCAAAACATTCATATTTTTAATAATTTCACATTACTTTATACTGAACTCACCAATAGTTTAAATACATATTCATTAACCCTTAATGTGTTTAAATAGTGTTGTCACCATTCATTTTCTGAATTCCAACTCTCAGTATAGCATGAATGCCAACAAAGTACAAGGCTGTGTATTCAGTTAAAATAAAAAAGTCATTTTTATTTAAAAAAAAAGAAAAAACTAAATCTGAAGATTAAAATAAATTTTTATCTGTCAATTATTCATGGAATAATTACAGTAAATCTAAAAAAAATCCACTATTACCTCTATTAAATTATGGCACAGCATTTCTGTCATTTGCTTAGCAACAATTAAGGTACTAGTTGTCTATGTTCTAATTCAACTATTCTGTCAAAAATCATTGATTGGTTTTAATTTCTGAATTAAAATTTATTCTCAATTAGTACAGAGACTCCAGCATTTATTATGAACACTGCATCATGTGCAAAATATCATGAAATATGCTAATGCATGCATTTTTCATCATTTTTTTTTCACAGTAAATATCATTCATTCAGTGAGCTTCATCCATTCTCAAATTCAAATGTCACATTTTATCACCCCCCTCTACTGAAAAACTTTAAATTAGTTCAATGTTATATATACAGTATAAACAGTGCCATAGATATCTTATCGAGGTTAATATTCAACATCATTACTAAGTCCTATAAAAGCCATTAAGACATGGCAGAGAGCAAAGTCAAATGCAACATAGGTAAAAAGGCTGAACTGACTGACTTCAAAAAGGAACTGACTCATCACTGGAATGAAATGGGCAGGAGCATCCATAACGGAGGTGATGGAACTGAGCAGAAAATCGCTGCACACAATATCTCAAGTTATGGTGATTGACAACGGTATATGTATTATCTGAACATATACCGTTGTCAATTCACATCAAAGCATATTTGTCAATCATGCAACAGCAAATGAGGGAGGAAAAAGGCTCTGACAGGACAAGCACTTTCTGGCACAAACTGTACGACAAACTGTACTGTTAGTGTTCATCGTCTTAGAGAGATGACCACTAACAGTACTTACAAATGCATTTCAATGATAACCATACACAGAGAATTGAAAACTAGGAATTTTTTTAAACTATATTACACACACCAGCCACTGAATTAGAAACCTTTATTCAATACTGAGTTGGACCTCCTTTAGCCTGAATTGCAACATGTATGCGGCTTGACATAGATTCCATAAAGTGTTGGAGTGCTTTTACATCTACAGCACACCAGGCGTTCACCAGACAGTCCTTTAACTGGCTCAGATTTGATGGAAGAGGACTTTCCTCCTGGATCTGTTTTCTAACATGTCCCATACATTCTCAATGGCGTTCAGATCCAGGCTTTGTGGTGGCCAGGGAAGATGGTGGAAGTCACTGTCATGCTCGCTGAACCACTGCTGAACACATCTTGTGTGATGGACAGTAGCATTGATGTCCATAAAACAGCAACAATGTTCAGATAATCCTTGGAGGACACTTGATCTTCCAGCAGTATCAGGGGATCCATTCCATACCAACAGAAAGTGCCACACACCATGACACTGCCTCCAGAACTTTGAGTTGTGTTTACAAGGCAAGCTGGGTCCATTGCTTCATGAAGCTCCTGCCAAACTCTCTGCCTACCGTCGGTACAGAACAAGGTGTACCACGACTCATCAGACCACATGACTTTTTTCCAATCTTCCAGTGTCCAGTCACGATGTTCCTGACACCACTGCAGACGAACTTTCTGGTTCTTCACAGGAATCAGTGGTTTTCTTATAGACTTACAACTGCTAATGCTAATCCTCTTCAATTCCATGTGCATAGTTCGCTGAGATATGGGTTGGAAACAGCCTTCATTGAATGCTATGATCAATTGCTGCACAAAGGAAGTCGTTTCTCTGTACAGGCCTTCTCAGATGACGGCAATCTCATTCCTGACAGATTGTCGTCACGCCATACTTATGTCTCTTAGACAAGCAATGTGGGTTATTTTTCCATTGATTACAAATCTGAGATATCTCACCTTTTGAGAAACTAGTCAGCTCTGTTGTTTTAAAAATCGTCACTCCAGCCAGATGGGTACCCACAATAAGCCTTTTATCAAACCCTAAAAGATCCTTTGTTTTTCCCATTGTGTTCAACACTATTGGCAATTACTGATGAGCAGCAATCTTAAAGAGTTGCTTAGATCACGTGGTAATGCACGTTACTATGCATTTTGCATACACACTGCGCAAGTGACATTTATGTACATCTGCATAAAGGTTTCTAATTCAGTGGCCAGTGTGTGTATGAAAGCATTTCATTTTCAAAACAGAATAAGATTACTCCAGAGGTTTATGGAGTGTGAACCTGGTCAGTAGAGGACTAGAAAGATATTATATGGTCAGATTAATCATGTTATACACTGTTTTCAACAGATGGTTGCAGAGTGCAGCAATCCCCTCCCCAAAAGCCATCTGAAGAAAAGCCTGATGTCACATGACTGGCATGGCTAATGACATCGGAAGTGGGGGACATGCATCACATCATAGCTTTAAGTCAGAGGATCTGATTCATTTCTAATTCGATGTGCATGTTGTTTAAATGATTTCATTTCCTGTACTGAATTGAATCAAATATCAAATATAAAGCAAATTATCATAAATGCGGAGAAGAATTTCATTCTTGCAGGAAATATTTTATTTTCACAGACATAAAAAAAACCCCTAATTTCTCGATGTCAAAAATATTCAATAAACATATTATCTAAACATAGTTACATCTATTTTTTTAATTAATTACATTTAATTGCAAATGGTATTATAAGAAGATTGAATACACCTGAATTTTCAAGCATAATTTCATTGATTTTTTTTTCTTAATTTTTTTACATTACAATACAATTTTGGAAGCGATAAAAATCTATTCTCAGGTTAACAAAATATACAAACTAACTTCAGATAGGGTTTAACAATATTGATAAATACACATATACAGTCTGTCACTAAAAGTATGGTTATATTTCATATATAACTTTTAAATATCACACAGTTTAAGTTCTAAGAAGAAAGCTACTGAGATCAGAATTCATTCACAGCTAACCAAATCAGTGCAATTTTATTATTTTATTAATAAGATTAGAATTATTTTCTTAATAAGGTTTAAATCATCAGTATCACATAAGTGAAATAAACCCAAATACAAACACTAAACGAAAGATTTGTTTAACAGACACAATGACATAAAAAGTTTAATACAAATATTAGACTACACATACATACATCCAACAAAAAAAGGAAATATTTGAAATCCACATCAAATATGCCAATGATAACTCAATCATACTGTAATCTTCAAAAAATAGTTGCAACAACTAATGTCTACCATATTCCAGTAGATAAGTGAAAATTAATAAGCACATAACATGTGAGCACTATGTTACTGTTTTACATAGTTTGCAAGAAACATAAGAATATAAAAAAATTACAGATTTCAGTGTAACATTGAAGAGTTTTGCATAATAACTAGAAATATGACCCATGCAGTTTGTTGAGGAAAATGATAACATTGAATACATATACTGATGATAGTAACTACAAGATAAATAAATATTTGAAATCCACATCAAATATAATGTCTATCATTGAGACATGACTGGTACACCAGAAAAATTTAACAGATAGACATAGCTGGCATATGATTAATCATTTGACCAAAGTGCTCAATTTCCTTTTGAATGATTTTTTGGGTGCATATTTTGATTGTGTGTAATTACACATATATACATTTCACATGTTAATATAATTTTATGTAGCAAGTCTATTATTTAATTCCCACATAAACACTAAAAATCTGTGCTAAACATTGTTTCAGTTTTCAGAATCTGCTTTGCAATATTAATATATGTAAATAATTGGTTTTTTCAGTGTAGAAATTGCTGCTCTACATTACTGGATGTAAGTGTTTGAAAAACAGAATAACATAACATTTCCGCATTTATAGAAACTTCAGTAGGATAAGTTGGCCCTCCAAAATCCCACATATTAATTAGCTGCTGAGGTACATGCAATACTAAATCTCTTTTTGTTGTTAAAAGATCAAAGGTAACACAAAACGTTTTCTTTTTAATACACTAGAATTTAAACAATATACATAAAACAGAATATAGAACTTATATTTTGCACACAAAGGTAGAATTTCAAACAGCAATGGCGACTACCAGCACATATAAAATCAAGTCTTGCGCTTCGACTGAGCTTCTGCTCTGTTAAGCTTCTGGTTCTATGCAAGGTTGCATCACTTCCCAGAAATATAAAAGCATCTTGAATGATCAGGTGCTGCTGCTGCTGAATGCATCATTTTTATTCCAGTGGAGACAGCAAATTCTAGGATGATAATGCACTAATTCACCACTCTCAAATCATACAGGAGTGATTTTTGAAGCATAGAAATGAACTTTTATCACATTCCCTGGGCTGCACAATTGCCTGATTTTAATCCAATCAAAATCATATGGAACAATGTGGGAAAGGGCTTTTGAACGCACAGATCTATGCCCTCTTCACTTAGAGATGCTAACACTCTTTTTTAGGAAGAGTGGTTCAAAATCTCTCCTGCTGAACTTTGAAAGTATGTGGAAAGCATGCTGAATCCAGGCTGTCATCTCTGCCTGTGGAAGCCAAACAAAGTATTAGGTAGGTGTTCATAATAATTTGACCAGGCAGTCCATAACTGCCAAGGAATATTCCCTGCTTCAACAGAAGGTCTGAGAAGGAAGGCAAGACCTCAGCAGAAAGACAACATAAGAAAGAAAACATTCATATGTTATCTGGGGCTCAAATTCAGGTCTCACTGATTAGTAGCCAACATACTAACCATTTGTCTACCAGAACAATCTGATGATATAGGGAACAAAAAATACAAAGTATTTTTAAAAGTGTGTTAAGAATATATTTATATTAACTTCAACTTTAATCTGATAATATTAACTTCAACTTTAATCAGAATTTTCATTAAAATAAAATGAATATTCATTTAATATTTCAACTGATTCTATATAAAAAAGAAACAATTTAATCACATGGAAAAAGTCAAAATTACAAATTTCTTGATTGGATTTTAAAAGAATATCCTAAATTGCCATTCATAATTTGAAACATCTTGTACCTTTTGCAACAACATATCTCTGTGAAATAACATTTTCTCTATACACAAAAGCAAATAACCACCAGAGAAATAGGATTAATAAAGATGATATGTGTTTTTAATTAATAGTTGTTACAGAAATTAGACTCCTATGCATTGAAAAGCAATCGACAATAATAAAATATGTGTTTATCTGTGGTTGCCATAACTCTTCATAAAATAAAGAGACAAAAAACCTGGAATTTTGGCAGACAATTAAAAATAGCATAAAGATGCACAATGCAAAATATTAACTTGATAAATTCAATAGGTGGTTAGAAATCAGTAATTTAGTTGGTGTGAAATGTATTTCTCCCCCATTCTCCATTCATAACTTCTTTATTCACAATTTATAGTCAAGAAAGCCATGATGCCACTAACTTGCCAGATCTCCCATATTCATAAAGCTTTCATTCCATACCATTACAGGTATGCTGGGCCAGATCTAGGAGAGCAGGGAGGACATCCCCCCCTTTCAGAATGCCAGTAAGGGTAATAGAGGGAAAAATTATTAAACTTATTTACATTTAACACATTTTGCAAGAATATTTTTAAGACCTCTGAAAAGGAAATATTATACTGCAATGGAAATCCAGTCTCTTGCCCCCTCCATCCTATATTTTTTCCAGCTAAAGTTTCTTGCTGCCCCTTGATTTTTTTTTTCTAGATCAGGGCCTGCAGGTAGGGAATTGAATTTTAATCCAACACAGGATCACACAGGGGGAACTTAGGTATGAAATAATTTGGGACCATTTGGTCAAGTATTGTAGGAATTACAAGGAACCACAATCTTTCAAAATGGAAATAAAACTCTTTCAATAGTTTGCGTAGAAAACAAAGTCACTGGCAATGATAGCATGCACTAATGACAGCAAACATCAAGCAATTCCAATTTTTCTAGTCACATATAAGACATTATCATTTGGTAAAATGTTAAAATTCTGCTACAAATATGGGATTAAATATTATTTAGGTATTAAATTATTATTTTGGAATTAAAATAGTTAGGGATTAAATAGTTTTTTTTTTTTAACTTTGCTAATTTCATGAATTTAAAATAACTGTATACCACAAATGCATAAACTATGCAAATAAAATGATAATGAATAAAAAATTTTGTTTTACATCAATTTTGCTTAGATATTTTGATTAGAGTTCTACAGAAAAAATATTTCTGGGGAAAAAACAAAACGAATATGTGTTTAAGGGGAGAAAATTAAATAAGAGTTTCATGGCTTCAGAAATTTTGAAGACCTGTGCAGTAATATATCAATATATAAATGTCAGTGAATATTATTCAGCAACATATTATGGGAATCTTTGTACAACTTACCAGTATATGCTTTTTGCAGATGGTGCATAGTCTAATTTCCATTTTTTAGCAACTTCAGAAAAAGTTGATGACATTTGCCTTTTTTTCTTTTGCAGAGAATCATTAACAACAATCCTAATGAAAAATATTTTTAATTCATTTGAATATACTTATATAAAAAATAAGTTAATGTGTAAAGGCAAAACACTAAAAAAAAATGCTCATTTTAATACAGTATTGTTATAAAAGAGTACACATATTTTAAAGTGCTATACTTTGCAAATAACTAAGTAGTGAAAATAATTGTGTGTACAAAATGTCAAAACATTCTCAAAGTTTCATTTTGTGTTCAACAGACTTCAATGTGGGTGTCACTAGTGGTGTAACATTTAACATCAGTCCATATTCAGCTCAGCATGCCTGGAATAACACTTGCAATAACTGCAGTGATTCTTCCTTTCAAATGCTGTAAATTACAAATTATTTCTCAATAAATGATGTTTTTATATATGTTCAAATAATGAAGCCAATGGTGTCAGATTAGATCTTATCAGTGGACACAAGATTAGTCCACCTCTACCAATCCAGCTTGAAAATTTGGCATTTAAGACATCACATGTGATACTAGTGCCACCCTGTGATTATAACTCATGACATCATAAGGAAACTTTCAGTTTCTTGACACTTTGGGCACACAATTACCTTTGTTACTCAATTATTTAATATATCATTTTAAAACATTGGTATTCTTTCATAATGATTCTGTATATATAGGAAGTAATAATAGTATTCACATAAATATCTTTAAATGCATGTTCCTTCAAATAAGGGCTTGGAAAGGCCGCCGTCCGTCGGATGGGACGTTAAGCCGTGGCCCCGTGTGTGGGAGAGCCATACCCTGTGCACGTTAAAGAACACGCTGGATGGCCTTGACGGGAGGCTACCATCTGTCTCCCAACAGCTGTTCCAGTGGGTCCCCCCCTTCACCAATCTTCTCTGAGCCTTCGGGGTCCATGTGACCTGGCCATTTAGCCCATGGTGTGCAAAAAAGTGCCGCTCAGAGGTAAAACACCCAAACACCCTTCAAATAAGGATCAGAATGCTTCACTGGAAGTTATGCATCATATTAAAGAATATGAAGACAACAACAAAAAAAAATGGTAAAGTTTGACTCTTTGCATTTTAAAAAATGCTTTAAAAGTACACATATTAATTAACAATGGATTAAATTCTTAAACTGGAATACACTACTTCAAATACAAAATTGGTATTTATACTACTTCAAATAATCAATTTCCATTAGGTAAAAAAAGTATCACAACTAAGTTTGGTCAAAGAAAGATTAGCTCCAATTCTGCAATTATTAGAAAAATAAAAAAAAAATTATTTCATCAAACTACTGCATTTATGATATGAAGGAACAGTAACACTATTAGTGTTATATCTCCTACTAACATGTTGGCAGATGCACTATTCTTTGGTCAAATGAAATGCTTTTTCTTCTCTATTTAACAGTAATAATAATTCAAATTTGGTCAAATATAAGGCTACTCCCTTATTTAATAAATGACTTGAGAAATGACTTTTCCTTCAATCTTTGAAGACCTTCAGTTATTGATAACATCAGAGGCATAGTAAAGCATAGTTTTTTTTATAATATTACATGAAATAAACGAAATTGTTCATACACATTGTGATGCATAATGCATCAATTAAAATCAATGTAGCAGATAAATGAAAATACAAACATTATTTAATACAATACATTATAATTGAACAAGAGTTAGCAAAATATTGATAGAATGGAATATGCTTAAATATTGATAGAGTGGGGATGTTCTTATAATCTCTGGATTACATGCTAATTGCTTGTTCTCTGAACTATTTCTTCATTCTTAATTTTTTAGCCAATTTAAGTTGGGAGATGTTAGATGCAGTAGCATGTTGCATATAGCTGGATGGTTGAGAATCATTTCCTACTGTATCAAAACTTATTTTTTTTCTGTTAAGCTTCACTTGTTATATGTTCTACAGGCCTGCAAGTAATGATAACTTAATTTCTTTTTTTATTCCTAATATGTGATCATATTGCATGTGTGTGTTGTATATGTCTGTATGTACTAAAGTTTGGGACTTCAACCCAGATCTTAGTACTTACAATGCTCCTGTGTACCACCATGTCACTGCACCATTGAGGTGGCTTATAATTATTGCTAATATAACTCATTGTGAAGTGATAAGCATAAACAGTGTTACATGCAGACAGAAAACACGCGACTAATGACATTGATAAGCCAACAAAATCTTTTGAAATCGAAGGATGTTCATTCAGGTAGTACTGAAAACAACAGAATTCATACAACCAAAGAAGTGAAATTACAAAATAAAACCTGAGATCTTTCAAAAATATTCACAAAAGTTTAATTTTCTAGCATACTCATGCCAAATTCTTTGGTAGAAGCTTCATATTCAGTGTGGAGCCATATAATCAATATACCATTATGGTATCTTGCCTTCCCCCCCAAAAAAATTTGTTTTTTAAAACTGTTCATGATTAATTTTTGAACATATTTACTATGAGCAAGTACTCCCCCATACACACAAACACACACACACACACAAAAAAAAAAAATCATATGACATTTGGGGAATTCTATTAACAATTAAGTCCACACACCAGATTTTTTTCATTTTGCTGAAAACTGCATACTGATTCATCCTAAAAGTCTAACAATTTTAAGAACTGACTTAATAATTACCAAATAGAATACTGTACAAACTATATAAATTCTTTGCTCACACGAAATGGACTTAATTATATATTTGTTTACTGTATTTGGAGTTAAAGTGAGTGTTGATTCCTATGAAAATGTTAATTGTTTCCTTGTCTTCAAGTTTTTCTTTCTATACAATTAAAGGACCTTCTTGCTCAGAAATTAATTAAAAATAATTTAAAATTCTCTGTCATTGAGCAATAATATTTTATAGTTTATCCTTCAAATTATTTGCATGTTAAAAGTTTATGTAAATAGTTTGAAGGATAAACTTTAAAATATTATTGCTCAATGACAGAGAATTTTAAGTTATTTTGAATTTTCTTCCTATATTGCCAAAATCTAAATATTACAGAATTTATTAAAAATAATAGGGTTATATTTCAATTTTATCTAAGGACTATATTTTTTCCACAAAATTCTTTCCTTAACTTTACAACTTCATCTATGAAGATGAAAAACTTCAAGGCAAAGAAGCACTTATAATTACCATCAAGATGAATACCGATGTTAATTTTCTTTAGTACCAAAGAAGTGAATAAATATTTAAGTAAATGCTACTTCATACTGTTGGCCATATTACATATGACATAGTATCTGTTGAGGTTATTTCATTGGCAATTAGAATTCAAGTAATTAGTTTTAAAGTGACACTTCAAACTTTATCCTGCAATTTGATTCCAGGTACATATTACACATTTTTATTAGTTACAGTATTATAACAAACTTTTGCATGAAGTAGACAACTTACATAGTGCACATTTCTTTAGTCTTCAAAGTTACAAATGCTGTTCCTAAAGGTTTTCCCAAAATAGTCTGCTTTTCATTTTCAATTTCACTGAGAAGTGCATTTTTCTTCTCAGTATAAAAGTCTAGTGCATCAACCTGTGAAATGAAAATATAGGGGCATAACATAAAAAATAAAATTACTTTTCACTTCAATTATTAAAATTTAGATAAAAGTTATTTAACATGTAATATTTTAATCTAATGCTACAATCATAGAAAGATACTTTTTTTTAATCATCCAGAGAAGAACAAACGTTAGGCCTTTTGGAACCTTCTATTCTGTTTTGACTTAATATGTTGGCCTTCAAGTTTGATATGGTTATTTACTTGCTCATTGGCTGTATTCCTATCTTCCATTATCGGCACTGCAGTGTGGTTTTCATTGGCTGTGACGGATGGAGAAAAAGTGTTAGAGGATAGAGATGAGGGCTTTGTGTTGTTGTTGTTTTACCTCTGAGCAGCACTTTCTTACACACCATGGGCTAAATGGCCAGTTACATGGACCCCAAAGGCTCAGAGAAGGTTGGGGGAGGGGAACCACTGGAACAGCTATTGGGAGACAGATGGTAGCCTCCCGTCAAGGCATCCAGTGTGTTCTTTAACGTGCACAGGTATGGCTCTCCCACACACGGGGCCACGGCTTAATGTCCCATCTGATGAACAGCGGCCTTTCCAAGCCCATCGTTGTCCCCTACTGACCATGGGCAGGGTGGGGAATTTTGCGGAGATAAAGAGAAGAGGGCAAAAGTATAGCTGTGTATAAGGTTATGTTATATTCTTCATGTATCTTTGTGTTTACAGTATATTTGTGTCATATGTGATCTTTTCATTTTTAAGGTAAACTTTAGTTGTGGTGTAGCTTCAATGCTTAAACTTAATGTTTTAATTTATGTATTTCCATGTGTTATCCTGTTGAAATCTACAGTTGGCAAAGTCCTGGGCATGTGGAGATATAGTATGATGTCATCGATCAAAAGATACACAATTCGTTTTCATTTATAATTTTTATATTGTATTGGCAATGATCACTTAGAGTCATATCAGTCAACATTGTATTGTTTTAATGCATTGGCAAATCAGGGGCTTATTACTTTAAGTTGATTGAATATCTCCAATATTGTATTTAAGTAACTTATTATCTTGAGCTTGCTTCTGTGTTGAAGAAACAATTTCAACAGTGCAATGGTATATGCTGTTATGTGTTGCTTTTTGTAACACATAACACCATTTTGTCATTTTTACAAATTTTGACCATTTTCTCATTTTTACAAATGTATTAGAATTGTGTTTTCCATGATTGCTGGATATAAATTGATAATATTCCAGTGTAACATATTCATTTATATATGACAATGAGTAATTTAAAAATAATATATATGTAGTGCTGTTGTATTTGCAATATTTGTTGCCCTTAAAAGTTACATTGCTCACCATTAATTGCCAGAAAATGCAAACCTGTGTGCAATTTTATTTCTGTTACATATTATTTTACTGGAAATATTTATATTTCTCACAAATTATACCCATATTTAATTTCATTAATTATTTGGTATTATTTTTCCCATTAAATTTTATTACATTTTTCCTTTGTTAAAAGTATATATATATATGAAGTATTAAAATGTCAGAAGGTATCTCAGCTATTTCAGTTAATTCTTTGTATATATATATATATCAAATCAGTTAATATCACATCATTTAATGTTCCACTTTCTAGGAATGTAACCCCAACATTAACTGCTTGCTTGTATAATGAAATCTTCATGAAACCAAGAGCACAATATTCTGATAGAAGGACTGGACTAACGAAATTTTGCTGCTATATGGCTATCCCAATACATAAAGCCATAAGAAATTCAATGGTTTACAGTTTTATCATTTTTCCAAATGAATAATGCTTTATTCCAGGTAATGCAAAAAAAAAAAAAAAAAAAAAAAAAAAAAAAAAATTATGGGGCCAAAAATTAGCTTTAAACTGTATTCTTCTTCTTCTTTCATACACAAGAAGTGAAATATGTACTGGAATGATTTGATTATTTGAAATATCAGATCAGGTACAGCCATGTTGATATATACAGAGTGTTTCAAAAACGATGCAACCCCAAATATAAGAGAGTAGAACTTACTCACATGTACATTTTATGCCATAATATTAGTCAGTTGGCATTACTGTACTCAAGGTTAACAGCCTTTAGCAGTTGAAATGACCTTGTCACACACTAGTCTCACTCAAGCATTAATTCCTTTGTGTTGTGTCAGTTATGTCGTTTTCCAAAAACGAACATGTATTTATCGTTGAGACTTATTGTGTGTACAAATCTTACAAACATGTGAGAGAGGAGTTTGAGTTGAAGTTTCTTCAGTCTGCAGTCCCCAACAAGTTGACAATATCTCATTTGATTGATAAATTTCGTGATACTGGGTCTACGGGATCGAAAGAGCTCAGGCCGGCCATCACTGTTAACTGCCGAAGTTCTTGATAATGTGCCTCAGAGTTTAACTCACTCACCCAGAAAATCTCTTAGAAAGTTATCTGCACAGGTTGGACTGTAACCAGTTACTGTTTTCAGGGCTACAAAGAAGTCAAAATTTCATGCCTACCGCATTGGTGTCGTTCATGAACTGAAAAAACCAGACCATGAAAAACGTTTACAGTACTGTCGTTGGTTTCGTTCTTTTGTTGATGAAAATGGAATTGAGGTGTTGGACCATGTTTATTTCACTGACGAGGCTTGGTTTCACTTGGATGGGTATGTGAACAGTCAAAACAGTCGAATATGGAGCAGTGAAAATCCTCACACTTTTCACGAACAACCATTACACGCAAGGAAAATTGGTGTTTGGTGTGCAATTTCCCGTCGTTGTGTGACAGGGCCTTTATTTTTTGTCTTAACTGTAACTGATGAAGTTTATCGTGACCTCATCCAACAGTTTATTGCACTATTGGATGTGAATGAATGAGAGTGTTGGTTTCAACTAGATGGTACGACTGCTCATACTGCAAATGACACAGTGGTCATGTTGCAGGAATTTTTTGGTGATCATTTGATTTCAAAAAATTTGTGGCCCCCAAGATCCCCAGATCTTACTCCTCCAGATTTTTTTTTTTTTTTTTTTGGGGGGGGGATATCTCAAATGTGGTGTTTTAAAACAATCCTCATACACTTGAAGACTAACATTGAAAGAGAGATTTTAAACGTAAGAAAACAAACATTACGAAAGGTGGCTGCAAATGCCGTGAAATGAGTACAAACCTGTATCCAGGTTGCAGGAAATCACTTTCAACATCTGTTGTAAAGGTAGATAATGTCTAATTTGCATCTTTTGAAATTTGTGTCTTTTGTCAAGTTTAAACAGAAAAATACAATAGAGGGTTGTGTCCTTTTTGAAACACCCTGTATATATATATATTTTTTCACAAGATATCCTGCAATTAGTTTTTTTTGAAGGGCATATTTTATTTTGTTTCCATGAATAGCTGGTTTAATAAGTCACTGAACATCCTTCTAAACAAACAATTAAATTTCAGATTTGTTTTATCTTGTATATGTCAATGTAACACTATAGTACTTATTCAACTATAGCAATAAAAAAAAAGGTGAATGCTCTGTAGAATATGTCCACTTTCCCAATTCCTTATAAAAGGCCCTTTAAAATGTTTTTCAAGCTTCTATAACTTTTTTTCTACATTTTATTTTTCAGAATTAAATCTCTATCTTTTGGTACAACATGATCTATTTCCGAACATTTGCTACTTTAAAATAAGGCTTTGAAATTGTATTTTATTTTAAAATGCAAACATTGCCATCACAAGAGCTATCTACCAATCCTATCCACCCACATGCTAAACCATCACCACCTACCTAATCTTCAGTTATGGGATACTAAGCTCCAACCACATGTGCAATTTAGTTCTACATATACATCTATCCTGATCTACTGCTGTAGAATTTGGCTACTGCAGGTTAATTTTAACAAGACTTTGTTTGAAACTGTCCATCTAATACATTCTAAGTCTCACCCTTCTTCTGAGGCTTTTAGGTACATTGTTCCTATTTATATTTGTTAATATGCAACTTAATTGTTACTATGTTGTTTGGCTATGTTACACAGGCTACATAATCTCCCTACATAAGATTCTTCTCAAGATGATTGATGATTCCAACTAATCTCATTATTACCCATATAGTCAAACCACCTAATACTCTAGACACTACATAAACATTTGGTATCAAAAGAATCAAGTTTACTCTCATCTTGCTTACAAAGGTTCAAATTTCATTATCATAAAATTGTTTAGAAAGAACCAAACTATTATATAGATTGAGGACTAGATTATAAAATGCATTGCTTTATTTGCAAAAGTATTATTCCCTTTTTGGTGGTGAAGCTGCGCAATCATAAAGGGAGTGCTCCATAACATAGAAACCACTGATTTAGAGCAAATGAAGAGCTAGTTTAAAATAGTTCTGGTAGGAATGGTATATGAATTTAAGATTTAACTTTTCATTTCCTATATTTCCACACTCTGCCCTCAATGAGAAAGGAAATTATGATAGGTTTCAACTAGCTATTTGTCAGATGATATAATAAGCCATAGTCTTGTGTGTAGAAAACCATATTCTGTGTATGCAAAGAGCATACTAAAGTTTTTAGGAACCTCCAACTGTTACTAATAGCTAAGTTCTAATAACTCAAGCTTTTTTTAATCCTATTCTGATCCTTGAGCTTTGTGTGATCCATTCATTTCACCATTGTGCAACAACAAAAAAACTATTACTCAAGGTGAGGCAATAAAACTAAACAATCATCACACACTTAATTAAGACTGTTATTAGCTTGTACTAGTTGACATGGTCTTGTTGGGTATAATGAAAGCTTTTTTACTTTAATACATTTAACAAATGCCTCCATCTATAACAACAGTTACAAACTGTACTTATTGGAGCACGATATATATTATATAAATTCGCATCTGAAGGCAGAAATATCAAAAATGCATGTAAGTGCTAATACATAAAAACACTCAAGCAACAATTTTAAACTCATTACATATATTAATATTCCTATAACTAATGCACATCAAAAATTATTTTTACATCCAGTACAAGTTTCTCAAACTGTGCCTATACCAATCTAATATCACCTGGTTTATGTATAATTTTTAAACATCCTATGTTCTTCCTCGCCACACAACTCTTGCATAATAAGTGTATGCACAGAAATACACACAAATGAAAATAATAAATTGTATTGTTTTATTAGAAATCTATAAAATGATAACTAATATAAAACTTAGGAAATTACAAAAAAAATGTTCCTACATATATTTCAATGTAACTGAATGCAATTAAATTATTATGTACCTGAGCAAAGCAGAAAACATTATATTTAATGTATCTTCCACACATTGTAGTGTTCAATTTTGGTCTTACAGCAGTTGTCTGGAATCTAGTTTCACACCACTCTATAGCACTTAAATTGTTGTCCCTAATACAAGGAATAATATTTAGTCGTAAAAAGAAAATAATCTTATTAATAATGTAAAATATTCAATATATTTTTACAAGATCAAGTTAAATATGCTTTAAAAACCTAGAAGAGTATCAATACATATCGACTTCTTCAGAAACAAGTGTAGTTCAAATTTTTTTTAAAGTATGGTTTATATAGATTTAAAAAATATCATTAGATGGTTAATAGCTACAGGGGTCTGACAGGAGCTTGCCAAAGCTTATCTCTATAGAGTGTGTAACCTAATACATAAGATAAAAAGAAATATAGGGGAAAAAAACATGGCAGAAATCAATATTAAAAACAGGTCACTGAACATCCTCCTAATCCAGTGGAGAAAAAAATTAAGTCATTTACTATTTCACTAAAAAAAATTAAACTATGAGGCAGGAGGGGAAAGTGGAAATGCTATTGGAATCTTAGAAATACAGCTTTATTTCTAATCCAGTCAAACAATGAGAAATGAAACTATCAGAATGTTCTAAATATGCTTTAATTGCTCTTTTTCATTTATACAATAGATTAACTCACATTTGGCATTTATCTTAATTAGCAATTAAGTCAGTGTTAGCTCCACTAATGGCAGCACAGTTAAACACCAATTAAATAAAGCAGAGGAGAAAAATGGGAATTTAGTTTAGTGTGACCTCCTTCCCACCTGAGAATTTTAATACACTTAAGCAAAGACCTAATGTCCCCTATAAGAAATCTCATCCTGCCTTCTCACTCCCAGTAATAGTTTAAGACTATTTTCTTTTTTCAGTGCAAATGGTATACATTTTGTGAGGCAAAATGTACAGATTTCTCTAGTAACTAAATAACCTAATAAAATAGATTTCCCACTTTGGATACTTTGAAGTAAACCAAAGCACTTAATAATTAGCCAAGTTTTTCTTTCTTAAAAATAGAATTGGAACCAAGTTTTTTATTCCTGAATTTCAAATGTTGTATTTTGCCATTGGTTTAAGAAATTTAAGAACATGCCCACCACTCATATAATATTCATTCTGACAAATTGGCAATTGTGAAAAAATGCACCAATATGTTCCCTTGAAAATAATGGTTCTTGTGAATATCATTAATGTGAGTTCCAGTGTTTCATATCAAGTAGCTGCCACCCAAGGTTGTAATTAACTTTGTGTAATTTAACACCACTTTCATAAGAATAATTCACTGGTTATTTAAACACTCAGTTCACTATTACTGTAATAATTCAGTAATATAATATAATCAGTTCATTATTAGTGTAATAAATAATATGTTAAACTGTAACCAACAATCTGAACTCTTCAAGTTTAAGTGTGAATTGTCACCACCTTGGTGCAATATGGCCTAGTTGCCCTTATGCCATTAAACCTCAAACAACCAAATCACCACCTTAGCTCAGTAGATAGAGCAACTGGCATGTAACCAGCAGATCTTATTTATATCCAGGAAGCAGATTGCTGAATTTTTTTGTACTAGTTTAACTCGGAACTAAATGTCTTTTGTGACTATAATTAATGCGAGTTCTATTCCTTTTATTTTGATAGAAGTACTTCATTATTTTAATTCATACAGAAAATTTAATTTTTTGGAAAATAAAAAAAAGTGCTCATATACAGTACCTTTTGTGTATCAGATTGGTTAGCCTCCTCACATCAAAAGCAAAATGCATTTCTTCAATGATGCAACCTGGATAAGCAGACCTATAAATGCATGATTTATAAGCATAAGTACACCCTATTTAAAAAAAGCCTAGATTTATATTGAACATTAGAGTCATCAACTATTGGTTGAATACTTCAATACTACTAATATCATATTTAAATATGAAAAATACATAATAAATATGAATAGTGAATGATTTACTTTTATATTAACCATATTGTCTTGCAATTGTCATAGTCTCATGCTAAACTTATACACATCTTGCATTTTTAGTTCGTTTTCTGAAAAAATGAGCTGTTTTCACTTTGTCATCTGTCTATCCATCTGCCCTTCTGTCTGTCTGTCCATCCGTAGACATCAAACTTTTTTGTTTTTAGAGATAAATTAAAAAATTTTTTTGGATTCAATAGGTATTGATGAAATATTATAATTTGCACATTTGGAATCTTTTTATAGCTATAATTGCACCCTCTAATGGGGAAAATTTTTGAAAATTGCAAAACTTCAAACTAATATTGCAAGCGATGTATTTATGTTAGAAATGTGGAATTATGGTTGTGAAATGTGAATGTCATGAATTTGCATTGATAACAAGGATTTTCAACTTTACACCCAGAGAGAGTGGGAAAATGCAAATTTTGAGTTTTAAGATTTAAGAGATAATTGTTTTTTTAGAGATAAATTGAAAATTCATCTGAGGATTGGATAGGTACTGACAAATTATTATGATGATTCACACTTTTAGTCCTAAAAGCTTTAACTACACCCTCTGACAGTGGAAAAAGTTTGAAAATTTCACATGAATACTGCAAATGATCTATTTGGGTTTGAAATTTGATATTTTAGTGGTGGAGTATGATGATTAAGGGGTTTACATTGGCAGCAACAATTTGTCCCTTCACCCTGGGGGGGGGGAATGGAACTTTTTGTTTTGAGTGACCGATAAAAAATTCTTTTGAGTTGACTAGCTACTAATGAAATTCATAGCTTTTCAATTCTACAAATGGCCTTAATTTACCATCACTAGGGGTACTAAAGGTAGAAAATGTAACATACGAAATAATATTGCAAAAGACATTTATATTAGAAATTAGATTTTCTGGTAATAGAATGTGTTGATGAAGAATGGAATAATTTATAGTCATATGTATTTTAATTAAATAATAATTGGTTAAAACTTGATCGGTTGTTCCTTATTTTTATAAATTTAGTACTTAATATTATCTATTATTATTACTATTACTACTGCCACTACTACCACTACCACTACTATTACTACTACTACAACAACAACAACAATGACCAAAAACTTCTACCACAAATGGCATCACTGCTGATACACGAGAAACACGTTTTGTCTGTTTAAAATAGGCCTGTTATTATATACGACAACTGTAAGGCATCTGACATTGTTTTATAACATTGCTTCATAAGGTTAATAAAGACAAACTGAGTTATATTGCTTCTTATCAGAACTCACATAGTCTAATGGCAATTTTTAATTTTTAGTAGTGTGATATCTGTAGTTTAAGAGCTATTTTTTTTAATCTATTCAATTTAAAATATTACCATCAGCCATATAGGCAAGCCTCCCAATGCAATGTTACAATTGCTACTAGGTTGCATTGTTTTACCTCTGAGCAGCACTTTTTTACATACAATGGTCTAAATGACCACGTCACAGAGAAGGTTGGGAAAAGGGGACCACATGACAGCTGTTGAGAGATAGATAGTGGCCTCCCATCAAGGCTATCTAGTATGTTATTTAATGTGCATAGGGTATGGCTCTCCTGCACACAAGGCCACAGCTTAATGTCCCATTTGATAGACAGCAGCCTTTCCAAACCCTATTGACCATGGGTACAGAAGGGAGTTTTGTGGAAATAAATCTCAAATGCTGGCCCAGTTGGGATCCAAATTTTGTAACTGCTGATTAAAAGCATAGTGTGCTACTGACTGAGACACCCCCATCCAAAGTTACTAGCATTGGCTTTTAACATGTGCCAATTTTAAATTAGCATGTGACTTAGACAAGATGCATTACTCAAGACTTCATGTTTTCTACACTTTCCAGGCATCCACTGTGAGAATTATCATTGTAAATCCTGCACAGATTTTGGCTTATGCTGAATGTGTACTTTATGTTACTGTGATATTTTTAAAAAACAATAATATAAACTTACTTGAAGTATGCATTTAAACATTCTACATTTCTATAATCTTTGGGGATATTGGTAATCATCAATGTGCGTTTATCCTAAAAATATCAAAAGAATAATGAGAATAAAATTAACAAACAATTATGCATATTATATCTTGAGAAGTGAACACAGTGAGTGATAAATAAATAACGATTTATTTCACAATTATCACTGTTGGGAGATTTATGTCTCCTGCATTGCAGCTAGAGATTATAAACAATACGATGGTTATAGTTCGTTTAGGGTTGGGTTGTTTTACCTCTGAGCGGCACTTTTTTGCACACCATGGGCTAAATGGCCAGGTCACATGGACCCTGAAGGCTCAGAGAAGGTTGGGGGAGGGGACCCACTGGAACAGCTGTTGGGAGACAGATGGTAGCCTCCCATCAAGGCCATCCAGCGTGTTCTTTAACGTGCACAGGGTATGTCTCTCCCGCACACGGCTTAATGTCCCATCCGACAGACAGCGGCCTTTCCAAGCCCATCGGTGTCCCCTACTGACCGTGGGCAGGGCGGGGAATTTTGCAGAGATAAATCTCAACGCTGACCCAGCTGGGACTCGAACCTGGAAACTATAGATTACGAGCCTGGCGCATTACCGACTGAGCCACCCCCGCCCCAGTTCATTTAGGTGTTGTGCAATTAAAAGCTTAGGTATATTTACTGCTACAGGAGGATAATCCTTGGCTGGTACACTCGCCGTAGTTGCTGCCAAGGTTTATGCTCGGTTGCTGTGGTGCTCTAGTCATCAGTACGCTGGTCTGATAGCATTGCCAGGTGGTCATTGGCACTATCTGTTGATGCATAGAATGTTCATCTATTTAGCATGTCAGCATTGTTTTTCTATAAGTATCAAACTGTTTAGCATCTCTAGCTGCAATACAGGAGACATAAATCTCCCAACAGTGATAATTGTGAAATAAATCAGTTATTTATGCATATTATGTAATTATAAAATAAATGAATTATCTAGTAGTATTTCTCAACCTACATTCTGTGAAATTCTGGCATTTCACAAGCAGGTATATAGGATTTGAATAAAAATTTGAAAGCAGTTATCATTTTTATGTTTATTTTTAACTATTTTTATTTTTTTTTTACTTTTCATACATTTCTCCAGAAAATATGAAGAGAGGAAACGGAAAAAGACTCCACATTTTTTCAACTGAATACCAACTTTACAATTAATTGCAAAATTTAACCAATAGAATTTGTTAAATATTTCAAGATGTGAAAAATAATGTAAAAGGAGTTTTGTGGACTTAATTGACAAAGGGATATGTGGCTTCATAAGACTGAGGACCATTGATCTAGAAAAATATTTTCCTAATTATGGTTATTAAATCAGAATTATAATAAAGTTGTATATATCACATTTTATGAGATAAACAAAATTCATAAACCAAAAATTACTCTTTCTCAGCCCACTTACACAAAGGTCATATAGTAACTTAGAATATGCTCTAAACAGAAATGCGAGCAAGAAGCTGCATTAGAAGAAAGGCAATGTAATATTGAAAAACCCTTGAAAAAATCTGTAGAACTTCAATCCATGTCATTTTGCTCTACATTTGAACATGCATTTTACTTGATCATCCCATCAATTCAGTTTGCAAAACTTGTTAGTTGACCTTAAGTCACTTAGAAATGAGCTCACCAAGTTGTATAACTTATATAATCAAGACTGCACTCAGAGCTGGCTTGGTGTGCCAAAGGTGTGACTACTCAACACTGTGTTTATAGTGGCTGACACAAACAGCAGTTTCAAGATGTATATTAGTGTGACATTTTCCATTGTTAAACAATTGGGCATTGCAATAAATTAATAAGTGCAGTCACTCACTTTTATTGTCATTCAGTGTGACATGAATATCCATTGTGTATTAATAAATTCTGTAAACCATTACATGAAATTCTATGTTTTTAGCATTTGCCATAAAATTTAATTCCTGCAATTTTATCTGTTTTAAAATGTCTATAAACCATCACCACTGCACTCAGTCCTCAAATATTCAATCCTACTACAAAAAGAACACTTACTGTTGATATGAAAAAAAGGGAGCAAATCTAACTCCTTTTGTAGGGTTTAGTCATATTTAAAGCACTGTACATACGCTGAGTGATCATTGAATTATGACCATCCCATTTTAATGTTGTGTCAATAGGATTCTAACTTTGAAGCTTTATAACTTATAAAATAAGCATTTTGCTGAAAAATGTGATTAAAGTAAATTAAAGATCTCAATCAATCCTATCTAAACATCATTTTTAACAATATTCCTTCAGTATTCAAAGTGTTATTGAAATTTAATTATTTATTAACATCAATGCCAGACAAAGAATTTACCTATAAAATTAATTGAAACTGAAATAAAAAGTACACTGATTTCCATAAATTGAGGAACAATCTAGAAACAGGCTATTCTTTAATTTATGGAAACTACTGGACTTTGGTCTGCATCAAGCCAACCTATAGCTCACCACCACACTTCTTCTGATAAACAATGTCTGGTAGACATATTCAATAAATCTTCTATCTCAAAAACTCCACCTCATACTTTGCAAGAGAACTGGAGAAAAGCTTCAAAATGCCTTCTTTTAATGCTCAATGCATTAGCATATATTACTGCTAGTGCCATTCAATTTCATACCATAACTCAATCCTGCATCACACTTGGCTTTCATCATTTTCTGTCATCTGACTGCCTTGCCCTCGGTAAGTAGGGAACACCAATGGACTTTTGTTGTCAATAGGATGGGATGTCAAGTTGTAGCCCTGTGTGCAGGAGAGCCATACCCTGTGCACATTAAAGAACACACTGGGTGGCCTGATGGGAGGCTACTGTCTGTCTCCTAAGTGGGTCCCCTCCCCTCACCCTTCTCTGAGCCTTCAGGGTCCTTGTGACCTGGCCATTTAGCCCATTGTGTGCAAAAAAAGTGCCACTCAGAGGTAAAACAACCCAACTCTATCATCTAATCAAAAATTTAGTATCCAGAAGGGCATTTTGGCAGTATTCAAAATAAGAAAAAAATCTGGAGTGACAAATTGCCTGAATCTTGAGTTGTTACTCAATAAATAGTCCCAGTCAAAATACTTAATGACAGTGCTTCAAATATGACTTTAATATAAGAATAGAAAAATAGTCTACAGGAATCATATATAATTATGAATATTTTCACATATGGAGATAGTGTAGAAGTGTTACAATACAACTAAATAAGCTCATCTTTAACTGACTTGGGAACAACTTCCATGCAGTATATAGTTTTATATATTTCTGCGAAATACAATGATATGTTCAATCATCACTATTTTATATACTGAGAATCTTATAAATCATAATTGAAAGATGTAAGTAATTACATAAGCTTCTTTTTCTGTTATATTTTCTAGAGCTGAAAAATTCCGCATAATGATCATGCAAATGATAACATACAGGAAAGATATGGCTGGATGTACCCAGAGTAAAAGAGAACTGTAAATAGAAACCACATTAATAAGATTATAATATTTTAACACAACTTTACTTTTATATAAATAATTATATATTGCAACATAAAATAATATAAATGAGAAAGTAATAAATCATCTGTTTACACACATTTCTGACTCAGAAATATTAAAGATCACAAATGATAGTTAAATATAATACATTATTTAAATTAAAAAAAGAATTTAAAATTCTACATTCATTCATTTAAAAAATGTGTTATTATCTACAAATGTAATATGTATATTTAATGTGAAATATAAAAATTCCACCTTATTTTAAGTCTACTTTAACCCTTTCACTACCATACATGCCCCAAACTGCAGATAGAATATAGTCAAGAGGAAGATATAGTATTGAATGGATGAGTCTATATAAAATCTTGGCCATTTTGGGCCAGTATGGTAATGAAAGGGTTAAAGCAAATGACTACTATGACTTTCCTTTTAAACATATCACAATAAAGTATTAATATGTGCAGGCTAAAAAGAATTATAGTTCTCTATTAAAACATTCTTAAAATAGCAATTAAATGGTTAAATTAGAAACATGCCATATTATCAAAAGTATTGGGGCACTGTCACACATGTAAGTGTCCACTGCCATGCATATAAGTGGAATGCCCCATTCAAAGCTTCCTACTTTAAATAAAGAGGATTTTTTTAATGGCAAAATATCACAATTGGAAACCTCATTCAAATATAATGAAATCCCAATCTTGAAAAATATTCATTTAATATTTAGATAAGTACCCTAAGAGTCAATAAAGCACAAGTATTAAATATTTCAAGAAATTGTTTTACTGAAAAAAAATGCAATTTTAGAAGACTTTATGCAATGATTCTTTCAACTTTCATTAATTTTGAAGAAAAGCATTTAATATGAGTGTCAGAGCACCACCTGTTTTTAAATTTTCCAGCTTCAGTAACTTTTAAACATTAAACAAATATTGCTGAGAATGAGATTCAGAAAGATTTGAGTGATATCATCATTTTTCTCCAGAGACATTTTTCTACAAAAGGCTTATAATGAAAGTTAGTGAGCTTTGAATAATACACTATCAGGCTGAATAGAGTTCATTTCAGTTTCATTCTTGTATAGCTGAGTAATTTTAATGCAAAAATTTTAAAATACATAAAAAAGTAAATGAATAAGCAAACAAAAAGTAAATATTCAACATTCAGAAGAAAAAAAAAAGGAACCAGTCCATAATATTAAATACTTACTTTGGATTTAAATTGCTAATTGTGGTTTGTGCCATATATTTTTCACTTGATTCTGGAAATCAAAAGTAATACATAAATTAAAATTATTAGAAATCATACACTAGATACCTTACATTTTCCTCTGAAAGACAATAATTAAATTTTTTCTAATAAAAAAGTAGTATAAAGCAAAAAAAATGTTTCAGTAGAATGTTTGAAGACTAGAATGTCATATTTTTGAATAAAACTAAACAATACTCAGTAATTCCACACATTGCTAGAGTATCTCCTGTTCATATGCTAATGAACAAAAGTCAAGAAACAACTCTATATTATGTCAATGGAAAGCTAATTTCAAACTTCTAAAACAATCTTTATAACTTTTATAACTTCTAAAACAATCTATTTAAGAAAACTACAACTGAAGATAAATTAAATCTTTCCTTTGCCTTGGCACCATATAGCATTTCAAAATAACATTTCAGTAATATTCAACCTATTTCAACATTATTAGAATACTTTTTATCATTCATCTGATACACACAGAAGAACCAAAACATTATGATCAGTGCATCTTTATTCAAATTGAAACAACTGCAGATAAATGGATGGCACATGTAAAGGTCATGAAACTGTATATATAATACCTGGTATTGAGCTCTGTTAATCAGTGTTATTCTTGTTCTTCAGATGCAAAAGACAGTGGACTTAAGTGAATTTGACCAAGGCCAAATTGTAATGGCCAGATGACTGGGTAAAAACATTTCCGAGATGGCAAAGCTTGTGGGGTGCACACGGTCAGCGGTGGTTAGTACTTTCAAAAAGTGGTCTAAGGAGGGAAAAACCACAAACCACCAGCAAAGTGTGGACCGACCATGGCTCACTGATGCTAGAGGTGAGCGAAGGTTATCCCATATGGTACGAGCCAACAGAAGGGATACTGTGGTGAACTTGCCCATAATTTGAATGCTGGTGATGGGAGTAATGTGTCAAAACGCACAGTACATCAAATCCTGATGAAAATGGGGCTGCATAGCCACAGGCAACTCCGAGTGCCCAAGCTAACCTTGGTTCATCATCAAAAGTGTCTTTAATGGGCATACGAGCATCAAAACTGGACCTTGAAAGATTGGAAGAAGGTTGTCTGGTCCGATAAATCTAGTTTCTTGTTGCATCATGTGGATGGCTGGATATGTCATTTTGCACTCTATCATCTAATCATTTTGCACTCACTAGAGTTGCTCAAATACAATTCATCAAGCATATGTAAATTAACACTAGCAAAAGAAAATTAAATGTGGTCCAAGTTGTATAAAAAAAGTGTACTACTATGAATGCAATGCACAATGGAAAAAAACATTATTGTATTACTTAACATATTTAAAACATTTATAAATATTTTATGAGATATATGTTTATTAGCTCTTATATATTTTTCTAATAAAGTTATTTTAATGTCCAATATGTATTCTTAGTTTTCAAGACTTCATTTCATCAACGAATCTTATGTCCCACTCATGCTTAATTAGAAAGACTTCAAATACTACAGAAACACTCATGCTCTTTACTCACTTCCGAAACAATGGCTTTATCATATAAAATCAGAAGGAAATCAATTGTGAGCATGTTTGCACATAGCCTATGCACTTCCCCAGGTGAAGGGAAGGTTCATGCAGAGTTTAGTACCTCTAGTTCTTTTGGGGTCCAAGTGCATAAGCAGACAGATACATAAACTTTCTTCTTTTCATATTAGATTTAATTTTGTTCAGTTATTTATAATTTTTAAACAATTATCTTGCTTTCAGAGCAAAATAAAGTTTTTGAAGAGCTAAGTTGTTAGGTTATATAGGTTGGGTTCACAATGTAGGTTATTATAAATCCTTATGACAATTAATATTTTCCTAAAAAAATAGGAAACCACTAACTAAATAAAAGATTTAAGTAATAGTTCAAATATTGCAAAATATTTACATTGAGAATAGTTAAATTAATTTTTTTAATTTACTGAAATTAAAATGAATTCAGTTTTTGCCTCTATTGGAAAAAAAATAGGAATCTGGCTTACTTTTTTTTTCACTTCTGGACATGGGAAGGGTTGAGACCTCATTCAAATATATCTAAATCTGGATTTGTCAATATTTATTTGATATTTAGAGAGCTATGGAAGTTTAAATATTTAACAGCAGCACTGACAACTATACAAATTTACCTCCGAAGTTAAGCAAAATTTAAATAATTACTTCACATTAAAGGAAATAAGCATACATTTTAGAACTAGCATCATATTTCTTTCAGTCCAACAATTTCATATCTTCTAGAACTGATATTGCAGCTTCTGTAACCCTTTAAATGCCAAATAAATATTGTTCAAAATCAAGATTTAGATAGATTTGATTAAGATCTGTAATTTATTTTCAGTAATATTTTTTAACAAAAAATTTATTTTAGAGTTACAGTTTTGAAGTTAGCTTCTCATTGATATGACATATGAAGTTCAAGGGAGAGTATTTTGAGAAAGACAAATGCCAAGAAGATTCAGAGGATGATATTTAATGTAACTTTTTGCTTCTGTCCATGAATTAAATGATCATGTTATGTACTAGATAATGTATCAAAACAATATGGCAAAATTGTTAGAGGAACTGGAATAATTAGTTGGAAGTTACAAAATAATGTTCACATAAAAATTTTAATTTGCTCCTGAGTGGCAAGATGTTTAATTTATTAAATGAATATGAATACAATAAAATGAAAATTAAGTTATTTTGTTATTTATCATAATGAATGCCGCTATTGGATGCATGAATAAGAATACTGATAATTTTTCAGCATTCTTCTCTGATTACTACTATTAGAAAACTAAACACTAATAAACATTTTGTTTATCAAGAAAACATGGGCAAGTTAGTTTGCAAAACACACACACACATATATATGATACTTTTTCAGAATCTACAATATTTTTACATTTTTAATAAACATATGCTTATGAAAAATTACACTGAGCTTACCAAGATCTCCTTGAAAATTGACTGGAATAATAACAAAGACACCAATGAATGATATAATTAAAACAAACAAAATTATATGGCGTTGAAATGTGAGGAATAAAATACCATCCACACCAGTTCTAAACAAAATGTGTTCATCCCTAAACAAAAAATAAATCAATTATAAATGTATATTACCTAAATATTACACCAATACTAAATAAATTTACATATAATATGCATAATAACTTTATACACAGAGTAACAAAAATTTGTTGGGGACTCCCAAACCAAGAATTACCACAAGATGTTAGCATCATAGCTAAAGGAATTAAAGTAAGCTTGATTTGAGGGCAAAAGGTATAAAATAGCAGTTTGTGCAGAATTCTGATTTGAAGTCTATAAAATTTAAATGCTTCAAAAAAAAAATAACAAACTTTTTTAATTCTGTAATTAAAACAGAAACTTCATTCTGAAACAACCAACTCTGGGATTGAAGACATTTTTTAATAGCTTGTGGTGAGCTATAAATATTTAACAATGGGCTCTCTATTTTTGCAAATTTCTTTTTAAAAAATTTCAAACATATTTTCATATTAAAACCAATGTGCAGCACAACTGTACAATAGTGCTTGGTACACCGTATCACAGCATAGGACTACATAAAGATAGGATACTAAAAGCTAGTACTATTGGCTTCAAAATTGATTTTACTAAACTGGAAAAAAATATTAAAAAGTATCAAGCCTCTCATTAATATTTTTGAATAAAATTTTCTTTTCATTTGTGCATAAAAAATTTTTTTAGTCTTTTTTCCTTCATTGAAATATTATTTTTGAGATATAATCACAAAGATGTGAATATGCATATAAATATTTTTGTCATAATAAACTGACATATAAAAAAAAACATTTATTTTTGTATATATTGTTATGACTCCCTCTCCTAATCTCTCTATTGAAATTTGCTTACAAATTCCATTGTTTAAAATAGGGCCCATGTTAAAAGAAAGTTACATACCCCTGATCTACTTTATATCACATTTACACAGGAGAGGGAATACAAATGTTTGTTATACAAATAGAAATATACTAATGACTCATATTGTGACTGTCAACTTACACAGACTACTGAACATATTATTACCATGACTATCATTTAGTTATCTGGGAGATCTAAATCAGATCCATTTTTAACAGATGATTTCTAACAACTGCAAATATTTTATTTCTGTAAATTTCCTTGATGCTTTGTCATATTTCTTGCTGTGTTTCCCACAAGAAAAAAAAATAAAGTTTTATATTATTTTTATTTAAATAGTATCAGTCTAGTCCATCATGGAATGCACTTTTAATTAAACAAGTTACATATCATAATACACAGATCATAGTATTATTTTGCTTCTCTTTCTATTTTTTTACTTACCTAATTTTCATCATAGCAAATAACCAAAAGAAGTAACTCTGGAAGATAAAAATATTAATTGACTTAACTGTGGGAATTCATATTTGTACATTTTAAAAAAATTAAATTTTGAAGAAATTCAGTTATTGCATACTTAGCAACTAGTAAGTTTATTAATGGACACACGTTTGCTTGAAAATTTGACATAAAATATAAATATATAATAAAACAAAATGCAGCCAGATCCGAAAAACAAACAGAAAATATAACTACAGAAATTTCAATTTCAGAATCAAAGAGTAGACAACCCAACCATATCTCAATTTTAAACATTTTCAATCAATTTTGGTAACATTTTACTACTAAAATTATCAAAATACAAAATGTAATGACAACTGAAAAGTTTGAGGCTTCTAAGATGGAATCTAATGCTAACTTAGTGTTTGGAATGTTTAAAATAAATATAAGCAATTGTTTTATACCAAGTTAGATTTTTTTTTTCTCATATCAAAATTTAAAGATTTGAATAATTCAGGTACCAAAAAAAAAGAATTTTCTTTGCTAAGAGAATTTCAAACTTCAAGCCTTCCCTCTTTGCATTACATTCTAATATTTTGATTGAAAACCATTCTTTGTGATGAAATAAAAATAAAATTTTATGTGCATAGTATTATCTAATATTGTGAAAATAAATAAAATATTATCAAATTAAACAGTTAAGTACTCAACCTGATCAAAATTACTACTCACACTAAAAACACTTTTACCTCTAATGGTAAAGAGAGGGGTACATAATATCTCTCTTTGAAATCTGTAGTATCACAGATAATTGTTCCTTTCACTCTTTTTTAAAGGTTTTGTTTAACTTTATTATCAGTGGTAAAAGAGTTTTGGTCTACAATTCTAATGTATTTCAATTTGGTATTTCCTTGCTTTTAATGGTTTAATTATATGGCAATGCAAACAAAAATATGCCTGTCTTTACATATACTTCTAAATTACCTTTCATTCAAAATCTTTACATGTCTATAATTTCATATAGCCATCATTGGTCCTGGAGATAGTGCTTCAATAAGAATAAAGAGTACAGTATGTGTTAATGTTGTTTCTTCCACTTCTGAGTTTTATTTTTAAGAATCATGCAGCTAAATACTATGAAATTAATTTCAAGTCAATAATATACATTTCACTAAATGTTTTAAAATCAATTCAAATATGAGACATGTTTTATGTCTAATAAACAATTAAGTTTATTGAGGGGGAAAAATCATTTCAATCACATTTAGTACAGGAAAATAACATTTACTATTCATTTGCAACATTTACATTCACAATAAGAAAATTGTTTTTGCCCTTCAAGTATAAAATAATTAACAACATGCATACATACAAACCAACAAAAATTTAAATATTCCCCCCCCCCAAAAAAAAAAAAACATTCTGAAAGCGTTATAAAAACCACATGAAAAATATTGCAAGTGTGAGTAGTAATTGTAGAGATTTTTACAGTTCTCACTGACCACAGGTTCGTGGCAAAAAATGACATGGGTGATTTGAAATGTCTATTTTAACTTGGTGATTAAACTTTACAGTGCCATGACCTGGAAAATCCCATTCACAAAGCTTGCATAATGGCTGTCAACCATAAACTCAATCTTTATACCATAAAAAAAATTATTTTTTTTAAATATTAAAGTTTGAACTAACGCTTTTATTTATGTGTATTGTTTTTACACACACATCTGTGTGTGTCTAAAAATATACATTTCAAAGCACCTAAAAAATGCTATTTTTTTTTCAGTTTATTTCTCAACTTGATGTCTCAGAAAATAAAAAGCTCTTTCTCTTGCTAAAACTGCTATTAGCAAAACTCTGATTACACCTTTGTCATAGCTGCTGTTCTATGTTTAGAACAGACCCCCACTAGCTGGTTGAGAGCTCCAACGAGTTAATTGAGTTATTTAGTAAACATCTGACCTTTGTGTTCTCAATAAAATGAAGTCAGAAGCACAACAGCAGAGAGCTGTACCAGATAGTTAATGTTTTGTGTGGTAGGAAACGGACAGGCATACAGGGATTGAAGGATAAACAAGGTAAGGTTATAGAAGGTGAGTATTCTGTCATGGCTAGGTGGGCTGAGCATTTCAGTGATGTTCTAAACAGTGTGGTTAGTTTTACTCCCATTGTTTGCAATGATGATAGATGCATTGGTGACTTTAATGTTGGCCCTATAACACTAATCTGAAGTTAGTTTGGCTATTTCTAAACTTAAACTTCATAAATCCCCAGGGGTAGATGAAATTACTACAGAAATGCTCAGAGCTGGGAATGTTTTGGTTACCACTTGGATGACTGAAATTTTGAATAACTTTTATGATAAAGGCATGGTTCCTAAAGATTTTACCAGAGCTATTATTATCCCTATTTTCAAAAAAGGTGATCGCAGTTCTTGTGATAACTATAGGGGTATCAGCCTACTCTCTGTTCCAGGTATAGTTCTTTCCATGATTGTGCTTAATAGAATTAAGAATCTGGTTGACAGGCAATTGCGTGATGAGCAATGTGGATTCAGCAGTGGTAGGGGATGTGTGGATCAGATATTTTCACTTAGGCAGATTCTTGAGAAATGTTTAGAGTTTCAGAAACCTTTGGTTGCTAGCTTTCTTGATTTTAAAAAGGCTTTCGACTCTGTTGATCGTCATAATTTGTGGTTAATTGTGAGATCATAAGGTATACCAGACAAGTTAGTTAACATAATGAAAGCTCTCTATAATAACACTGAGTCATGTGTGAGAGTTGGTAAGTCTTGTAGCAATTGGTTTAGCATTACTTCTGGTGTTCGACAAGGGTGCATTTTGTCTCCTTTTCTCTTTAGTTTGGTTATTGATGATGTTACGCGAAATTCACTTCAAGGGAAAGATTTTGGCCTTAAATGGGCTGCAGATACGAAAGTTTCTGATGTGGATTATGCTGATTATTTGGCCCTTTTGGCAAATGATGTTGATGAGATGAACTCTTTCATTCGAGCTGTTGATGAAACTGGTAGTAGAGTAGGTTTGGTTATAAACAGAGAGAAAGCTAAAGTGATAAAAATTGGTCAGGCAGACTGTGATTCATTTAATCTAAATGGTTGCAATCTTGAGCAGGTGTCACAGTTTAATTACCTTGGGAACTATGTAACAGATACTGGTGATATGCGGCACGAGATTAACAGACGAATAGGGATTGCTGCCGGGAATTTTAAGAATCTATGGAGATTGTGGAGAAATAGGCATATACACCTAAAGACTAAAATTAGACTGTAAAATAGTTTGGTTCTTTCTAGGGTTAGTTATGGTAGTGAAACTTGGACGCTGTGTATACAAGATAACAGGAAACTAGATGCTTTTGATTCCAGATGCTTACCTAGTATCTTGGGTATTAGGTGGTTTAACTTTGTAACTAATGATGAGGTTAGGCAAAGGAGTCTGCAACTTCCTTTAAGCAGCATATTGTGCAGAGAGAGACTCTGCTGGTTTGGTCATGTTGCCCGTATGAATAATTATAGATTGGTGAATAGGGATATGAACAGTGTGTCTAGAGGTCTCAGAAGGAGGGGGAGACCTAGGATGCGGTGGGCAGACAATGTCAAACAGGACCTTGTTAGAATTGGTGTGCAGTGGCCGGATGCAGCAGATGTAGCTCAGGACAGATATGCTTGGAGAATTAAACTGCACGGTCTGGTTGGACCTCCGTAGCCCATGGCTACTTGAGGATGATGATGATGATTTTCATAATCAAATTAATCAGATTGATTAGAAATATAAAATATAAATAATTAAAATGTATAAACTTTTATAGGACCTTCTCTGTCTTATATGTGCAAAATCAAAAATCAATCGAATTTTCACATATACATATTTATTACAGAAAAAAGAATTAAATATACAATAAATTAAAAGTAAATAAGATAATTCAGACAAAAATAAAACACATTTTAATGTGGCTTGTGCAAATGAACAATTTTTACACAAGATCGTCGATGTTGAGCAAAATTTTGTAGTTAGTCATAGCAAAAGGACATAAAAAAATTGCTGCTCATGATTGGCCCTTTCATTTCATACAGTGGTGCATTGATATTATTTTTAGTAGAAAAAAAAATGATTTTTCACAAATTACTTTAAATTAATAAACATAGGGAATAATCTGCACAACAAATAGTCATAGACCACTTAAAAACTGCCAACTGGACAGCCACATGCCACAGGTTGTCTATTATTGATCTATAAGAAGTGTTAAAGCATTGACAAAGCAAATCTTATAATCTACTATGGTTGCTATTCACATTATGTCACTGGTGGAAATGCAAAATGAAATGATTAAGAATTTTTTTGATGAATGATTTTTTCCATATGAACAAATAGAAACATAAATTTTTTTAGAAATGAAAAAAAAAGCTTCTTTGTAGCATGGAATTTAAGTTATAATAGAAAATTTTAAGTATTATAAATAACTGTACAAAGTTAAAAACATACCTAGTGTTATATTTCACATCTTTGCTTTTGTTTTGGCCAATGTCAATAATAGCCAGAATATAATAGAATTATCTATTATCGACTTTTAGCAATGAGATATAAACAAAACACACAGACATATATATCTGAGTATTTATTAGAAAACTAATATATATATATATACATTTCCTTAGTAATTTAATAACCACTATTATTAAGTAGTTAAAACTATCTATGCATACTACCTTTTTCAAGTTTTCAGGGAAATTTTGTTTAAAATCATCTGAAATGTTATCTCTCACTGTGGAATTAGCATCTCCATAAAACAACTGAATCCAGCTTAACAGAAAAGAAAGAAACACCTAAGCCAGGGGCACAATATACATTACACAAATTTTCTCACATGTATGTATCCATCGTTATTTAATACAGAATAGTCTTCAATATTTTTTCCTAATTTGTGATTCTGTAATAGCTAAACATGAGATTTAGTCCTTAAAATACAAGTTTATGAAGAAGATAAACTTTGTTTTAGTGAACATTTATAGATTTTTTTTTACCATACAGATAAAGCCGGAGATAAGCAACCTTTGGCCCTTGAAGCACCTGACTACCATATGAAAGTATATTCATTAGCATTTTACATAGTTACGAACTGAAATTTAATTTAAAACAGTTTAAGTGTATTTTTACTGAGAAATTGTAGGAAAGATTCGCAAGTTAAATGAGAATTCTATAACTACAACAAGATTTATTTATGGTTCAGGCTATTGTATCTAAAACAAAATCACTCTGTTATTTCAGAAAGTTTATACCATTTGAGCCAGCATAGTGCCCTAATATTCTGGACCAATGAGCTCTTTCTACTGGTAAATAATGGGCTACTTGATGCTTACACTAATGAAAAATGGCCTGATAGCAAAAAAAGTTGAACACCCATAATCGTAGAAGTAATGTTTGTGACAATCCTTTATATATTTCAATAGATAAATTTGGCAAAAATTATCAGCCATTTTTTTCAAAAATTATTCTAAACAAATTACTCTATGATTAACACCCTTAATTATTACATCAGAAGGTTCATATTCACAGGACTATACTGCAGACAGCACTAAGTCCAAATGTTACTTTGAACTCGATAGCTTAAATTGTTCAGACACTGGAGGCCTGGACAAACAGCATTGCAAAAACTGGTAAGCCACTTTTGTGTTCAGGGGTATCTAACACACACTCCTAATAAAATTTACTTGTTTATCGAGGGCCATAAAGTTTCATAATCATTCATTTAATTCTGAAACTTTATACCATTATTAATCTAAATTCTAGGAGTCAGCTGTTGTGACAATATTGATGCCCATAAAATATAAGACACCAGCAAAATATGTTTGGCTAACCAAATTCTTTTATCACTGTTTATTTACATACTAAGCTTAAATGTTTCTTAAGTATGGATGATATTGCCTTATTCAGTAAAAAATTCTAAGCTCTCTCAATAACCACATTTTCTAACCACTACTATCTCCCACCATTATTCCAACTTGAACTACTCTAAATAAATAAGTCATATAATCATTTTCTTATTTCCACTGATATTCACAGCATAAATAGTCAATTTTATAATCTATTTTAATTGCTGTAAAAAGTGACAAAATATATGAAACTATTATGGGGATTGATTTTTCCTTATGTGGTTTATTATGGCACTTTCTTCAGATCTCATTCTTCAATTTCCAGGACACCACTGGTTTTTGAATCAAATTTCAGTATTTTGGTGTCAAAACTTCACAGTTTACAATGTACTACATTATTTTTTTCTATAAATAATCGTCCTTCCATTTTTAAATTAATCATAAAAATCTACAAAATAGTTTTGGTATAATAATATAACTTACTTCTGTTAGTTATATACTTCAGATAATGTCCTAAAATTATTTTAGTTTTCATGCTGAAGATACTTTAACTGGCCAGTGGTGTGAGATCAGTTTTAAAAACCTGGCACTTTAAGAGTTAATCACACAAGAAGTAACTTTATGTTTTAAATTACATTCCTGTTGCTTCTTAATATATAATAATAAGAATTATTATAAACTTAATAGTTTTGAAAAGAGTAACAAGAAATAAAAATGCCCACATTAATTATAATGTCTTAAATGCTTAACACTAGAAAAGGGATATAAAATTGAATGGGAGTTAGAAGAAAAAAGTAAAAAATTATACTATATTAAACTTACCCACTGAATAATTGTCTTTTAACAATAGATTACAATTTTTTTTTAACAATAAATTACAAAAATTGTTGTGGAATCAATGAGCAACCCCCCCCCCCCTCTCCCAAATCTATTTGAAAAGACAAAGCCTCAGCAGAAAGACAACACAGAAAAGAAACATCCAAACCATATCATGAGGTAGAACTCAGGTTCCTTAGATCAGTAGCTAAGCATGCTAACCACTCAGACACTGGGGGTCAGTAAGCAAATACATGAGTAATTAATTTTAGTAGCCTATCAATATTTCCTGAAAAAATATTTTTTTCTTTTTTCTTTTAAATTCTTTATGTTTGTTTCATACAAAATTTGGTCAACAGCATATTTACTTTAACAGCATGTACAAGATTGTTTTACAGCTCAGAATTACTCAAATACTCAAATGAATGTTGAAAAACTAGTTCAAACCATAAAAATGTTATCCATTATATGAGATAATAAAATTGCTCACTGAAACAAATACACTGTTCAACACAGAAAATGCCACACCATGAATGAATGCACAAAATGAGATAAACCTTACCACACATGTAGACAAGTAGGTGGAAAAGAAACAATTTAATTTCTGAGGGATTACATGAATGTGATGAGTGATGTTGGTTGGCTAGTTGGTTGGTTTACCTCTGAGCTGCACTTTTTTGTGCACAATGGGCTAAATGGACAGCTCACAAGGACCCTGAATGCTCAGAGAAGGTTGGGGAGGGGACTCACTGGAACAGCTGTTGGGAGACAGGTGGTAGCATCCTGTTAAGGCCATCCAGTGTGTTCTTTAACGTGCACAGGGTATGGCTCTCCTGCACACAGAGCCATGGCTTAACATCCCATCTGACAGATGGCAACCTTTCCAAGCCAATTGGTCCCCTACTGACCGTGGGCAGAGTGGGGAGTTTTGCAGAGATAAATCTCAATGGTGACCCAGCTGGGACTCGAACCTAGGAACTGCAGATTACAAGTCTGGCGCGCTACCGAGACACCCCTGCCCCGCAATGAGCGAGGAGATAGTATAATGTGACCTGAGTCAGTAGATCATATGACTGCCATGCTGAGCTATACATTTGGTAATATGGTGTGGCATCTAGTGGAAAAGTCCCTGGATGGTGTGATGAGGTGTCATGGACCATGTGTCATTGACTTGTGTCCATAATTTATTGACATTGTGAGGGAGTCGTGCAGAGGCATGAAGTTGTCTGCCGATGATGTCCCACATGTTCTCTATTGGGGAGAAGTCTGGGGATCACGTTGGCCAAGGCAGCACCTGGACATCTTGTAAGCACTGTCTGCTGATGTCTGCAGGTGTGGGCAGGCATTATTGTGTTGAAACTGGGCAATAAGGATACCATGGAGATATGGCAACAAGATGGGCTGCAGCATCTGATCGACGTATCATCGTGCTGTCAATGAACCCACTGTGTATGAGTGGTGAATAGCTGTTGAAACTGATAGTGCCCCAAACCATGAACCAGGCTGAGGAGCCATATGATGCTCATGGATAGTAGCAAAATCAGTCCGGTGACCACTTCATCTCCAGATTCTCAATCAGCAGTACTGACACAGAAGCAAGACTCATCACTCAATATGACATGGTTCTATTCATCCCCTGTCTGGTATGGTACCACTGAAACAGTCTTGTGCAATGATGTGCTGCAGTGAGTGACAGTCATCACAATGGCTGGCAAGAATACAAACCAATCTGCAATTCACATTCCGTGTCAATATGGGGATGTCTGTAGCTGCCTGTACACTGCATCGAGTATCATCTGCTGTGGATTGTGGGGCTGCTACAGCTTGCCATTGAATGGGGTGATTGAGGTGTTCAGACATCCGCCTACATGCACCAATCCCATTACAGCAATGCACGTTATCTTCCTCCAACCATTGTCACCAAATTCAGCTGATAGTTGTTGTAACCAATTGGTGCCTATGTCATATCGTGGTGTAAATGCATCAGCATTTACACCACGATATGACATAGGCATCAATTGGTTACAACAAATCGTGGTGTAAATGCTGATGCATTTCCACCACGATTTGACATAGGTACCATCAGCTGTATGTAGCCCTATGATGAAACCTCTGGTAACGGTATCTGTGTGATGGTAGGATTCCCAATGACATCACCAGATGTTCTCACTCCTTACACGATTTTGCCACTGAGATCACTCCAATGCAGTGGTCCACATGCCCAGGTGAGAATGACCAAACTTAGCTATGAAGAGTCATTTTGCCATGTTATCTCCCTCACCTACTGATTGATTGGTTGGCAACTGCACTCATCTACATAACCCAACTGTTGACACATACCCACCTATTTGTATGGTATTCTGACAAATACTTCCTGGTGCGGCATTTTCTATGTCAAATAATGTAGTACAAAACTGATGGGCTTGGGAAGGCCATCATCCATCAAATGGGATGCTAAGGTGTGTCCCTATGTATGGGAGAGCTATACCCTGTGCATGTTAAGGAACACACTGGATGGCCTTCACAAGAAGCTACTATCTGTCTCCTAAGAGACGTTTAGTTGGTCCCCTTCTCCCAACCTTCTCTGAGCTCTAGGGGTTCTTGTGGCCTGGCCATTTAAGCTCATTGTATGCAAAAAAGTGCTGCTCAAAAGTGGAACAATCCAATCCAACAGATAGCATATTTACATTGATTTCATGCATCCTTCATGATACACAAAAAACAAAAAAATTATCATTACATTCAAAAATTAATAAGACAAAAATTAAGGAGACAAAAAGTCGAAATTGTTTTTTGTGAATGGGTAAAGACCATTAAATATTTTTAAAAAAATTTAGATTTTTTTTCAGTTTGATTTAGATTTTTTTTAAGTTTGCATTTTTGAGATTTTTAATATTTTATTCTTTTTTGCTGACATTGAAGGACTGGAACCTATGTCTCTCCAGATTCCTGCCAGAGAGGCCTGATTTCCTGCCAGAGGAGCCTGAATTGAGAAAGGTCAGACAACAGGTTTTTGAATAAATGCATATCATTAAATATAAAAATACCTCAAATCTGAAGAATCATTTGAATGTGAATTCCGATGGTCCCATGCTTTTTTTGACAAACAAGTGTATATAAGCAAAAGTACCTGCAAAAAGAATAAAACCTTAAATAAGATCAAAACTGTATAATAATATATCTCATTAAGCAGTGTGTTATGTTAGCTTTAAGGGCTTTTGCATTATTTCACCATTAAATTTAGAAACCTCAATATATGTTGTAAATGTAAAAGTCTTACCTTTGTGTGTTTCTACCGAGGATACTTCTGTTATTGTACGTTTTTGTTGAACCTGCTATGTTGTACGTTTTTCAATCTTCCTATGATGTCAGTAGATATTCTATACAGTGGGAGGAATGGGGGGTCTCAGTCAGTAACACGCCAGGCTCATAATCTGCAGTTCCCAGGTTCGAGTCCCAGCTGGGTCAGTGTTGAGATTTATCTCCGCAAAACTTCCCACCCTGCCCATGGTCAGTAGCGGACACCGATGGGCTTGGAAAGGCTGCTGTCCATCAGATGGGATGTTAAGCTGTGGCCCCATGTGTAGGAGAGCCATACCCTGTGCAAGTTAAAGAATACACTGGATGGCCTTGACGGGAGGCTATCATGTCTCCCAACAGTTGTTCCAGTGGGTTCCTCCCCCAACCTTCTCTGAGCTTTTGAGGTCCTTGTGAGCTGGCCATTTAGCCCATTGTGTGCAAAAAAGTGCAGCTCAGAGGTAAAACAACAACAACAAAATCTTATACAGTGGGTTATTTAACCATCGGCAACAAACTGAAACTGTCAGAAAAAGCACCAAGTCATAAAACAGTATTGGAGGACCCAATGTATAGAAAACTTATAGGAAGTGTAAAATTGTATGAAGATTGACAAGCATAGAACCAAGCAGGTATAAGTATCTACAGTAGAACCACATGAATTTAAACTTTATATGTACAGCATATATTTTTGAGGTTTCCAAATTTAATGGTAAAATAGTCAAGGAACCTTAAAGCTATCAAAACTATATAACACAAATCAATATTTACAAGTGTATTAAATTAATATAAATGTGAAATGTACAATGAGTTCAATCATTTCCACATAGAGAAATACTTTTTTTGAGCTCAATGGTCACAAAACCCTCAAGGTAGAGGTCAAGGTTTCGGAGGGGACCAACTGGGCAACTGTCACATGAAGATAGACTTTTTTTATGGTCATCTATCCAGTTTTGTAATGTGTGCAGGATAAGAAATCTTGCAAATTCTTACAAATCATTCTTGCATATGAAACTATAGATTAATTTTTCATCCAATGGCAAATAGCCTCTCTTAGATCAATAGTATTTTCTTTTCCACCAAAGCTAGTAAGGTTTTTTAAACTACAAATATTTCTCAAAAACTTACCCAAGAAAAAAAAAACTATGTAACCTCTTTTACTTCTGAACTGAAATTTCATGATGTTCATTAACTGTTTTTTTCTATTAAATAGAGTTATGCAAAGAACTCCGCAAGAAACAGGAGGTATATTAATGACACTGTAATTATTAAAGAACTGTGTTCACCTTTCTTGAAAATAAGAATAATTATACTCCAAGCAAAACCCTTACTAAAGAAAACACTTAATCAATAAGCCATGTGACAACAGAATCATCATCAAGTAACTATCATCTATATCATGGATGTATGTGTCATTTTTCTGCTGAGGTCCTGCCATCCTCTCAGACCTTCTACTGTGGCATATAAACTGACAGGCTCCTGTCAGACCTCTGTGGCAAGCAGCTGCTTGAGGGGGTATTTATTTTATTTTTATTTTATCTCTGGTGACTGTAACCTCAATTTTTAGATTGCCAAAGTAACTTCAGATCATAAGATCAACAATTAGTTATTATTATCTTAGTGCAAAAAATGGAAGCTCAACTGTTTGTTGCTATTGCTAATAATTAGTGGTATAGTGTGAATGACAACTAGGGAAATTACAGCAGCAGACACTTTGACAATTCTCACGTATTATAGGCCAATGACCTATCAATCACTTAATAATCTATGAGAACTGTCAAAGTGTCAGATGTGGTCTTGTGGTTTCAGTTACTATTCACACTGCTCCATTGCTTGCAATTAAAGTTATTCCAATATTTTGATTGTTTTTCAGTTTATTTGTTACTTTTGCTTTTATGTTAGGACATAATTCTTCACTACTTCTGATTTTTATTCTCTATGATATAACATTTCATATATTTGATTTAGCGTATTGTCCTACTTCCCAATTAGGTAAAATAGCTATGTAATCAATTTATAAATTATCTCTTTAAACAGTAATTATTTCAAAAGAATTACAAAAATAAATACATTAATCAAAAACTATAAATTTCTAAACATAAAAGAGAAAGACTATTTCCAATATCAATATAAAGAATTATACATAATTTAATTAATCATAAAGCAGTTTCAACAAATTCCTATTAAATAATTTTCATTCCATTATTTAAAAATTTACATCATACTACATTTCTATATATGTTCCAGTAGTGTAGTAATGATTTTTGGAGTGGGAGTGGCTCAGTCGGTAGCACGCCAGGCTCGTAATCTGTAGTTCCCACATTCGAGTCCCAGCTGGGTCAGCGTTGAGATTTATCTCCGCAAAATTTCCCCACCCTGCACATGGTCAGCAGGGGACACCGATGGGCTTGAAAAGGCCACCGTCCGTCGGATGGAACATTAAGCCGTGGCCCCGTGTGCGGGAGAGCCATACCCTGTGCACGTTAAAGAACACGCTGGATGGCCTTGACGGGGGGCTACCATCTGTCTCCCAACAGCTGTTCCAGTGGGTCCCCTCCCCCAACCTTCTCTGAGCCTTCGGGGTCCTTGTGGCCTGGCCATTTAGCCCATGGTGTGCAAAAAAGTGCCGCTCAGAGGTAAAACAATCCAATACAATCCAAGCCATGATTCTTGGAAGAGGAGAATTTTGAAAAATTTTCTTAACTTTTTTGCTATTGTAAATTGATAAAATAATGATTAAGGAAAAAAAATTCCCAAGCATAAATAAGCAATATTAAATCCCCCTCCACCCTCTATTCTCTATCCTCCGGTTATGTCACTGCATTTAACCCAAAACTGGTGGGGTGCAGTCTCGCAGATAATGGTGATATATATACTCTCCTCAAATTACCCTCAATAATCCTATGTTATGAAAATTTAAGTCCAATTAGAAGTTAAATATCTGGAAAAATAAACTTTTTATCAAAATGAGATTAAAGGTAAATTAAAGATCAAATTTTGATTTCAGCAATATTCATCATATTGAAAGAGTTTTGGAAGCTGAATATTTAACAACATCATCGCTCTCACTTAACAAAAAATTCTGTCAAAACTGATAAAAATTGAAAGCATTATTAAAATTTCTAAATGTATAATAAGGTTAATAAATGGTTTGTTATAATAATTATTACTTGTATTTTGATTAGCTTTCGAGATAAATTCTTTTGACTAGCACCTTTTGCTGTTCAGTAATCCAGTTGCCATATCTTTAAATATTGAACAAATAGTGCTGAAATTCTATAGACTTCATTTAGATCTTTAATCTACTTTCTGCCACAATCACACAAAAAGTTTATTTTCAAGATACTGACTTTTTAACTTTGCTTCCCATTACAAAATTATTTAATGATTTTGGAAGGCTCTATATAAAGGCAATATATTTGTTCCAACTTTTGAGTTAGGAACTTGTCTCCTTCAATACCATCAAGTTGACACTGTTTTATAGTCTCTTAATTCCCTGCCTATGGAGAAATGCTAACAACTTTTGATGTTTTCAATTTATTATTTGTACCATAAATGTCTAAGCAGTCAAAATAATTTACTGATGGTTCAGAATTTAATATCTAGTCTATGATAAGACCTGATAGGATCTAGAAACAACAGTTTTCTCCTCTACTGCTACTGATTTCATCAAGCCAATTTTTTCTTAGTAATATTAGTAACAGTTTAAAAATATAATTTAAATATATTCTTGTATTCTATAACACTCATCACTGAAATTGTCCCACCTAAAAGGAATGCTCACTTTGAGCTCAAAACAAATGGAATGAGATAGCAATGCAGACAAGAAATGATTGAATTTGTATACAAATCAGCAGAATTTACGTAAAAAAATGCAATGTACATCAATAAGAAGTAGACTTCATGATCAGCAATATAAGCAGCCAAACACAGCTGTATCAAGTTGAAAAGGTGGGAATCATCTCAGTGAACACTGAGCTATGCTTCAGGCACCTATATTATGAGCTGGAAAACAGTGGTGGGGGCTGAAAAGCAGTGATCAGTGAAAGTCTCATTATACCCAAAACATGTTTGATAGTCAACAGATCTGGGTAAGGTGCAATTCAAAAAAGATATCTACATCATATAGGCACTGTCAGGATATGGGAGCCTGTATGTGGGCAGGGACTGCCCTGCTATAAAATAGCATTTGGGATAGAGTGTAGAAAGGACAGAAGCAATGGTCCTAGAATGGTTTCAACATAATATCTTATCACAAACATGCCATGAATAACAACCAGTCATGAATAGCTATTTAACTGATGCTCCCCATACCATGATATGATTCTGTGTGTTGGCCTGGTATGGCACTTCCTGATGCAGGATGGATTACCTCAGTCAGTGGCATGTCTCCATGCACACATATCCATCACTGGATCCCAAACAGAAATATGATTTATCACTAAAGATATCAGTTTTGTCCCCAAGGAATTCTCTCCCTGCACCATTGCAGACACAGATAATAATGAGAAGACATCAGAGGTAGATGAACCAATGGACAGTGTGAATGCAGCCCAGATTCTCACAATCATCTTAATCATGCTCCCAGACACATGTGTAGAGAGGTGTTGGAAATTTGGCAGCCTGAGACTGATCTGTCTGATGTCATTAGTCAGCATATCTGTTGATCCTTCCATTTGAACATTCTTCTGATGCCATCAGAGTACTGATGGCATGTTTGAGTACTTTCCGGTATCCACTGTTGCCAACAGTGTCCACCATTCAGGCATCATGACTCATGTGAAATGGCAATTTGGGATGTTGACCATTCAGCTTCTGGCAACCTAATAACCAATCTCTTTCAAATTACATTAGCTGCATATAACATCACTTTACATGTGTTAAAGATATTGCACACTCTATGCATATCATTCACTCACCACTTTGTTTCCCTATTGATTTTTATCCGTTTTTATAGCCCTTTCCAATTCCTACATCAGTGCAGTATCAGACACACTATTGGATGTTCAATTGCACTAATTAGCTTGACATGCAAATTGTTTGCATCCAGATATGCTACAACTCTGCAAGAAAATTGTCACGTCAATCCATACATTTTTCTTGGTGTGACAATTTAATAATGAGAGGTGTTTCATAATGATTCTGATAAAAAAATAGTCAGATATTTAAATTTCACTGGGAGAAATTTGAACATCTTCTTATGTCAACTATCTTTGACATCAGTACTTGTATTATTATTTATGCTATTTTTGAATTTATTTACTTTGAGAAACAAAGATTTTCAAAAATGATGTTTTTTTTTCTACAAAAGTTAGCATAACTAATTGTTGTGATATTTTGTAATTGTATTTGGTAAAAAGCATTTTCAATTATGTCAACTTTTGCACAATATTCTGTAATCTGTATGTATCAACAACTATTTTTAAAGCTGAAATAATCTTAAATCATAGAATAAACTCATGATTCTTAAGCACTTGCAGTGATTTTCACTAATGAAATGGATGTTAATCTATTATACGTTATACAAATTAGAAAATTTTCACAGAATTGTAGATAAGTAAACTGTAGATAACACATGTTCATACCATCATCCATAACTCAAATCAAACCCCAGTTACTTCAGTGTTACCATGAACAAACAAGATATCACTAAACTACCTTGGCAGTAAATTATTATTTAAACAATGCATTTAAATAATAAATAACAAACACAGAGTAGTGATCAATAAATAATTTGTGGAAAAAACTTCCCCATGTACGAAATTCGAACCTGCATCTTTCCAGAAACATGCCAGAATATTCTACCATTGAACTAATGCCAGCCCAGTATTTTTTCCACTTAATATGGAAAATAATATGGAAAAAAGTCTGAGCTGGCATTAGTTTAATATAGAATACTCTGGCATGTTTCAGAAGAGATGTGGATTCGAATCCTGAGTTGGAGAATTTTTTTTCACAATTTATTGAAACAATGCATTATTGAAATATTTAAGATCTTACCAGAAATGTGGAAAAATTAGTTAACAGGAGTTCTGCAATGCTTTCAAATCCACCAAGTCCAACTAAGAAAGTTCCATTTTTTGCTCCAGGAATAAGACTGCATTTTGCTGTTGAATTAGCACTTTCATTGAGAAAATTCCCAAATGTTAACCAATTTAAAGAATATATATATGAGGCAAAACCCATCTTCAAAGTTTAATTTCTGAAATATGGAGAATATATATAATATCAACAACATAAATATGCCAGTGAGCTTAATACTGACATAGAATGCTTTATCAGCAGAAAAGCCTTCTATGTGACCTTTTGAAATATGAAACAATAAAATTCTGTGCCCAAAACAAAATATTATATAAAAAGAACACTGTATCTACTATAACAAGAAACCAGAAAAGTTTGCAATAAATTAAAACAATAAATTAATTAATTACTCCTCAAGAAGCTGCTTGTCAGAGAGCCTGTCAGTTTAATATTTCATAGAGAAGATCTGTAAAGCAGGCAAGACCTCAGCAGAAGGATAACACAAACATCCATGCCTTACTCAGGGCTTGAACCCAGATCCATCGGATCAGCAGCCAAGCATGCTAACCTTCTGCCACTAAGATGATCTATGTAATAAAAACTTGTATACATCCATCCCTTGATTTCCATGGTTTCAGTTTTACACAATCAGAAATAATGACACCAGTTTCATTTTATACTGTGATAGACTAAGTTTTAAATAGTCAAGAAAATGCATAAGTTTTGTTTTATATGATTACAGGCTCAGTTTTACATGATAAGGATTTGGATTTTTTTTATGCATTTAGATATAATACATATTATTATGTAGTAGTGGCATAGAGCCATCCCGTGGCCGAGTGGTTAGCATGCTTGGCTACTGATCTACGGGACCTGGGTTCGAGCCCTGGGTAAGGCATGGATGTTGTGTTGTTTTTCTGCTGAGGTCCTGCCATCCTCTCAGACCTTCTACTATGGCATATAAACTGGCAGGCTCCTGTCAGACCTCTATGGCAAGCAGCTGCTTGAGGGGGTATTTTTTTTTTTATTATTATAGTGGCATAGCATCAGGGAAGACTATCAAACTGTCATCCTAAAGTAAAAATCAACTAAATGGTTGTAGTTGATACAATTTATTTTTAAGGATAAACAGATAATAGTAAATTGCTTAATTCTTTCACTAAAATTGTATTTTTGACATTGTTCAACTTTCAACATGCAAATAGTTTGAAGGATAAACTTTAAAATTTTATTGCTCAACAACAAAGAATTTGAAGTTATTTTTAACTGAACAGTTGATTTGTGGCAATCCAAAAATGGTAAAAACCAAAAACACTCACTCTCACTTAACCCTTTCTCTACCATACTGGCTCAAACTGCAGGTAGGAGGTAGTGAAAAAGAAATAACAGCTCTGATTAGATGAGTCTGTTTAAAATCTTGGCTGTTTTAGGCTGGTATGGTACTTATAGGGTTAAAACAAAATATATTAAGGGAAATTAACTGTAAGACAATTTAATTATTTCAACTTTAATACACAATTTAGAAAATAAATGCACAAAGTGGTAATATAAACTTAAGCTATCAGTATTTGCCAGTAAATGAAAATTCAATACTTCACATGTAGTTTTTTTATGAATGGGGATTGTAGTATTTTATTCCAAAAGTTGTCTACCCATACACAAAAGTAAAAATGGACTCCCACTAATCTGCTTTTCATTACCACTGCACATGGTGTACTGTCTTCAACAAAAGAGTTGTTACCTCTTTGGGTTTAACCTAAAGCATTTAAGTTTAGGGAAGTCATCTTTGGGCTTAAGAAAACTTAGGCATCTGAGTTGAGTCGTTAACCATTGAAGTGTCAGAAACTGATTAATCAGTTTTCAAAGTATTGCTATAAATCAACATGCAATATTTCTTTTATGGTTACCTACCATTTTTTTCTTTTAATTTCTATATTTATTATTCAGAATTAAATGTTTTTTTTTTTAGTATGTAATGTAAACTATTTTATTCATTAGTTATTTGGCAAGCAGCTGCTTGAGGGGGTATTTTTTTTTTATTTCATAATGAGGCTTGGAAGATGAGTTGCATTTTTAGAGGGGGGGAAAAAACTCCAACACTGTAAAGGTTGTGTTGATCAGTTGGAGTGTATATTGCATAAGTATTTAACAAGTTTTCTTTCCAAAAATTATTTTCCCTTTGAAAGTATTCCAAGATTAGGCTCAAGTTCTATAGACACCCATCTAGGTGATTTTTTGATTCCATACTTTATTGATTCATTTCCTTTGTCACCTTACATTTTTTTGGTGGCTTTTTATAATTCAGCTGATGGCTTCATAACTGTACAATAAATATTTACTGAAAAATAATTATTATATTTTAATATAAAGTTAACATAAATCTTGTAGAAATTCATTATTCTGCTTGCTCACCATTTTTATTGATCATGAATTTTATTTTATTTCCTTTGCAGCAACTGTGATGATGTGAACTTGTACCAAGGACATAAATGGAGTAAATCGGTAAAGTGTAGAATCCAACTACACTCAAGATAACAAAAATTACAGTAGAGGTTCACACTGTGGTAGTCAAAATTAAACTGTAATTTTTAATTCTCTATGACACTGCTAAATCTTTTTAAGCACTTCAACAAATGTTCTAGCTATCAAGTATCAAAATTTATTGAGGAGAAATTTACATATCGTATTACAGAGGATGGGTAGTAAGAGGAACTTCTGGGATGCTTACAAGTGGCAAGTTTAATCTTCGATGTTCTTGCCAGCAAGTGATGCCTCAGTAGAATTTGAGAAGGCAATGAGGTATACTGATAATTTATTTGCTTAAGGTTCACTGAAGGAAATAAACAATAATACTTTTGGTAGCATAGAGTGCTTAAAAAGTTTGAGTTCCATGACACGCATTTTGCTCCCTTACTTCGGGCGCATCATAAAGGTGGGTTGGGTTGTTTTACCTCTGAGCGGCACTTTTTTGCACACCATGGACTAAATGGCCAGGTCATAATGGACCCCGAAGGCTCAGAGAAGGTTGGGGGAGGGGACCCACTGGAACAGCTGTTAGGAGACAGATGGTAGCCTCCCGTCAAGGCCATCCAGCGTGTTCTTTAACGTGCACAGGGTATGGCTCTCCCGCACACGGGACCACGGCTTAACGTCCCATCCGACGGACGGCGGCCTTTCCAAGCCCATCGGTGTCCCCTACTGACTGTAGGCAGGGCGGGGAAATTTTGCGGAGATAAATCTCAACGCTGACCCAGCTGGAATTCGAACCTGGGAACTACAGATTACGAGCCTGGCACGCTACCGACTGAGCCACCCTCGCCCTGTCATAACGGTGGGAAGTAAGCAGCTTTAGGTATTGCACGAAAGACAGTTGGGTTGGGTTGTTTTACCTCTGAGCGGCACTTTTTTGCACACCATGGGCTAAATGGCCAGGTCACATGGACCCCGAAGGCTCAGAGAAGGTTGGGGGAGGGGACCCACTGGAACAGCTGTTGGGAGACAGATGGTAGCCTCCCGTCAAGGCCATCCAGCGTGTTCTTTAACGTGCACAGGGTATGGCTCTCCCGCACACGGGACCACGGCTTAACGTCCCATCCGACGGACGGCGGCCTTTCCAAGCCCATCGGTGTCCCCTACTGACCGTGGGCAGGGCGAGGAATTTTGCGGAGATAAATCTCAACGCTGACCCAGCTGGGACTCGAACCTGGGAACTACAGATTACGAGCCTGGCGCGCTACCGACTGAGCCACCCCCGCCCCGAAAGACAGTTGGTTGTTGAAAGTGGGGAATATCATGAAGAATTAAAGATTTCAATTTTACACTCAAGATTTCTCTTTTCATGATTCTGTTGGTGAAATATCTTTTTTTTGACATTAAAGCCACCAAAACTGAATAATCCCATTCAAGACTGTATTTTAATGACACATATAAGCATTAATAAAAATATTTCACAAAATCTAAAAAAAGGCAATAAACAGTGAAATGCATTTAAAAAATCACCAAACTCAACAGGGTGTCAGCAAAATTCAAACCAAGAATACTATAGTACAGATCAATTTACTCAATCAAAACTTATGGATAAAATCCTTTCAATTTTTACAGTAAGCACAATTGTTGATAATTTCTCTATAATATACTCTATAATGGATAATGTAAAATTTGTATGACAGTGGCTTTGTATGACAATGGCTAAGCAATGCAATAAAGTAAACATTGATATGAATTGTCAAAGATCATTTGACTTCATTAATAATATTCAGCAAGCCAGTCAACTAAAGCATACATTAGGCAACAAAATTGAGCATCAATATTGATTCTTTATTATATCTCTTTTACTATTATTGAATAACCAATTTCCTTGTAAATTGAACAATTTGTAGAAAAAATAAAAATAAAAATATGATAGATTTTAAAAAAATGGAAATTAGCAATTAATAACACTTTTCCCCAATTGTTGTTGGCACATATAACTGATCAAATATCTCCTGATAGTAGGGTGACCAGACTTCTCCATTTGTTGTTATAAAAAATTTGATCATTAATGCAGGTGACTGAAATTTTTCAATTAGAACATTAAAATGAAAGCCATCAAATGTGAGCTGTGAAACTAGAGTGACCAAAAGTTCTTGTTCTGCAGGCACTTCTAGTCAATCCTTCAAATTTTTAAAAAACCCTGGATCTTTTCCTTTAAATCTGGTCTCCCTACCTGATATAAGCAACACAATTCAAACATCTCTAAGTTACTACAAATGAAACGATGGTAATTCTGTCCCGGAGACATAAAGATTTTTGTCACACTTTTAGTATACTGGGGAGGAGATTTTGATTATGATTCTATGATACAGGCAATTCACGATAATGTTAAAAAATTTAAGGTTAAATACCTGGTTACTAGAACATTTGTATGGAAAGCAAGATTGCACAGATTCCAAGTTTGCACATAAAATATGCAATCTGTTTTCACTATGGGTACTGTAATTATTAGACAAATTTTATTACTCAAAAATTAATAAATGGATAACTTCGTACCTAATAAAAGCAGTACTTAATGATGCTTGATAGGCATCTTAAATCGTTGGTAGAACACATGAACAACCTATGAATTGTTTTAATCTAATCTTTAGTAACACTATGTTTTATAAGATAAGTGCAAATTAAAAAATTTAAAACAAATAATGTTTAAACATCTCCGCTACGGTATCTCTCTACCAAACGTTGCAAGCTATCACCATAGTAACACATTGATTTACACAGCAAGTAGTAGTAGTAGTTATTGACGGGCAGCTCCTCAAATCCAGGAGTGGCCTTACTAGCGGCAAAAAATAATGTAATTGCACATCTTTTGAATCACACATATGGAAGAAAATTGAATCAATGCTTTCTTCCCATGGGGACAGCAAAGTGTGATGATGAAGTAAATTAATGATTCTGAAGCTAATATAACAATAAAGTATTTCAACTAAGCAAATGATAACATTTCTGTCCTGTAATAAGTTTTATCTTAGATATCCGAAACGTAACTAAGATTAACAAAAAATTTCTGAAAGCAAATAACAGTGGTTCTCAACCTTTTATGCTTCACGTACCCCCTGGAAACGTGTATGTAACTGGCGTACCCCTTGTATAGATAGATAAAACTATGGTTATATTATAACGATAGGAATAAAATGAAACATATATATCAGTGGTTCTCAACCTTTTATGCTTCACGTACCCCCTGGAAAGGTGCATGTAACTGGCGTACCCCTTATATAGAAAAATAAAACTATAGTTATAGTATAACAATGGGAATAAAATGAAAAATATATATCAGTGGTTGTCAACCTTTTATGATTCACATACCCCTGGAAATGTGTATGTAACTGGCGTACCCCTTGTATAGATAGATAAAACTATAGTTATAGTATAATAATAGGAATAAAATAAAACATATATATCAGTGGTTCTCAACTTTTTATGCTTCATGTACCCCCTGGAAATGTGTATGCAACTGGCGTACCCCTTATATAGATAGATAAAACTATATTTATAGTATAACAATGGGAATAAAATAAAACATACATATCAGTGGTTCTCAACCTTTTATGCTTCACGTACCCCCTGGAAATGTGTATGTAACTGGCGAACCCCTTGTATAGATAGATAAAACTATATTTATAGTATAACAATGGGAATAAAATGAAACATACATATCAGTGGTTCTCAACCTTTTATGCTTCACGTACCCCCTGGAAATGTGTATGTAACTGGCGTACCCCTTGTATAGATAGATAAAACTATAGTTATAGTATAACAATGGGAATAAAATAAAACATATATATCAGTGGTTCTCAACTTTTTATGCTTCACGTACCCCCTGGAAATGTGTATGTAACTGGCGTACCCCTTGTATAGATAGATAAAACTATAATTATAGTATAACAATGGGAATAAAATAAAACATATATATCAGTGGTTCTCAACCTTTTATACTTCACGTACCCCCTGGAAATGTGTATGCAACTGGCGTACCCCTTACATAGATAGATAAAACTATAGTTATAGATAATAATGCCAATTTAGCGACTTTGTTACTAGATCTAGCGACCTTTGAGTTCTCACGTCGTACCCCAAAACATTTTACCGCGTACCTCTCGTTGAGAAACCCTGATATACAGTATTTTCTCGTACCTTCTGATTTTCAGGGACTTCCTTAGCAAACATCTAGAGGGAGGGGAGAGGTGACTACCATTGGTGAAATCTACCGCCCCCCCCCCTCCCGACCACCACTTGCTAATCATTAGGCCACCACTGGCATTGGGTAAAAAAAAATGACGTTTGTCACGTGACATTTGTACTTTTCTACCATTGGTTGTAGTCCTCTTATGCAATTTCTTCCATAAAAACCCAGGGGAAGAGAGTATGAAAGAGCTCCTATAAGGCTTTCGGTTCGAGGCATAGCACGTGTGTGGCGGGTGCTCTTTCATTAACCATGGGGGTAAGTAATTTGCGTGAATGTATTCAGTTAAATGGACTTAAACAGTTAATTTCATGATCGAGTTGTGTGCTTCGGTGTTTTTAGTGATGACTAACGGAGACTTAAAATTTCAAAGTTTAATATATTTGAGTTGTATTGAGTAAGAGCTGAAAATTTAATTTCTAATCTACGATATTGGTTCCTGATGCCTAGTCCCCAACCAGGCCCGGATCTAGAAGAAAAATAAAAGTAGGAGGGGGATGAAACTCTATTTCAGCATAACATTTTGACCTCCGCTTTAGAAAGTAATCTGTAGATCCCAGGTTCGAGTTCATCATTGAGATTTATCTCTCAAAACTCGCCGCCCTGCTACGGTGAGTAGGGGACACCGATGAGCTTGGATGGGACGTTAAATTTTTATGGATTTTTTTTTTTATGAATTTTATGGAATTTTTATGAATCTTTGGATGGGACGTGTGTGGGAGATCTATACCCTGTGCACGTTTAAAGAAGACGCTGGATGGCTTTGATGGAAGGCTACCATCTGTCTCCCAACAGCTGTTCAGTAGGTCCCCTTTCCCCAACTTTTTCTGAGCCTTTGGGGCCCTTGTGACTTGTCCATTTAGACCATTGTGGGCAAAAAAAGCGCCACTCAGAGGTAAAATATCCCAACCTCCACTTTAGAGGTATTTAAAAAATTTCTCGAAATATTATGGAATATGCGTAGATTCATAATTTTTTTTGTCCTCACCCATGGCCGGTTAGATTTCATACCGATCAGAGGGAATTGGGTTCGAGCCCTGGATAAGGCACGGATGTTTTTCTGCTGAGGTTCCACCTTTCTTACAGATCTCCTATATGGCGTATAAACTTTACAGGCTGCTGTCAGACCTCTCAAGCAAACAACTACTTGAGGGGATATTTAATACCCCTGGAAGAGGGGCAGGGGGGTGGGGTGTTGGCTCAATCGGTAGTGTACCAGGCTCGTAATTTATAGTTACCAGGTTCGAGTTCTAATTGTACAAGGGTTGAAAATTATCTCTTAAACTTCTCCGCCCTCGGTGGGACACGGGACACTGACGGCGGGGGTGGCTCAGTCGGTAGCGCGCCAGGATCGTAATCTGTAGTTCCCAGGTTCGAGTCCCAGCTGTGTCAGCGCTGAGATTTATCTCTGCAAAACTCTCCGCCCTGTCCACGGTCAGTAGAGGACACCGCTGGGCTTGAGAAGGCCGCCGTCTGTCGGATGGGACGTTAAGTCATGGCCCGACGGGACAGCCATACCCTGTGCACGTTAAAGAACACGCTGGATGGCCTTGACGGGAGGCTACCATGTCTCCCAACAGCTGTTCCAGTGGGTCTCCTCCCCCAACCTTCTCTCAACCTTTGGGGTCCTTGTGATCTGGCCATTTAGCCCATGGCGTGCAAAAAGTGTCGCTCAGAGGTAAAACAACCAACCAACAACCGACGGGATTCAAAAAAGCCACCTTCTGTTAGAAGGGACTTCATACCTTGTGCACGTTAAATGACGTTGACGGGAATCTTCTCTTCCTAACAGGTTCCCTTCCAGAACCTTCTCTGAGCTCGTGACTGGTCATTTAGTTCATTGTGTGGCAAAAAACGTGAATCTCGGAGATAAAATCGCAATCCTCTAGCATTTTGCAAAGGGAGAAGGCATACTTCCCGTAGATCCCATTCTGTTCCCAACCATTTCGTGCTGCATATGCCGTCCCGTGGCAGAGTGGTTAGCGCTGTTGGCTACAGATCTAAGGGACCTGGGTTTGAGCCCCGGTTAAGGCATGGATGTATGTGTTGTTTTTCTGATGAGGTCCCGCCATCCTCACGGACCTCCTACTGTGGCGTAATAAACTGACATGCTCCTGTCAGACCTCTGTGGCAAATAGCTGCTTGAGGGGGGTATTTTTTTATTTATATTCAAACACTAATTTTTTTCATTACTCTTAGGTAGGGAGAAGGGTTGGGTTGTTTTACCTCTGAGCGGCACTTTTTTGCACACCATGCGCTAAATGGCCAGGTCACATGGACCCCGAAGGCTCAGGGAAGGTTGGGAGAGGGGACCCACTGGAACAGCTGTTGAGAGACAGATGGTAGCCTCCCGTCAAGGCCATCCAGCGTGTTCTTTAACGTGCACAGGGTATGGCTCTCTCCCGCACACGGGGCCACGGCTTAACGTCCCATCCGACGGACGGCGGCCTTTCCAAGCCCATCGGTGTCCCCTACTGACCGTGGGCAAGGCGGGGAATTTTGCGGAGATAAATCTCAACGCTGACCCAGCTGGGACTCGAACCTGGGAACTACAGATTACGAGCCTGGCGCGCTACCGACTGAGCCACCCCCGCCCCAGGGAGAAGGGAAGAGTTACTATTAATCAAATGCTTTTTTTCCCTTTTAAGCTAATCCTTTACAGAAAAAATATTTAGGCTCTTATGATTTCTATCTCAGAATCTAAATAACGTTTTCGCATTTTCATATGCCGATATCAGTGTTTCTCTGGAGACGTTGAGTCCCAATTATGTCTGAGGTCGGGGGTTTGCGCAACAGACAACTCGCTTGCTTCTAATCTGAGGTTTCCAGTTTCGAATCTTGCCAGTGCTGAGTTTATAAACCAGTTGGTTTATCTCCGCTAAACTCTCCACCTTGCCGGGGGGCGGGGGAGGCTCAGTCGGTAGCGCGCCAGGCTCGTAATCTGTAGTTCCCAGGTTCGAGTCCCAGCTGTGTCAGCGTTGCGATTTATCTCCGCAAAATTTCCCCTCCCTGCCCACGGTCAGTAGGGGACACCAATGGGCTTGAAAAGGCCGCCGTCCGTCGGATGGGACGTTAAGCCGTGGCCCCGTGTGTGGGAGAGCCATACCCTGTGCACATTAAAGAACACGCTGGATGGCCTTGACGGGAGACCTACCATCTGTCTCCCAACAGTTTTTCCAGTGGGTCCCCTCCCCCAACCTTCTCTGAGCCTTCGGGGTCCATGTGACCTGGCCATTTAGCCCATGGTGTGCAAAAAAGTGCCGCTCAGAGGTAAAACAATCCAATCCAATCTCCACCTTGCCGTTCTCAGAAAGCGAACATTGGTATGTCGCGCCAAAAATAAAAATCTAAAATGTTAGAATTAAGAGTTGGTGATCCAAAAATATAGGTTGTGTGGCGGTGGAGATTGCGTGAAATTGATTCTTGCTGACCACATTGTGAATAACAACATACCGGGTTCATTTTTTTCTTCTGAGAATAGTTATCGACATAAGTTCTTTATTTTTGAGGAATTAAGATTTCCTGTTGATTATAAAAAAGCGTAAAGTCTGTTCACAAAGTGAAAGTAGGTTAGAGAAAGAGTTTAGAGAGAAAGTAGGTAGTTAGGTTGTTCACCATTACAACCCCAATGAAACGTTAACGGCTCATAAAACGAAACTTCTGAGTACCATCAGTTTCAATTGATTTGACAAATACCGGTGGATCTCTTCGCAGGGTTTGCTACGTCGAATTCTGTCTTTTGGAGTTAAGCCATGGCACTGCGTACAGGAGAGTCGTACCCTGTACACATGAGACAGGGGTGGCTCAGTCGGTAGCGCGCCTAGCTCGTAATCTGCAGTTCCAAGGTTCCAATCGGGTCAGTGTTGAGATTTATCTCCAACTCCCCGCCCTGCCCACGATCGTCTGCACACCGATGGGCTTTTAAAGGCCGCCGTCCGTCAGATAGGACGTTAAACCATGCCACATGTATGGGAGAGCCATACTGTGCACGTTAAAGAATATGCTGGATGGCCTTGACGGGAGGCTACCATCCATCTCTCAACAGCCGTTCTAGTGGATCCCCTCCCCCAAACTTCTGAGCTTTCGGGGTCCTTGTGACCTGGCCATTTAACACATTGTATGCAAAAAAAGTGCCGCTCAGAGGTAAAACAACCATGTATACGTTAAAGAACTCTAGATGGCCTTGACGAGAGGCTATTATCTGTCTCCTAATAGTGAATCCCCGTCAGCAACCTTCTCTGAGCCCTTGGGTTCCTTGCGACTTAGGCATTTAGGGCACTGTTTGCAAAAAAATGTCCCTCAGAGGTAATAACCCATTTTTATTTCGTATAACTTTTCAAAACCTGTTTCAACACGAAAGAAAAAATCAAATTCAAATGCTTAATTTTAAATCTGCTTTTAATATTTTTCTTTCCAGCTGTGGCTCTTCATACAGCTCTTCCAATGGCTGGCGTGGACAATACTAGCACGAGAGGTAATTTATTTTCTGATGTATTAAATATTTTTTTTAATTCAGAGTGACGTTAGCGTTACTCTAAAAGTTGAATTGTGCATCTAATTTCAAACATCCGAACTTGTGGATGGGCAAAAGACTACCCATAACCCCTTCTTTTAGGGATTGGGTGACTCAGTCGATAGAGCACCAGCTTCGTAACCTGTTCTTAGATTTGAGTCTCAAATGAACCAGAGTTCAGTTTCATCTCCCTCTGCCCTCTGAGAAAGACTCTGATGTCCCTTGGAAATTCAGCCGTCCACTCAATGGGATGTTAAGCCATGGCGTCTTTTACGCAAGACAAATTCCTTGGGCATGTGAAAGAACTCTTGCATCCTTGATAGGAGGGCGGAGGGGTGGTTCAGTAGGTAACGCGCCAGACTTGTAATCTGCAGTTTCCATATTCGAGTCCCATCTGGGTCAGTGTTGAAATATCTCTGCAAAACTCCGCCACGGTAAGTGGGGGACACCGATGGGTTGGAAAGGCTGCCGTCCGTCGGATGGGACGTTAAGCCATGGCATCGTGTGTGGGACAGCCATACCCTGTGCACGTTAAAGAACACGCTGGATGGCCTTGACAGGATGTTACAATCTGTATCCTAGCTGTTAAATGGGTCTCCTCCCACCAACCAGGGGCGGGGGTGGCTCAGTCGGTAGCGCGCCAGGCTCGTAATCTGTAGTTCCCAGGTTCGAGTCCCAGCTGGGTCAGCGTTGAGATTTATCTCCGCAAAATTCCCCGCCCTGCCCACGGTCAGTAGGGGACACCGATGGGCTTGGAGAGGCCGCCGTCCGTCGGATGGGACGTTAAGTGGACCCGTGTGCGGGAGAGCCATATCCTGTGCACGTTAAAGAACACGCTGGATGGCCCTGATGGGAGGCTAACATCTGTCTCCCAACAGCTGTTCCAGTGGGTCCCCTCCCCCAACCTTTGAGCCTTCGGGGTCCATTGTGACCTGGCCATTTAGCCCATGGTGTGCAAAAAAGTGCCGCTCAGAGGTAAAACAACCCAACCTCCCACCAACCATCTGTCTCGGGGTCCTTCTGACCTGGTCATTTAGCTCATTGTGTGCAAAAAAAATCACTCAGTGGTAAAACAACCCAGAACAATCTTGACGACGACGACGACGACGACGACGACTGGATCTGGTTCATTCGGGAGTGAGCCACGATCGCAATCTGTAATTCCTAGGTTAAGATAGAAGTGAATTTGAGAGCTGTTGAGTGCCTTGGAGTTCAGAGCTGTTGAGCGCCTGGAATAACTCAAGATGAAGAGCACTACACATGTTTTCAGGAAGTTGTGGGATCTGTTTCATTTCTTCAATTGAGCTTCAACTTAATTTCATTAAAAGCTATAATAAATGCACTAACACCGACAACTACCTTGCTTAAAAAAAGTTAACTTCCTCACTGAAACAAAACTTAATTTTTATGGTGTGGTATCTAAACTGACAAGAAGTTTACTAGTTTCCCTCCGCTTTCTTCATTAATAATACTTGAGTCGTATATCGTATTTTAAAAAAATCCGATATCTGAAAGATACTGAAAATCTTAGATTTGCCCTTAATTTCTCCCGATTTTCATAGTTAAAAGAACCTTAATTACATTTCCTGTGATTGGCTTATTAAACAGCATTATATTTGATCACGAGATTTGACTAATAATCTTAGTATTGGAGCTAGCTCATTTCCTAGACAACCTTGAGGACTCTTCACCCAATGGAAATATATCTTTTTATTGGGGCGGCTCAGTCGGTAGCGTGCCAGGCTCGTAATCTGTAGTTCCCAGGTTCGAGTCCCAGCTGGGCCAGCGTTGATTTATCTCCGCAAAATTCCCCGCCCTGCCCACGGTCAGTAGGGGACACCGCTGGGCTTGGAAAGACCGTCGTCCGTCGGATGGGACGTTAAGCCGTGGCTCCGTGTGCGGGAGAGCCATACCCTGTGCTCGTTAAAGAACACGCTGGATGGCCTTGACGGGAGGCTACCATCTGTCTCCCAACAGCTGTTCCAGTGGGTCCCCTCCCCCCAACATTCTCTGAGCCTTTGGGGTCCATGTGACCTGGCCATTTAGCCCATGATGTGCAAAAAATTGACGCTCAGAGGTAAAACAACCCAACTTAGTATTGGATAATATTTCTTGTTTAGCAAGCAAAGTTTGATCTCCTAAAGTCCACTTGAACCTATTTTCCCCCATCCCATTTAGAGTGACGACGGGACTCTTAATGTGGAGAATTACCTGGAAGACTTCAGCCGAAAACTTAACGAAGCGACTCTGTCGGTCCTTCGCCAGCATAGTGCAGAGGAATGGCAGCAACCCATGCTCCGCGACATCCTTCCAGACTTCAGCTCTCATCCTCCGGAGTTCAACATGCCTGACAACTTCATGCATTCCTACGTTCCAGACACTGGCATTGGGAACAGGGAAGGTAAGTACTGATTTTTTTTTGTCTCTTCTTGAAAAGAGCGGTTTTCACTACAATTTGTCAGAAGGTCGCCTCAGTCCGTAGTGTACCAGGCTCGGGTCCCAGCTAGGTCAGCGTTAAGGTTTATATCCGCAAAACTCCCCGCCCTGCCCACGGTCAGTAGAGGACAGATGGGCTTGGGAAGGCCGCCGTCCGTCGGATGGGACGTTAAGCCGTGACGCAGTGTGCGGGAGAGCCATACCCTGTGCACGTTAAAGATCACGCTGGATGGCCTTGACAGGAGGCTACCATCTGTTTCCTGATATACCATATTTATATATTTGTTTATTATTCTATGTTCTATTTTACTGAATTCTATTTTTGTGTTGGCCTCTGTAGTTCATTTTTAACTTTGGTTGAGGGGTGACACGATATTTATCCTTTTACTTTTTGAACATACGTTTGGCGCATTATAGCCTTAGTTGCTAATGCGCCAATAAACCCCAACCATCTGTCTCCCAACAGCTGTCCCAGTGGGTCCCCTCCCCCAACCTTCTCTGAGCCTTCGGGGTCTTTGTGGCCTGGTCATTTAGCCTATGGTGTGCAAAAAACGGGCCATTCAGAGGTAGGCTCTGGGAATTAGTTGTGATCTGGCAACCTTCGTGTCACGGGACACGAAGGTTGACAGATCACTAATTTCTTTAAAAAATCGTGACCAGATATTTTTTCTGAACTCTGTAATCAACCATAGTGTTCGGATACTTTTTTGAGTGACTGTAGGTGGTCATATTATTTTGATACTAGATCGTGTGGGCTCACTCACGGAAATATTGAGCGTGTGCAGTTACCGTTCACAGCAAACTGGAGCGTGTGCAGTAACTTCACACGCTCCAGTTTGCTGTGAACGGTAACTGGAGCGTGTACAGTTGCTGTACACGCTCCAGATATTTTTCCTGAATTCTGTAATCACGTGACACGAAGGTTGCCAGATCACTAATTTCTAAAGAAAAAATCGTTGCCAGATATTTTTTCCGAATTTTGCAATCAACCATAGTGTTCGGATACCTTTTTGAGCGACTGTTTCGACTATTTCGTACTGTGCACTTGCCATTCATTAATGAAACGTTCGTTTTCAGAATTGAAAATCGACACGATAACGAGCAAACCCTTCTACAGTGAAGACATGGACAGATGGAGCTACATCCGATTCAACAGTTCCGATTACGTGATGGGAAGCCATTCGAAAGGAGTCTTCCTCTGGAGGACCAGGATAACGGATTCGACCACGCTGCAACTGGCGACAGGAAAGGCCAATTATATCTACGTTCCTCTGCCTAATGGTAGGTGGCGCTTCTAATGAAGATCGGAATTAAGTGAAATGAATTGCCTGTACGAAAATAGTAGAATGTCAATGTCAACATAGTGTTGGACATTAATGGAAAAATGTTACTGAGGATAAAAGATCTTAATGAAATCTGTTTAAATCTGTTTTTCAACAATATTCATTCAGTATTTAAAGAGTTGTGGAAGCTGCAATATTTAGTAATAAATTATCTTGTTTTATAGAAATCATTCATAATCGTTCCGTGGCCGAGTGGTTAGCGCGCTTGGCTACTGATCTAAGCGACCTGGGTTCGAGCCTTCGGTAAGGCATGGACGTTTGTCTTTCTGCCGAGGTCCTGCCATCTTCAGACTTTCTACTATGGCATATAAACTGGTAGGCTCCTGTCAGACCTCTGTGGCAAGCAGCTGCTTGAGGTGGTATTTATTTTAAACTAATATAAATTTAGTTTTATCAGTTCCTGAAGCAAAGTCTGATGCGTTACTGTTCTGGAAGTTCCAACTCAATAACCCTTCAAATACTGAAAAAATATTATTTGAATATCTATTTTCAGCAATAAGTAATTTTTCCATAAATGCATAAGTTTAGGAGTTAGAGCTTCGGAGTTAGATTCCCATTCATGTAACATGGAATTTCTCTAATTTTTTAATAGAGTAGTATTATCAGTTTTATCCACTTAAGTATCTTTTTAAATTTATATCAATTATCTTTTTATGCGTCCTAAAGAGCAGAAAATAAATCTAAAACCAGATCAGTGATCTGGCAATCTTCGTGTCACGTGACACGAAGGTTGCCAGATCACTTATTTCTAAAAAATCGCTGCCAATTATTTTTTGTGTATTCTGTTATCAACCATCATCCTCAAGCAGCCATGGGCTACGGAGGTCCAACCAGACTGTGCAATTTAGTTCTCCAAGTAAGTCTATCCTGAGCTACATCTACTGCATCTGGCCACTGCACACAAATTCTAACAAGGTCCTGTTTGACATTGTCTGCCCACCGCATCCTAGGTCTCCCCTTCTTTCTGAGGCCTTTAGGCACACTGTTCATAACCCTATTCGCCAATCTATAATTATTCATACGGGCAACATGGCCAAACCAACGGTCTTTCTCTGCACAATATGCTGCTTAAAGGAGGTTGCAAACTCCTTTGCCTAACCTCATCATTAGTTACAAAGTTGAACCACCTAATGCCCAAGATACTGCGTAAGCATCTGGAATCGAAAGCATCTAGTTTCCTGTTATCTTGTTTACAAAGTGTCCAAGTTTCACTACCATAACTAACCCTAGAAAGAACCAAACTATTATACAGTCTAATTTTAGTCTTTAGGTGTAAACGCCTATTTCTCCACACTCTCCATAGATTCTTAAAAGTCCCGGCAGCAATCCCTATTCGTCTGTTAATCTCATGCCGCACATCACCAGTATCTGTTACATAGCTCCCAAGATAATTAAACTGTGACACCTGCTCAAGACTGCAACCATTCAGATTAACTGAATCACAGCCTGCCTGACCAATTTTCATCACTTTAGTTTTCTCTCTGTTTATAACCAAATCTACTCTACTACCAGTCTCATCAACAGCTCAAATGAAAGAGTTCATCTCATCAACATCATTTGCCAAAAGGGCTAAATCATCAGCATAATCTAAATCAGAAATTTTCGTATCTCCAGTCCATTTAAGGCCAAAATCTTTCCCTTGAAGTGAATTTCGTATAACATAATCAATAACCAAGCTAAAGAGAAAAGGAGACAAAATGCACCCTTGTCGAACACCAGAAGTAATGCTAAACCAATTGCTACAAGCCTTACCAACTCACACACGACTCAGTGTTATTATAGAGAGCTTTCATTATGTTAACTAACTTGTCTGATATACCATATGATCTCACAATCAACCACAAATTTTGACGATCAACAGAGTCGAAAGCCTTTTTGAAATCAACAAAGCTAGCAACCAAAGGTTTCTGAAACTCTAAACATTTCTCAAGAATCTGCCTAAGTGAAAATATCTGATCCACACATCCCCTACCACTTCTGAATCCACATTGCTCATCACGCAATTGACTGTCAACCAGATTCTTAATTCTATTAAGCACAATCATGGAAAGAACTTTACCTGGAACAGAGAGTAGGCTAATACCCCTATAGTTATCACAAGAACTGCGATCACCATTTTTGAAAACAGGGATAACAATAGCTCTGGTAAAATCCTTAGGAACCATGCCTTTATCATAAAAGATATTCAGAATTTGTCATCCAAGTGGTAACCGAAACATTCCCAGCTCTAAGCATTTCGGTAGTAATTTAATCTACCCCTGGGATTTATGTAGTTTAAGTTTAGAAATAGCCAAAATAACTTCAGACTGTGTTATAGGGCCAACATTAAAGCCACCAATGCATCTATCATCATTGCAAACAATGGGAGTAGAACTAACCACATTGTTTAGAACATCACTGAAATGCTCAGCCCACCTAGCCATGACAGAATCCTCCCCTTCTATAACCTTACCTTGTTTATCCTTCAATCCTTGTATGCCTGTCCGTTTTCTACCACACAAAACATTAACTATGTGGTACAGCTTTCTGCTGTTGTGCTGTCTAACTGCTTCCTCGGCTTTGTCAGCCAAACCAAGCCAAAGATTCTTATCAGCAGCTAACTGATCTTTTACACGTTTAAGTTCTCTGTAATGCTTTCTATTTTGGACTAGTAGGGTATTAAGGACATTCCTGCAGTTCTTTCTTTCCGAAATAAGCTCAAGTGCCTTATCACTCAGATAATTCTGTCTCTTCTGCTCCTTTTTTCCTAAAAGAGTACTGTTAGTGTCCAAAAAAGCCTGTTTAAAATGATCCCATTCTGCCTCAACTTCAGTAGTAAGCAAACCATGACTGTCATAATGACTAAGTAACCTATCATGGTAAGCTTTGGCTATAACTGGATCTTTCGGAGCTTCAGTATTAAAAGTAAATTTTTTAACCCTAGCACAACACTTTTTAAGTTTAAGTTGCAACACACTTTTAACAAGGTAATGGTCAGATCCAATTTCAGCTCCCCTATATGCCCTGGTATTCCTAACAGAACTAGCCCATTTGCTGTTAATATGTAATCATTCTTATGCAGCCCATCAGGTGAAACCCATGTGTACTTATGTATGTCGCGGTGTTTGCAATATATGTTAGTTATTCTGAATCCATTGAGTTTACTTACCTGTAGACGTTGCCCATTGCCATTGCAGCTACCAATACCAAAAGGGCCTATTACTCCTCCCCAAAGGTCAAAGTGAGTACCAACTTTGGCATTGAAGTCACCAAGAACAAGGGTAATATCTCCTTTCTTGACAGAATTCAAAATATCCTGAAGTTGTTCATAAAACCTATCCTTCTCATCCTCATCAGCATCCTCAGTGGGGGCATAACAGCAGATAACATTCAAGTCTTTAACGCTTGTCTGAAATTTTGCTGTAAGAAACCTTTCATTAATGCACTCATATCCTAGAAGAGCATCGGTAGCGTGTCTGCTGAGAAGCAGACCCACGCCTTGGTGATGCTTATTGTCGTCCCTCCCTGAAAAGAGAAATTTAAGATTATTTTTAAGAATCTAACCTTTATCTGTCCATCTGGTCTCTTGCAAGCCGAGAATATCTAAATTATAATGGTGGAATTCTTGTGTGAGGACATCAAGAGAAAAAGCTGTGTGCAGAGTCCTCACATTCCAACTACCTATGGAGAGAAAATGGTTAGTGGGACGTTTAAAGAAACTATGTTTATTGAGAGAGGGAATGCCGACAATATCAAACAGCCCCCTAATCGCAGACATGGGGCAAAGACCCGTTCCCCCACTACTAAAGGCTGAAGCCATCTACATTGGAAGACTTCCTCCAATGTAGAATTTGACGATGCCAATAGAAGCAAAGAGTTCAGGTGCCTGCGACGACTTCTGCTCAGGATTATCCACCAGCTGATGAACATATCCTGTGAATCTATTCACTTGGGGCTGTCAACCCACAAACAGAAAACACAGCGGAAGATTTTCCCTCCACAGAAGCCCACCAGTGCAGCAAAATCAGGATCCATAATCAAGCTCAGAGCCATATATCTGTCCAGTCCAGTAGGTTTATATGGTCAGCACCAGGACCTGTGTGGTTGACCACTCCTCAGCAGGGTAGAAAAAAAAAAGTAGCCATAGTTATCCAGATCAGTAGGCCACACTAATCTGGCAGCCCTCCCCTTCCGTTCACTTCCACAAGAGAGTATCTGTTTTGAAAGTTACTAACGGTCCGCACCACGAGAAGGCGGGGTCGGACATTAGGTGCTAGGCCTGGCCGGTTCTATGCATCATCATAGGGGATTGGTGCATAGCTCCCCTTCCAGTGACTACCTAGCTACCATTTACAGACCAAGTTATCAACCATAGTGTTCGGATACTTCTTTGAGCGACTGTACATCCCATCTGACTTCTGTGCACTCGATTATTACCGAAAATTAAAATTATTTCAATGTTTTATGTGGTAAGTGGCTTATATATAAAGAATAGGTAAATTAATCTTAAAAATAATTCGTAATCATCATAACTATTGTTTCCATTTTATTGGAAAGAAAAATCATTGGAAACCAAATTTACGATTTAGGGGTGGGGGGCATGGACCTAAAGAATTTAATTTACAGAAAAACTAAGCAAATTTAAAGAATTAATATTACTGTAAACAATCCATTACATAGTAATGAATTTGTAATTACAAATTGGCTACTTCGATATCTGTAATTTCCAAAAAATTAACCAAGATGACTGAGCAGTATCCTCTGGGTTATGTACGTTCAGTTTGAAATTTGGTTGCTTAGAATTTTTTTTCGAAAATAATGGGTTTCGAGTGAAAATAATACGCATTTTGTCAGAAGACAATAAAAACTATTGATCTCCATTATCCCAGACTGTAAGGAATTTTTAAAAATCTTCCCAACAGCTCGAGTTCTGGACTCTTTCCTCTTCATACCGAATTTCAAACCAACTGAAGAGCTTTACCTGGCGATTCTCTCGGAAGGCAGAGCAGCAACGGTCAATGTTTTTGAAATCATCGCAGGAGATGCAAATAAGGTGAGATTTCAACAAATCATTATAGCGGTAGGTGGTAACAGTTAAGACTAGTGCCTGCAATAGTGTCCAACTACCACACGTTTGAGAGGGGCGAGGGGGGGGGTGCGAGAGTTGCCTGGTAATCTAAATTTTGCAGATTCTATTCCCATCTGGGCCATGGTTGAGATTTATCTCCGTCAAATCTCCACCCTGCCCTCGATAAGAGGGGCGGGGGTGGCTCAGTCGGTAGCGCGCCAGGCTCGTAATCTGTAGTTCCCAGGTTCGAGTCCCAGCTGGGTCAGCGTTGAGATTTATCTCCGCAATAATTCCCCGCCCTGCCCACGGTCAGTAGGGGACACCGATGGGCTTGAAAAGGCCGCCGTCCGTCGGATGGGACGTTAAGCCGTGGCCCCGTGTGTGGGAGTCATACCCTGTGCACGTTAAAGAACACGCTGGATGGCCTTGACGGGAGGCTACCATCTGTCTCCCAACAGCTGTTCCAGTGGGTCCCCTCCCCCAACCTTATCTGAGCCTTTGGGGTCCTTGTGGCCTGGCCATTTAGCCCATGGTGTGCAAAAAAGTGCCGCTAAGAGGTAAAACAATCCAAACCCTCGATAAGAAATGGCACCGATGGACTTGGTAAAGTCTCCGTCCGTCCAATGGGAAGTTATATCGTGGTCCCCATATGGAGGGGGCGGGGGTGGCTCAGTCGGTAGCGCGCCAGGCTCGTAATCTGTGGTTCCCAGGTTCGAGTCCCAACTGGGTCAGCGTTGAGATTTATCTCCGCAAAATTTCCCCGCCTTGCCCACGGTCAGTAGGGGACACCGCTGGGCTTGGAAAGGCCGCCGTCCGTCGGATGGGACGTTAAGCCGTGGTCCCGTGTGCTGGAGAGCCATACCCTGTGCACGTTAAAGAACACGCTGGATGGCCTTGACGGGAGGCTACTATCTGTCTCCCAACAGCTGTTCCAGTGGGTCCCCTCCCCCAACCTTCTCTGAGCCTTCGGGGCCCTTGTGGCCTGGCCATTTAGCCCATGGTGTGCAAAAAAGTGCCGCTCAGAGGTAAAACAATCCAAACAATCCAACCCCATATGGAGAACGTGCATTACCCTATGTACGTTAAAGAACACGCTGGATGGCATTGATGGAAGGTTAATTCAATCTATCTCCTAATAACTGTACAGTGGGCCCTTTACAAATAACCACTGAGCCCCTGGTGCCTTAGTGACTTGGCGATTAGTCCCAATGCGTGAAAAAGTGCCGCTTTAAGGGGGGGGGGAACTCAACTAATTTAAGAATCCTTCAGATTTTAGCAGCTACTGATTAAATACAAAAGTGTCTAAGGCTGACCCGAAATTTGAAAAATGTAAAGTTAAATTTCCAAATTCTTGCTTAATAAACCCCAGAGGTCGACTTACCAGGGATAAGATTTCTCAAGTCTGAACTGATCACGGGAATATCCCACTTGAATTAAATATCACCATTTGCAACTTTTAGAATTTCGATAATTTAACTTTTAAATGCACTATTTTATTACGCACTAGGCTAGATCTGCGGGTCATAAAAAAAAAACAAAGGATGGGTTGATGAGATCTTGAAATGGTTACAGGTAAGAGACAGATGGTAGCCTCCCTTCAAGGTCATCCAGCGTGTTCTTTTAACCTTCACAGGGCACTACACCCTATCACATGGCACTAATGAAGAGGGGTTAGGGGTGGCTAAGTTGATAGCACGCCAGGCTCTTAATCTGCAGTTCCCAGGTTCGAGTGCCCGCTGGGTCAGCATTCAGATTTATCTCCGCAAAACTCCCCGCCCTGCCCACGGTCACCAATGGACACAGATGGTCTTGGAAAGGCTCCGGATGGGACATTAAGCCGTGGCCCCGTGTGCGGGAGAGCCATAACCTGTTGACGTTGAACACGTTGGATGGCATTGACGGGAGGCTACCATCTGTCTCCCAACAGCTGTTCCAGTGGGTCTCCCTCCCACAACCTTCTGAGCCTTCAGGGTCCTTGTGACCTGACCATTTAGCCATGGTGTGCAAAAAAGTGCCGCTCCAAGGTAAACAACCCAACCCCTAATGGAGGTCTTTCTGAGCCCATAGATGTCCCCACTCTGAGGCAGGAATTTGGCGTAGAAAAATCTCGATGTAGGATTATTTGGTGAATTATGGAAATAATTTTCAATTTCTAAACGTTGGTGAGCGGAGATGACAATCTCCATTAACTCTTCCCGCCCCGCTCTCCTCGATCAGAAAGGGAACACCAAGGACTTGGGGGCGGGCGTGACTCAGTCGGTAGCGCGCCAGGCTCGTAGTCTGTAGTTCCCAGGTTCGATTCCCAGCTGGGTCAGCGTTGAGATTTATCTCCGCAAAATTTCCCCGCCCTGCCCACGGTCAGTAGGGGACACCGCTGGGCTTGGAAAGGCCGCCGTCCGTCGGATGGGACGTTAAGCCGTGGCCCCGTGTGCGGGAGAGCCATACCCTGTGCACGTTAAAGAACACGCTGGATGGCCTTGACGGGAGGCTACCATCTGTCTCCCAACAGCTGTTCCAGTGGGTCCCCTCCCCCAACCTTCTCTGAGCCTTCGGGGTCCATGCGACCTGGCCATTTAGCCCATGGTGTGCAAAAAAGTGCCGCTCAGAGGTAAAACAACCCAACCCAGGTTCGAGTCCCAGCTGGGTCAGCGTTGAGATTTATCTCTGCAAAAATTCCTCGCCCTGCCCACGGTCAGTAGGGGATACCGATGGGCTTGGAAAGGCCACCGTCCGTCGGATGGACGTTAAGCCGTGGCCCCATGTGTGGGAGAGCCATACTCTGTGCACGTTAAAGAACACGCTGGATGGCCTTGACGGGAGGCTACCATCTGTCTCCCAACAGCTGTTCCAGTGGGTCCCCTCCCCCAACCTTCTCTGAGCCTTCGGGGTCAATGTGACCTGGCCATTTAGCCCATGGTGTGCAAAAAAGTGCCGCTCAGAGGTAAAACAACCCAAGGACTTGGAAAGACGTTAAGCCGTGACCCTGTGCATATTTAAATGTTGGATGTCCTTGACGGAAGGTTATTAGTCTCCTAACAGCTGTCCAGTGTCCTGTAGGAGTGATCTGAATACTGAAAGAGGGTCCTATTGGATAGCTGTTAGCAGACTTCCTCTAACCTCTGAGCACTTGGGATCCTTGTGATCTGACCATTTAGCACATTGTGTGCAGAAAAGTGCCGCTCAGAGGTAGAACCGAACCTTTTGTTTCCAAAGATGAAAGAAAAAAGGAAGTAGGAACTTTTTAAGCAGTGAAAGTTAAGTGCTTGCATTCCAGAGATGCATAACGTAAATACTCCTTTCCATCATTCAATATTTTTTAAATTTCTCTCCAACAGATAACTGCTCTCCAGGTTGCAGTGATCGAGTTGTTGCACAACACCGCTACTAAGCTGTCGTACGTCCAGTCCCAGCGTGGAGGATCTTTAGTGGTTCTGTTTGCAGATTACGAAGATGACGTCATCTATCAACAGAAAGGTAACGTCTTTATCAATTCAGGGAATGGAAATGAACCAAAGTTTGTAAGCAATTATGAAGATATGAGGCTTGACAATACGTGTAGTGAACCTGTCGAACAGGAGAGAGAGAGAGAGACGACGTAATCGTTTAATTCACTTCGGTGAATTCAGATTCGCGGGTTTTTACGCCCGTGCCACTGTATGACTCAACAGTGCTGCGTTGAATAACAATGGTCCATCAATTACTGCACGAGAGTTATATAGGGACGACACAACTTTTATTCACACTATGTACAGCCACGTGCTGGGAATGAACTCCACTCCGCGGGCCTTTGCTGCTTCACACTGTGGTTCTTTCTGAATCCACAAAACTACTATGAAATTCACCGCTCAACTCCGTGAGCCTTTGCTGCTTTGCTACTGCAAATATTACTAAAATGAGGTGGAGAATTGCACACTCAGCGAATTCTCACTTTACAGACTTCAAAAACTCTGCGAAAGGATGTGATGAAAATTGGTTAAAGTGGCAAAACTCGGCTAAAGTGATGAAAATTGGACAGACATGCTATGATTCAGTTAATCTGAATGGTTGCAGTCTTGAGCAAGTGTCAGTTTAATTATCTTAGGAGCTATGTAACAGATACTGGTGATGTGCGGCATGAGATTAACAGACGAATAGGGATTGCCTCTGGAACTTTTAGGAATCTATGGAGAGTGTGGAGAAATAGGCGTATACACCTAAAATCTAAAATTAGACTGTATAATTGTTTGGTTCTTTCTAGGGTTAGTTATGGTAGTGAAACTTGGACGCTTTGTAAACAAGATAACAGGAAACTAGATGCTTTTGATTCCAGATGCTTACGCAGTATCTTGGGCATTAGGTGGTTCAACTTTGTAACTAATGATGAGATTAGGCAAAGGAGTTTGCAACCTCCTTTAAGCAGCATATTGTGCAGAGAGAGACTCCGTTGGTTTGGCCATGTTGCCCGTATGAATAATTATAGATTGGCGAATAGGGTTATGAACAGTGTGCCTAAAGGCCTCAGAAAGAAGGGGAGACCTAGGATGCGGTGGGCAGACAATGTCAAACAGGACCTTGTTAGAATTGGTGTGCAGTGGCCAGATGCAGTAGGTGTAGCTCACGACAGATTTGCTTGGAGAACTAAATTGCACGGTCTGGTTGGACCTCCGGAGCCCATGGCTGCTTGAGGATGACACTGGCGCCTCCTGAACCACAAGAATAAAAGATAAGATTCTCGAAGAATCTGGATTCCCTCTTGGAATCGCACCCTTCAAGGGTTAATTTGAGAAAGGCGGCGTCCTTCTGACACGTGTTAACGCGACCTCTTCGCTTGACAGCTAACGCACAGACTGATACTTCCAACTCCTTCCGGGGCGGGGGTGGCTCAGTCGGTAGCGCGCCAGGCTCGTAATTTGTAGTTCCCAGGTTCGAGTCCCAGCTGGGTCAGCGTTGAGATTTATTTCCGCAAAACTCGCCGCCCTGCCCACGTTAGTAGAGGACACTGATGGGCTTGGAAAGACATCCGTCCATCAGATGGGATGTTAAGCCGTGACCCCATGTGCGGGAGAACCATACCCTGTGCACGTTAAAAAAAAAGCTGGATGGCCTTGACGGGAGGCTACCATCCGTCTCCAAACAGAAGTTCCAGTGGGTCCCCTCCCACAACCTTATCTGAGCCTTCGGGGTCCTCCTAACCTGGCCATTTAGCCCATGGTGTGCAAAAAAGTGCCGCTCAGAGCACACAACCGTAAGTTTTCAAAAAATTTATTCGAGATATCGAAGTTTGCTTTTAGTTTACATTATAGTATAATAAGGGAATTAGTTTTATGTCCAAGCACTGTATTTTCAGATCATGTTTCGGCAATTCTAAAGTTAACTAAAAAAGATGAACCTAATTTCAAGCCCTTTATCTTATTTCAGGAAGCAATCCCTTGAACCATTACATTGAAATCCATTATCCGTCAGCGGTCGACTTGGTCTCCTTCACAATCAGCGGACATGGCTACGTTGCTGTTGCAAACTCCACGATCTGTGATGTCTTCAAAATGAACGAATTCGTGCAAAGTCACATCTCATTTGACAGGTAGGCAGAACTACTATTTAAAAGTCCTAACTTGTATTCTAAGTTTAGTTACTATTTTAGAGAAGATGGCACTTGGGTTTTCCTGTTGCTTCTGATGCAACCTCCAAAACCTTTAAAAATTCCCCGCCCTGTCCACTGTCAGTAGGGGACACCGATGGGCTTGGAAAGGCCGCCGTCCGTCGGATGGAACGTTAAGCCGTGGCCCCGTGTGTGGGAGTCATACCCTGTGCACGTTAAAGAACACGCTGGATGGCCTTGACGAGAGGCTACCATCCGTCTCCCAACAGTTGTTCCAGTGGGTCCCCTCCCCCAACCTTCTCTGAGCCTTCGGGGTCCATGTGACCTGGCCATTTAGCCCATGGTGTGCAAAAAGTGCCGCTCAGAGGTAAAACAACCAACCAACCAAAACCTTTTTTTTATCGGGACAAATTAGAAGTAATTCTTGAACAGTATATAAATATAAATACCCTCTGTCGTGTCCTCCACTTCGATTCTGTCAGACCTAGCCAAATACGATGTCTGGTCCGTATTCAGAATGCGATGGGGCTGGGCCAAATGACGTGGCCGCCGGAGGACGATGGAATTGCTGCCTAATTCTTTTCACCCTCACTTTGGTGAAATGACAGATTCGAGGGTATTTACGCCCGTAGCACCGTATGCCTCAGATTTGCTATGTTGAATAAAGAGTCCAATTAACTGCCTGAGAGTTGTTTAGGGACGACAGTTTATTTACACTTTATACAATTACGTGCTGGGGATGCCCTCAACTCTGTGGACTTTTGCTGCTGCAAACATTAACACAATGAGGTGGAGAATTGCACACTCTGCAAATTCTCTTTACAGACCTCAAATTCGGAGTAAAGGATAATCAACCTTTGTCTACACTGTGGTTCACTCTGAATCCACCAGACTAATCAGATTCACCAAGAATTTCGATTCCCTTTGGAATCGCACTCTCCCTTCAAGGGTTACTTAGAGTAAGGAGCAGTGTCCTTCTGACTCTTGTCGAAACGATCTCTCTCTCGCTCGACGTCCACTCACCCAACTGTGGTTTCAATCTCTCACCCTCTCCTCCTGCGCAGACCTCGCACCCCAGGCTAGTCGTAAAAGGCCATAAGACTTCTGGAATCCGTCATCTCAATGCAAGCAGCCGGCTTTAGACCCGAAAACATCAGTGAGTCGCACATCCCCACCAGCGCTTCAAACATCAAAACATAAAAATATCTACAAAAATACAATAATAAATAAAAAAAATAAATTAGAGGGACATGACACCCCCCCCCCCCCCCCAAGCAGCTGCTTGCCACAGGTCTGGCAGGAGACTGTCAGTATATATCCCATAGTAGGTCTGAGAGGATGGCAGGACCTCAGCAGAAAAACATAGATCCATGCCTTACCCGGGGTTTCTTCGTGGGTGGGACCCAAAACCATGACTTGGGGTGGCTCAATCGGTAGTGCACCAAGCTTGTAATCTGCAGTTCCCTGGTTCGAGTCCCAGTGTTGAGATTTATCTCCATAAAACTCGCTGCCCATGGGCAGTAGGGGACACATGGGCTTAGAATGACCACCGTCCGTCGAATGAGATGTTAAGCTGTGGCCCTCTGTGCGGGAGTCATACTCCATGCATTCAAGAACATGCTGGATGGACTAGGCGAGAAGCTACCATGTCTCCCAACAGCTATTCCAGTGGGAACCTTCCCACAACCTCTGAGCCTTCGGGACCCTTGTGACCTGGCCATTTAGCCCATAGTGTGCACAAAAATTACTTTTGAGAGGTAAACCCAGTCTGAAATCCCTATTGACATAAGGATGTTTTTAATGGACTATCGAATATAGTGCATATAGATCGATCGAATTCAATCGATCTGAAAGGATCACGGTAATTCTAAGAACGATGTAGAGATAATGGTTCTGAAAATTTGTACCTAGAGGTAATGCTGATCTTGGATCTCGAGTGGGGAAGACCGAAATTTAACCTTCGTCGTTCAAAGTCAGGTAGAGCTTTGGGGTGGGGGTGGCTCAGTCGGTAGCGCGTCAGGCTCGTAATCTGTAGTTCCCAAGTTCGAGTCCCAGCTGGGTCAGCGTAGAGATTTATCTCCGCAAAATTCCCCGCCCTGCCCACGGTCACGGGACACCGATGGGCTTGGAAAGGCCGCCGTCCGTCGGATGGGACGTTAAGCCGTGGCCCCGTGTGCAGGAGAGCCATACCCTGTGCACGTTAAAGAACACGCTGGATGGCCTTAACGGGAGGCCACCATCTGTCTCCCAACAGCTGTTCCAGTGGGTCCCCTCCCCCAACCTGAGCCTTCGGGGTCCTTGTGACCTGGCCATTTAGCCCATTGTGTGCAAAAAAGTGTCGCTCAGAGGTAAAACAACCCAACACAACCCACTAGAACTCGAACCTTGATATGAAAAGTGCTAGAAATGTGAAAAATGGTGTCTGGACTGTTGCAGATTGTAGACGTTGGAAACGATACGAAATTTGATCGGGAGGGTCCTTCAAGGTCAAATTTAAATTTACTGATGCCAGATGGATAAAAATTGGTTCCTCGGGTGAATCTTGTTATAGATCTCAGAAATGCCGAATTTTGGAGATGTCGTTTTGAGGTAAAAAGTCCAATAGAGATCTACTAGTATTAGGTCAAAAAATTGGTGCCTGGGGGATATTTTGATTAGTAGGTTTCGTAAATTGTTAAATTTTGGGTGCAACGGACCTTTTTGAGGTCAAAATTCGATATACCGGTGATGGGTTGTTTTACCTCTGAGCGGCACTTTTTTGCACACCATGGGCTAAATGGCCAAGTCACATGGACCCCGAAGGCTCAGAAGGTTGGGGGAGGGGACCCACTGGAACAGCAGTTGGGAGACAGATGGTAGCCTCCCGTCAAGGCCATCCAGCGTGTTCTTTAACGTGCACAGGGTATGGCTCTCTCGCACTCGGGGCCACGGCTTAACGTCCCATCCGACGGGCGGTGGCCTTTCCAAGCCCATCGGTGTCCCCTACTGACCGTGGGCAGGGAATTTTGCGGAGATAAATCTCAACGCTGACCCAGCTGGGTCTTGAACCTGGGAACTACAGATTACGAGCCTGGCGCGCTACCGACTGAGCCACCCCCGCCCTACCGGTGATGGAGAGCTAAATATTGGCTAATAGGGCTATTTCAGGCAGGACTCTGAAATAAGAGGCATTTTCAGATCTGATGTAACAAAGGCAACAATTGATTATTTGTGTATACTAAATCCATTAATATAAAAATACATAGTTTAAGTAGATAAAAAATCAGATTTTGCATTCATTTCGTACATTAAGTACGCCACTTCTTAGATATCCCTTATTTGTGAGTTTTGATGCCTTTTCTTTTAAAGACTCTACCTGAATGGCATCCGGGATCTGGAGAACTTTCGTCTTGGCTTCGATCATTACTTGGCCATTGCCGGCGAGAGCGACCAAGTACTCTACATCTGGAAGAGAGGAGGATTCTTCCCAAAGCAAGAGTTCCACCTCTCTGATGCTCGCCAGTGGTACAGCGCTCTCCTCCCAACGTGCAGGGATGACGTCCTGCTCTTCCTCATCAAAGATGCTCCCGAAGTGTTCATCTGGGATGGGCAGAAGCAGGAATTTCTTGTCGCGTCTAATGGTGAGTCTTTTTTTTCTTCTCTCGAAATTGTAAATATTTCCAACACTTCGACTGAAATTGTAATACTGAATCGACGGATCTGCGCATGCGGAAGGGTGCAGAAAGGCAGCATGGGCTTTAGTAGAACCGATGGGGCACTTTAATATTTTCAGAACAAAATTAAACTAGGAAGCTATTAAATATATGGAATTGAGGAGTTAAGAGAAATATTTTCATTAGTTCATGCAACCCAGGTACAGTCGCTCAAAAAATATCCGAACACTATGGTTGATTACAGAATTCAGAAAAAATATCTGGCAGCGTTTTTTTAGAAATGATCTGGCAACCTTCGTGTCACGTGATACGAAGGTTGCCAGCTCACTAATTTCTAAAAAAATCGTTGCCAGATATTTTTTCTGAATTCTGTAATCAACCATAAGTGTTCGGATACTTTTTTGAGCGACTGTAGGTGGTTATATTTTGATACTATAGATCGTGTGGGCCCACTCACGGAAATATTGAGCGTGTGCGGTTACCGTTCACAGCAAACTGGAGCGTGTGCAGTAACTGCACACGCTCCAGTTTGCTGTGAACGGTAACTGGAGCGTGTACAGTTGCTGTACACGCTCCAGATATTTTTCCTGAATTCTAATCACGCGACACGAAGGTTGCCAGATCACTAATTTCTAAAAAAGCTGCCAGATATTTTCTGAATTCTGTAATCAACCATAGTGTTCGGGTGTTTTTTTTTTAACGACTATACAAGAAAATACTGTTTTTAAAATAGTTTTTTTATTTGAAGTCTGTATCATCGCTGTATTCTGCTAATACTGGGTATAAGGGAATCCTAATACTGGATATGGGTGGAATGGTTCTGACTGGGTAGGATCCGAACTCAACCTCTTGATAACATGTCGGGTGCTCTGACCACTGACAAGAGGTCCCACCTGTTCGATACAATTTTCTCCCTACACCCAGTATTAGCAGACTAATTCAGCGAAGATAGTGACTTTAGATAAACCTAATGATGTGAATACAAATTTGTCCTTAATGAATGTGTTACCTTGTCTAATCAGACTGCATCTGGCTATTTTTTCTTCAGTGTCCGAAGCAGATATTTCAATTTTCAGTATTATAACCTGAATGCAAAGGCAATAGAACTACATGGACCTCATTAAGAAATTTAACTTAAGTGTGTATGTCAGTCACACGGCCAAAAATTTTTTATTCCCAGTTTTATGGGGGCAAGGTTTGGATCAGTCAGTAGCGTCCCAGGCTAAAATATTTAGTATCTAGGTTCCAACCTAAAGTGCACCAGTGTAGAAATGCCTCTGCTAATGGGACGGGGATGGCTCAGTCGGTAGCGCGCCAGGCTCGTAATCTGTAGTTCCCAGGTTCGAGTCCCAGCTGGGTCAGCGTTGAGATTTATCTCCGCAAAATTTCCCGCCCTGCCCACGGTCAGTAGGGGACACCGATGGGCTTGGAAAGGCCGCCGTCCGTCGGATGGGACGTTAAGGCGTGGCCCCGTGTGCGGGAGAGCCATACCCTGTGAAGAACACGCTGGAAAAGAACACGCTGGATGGCCTTGACGGGAGGCTACCATCTGTCTCCCAACAGCTGTTCCAGTGGGTCCCCTCTCCCAACCTTCTGAGCCTTCGGGGTCCATGTGACCTGGCCATTTAGCCCATCGTGTGCACAAAAGTGCCGCTCAGAGGTAAAACAACCCAACCCAAGCCTCTGCTAAACTTCTGTCCTTGGTTAAAAAGGGACATCGATAGGCTTGGAAAGGCTGACGTCCATCGAATGGGACGTTAAGCCGTGACCCAAGTGCACAAAGAACACTCCATATGGTCTTAAAGGGAGGCTATCATCTTTTTCCAAACAGTTGCGTATTGAGTCTCCCCAAATTTCCCGACTCCTTGGGTCCTTGTGACTTGGCCATTTAGCCCATTCTATAAGAAAAGTGTTTAAAGATAAAACAAAGCTCTTTCACCCGATTTAAATATTTTGCGATAGTTTCATCGAAAATGCAATTAATTCAAAATCATTTGAAGGAAACTAATGGTGGCTTTTCTCTTCCAGTTATTCCTCAAGACTTCCGACCTCTCGAAGGAACCTTGACTTCCTTCGGCTACAACCGAACTGCCTTCCTTCTCTTTGTGGACTCTGTCTTCCAAGACTCCCGATTGTATGCCATCGGAACACATCTGAAACCGCTTCCAGATCCCGTTCTGCTTGTTGGAAGAGAAGTTGCAGACATCATGAAAGAATTGCAAGTGAGTGCTTGTTACTCTTTTTAAAAATATACCCCCTCAAGCAGCTGCTTGCCACAGAGGTCTGACAGGAGCCTGTCAGTTTATATGCCATAGTAGGTCTGAGAGGATGGCAGGACCTCAGCAGAAAAACGACACATACATCCATGCCTTATCCGGGGCTCGAACCCAGGTCCCGTAGATCAGTAGCCAAGTGTGCTTGAAAGTCTTAAGGCGACTTAAAATTCATTACGCAGAATTTCTGCGTTCTCGCAAATAAATTTCGAAAGGCAAAGTTATTCTTTAATTTAACATTATCCCTTTCAGTTTTCTTTCGCCCCGCCCTCTATCAGCACGGCCACCATCCGTCGGATGGGACGTAAAGCCGCGGCCCCATGTGCAGTAGACCCATATTCTATTAGCATTAAAGAACACGATGGCTGACCTTGACGGTAGGCTACCATTTATCTCCTAACAGCTGCTAAATGGGTCCTTTCCCTTAGCCTTCGGGAGCCCTCGGGGTCTTTGAGCAGGTCATTTAGCCCATTATGTGCAAAAAAATTCCGCTTACAGTTAAAACAACCCAGCACTTTCTTTCCAGAGAAAAATATAGGCTGCAGTCAGATGGTAGTGCACCAAGTTTGAAATTTGCAGTTCTCAGGTTCTAATTCCAAATGTTCCAGGGTTGAGATATTTCTGCTAAATCCTTACCCTGCCCTTGGTCAGAAAAGGGGCACTTGATGTGTTTGGAAAGGACATCGTCCATCCAATGGGATATAAAACAGTGTCCCCATTTACGGATACATGCTGTGTGCACATTAATGAACACACTGGAGAGCCTTGTTCGAGGCTACCCTCTGCCTTGTAACAGTTGTTCAATAACTCCCTTTTACCACTCCAGGGAGCTGGCAATTTTTACCCCATTGTGTGCAAAAAATGCTGCTTACAGGAAAAACAACCCAATCAGATATATAAATAGGGGATTTTAATTTAAAAGGGAAGAAATGCTCAAAGTAGTCGCTCAAAAAAGTATCCGACAAAGATTTTTTTTAGAAATTAGTGCTCTGGCAACCTTCGTGTCACGTGATTGCAGAATTCAGGAAAACACGTGACACGAAGGTTGCCAGATCACTAATTTCTAAAAAAATCGTTGCTAGATTTTTTTCTGAATTCTGTAATCAACCATAGTGTTCGGATACTTTTTTAAGTGACTGTACACAAAACACTAAGATAATTTAAAAGCTCTATTGGGCTTGTCCTGGTTTCTCATACAAAAGTCCATAAACCGGGACATGTCCGCTTGATTAGTAGTCAGGTGCACTAACCACTAGACCAGGTATGTGGCTAAGGGGTTACTACTTCCGATCAGGAGCAATGAAATTAATATTTCAACTGATTTGTATTATCTAAGCCCTTCCAATGGCGGGGATGGCTCAGTCGGTAGCGCGCCAGGCTCGTAAATCTGTAGTTCCCAGGTTCGAGTCCCAGCTGGGTCAGCGCTGAGATTTATCTCCGCAAAATTCCCCGCCCTGCCCACGGTCAGTAGGGGACACCGATGGGCTTGGAAAGGCCGACGTCCGTCGGATGGGACGTTAAGCCGTGGTCCCGTGTGTGGGAAAGCCATACCCTGTGCACGTTAAAGAACACTCTGGATGGCTTTGACGGGAGGCTACCATCTGTCTCCCAACAGCTGTTCCAGTGGGTCCCCTCCCTCAACCTTCTCTGAGCCTTCGGGGTCCATGTGACCTGGCCATTTAGCCCATGGTGTGCAAAAAAGTGCCGCTCAGAGGTAAAACAACCCAACCCTTCCAATGGCAGAGTGGTTAGTGCACTTGCTGCTGATGAAAGGAATCTGTATTCGAACCCGATTAAGGTATGAAGGGTTCTTTTCTGCTGAGGCCCTCCTCTAAGACTTTGCTCATGGAGTACTTACAGACTAGAGGCAGGGTATGGCTCAGTCGGTAGAGCGCCAGGCTCTTATCTTCAGTTTCCAGGTTCGAGTCCCAGCTGGGACAGCATTGAGATTTACCTCCGGAAAATTCCCCGCCCTGCCCATGGTCAGTAGGGGACACCGATGAGCTTGGAAAGGCCGTCGTCCGTCGGATGGGACGTTAAACCGTGACCCCGTGTGCGGGAGAGCCATACCCTGTGCACATTAAAAACATACTGGAGGCTTTGACAAGAGGATACCATCTGTCTCCCAACAGCTGTTCCAGTGGGTTTCCTCCAACCTTCTGAGCCTTCAGGGTCCTTGTGACCTGGCCATTTAGACCATTGTGTTCAAAAAAGTGCCGCTCAGAGGTAAAAGTCCTAAAACAACACAACTCGGTCAGTAAGGGACACCAATAGGCTAGGAAAAGCCACCGTCTATTGGATGGGTGTTAAACCGTGGTTCAGTGTGCGGGAGAGATACCCTGTGCACGTTAAAGAACACGCTGGATAGCATTAACGGGTAGCTAACATCTCTCCCATCCACTGTTCCAGTGGGTCCCCTCCTCCTAACCTTCTGAGCCCTCGGGGTCCTTGTGACCTGACCTTTGCGTGCAAAAAGGTTCCGATCACAGGTAAAATAACCAAATAACAGGTACTCCTATCAGACCTCTACAGCAAGCGATTGTACCAATGGGAATTTATTTTTATTATTGTACTCAAAGTATGTCTGATGCATGTATTTTCACTTTCAAAATTTCTTTCGCAGGCTATGATGAAAAAACAAGCCGAGAAAATGGAGCTCTTATCTTCCGTTTTGAAGTACGCTGTCCGTCAGAAAGGAGATCAACACATTTCCGTCCATCAAAGCTTCTCGAGCGATTTCAGAGCTTCAGAGGCGACTGCAGAAAAGTTCAATCTGGAGGACAAAATGGCGTGGCAAGGATCCGATCTGACGATGGAAGAATTCCTCGTGGGGACCGATGAACTCGAGGATGATGTCAGGAAGCTCGAAGAATCAGTCACACAAATCTTTCAACTCTCCGAAGGTAAAAGATGAAGGATTGAATGATTTTACCTCTGAACGGCACATTTTTTTTTTCCACACTATGGGCTAAATGACCAGATCACAAGGACTTACAAGGGGAGATTCCCCTGGAAAGATGAATGCACCGTCATGGGCATATAACTGTTTAGTGTAAACAGTGTGTCTCTCCTGTACAAGGGCCACGGCTTCTAACATCCCCACCAACGGCCTTTTGAAGCCCATGGGATTCCCCTTTCTAACCGAAGGAAATCCAGGTACAGTTGGGCATTGAACCCGTGAACTTCAGATTAAAGGCTACTGAGCCAACCGTCCCTGCATTAATCAATGCTAGGTGTTGATTAGAAATGGGGCATTATCTAAGGATCTAAATTTAACCAATTTCGTGTGGTTGGTTTCTAAGATTAAGCCTTCGATCTGCCAGCATTGAGACACCCGTGACCCTATATCGGAATTCAGTGATCCAAAGGGGAGATCTGAAACATTTTGTCCATCATTTGATGAGATCTGCCACATTTTGTCCATCATTTGATGAGATCTGCCACATTTTGTCCATCATTTGATGAGATCTGCCACATTTTGTCCATCATTTGATGAGATCTGCCACATTTTGTCCATCATTTGATGAGATCTGCCACATTTTGTCCATCATTTGATGAGATCTGCCACATTTTGTCCGATGGAACTAGGTGCGGGAGTGCCATATTCTGGAAATATGCTGAATGGCTAAGAGACTTCCATCTGCATCCTCACAATTGCTCACTCGATCCTTTTCTAGTAATCTCTGAGCATGTTATGTCTTGATGATATAGCTAATTGGAGGCACAGAATACCCTTCGGAGGTGGAATGAAGGAACGGTTATTTTCAATGGGGGTGATTATAGTGATGAAGGGGAATGAGCTTTTAGGCTTAGTTGGAGTCAGTCAGTTTATTCCTGTAGAGAAAAAAATTGTAAAATTGAAACTAAGTTTCGGTACGAACTTTTCTGCAAAGGGGTGTGTAGGAAGGTGGGTGGGTGGGTGTGTAGGAAGGTGGGTGGGTGGGTGTGTAGGAAGGTGGGTGGGTGGGTGAATCGCTCTTAATGGTTGTGTGTGAAGGGGCGGGATTCAGTCTCATTTTAGGAAAGTGTTTTAGGAAAATATTGAAGAGGAATGTCTGGTCTTCCATTTTTCGCCAAAAATATCGAAATTTACCAGTATATTATAACTTATGCACATGTAACAATCGTTTATAAAATGCATAATAAATATGAAGTTAGCACTCGCACAAAGTTTAATAGCAAAATATTCTTTTAGGACATATCGAAATCAAAAAATGCGCGAATAATGAAAAAAAACTTCTTCCTAATAGAAAGTGGCGAGTTTAGTTATGGGAAATGAGGTCTGGATTATTCTCATTATGAATTAATGAATGTGGTGCCAATACTAAACAGATGAGTTTCTGGATAGATTTGAGGGAATCTAGAGACTTTTGAGGGCTTAAGTCTTAATTCTCTCCCATACCTTAACGGTAATGCCAGATGAAATTAATTATAAGCGTAGAATTTCAGCCGTTAGTTACAATGTTAGAAAAATTCATATTGTTAAAGGTGACTAATTCCTTAAAAAATATTTACTATATTCAGTTTGATAATTTTCGTTTGTGGGAGGCAAAACCACCCCTGACCTTACACCAGCTAGATCATATTTTAGAGAAGAATATTCAAGTAGCGCAATGGTTAAACATTTTTGTGTCTAAAGCCCTTTTATTTTTCTATAACCTCCCCCTTCACGAAAAAAATACATAGATTAAATAGAATATCGGAAACTACTTGATTTATTTCCAAAGAAAAGCTAAACGCCCCCACGAATTTCTAGACTCCCTGGTTGGAACTACATGTCTAGACAAGTAGCACCAATAACTTGGACGATCTAGCAAGACAACTAAAAGCGTTACGCGTAAATTTGCTAATTTTTATATCTACATTTCTTTCGACATAAGACTCAAACCTCTGTTTATAAAGCAATTTTCAAATTTTTTTTATGAAATTGATTTCTTACGTTTCGTATATCAATGTTAACGTCATCAAATTTAGAGGAAAAATTGTCTTAATGCAGATGGATGCGAGTCCATGACTTGATAAATATGCCAGGTTCTACTTATCTATCTAAGGAACGCAATTCCCCGAAAATCGCGTCTCATGAATTGCAAAACACCTTCTGACATATTTAGAGTATCGACAATTTTAAAAATTTGCTCCAAGTTTTCTGCAAAATTTGCGAAATGATTTGTTAGGAGCCATGAACCCTAGATTCAGCACTAAATGAAAAATATCAGATTTTGTCTAGTTCAAAAATTGGTTTTTGAAACCAAATTTGCAACATTTTTTTAATAGAAAACCTTTTTTAAAAGTAATTGCTTAGTATGCAGCAAACAAAATTACTCTTAAGAATATTAATTTTCAATCCATATCTATAAAAGGAATCACTGCAAAGGAAGGCTTTTCCTCTGAAACTGATATCGACATAGTGCCTTCATTGACAAATCATTTCACTATAAGCGTAGATTTTTTCTTTAAGTTTGTTTTTCGGCAAAACTGTTAATGACATAAAAAAATTGCGATTTATTTGAAGAAACTGATCTATAAAAATGATAGACATTTATACATACAATGGCGGTAATATGGGAAATTTTACATGTAGACGTGAAAATATTGGCTTAACTGTTATGGCGCCTTTGATAAGGGCCATATTGACCAAAAGCCGTCCCATGGCCGAGTGGTTAGCGTGCTTTGATACTGATCTAAGGGACCTGGGTTCGAGCCCCAGGTTAAGTGTCGTTTTTCTGCTGAGGGCCTGCCATCCTCTCAGATCTTCTACTATGGCATATAAACTGACAGGCTCCTGTCAGACCTCTGTGGCAAGCAGCTGCTTGAGGGGGGTATTTATTTATATTGGCCAAAGCCTAATACTGTACTGATTAGTGTTATCCCATGCAGTGATTGGGAGAACGAATTGTTCAAAGCCACCTTTTTGAAAAGTTGTTCCATTTCAAGTTTAGTTTTAAATAATACTAATCTGCATAATTAAAATATTCACTGTTACGTGAATCTCTAGATGTTGTGTTGCTGGATGAGAATGCAGTCATCACTGGTGCAAAGACTTTCTTAGGAAACATCTACGGAGACTCTCTATCGGCCACTTCGCTTCATCTGGAGAATGCAGCAGGTGTCAACATTCCACAGCTGCAGAATGAGCTTTACAGGTGAGGAAGTGGAACAAACCTATTGAATTTTGAATTACAATAAGTTATTGAAGTGAAGAGTTTGCAAACGTTTTTGATAACTGCACCTTTGTCAATATTTTCGTATCGGTATATATACCTAAAAGTGATTACATAAATATTGTATGTGCATAATTTAGTACAATTATTGCATTATATGCATAATTTAGTAATAATTATTGCATATACGTAAATTAAGTGTCTGTAAGAAAGTAAGTTTACAAGTATGTTATGGTTTATTAAGACAATCCCTAATGTAAACAATACAAGGTGATTCCACCTTCATTCCGAGGGACGGGGGTGGCTCAGTCGGTAGCGCGCCAGGCTCGTAATCTGTAGTTCCCAGTTGGGTCAGCGTTGAGATTTATCTCCGCAAAACTCCCCACCCTGCCCACGGTCAGTAGGGGACACCGATGGGCTTGGAAAGGCCGCCGTCCGTCGTATGGGACGTTAAGCCGTGGCCCCGTGTGCGGGAGAGCCATACCCTGTGCACGTTAAACACGCTGGATGGCCTTGACGGGAGGCTACCATCTGTCTCCCAACAGCTGTTCCAGTGGGTCCCCTCCCCCAACCTTCTCTGAGCCTTCGGGGTTCATGTAACCTGGCCATTTAGCCCATGGTGTGCAAAAAAGTGCCGCTCAGAGGTAAAACAACCCAACCTGACAGGCTCTGTGGCAAGTAGCTGCTTGAGGGGGTGTTTGTTTATAGAAGTTCGTGCCCTCTGCCCAGCTATCGTTTACTGAGTTTTGCGCCAACAAGCCCAAATTCATTTCGCTGCTGCCACGTTAAAGGAGGAGCATAGTTGAAAATAGTTTTTCTGGGATTGATTCAACTGAAAAAAAATCTGTTCTCGTAGAGCCACTATCAACCACTTGATTCATATCTTAATACATCGTTTAAAATGAAATTTATTTACATATTTTGATATACTACCGAATTGCTACACATGTATTTCTGTGTACCGTTATGTGCGCAGTGGTGTCGGATTGGCTCAAGATTATACTGCAGTTACTTCCAGTTAGTCTCCCATGATGCCATAGTTGGGTGTTTGTGTGCGAGTCTAGTCGAGCTTCTAAAATATATATCCGTCGTGTAATGACTTCCATTTATATATATAAAATTTTTCCGATTCTTGAATTAATGCTATGGATTTTGTGTTGATTACTGTTCATAAAATTCATTAAATCTTCATAATGTATACTTCCCCTATATCTCGTGTAGTGGTTAGTGTACCTGACTACAAACCAGCGGAAATGCTCCTGTCTAAGTGTTTCTATCTAAGTTCATGTATGAATGTATGAGAAATCAGGACAAGACCAATATAGCTGCCAGGCTATTTCTTTTGAGTATAATACCTTCCCCTTTTTAAATTACCGTAGAATTTTTTCGAATTATCCAGACCCTGTTGTTCCAATTTTGATAGAGGTCTTATTGTAAAACATTTTACCTCCCCCATTTAAGTTAAAAAAAGCTTTCCTCCAGTACCGATAATTACATACCATTTCCTTGGAGAATTTAATGGGAGGGGGGAAAGTGAGATAGCCCTCTCAATTAAAACTAGTAAATGGGAATACTAAACATATCTAATTTTTCAAGAGTTTCTTCCGTTTCAGTGGCTTTTAAAGAAAAAACTAGATAGTACAAAGGCGATCCAGTTACTTGCCCTTCTACCTGTTTCTTCTACCCGTTTCTTCTACCAGCTTAATCTATCCCCTGTAACCCTCTATTCCAGATAAGGTCTCTGCCATAAACGTACTCTTATTACCTAGGCTCGGCCCTGTGCACGTTCGTGTTTGAGACAAGCCAGAAGTATTATTCGTCCCTTGGCTCACGCCAAACACAAGGTGTTCTGGGGGCTCGTAATCTGTAGTTCCCAGATTCAACGCTGACCCAGCTGGGACTCGAGATTTATCTCAGCAAAATTCCCCGCCCTGCCCACGGTCAGTAGGGGACACCGATGGGTTTGGAAAGGCCGCCGTCCGTCGGATGGGACGTTAAGTCGTGGCCCCGCGTGCGGGAGAGCCATACCCTGTGCACGTTAAAGAACACGCTGGATGGCCTTGACGGGAGGCTACCATCTGTCTCCCAACAGCTGTTCCAGTGGGTCCCCTCCCTCAACCTTCTCTGAGCCTTCGGAGTCCATGTGACCTGGCCATTTAGCCCATGGTGTGCAAAAAAGTGCCGCTCAGAGGTAAAACAACCCAACCCAAGGTGTTCTGGGCAAGAAATTGACTCGGGTTCAATTACTATACTCAAAAAGACTATTAAATGATTTAAAATTATTCTGTAAGTTCGATTGCGCTCGGAGCAGATGCCTCCGCCGTACACGACCCTGGACAATGTTCACTTTATAATTTCTGACACTAATATACCCCCCCTTAATTGTTAGATTGGACCAGCCGAAGATGATCTCTGGGCTTTTAACCTTCAGCCAGCCATTAACCATAACCGGTGATTTGGACATCGAAGGAACCATCAATGGCATTGATATCAGCGAAGACGTAATGACCACAAATACTAAGCAAGTCTCCCACGGTGAGTATTTCATGAAAGTCTCGTTTGCTTGGTAATTCATTCAGTTCGTTTAACAATTGGCATTGCTTTTCGGATCGATAAGAGACAATAATAAAATAAGACCAGATTGGAATATTCTGGATCTTTTTAGTATCCATCGCGTAAGGCAGGGGTGGGCGAATAGCGGCCCGCTAAGAGTTTTTGTGGCCCGCCAAGACAGTCAGAAAAATCCGTCTTGAACCGAGATTTCCTTCCCGTGCGCGACAGAAGATTCGTCTCATATTTTACACTAGGACGGCCACGTCAATACGCATGCGCAGTGTAGATACGAAAACAATTGCCCACCCCTGGCGTAAGGCATGCTTAAGCTAAATTTTTTTTCGAACTAATATTTCGTTAATAACAGGTAAGCACCTTGAAGATGACCAATTTTGAGCCCAGAGGGAAAAATTTCGTTGAGACGAGATCAGATGCCATCACCCACCCTGTTGCGGGGGCGGTAGGTGAGGGGAGAACGACGCAGATTTTTATTTCGTCACGTGGAATTGGATATTCTGCTTGAACCGCGTCGAATGTGGTGTTGGTCCAGATGACAAACTATTTACCCCCTCTATACTAAAGGACGATCAATTAGTCCCTTGATTACCTTCACACTTATTTCGGTGAAATGAGAGGTTCGTGGGTTGTTACACCCGTACGAAGTATGCCTCACTTGCTGTGCCAAGTGATCCAACAATTCACGCACGAGCTGTATAGGGACGACAGTTTATTCATATTATATACAATCGCGTGATGGTGATGCTATCTACTCTTTAGGGCTTTGCTGCTGCAAATAAATTTGCAATGAGGTGGAGAACCGCACTTTGCAGATTCTCGCTTTACCGATCTCAAACTCTGCGAAAGGATATTTAACCTTTGCCTACAATGTGGTTCACACAGAATCCATTTCAGTTCCACAGAACTGTATTTGATCCAAAGAATCTTGATTCTCACGGGGGGTGGCTTAGTCGGTAGCGCGTCAGGCTCGTAATCTGTAGTTCCCAGGTTAGAGTCCCAGCGGGGCATTGTGATTTATCTCCGCAAAATTCCCCGCCCTGCCCACGGTCAGTAGGAGACACCGATGGGCTTGGAAAGGCCGCCGTCCGTTGGATGGGACGTTAAGCCGTGGCCCCGTGTGCGGGAGAGCCATACCCTGTGCACGTTAAAGAACACGCTGGATGGCCTTGACGGGAGGTTACCATCTGTCTCCCAACAGCTGTTCCAGTGGGTCCCCTCCCCCAACCTTCTCAGAGCCTTCGGGGTCCATGTGACCTGGCCATTTAGCCCATGGTGTGCAAAAAAGTGCCGCTCAGAGGTAAAACAACCCAACTCTTCTCGCATAGAATCGAACCCTCTCCTTAAGAGTTTTGTTAGAGTAACAGCGGCGTCCCATGACGCGTGTTCGAACGTCCTTCCTGTTTGACTGCGATGCTCAAGACTGTTTAGTCTCGCTGCAGTAATCTCTAGCTCCCGCACTCGCGCCCGAGGCTAGTTGTAAAAGGCCATAAAAGGGCTTCTCGGACTTTGCAAGTGCAGGCAACCAGCTCAGACACGAAAACATCTAAGTCTCATCCCCAAAATAGCACTTCCAAGAACACAATACATGAAAATATTCAAAACAAAAAATACAATAAAATGCAACAATAAATAAAAATAAATTGGAGGGACACGACACCCCCCCACACACATGTGACATGTTAAGGACTCTAACATGGCAACTCAGACAGTTGGTCTGCAGTTGGAGCACCTAAACATGCCATCAGGAGGTCGTGGGTTCGAGTCCCAGCAGGGCCAACCTTGAAATTTCTCAAATCTAGCCCTTTCAGTAGAAATACCATACCGATGAGCTTGGAAAGGCTGCCGTCCATCGGATGGATCATTAAGCTGCATCCCCGTGTGCTTGGAGAGCCATAACCTGTGGACATTAAAGAACACACTGGATGGTCTTGAGGGGGAGGGTTCCATCTAACAGCTGTCCAGTGGGGCCCCTTTGCTCCATGTTTTGAGCTCTCGGGGGGGGGGGGGGGGGCTCAGTCGGTAGCATGCAGGCTCGTAATCTGTAGTTCTCAGGTTCGAGTCCCAGCTGGGTCAGTGTTGAGATTTATTTCCGCAAAATTTCCCGCCCTGCCCACAGTCAGTAGGGGACACCGATGGGCTTGGAAAGGCTGCCGTCCATCGGATGGAACGTTAAGCCATGGCCATCGTGTGTGGGAGAGCCATACCCTGTGCACGTTAAAGAACACGCTATATGGCCTTGACGGGAGGCACCATCTGTCTCCCAACAGCTGTTCCAGTGAGTCCCCTCCCCCAACCTTCTCTGAGCCTTCGGGGTCCTTGTGACCTGGCCATTTAGCCCATGCTGTGCAAAAAAGTGCCGCTCAGAGGTAAAACAACCCAACTCGGGGGGAGGGGTCCTTGTGACCTGGCCATTTAGTCTTGTGCAAAAAATCGCTCGGAGGTAAAACACGAGGCGAAAAGTTGTTTTTGCTCTGAGTGGTACTTTTGTGCACACTATGGATAAATGTCCTGGTTTACAAGTACCCAAAAATCAGAAAAGATAAAAATATTTCGGGTAAATCCATTAGGTAGTTGTTAAAAGGCAGATGGTAGCCCCTAAGGCCATCAAGCATGTTCTTTAACGTGAACAGGGTAAGCCTCTCCTGCACACACCACAACATTGTGCAAGAATATAAAATATAAATGAGAATACATGTATCTGAGGTTAATCAAATGTTTTGAGCAATTGGCTTAAGTTATTAATCAGCGAATTTTACATAATCTTCTTTTCCTTTTCAGCTCACATGACTTTTGAGAGCAAGTTTACAGTAGCAGGAAACCTCGACCTGTCCGATACAATAAACGGAATAGACATCGGCACAGAAGTTATAACCCTGAATGGCAACCACACCATTACAGGAACGAAAACCTTCCTGGACGGAATAGATGCTGAAAATGTTGACTCTCCTCTCGTTGATGGTGTAGACATCGACGATTTCTATCGCAAAGCCTTCACCCGAAGCGGAGATCAAAACATTACAGGAGTGAAACACTTCACTGGAAGTTTATTGACAAGGAATATAGACTTAGAAGGAAAACTTAATGGCTACGACATATCGGAACTGGCTGAAAGTCTGGTAAGGATCGATAAGCCTTCTGTTGTCACAGGGCCCAAAACCTTCGAGCAAGATGTTCGTTTTCTTGCCGAGTTAACCGTCTCTGGCTATCTGAACAATATGAAGATACCAGAGGATTTTCTTCAGCCAAACAAACCTCAACTTATAACCGGAGTTAAAAACTTCACAGGTGTTGTGAATGCTGTTAATGTTACCGTTCTGGGAACCGTGGATGGCCTTCGTTTGCCGGAAGACGTAATTACACTAACTGGGAACGAAACCGTAACGAATACGTTAATCTTTCTCGATGGGATTACCGTGGATGGAGACATCGAAGTTGGTGGATTGGTTGATGGAGTTGATATCTCGGAGTTAGCGAAACAAGCTTTGAAAATGGATGACACTAGACTGATAGAGAACGTGGCATTTCATGGTCCCGTTACCATCAACAGCATTGAGGTTAAGGGAACTGTAAATGGAGTTGACATTGAAGAACTCGTGAAGGACATTGTGTTCAAGGACGAGAAGAATGTAGTCATTGAAGCCCCGAAGACTTTTTCGAAAGTTAGTGCCCAATCTGTTAAGCTGAACAAAATGATCAACGGTTACAATATTGAAGAGGACTTTATGCTGACGAAAGGAAACCAGACTATATATGGTAAGGACATTTTTGTATTTCTTTTAATAACAAATCCAGTTTAGTGGAACTAGAATCGGAGAATTGAATTTTGAAAACTTGTCAAAATTTCCCTTTTTAACAACGAATGTTTGAAACTGAAGAACCCGCATTGGAGCATCTGAAGATGTATAAAGTACGGAATTCTGACGTTTTAGCCGTCCCATAGCCGTGTGGTTAGCGCGCTTGGCTACTGATCTAAGGGACCTGGGTTCGAGCCCCGGGTAAGGCATGGCTGTTTATCGTTTTTCTGCCGAGGTCCTGCCATCCTCTCAGACCTTCTACTATGGCATATAAACTGGCAGGCTCCTGTCTGACCTCTGTGGCAAGCAGCTGCTTGAGGGGGGTATTTTTTTAGCCGTCCCGCTGCCGAGTGGTTAGCGCGCTTGGCTACTGATCTACGGGACCTGATTTCGAGCCCCAGAAAAGGCATGGACGTTTGTGTTGTTTTTCTGCTGAGGTCCTGCCATCCTCAGACCTTCTATGGTATATAAACTGACAGGCTCCTGTCAGACCTCTGTGGCAAGCAGCTGCTTGAGGGTATTTATTTTTATTTATTAATTCGACTGCCGGGGTCTGCTGTTGATAGTTCTTTATCGTGGTAGCAGTTATTTGCAACGATATTGCGAAACTAGCGGCATGTGAAAGAAGGAAATAAAACCGAAGAGCCCTGGGCTTTACTCAAAAGCTTTTTTATTTGCATGACAACATTCGCTCTCTTACTGCCCGAGTAAGAATAGTAAAATTAAACTAGTATAGTTTGGGACAGTCTACAAAAAATATCGAGGGGCCGGGAAAGTTTAAGTATTTTGCAATGCAATAACATTTCTCTCGGTTTTACGAAATTTTTTAAGAAATTTCTTAAAATGCATGAAATATAAAAAAATGAAATAATTTTTGGCTTCTTTTATTAGAATTCTGAAGCCCCTGCCCTCCCCCTGGTTGGGAATACTGAAACATCCTCGCGTGCTTCCCTTATTAGATTCTCATTTCTGGACTACAAATAAAACGTCGAAAAGAAATTTCTGACGAAGTGCATTGTTAGACTTCCTCACGCAACTGCTAAGTCACTCTAGTAAAGTGGGGTGGGGGTGGCTCAGTCGGTAGCGCGCCAGGCTCGTAATCTGCAGTTCCCAGGTTAGAGTCCCAACTGGGGTCAGCGTTGAGATTTATCTCCGCAAAATTCCCCGCCCTGACCACGGTCAGTAGGCTTGGAGAGGCCGCCGTCCGTCAAATGGGACGTTAAGCCGTGGCCCCGTGTGCGGGAGAGCCATTCCCTGCGCACGTTAAAGAACACGCTGGATGTCCTTGACGAGAGGCTACCATCTGTCTCCCAACAGCTGTTCGAGTGGGTCCCCTCCCCCAGCCTTCTGAGTCTTCGGGGTCCTTGTTACCTGGCCATTTAGCCCATGGTGTGCAAAAAAAATGCCGCTGAGAGGTAAAACAACCCAACCCACTCTAGTAAAGTGGATATCCTGTTGCTAATTTCATGTTGGAGGAAAGTCTCGCTAGTCAGGGTAATTTTGAATAGATCAGTAAGTGATTTACGCTTAATCTTAGACTTTTTCACGTTCGTTTAAACGAGGGGTTCTCAAGGTGGGGTATGCCGTAAAATATTTTGGGGTACGCAGTGAGAGATTCGAAAGTCGCTAGATCTAGTAACAAAGTCGCTAAGTTGGCATTATTATACTATAACTATAGTTTTATCTATATAAGGAGTACGCCAGTTACCATTTCCAGGGGTATGTGAAGCATAAAAGGTTCAGAACCACTGGTTTAAACGACTGATAATTTTCGGAAATATAATCTCCCAAAATATGACTCCCACTTGTTAAAACAGACTAGTTTTCTGGGAGATAGAAGAGAATTTGCTATAGATTTGAATCGCACAATGCAGAGACAAAAGTCTGCACAACTGGTGAAACAAGTTAAACCAGATTATCATGATGGTACATTTATGGAAAATTTTGCAAAGAACGAAACAGTTAAGTATTGCGATGGACACAAATGATATTACAATTATTAGAGACAATAATTCGCACATTTCGACTAACTTGTTCCGACTTTCGAAACTTGTAACTTTTTTTGTCTTCTGTCGTGTTTCATGAAAACAAAGTATGCAATACTATCTTTTTTTTTTTTTCAGGGGTGAAGACGTTCAAAAGTCCAGTAACTTTCCAAGATCTTTCTACTGGTGAGTTTGGTAGATTAAATTTTTCGAAACTAAAAATGTTTGCTAATTTGTGCTATGAATTTATTGCCAACTTTATTTACACGTGGATTTGCACGACATTGTAGCATGATCAGTTTGGGAGTGATAACGTCTGTCACATGGCTTCGCGTTCAAAAGAGCCATACACAGTGAGCATTAAAGAAAACACTGAATGGCTTTGACAGGACTTCCATCTGCATCCTAGATGTCTAATGGGTCCTATTCCCTAAACATATTCTGACGAGGGGGGGGGGGGGAGCTTACGGTGCCTCTGAGAAGTTGGGCTCGGATCGCTGGTACTCTGGAGTTGAGGTCTTGTGGCCCCCGGTGGAGGGGGCTTGTCTAGGGACTGCGAATAGGTTTTGTGGGGGCCGGTCTTCTAGTCTCATTGACTTGTCCCCTGAGAAGCAAGGGGTTGCAGCCTCAATTGAGGGGCCGTACTTGGGGAGTTCTGCGGGATAACCTGTACCCTTCTCCCTGCACTCGTCTTGTGGGCTTCTTGATGCGGTCTCGGTGATGTCTTGGTCGGAGTACTGTTTATTGGGCTTGGAAAGGCCGCCGTCCGTCGGATGGGACGTTAAGCCGTGGCCCCGTGTGCGGGAGAGCCATATCCTGTGCACGTTAAAGAACACGCTGGATGGCCTTGACGGGAGGCTACCATGTCTCCCAACAGCTGTTCCAGTGGGTCCCCTCCCCCAACCTTCTCTGAGCCTTCGGGGTCCATGTGACCTGGCCATTTAGCCCATGGTGTGCAAAAAAATGCCGCTCAGAGGTAAAACAACCCAACTGTTTATTGGGGGGGGGGTCACTAGTTAAAGTTATTTAGGTTTATCTGAAAAATTCTTTATGATCAAGGGTTTTCTAATATCATAAAAGAAATTAAATGATTTATCAATGTATGCTCGCGATATCTTTGCTAATGTAAGACGTTGATGTCTTTTTCAGGCAACAATATGATCGACGGCGTCGACATCGTGAAATTATACAAAAATCGCATTTCGTTATCAGCCGAAAGTAACCTTGAAGGTAAAGTGGAATTCATCGAACACTTGATCATCAACGGAGATCTGATCGTCGACGGGACGATAGATGGACTCAAGTTTCCAGAAGATGTCGTACTGAGGTCAAAGGATCAAAAGATCTACAATAAAGTTTTCGCGAATGATTTTAACGTCGGTTCACTGTCGGTAGGTGGTGACGTGACTGTTTCAGGCACGTTTTGCGGCGTGGTGTTGGAAGATTTCTTCGAGGAGCGAGTCACCTTGTCTGGAGACCAAGATCTTCATGGAGATTTCACTTTTGGTAACACGACTGCAGACAGAGTGGAAGTGGATATCGTCAATGGTTTGGACATCAAAGCATTTGCAGAAAATATAATGTCGTTAACGAAAGATCAGGTTGTGACCGTTACTAAAGAGTTCAGCGGTAAGTTTCTGATTGGATTTAACTTAGTATTTTAAGAAATGAATCGGTGTGATTTATGCATCTTATGTGTCGTTTTTCTGCTGAGGTCCTGCCATCCTCTCAGACCTTCAACTATGGCATATAAACTGACAGGCTCCTGTAAGACCTATGTGGCAAGCAGCTGCTTGAGGGTGTATTTTTTTAGTCGTCCCATGGCCGAGTGGTTAGCGCGCTTGGCTACTGATCTGAGGGACCTAGGTTGGAGCCCTGGGTAAGACATGGCTGTTTGTGTCGTTTTTCTGCTGAGGTCCTGCCATTCTGACCTTCTTTGGCATATAAACTGACAGGCTCCTGTCTGACCTCTGTGGCAAGCAGCTGCTTGAGGGGGTATTTTTTAGTCGTACCGTGGCCGAGTGGTTAGCGCGCTTGGCTACTGATCTGAGGGACCTAGGTTCGAGCCCCGGGTAAGACATGGCTGTTTGTGTCGTTTTTCTGCTGAGGTCCTGCCATCCTCAGACCTTGTACTATGGCATATAAACTGACAGGCTCCTGTCAGACTTCTGTGGCAAGCAGCTGCTTGAGGGGGTATTTATTTTAAGTTTAAGAGCATTCTTACTGTTGGAATTAATCTTTAAAACTTTAAATGGGTTTGACCCTATTTCAATCTTCCATTTTATTGAAATGGTTAAAAAATTGAGTTTCGCTGGGAGGGGATTCGAACCCACGCTTTCCAGACACGTGACAGGTCCACTGACCACTACACTATCGGCGGCTTTTTCTTCAGGTTATGTGACCTATACTTTTCCCCGAATATTGATTAGCCCGTGGCGCCATCTTTGTCAGAAAACTGACAACCAAGTTTCCTCTATGATTGATTGCAACAGCCACTGATGCCACCATGAGCTAATCAATATCCGAGAAAAGTCTTTAAATCTGCATAAGCTGAATGAAAAGTTTGCAGCTGACAGTGCACGTTACACAAATGGCTAAAATCAATAGTCCTATTGCAAATTAAGTCTCTGGGTTCGAATACCATTCACGGCGAAAGTCACTTTTCAGCAAAAAATTTCATGATCCCATCTCAATAGTGTAACATGACCTACTTCATTTTTGTTTTAAAGAATTTTGACTTAAAGGATGGTATCATAAGATATAAAGCTAATTTCATGTTCCCAGTTGTTTCTAAGTTTCAAAGCGTTAAATTAACATAAATCGGTTACATTTATTTTTAGATGGTTTTTATATTTTCTTGTCCTATCACTCTTATTGGAATGGGTGATAGTAGGTAGCGTGCCAGGCTGGTAATCGGCAGTTCCCAGGTTCGAGTCCCAGCTCGACTAGCGTTGAGATTTATCTTCGCAAAACTTCCTTACTACCAAGGGCAGGGCTGGGACACCGATGGGCTTGGAAAGGCCGCCTGTCAGATGGTATGTTAAGCCGTGGCTCGGTGTGCAGGAAAGCCATAACCTGTATGTTAAAGAACATGTCTGATGCTTTGACGTGATGCTACCATTTCAACAACTGTCCAGTGGGTCCCCTCCCCCAACCTTCTGAGCCATCAGTCCTCACCTGGCCATTTAGCCCATTGTGTGCAAAAAAGTGCCACTCAGAGGTAAAACCCAATCATCAATATTCTCAGAAAGAACCGGAAGTTTTAATTGGTGAGGGGTGGCGGAGTTAACATACTAGTATGATTTCCGGTGTTCCCTCAGAATGTTAAAGCCCTTAAGGACGGGATTACCCCCTTCCCAGGGGCGGGGGTGGCTCAATCGGTATCGCACCAGGCTCGTAATCTGTAGTTCTCAGGTTCTAGTCCCAGCTGGGTCAGCGTTGACATCTCTGCAAAATTCCCCACCCTGCCGATGGGTTTGGAAAGGCAGCCGTCCGTCGGTTAGGACGTTAACCCGTGGCCCCGTGTGCGAGAGCCATACCCTGTGCACGTTAAAGAACACACCGGATAACCTTGATGGGAGGCTATCTCAACAGCTGTTCCAGTGGGTTCCCTCTCCCAACTTTCTGAGCCCTATCTATGTGACCTGACCATTTATCCCATGGTGTGCAAACTCCATGAAAAAACCATGAGTGCCGCTCAGAGGTAAAACTCGACCCAATCCTCGTGATCGACCACTGAAGAAGACACCAAATGGTTTGGGGAAAACCGTACAACAAATTCTTGAAAGTCTATTATTTCAATTATTACTAAAAATTTCCATTATTGTTTCACGTAATATGCAGATTCCATGTTCGAGTCCCGCCGTTGTAAGCGTCGAGATTTATCTCCCCTGAACTGCCTGCCGTCACTCATTAGGGTCACTGATATTCTTGGAAAGACCATCGGCCGTTGGATGGGACGTAAAGCTTTTCCTTCAGCTAATGCGGTCTTAGGAACCTTCTACGTGAAGGAGGGGAGCAATATACTACGATGGCCTTGACGGGAGGCTCTGATCAGTCTCCCGACAGCTCTACAGTGGGTTCCCTTTCCCAACCTTCTCTAGACCTTTGGGATCCTTGTGATTTGGCCGTTTAATCAATTACGTTGGGTTGTTTTACCTCTGAGCGGCACTTTTTTGCAACCATGGGCTAAATGGCCAGGTCACATGGACCCCGAAGGCTCAGAAGGTTGGGAGAGGGGACCCACTGGAACAGCTGTTGGGAGACAGATGGTAGCCTCCCGTCAAGGCCATCCAACGTGTTCTTTAACGTGCACAGGGTATGGCTCTCCCACACACGGGGCCACGGCTTAACGTCCCATCCGACGGACGGCGGCCTTTCCAAGCCCATCGGTGTCCCCTACTGACCGTGGGCGGGGAATTTTGCGGAGATAAATCTCAACGCTGACCCAGCTGGGATTCGAACCTGGGAACTACAGATTACGATCCTGGCGCGCTACCGACTGAGCTACCCCCGCCCCCAATCAATTACGAACACAAAAGTGCTGTTCAGGGGTGAAGTAATCCAACTCCCAAAATAACCAAACTTTTCTCTTTTCCAGGTGACGTCCACTTCTTTGACGACGTATCAACGAAAGAAGGCATCAACGGCATCAACTTGAAGGAAGTGAACGAGCAAGCGTTTAAACTTCACGACGACAACATCGTGACGGCTCCCTTCGCTTTCAGAGACACCCTCACCGTGATGCAGAACCTGACCGTCGAAGGTCTCATAAATGACATCAATCTGACCCACCTCGCCGAAGACAGTCTGAAGAGGGAAGGAATCCAGCTCGTTTCTGGAATCAATACTTTTGAAAAGGGATTTCACGTAGAGGGAGACATCACCGCGGAAAAGGTTAATGATTTGGATCTGGGAGTGGACATCCTCACCAAAACCACGGATCAAGTTATAGAAGGTAAGGGAATTTGTTAAGAGCGTGCTGGAATAAAATTTAACGAGGAATGAGATCCGAACCTAAGACATGCTGATAAAATGTCGGATACACTGTCAACTAAGCTGTATGAAACTATCCCAATTCCACCTAACGGAGCCTTATAAAGCACCGATGGGTTTGGAGAGGACGCCGTCCGTCGGATGGGACGTTAAGGCGTGGTCCGTGTGCGGGAGAGCCATACCCTGTGCACATTAAAGAACACGCTGGATGGCCTTGACTGGAGGCTACCATCTGTCTCCCAACAGCTGTTCCAGTGGGTCCCCTCCCCCAACCTTCTCTGAGCCTTCGGGGTCCTTGTGACCTGGCCATTTAGCCCATGGTGTGCCAAAAAAGTGTCGCTCAGAGGTAAAACAACCCAACAACCTTATAAAGCAGGCTTGTCCAACAGATTTCGTATAGGGCCACTAAGGAAAAATTATCCTTAAAGTAGCAGAAAAGATTTTTTCTACTTGAAAGCATAAATTTCCGACTAGTAAGGAATTTGGGGGAGAACTATATTTTTAAGAAGTAAAGAAAATATCTTTACTTATTAAAAATGAGTATTTTTTCTATATATTATGAATTGACAAAATAGTTATGCATCTAAAAATGTTTGCGCAAAAAAATTGAAATGTTAGATTCAGTAGATTGTGTTCATCACCGTCCCAATGAGATGAATGCGGCTTTTGAGCCACGGTTTGGATGTGCTTGTTGTAAAACAAATAAGCTTATCTGTACTCGCTCGTGGCGCCATCTATTGATCTCTAATGGGACAGACTAGCTGCTCAAAAGAACTCCTTTCAGCAGCTAGTTTGTTTCCCCTGTTATGTTTGGGATGGGGTAGCGCGTCAGGCTCTTAACCTGCAGTTCCCAGGTTCGAGTCCCAGCTGGGTCAGCGTTGAGATTTACCTCCGCAAAACGCCCTGCCCAGAGTCGGTAGAGGATAGATGGGCTTGGAAAGGCTCCCGTCCGTCGGATGGGACGTTAAGCCGTGGTCCCATATGTGGGAGAGCCATACCCTGTGCACATTAAAGAACACGCTGGATGGCCTTGACGGGAGTGCCTCCCAACAGCTGTTTCAGTGGGTCCCCTTCTGAGCCTTCGGGGTCCTTGCGACCTGACCGTTTAGTCCATTGTGTGCGAATAAGTGCTGCTCAGAGGTCAACCAACCTTAATATTTAACCCATTGTGTGCAAAAAATTTCGCTCAGAGGTAGAACGACAATTTAAAGAACCCTTCATTAATGCTCCAGCATAATTAAAAAATAAATCTAAAAGCCAGTTTAAATCCTAATGAGTTTTTAATATCTTTTGACAGGTGTATATACCTTCGGCGATTTGTCTGTCGAAAACGATGTGAATATCGACGGGCTGGTGAACGGCATCGACCTTTCCCAGCTGAATCGACGTGTGGCAAAAATTGACGGCAATGACGTCATAAAGTCGAACATCGTATTCGAGTCGCCCGTTCACGTATCGGGCAACGTCGAAGTGAATGGACTGGTGAATGGGATCGGTCTTCAGAAGCTTCAAGAGGAGGCCGTGCTCACTACTGGGGAGCAGAACATCCCAGGGGAGAAGATCATCAAAGGATCTGTCCAGGTGTATGGGGACATCGAAGCGGCTTTCGTCAACGGGGAAAACTTGATGGAATTTGTGAAAGACGTGGTCTTCATCGACAGGCCGCAGGTGAGGTTTTTGCTCCATTTTAATTCACTTTAGGTTTCTACTTCTAACTGGAAGAAGAATATAGCCTCTGTCGAATTTAAGATGTTTTTCAAAGGGAGATGGCTCAATAGGTAGCGTGCCAATCGTGTAATCAGTTCTCTGGTCGAGTCTCACTTATGCTGAGGGGGCGGGGGTAGCTCAGTCGGTACTGCGCCAGGCTCATAATCTATAGTTGTCAGGTTCGAGTCCCAGCTGGGTCAGCGTTGAGATTTATCTCCGCAAAATTCCCCGCCCTGCCCACGGTCAGTAGAGGACACCGATGGGCTTGGAAAGGCCGCCTTCCGTCGGATGGGATTTTAAGCCGTGGCCTCGTGTGCGGGAGAGCCATACCCTGTGCACGTTAAAGAACGCGCTGTATGCCCTTGACGGGAGGCTACCATCTGTCTCCCAACAGCTGTTCCAGTGGGTCCCCTCCCCAACCTTCTCTGAGCCTTCGGGGTCCATGTGATCTGGCCATTTAGCCCATGGTGTGCAAAAAAGTGCCGGTCAGAGGTAAAACAACATAACGTTAAAGAACGCGTTGTATGGTCTTGACGGGAGCCTACCATTTGTCTCCCAAGAGCTGTTCCAGTTGGTCCCCCAACCTTCTCTGAGCCTTCCAGGTCCTTGTGACCTGGCCATTTAGCCCATTGTGTGCAAAAAAGTGCCGGTCAGAGGTAAAACAACCCAACCCCACCTATGCTGAGAATTTTCTGTCAACTCCAGTTCTGCCCTTATTAAGGACACCAATGGGGTTTAAAAGACCGCTGTCCATCAGATGGAATGGTAAAGCTATGACCCCATATGCAGGTGGCACTGTAAATGCTACGGAACACGAATTATGGATTGACGAGAGCATTTCATCTGTCACCTTACAGCTGTATAGTGCGTCCCTTTCCCAAACTTTGAGCTCGTGGGGTCCTTGTGACTTGGCCATTTTTTTTACCATTGTGCGCAGAAAGTGTCGCTCAGAGGTAAGAAAAACAGAAACCTGTTATGCTAACCACTACACCACCAATGGCTAACCTTTTCTCAGTTTGTGTGACGTTATAAACTTTCCAGATTTACTTGATTCGCCCAGTGGCGCCATCTATCCGGGAAGTGGACAACTGTATGCCTCAATACAGATGAAATTAATATTTGTCACTCTCACTCATGGCGTTAAATCAATTAATCAGTAGTAAAGAATCGCAGGATAAGTCCTGTAGACATGGAACTCACGAAATTATGACCTGAAAAAATTGGTTTTGCCATGAGTGGGATGGCAAAACCAATTTTGATATTGAAACTTAGAGTACAGAAACCTAGTTTTGATATTGAATTTTAGGGTAATTCCTTCTGTAAATTTAGATTCTACCTTCCTAAAAGCTTTCCTGTTCGACTGCTGCTATATTTTTAAAGATTATGACAGTTAATTCATTTAAAGTATTTAACAAAGAAATTTTCTCCTTAAGACTATCACTGGCAAGAAAACTTTTCAATTTGACTTCGAAGTCGATGGTGATGTTTTCGTTGATGGCCCGGCTACTGTCGAAGGCATGATCAATGGAATTCATCTGGGAAGATTCCTCGAAGAAGCAGTCTTCCTTAACAAACCGGCAAATATAACTGGTAAGTTCTTGGTTAGTATATGATAGTTAAAGATTATGAAAGGCATGCAAAACATCAGTCTTAGTGTTCCTTGATCAGGGTTTTAGATGCATATTTAAAGATTTAAATGCCGATTAATATTCTCATTTGGATGAGTGGAAGGGAACAATCTGTTCTATCAGATAAACCCTTCCCAGAGAGAGAAGTTTATATAAAATAGTCTTAAGAAAATAGGTTTATGTATCTATAAAGATTTAACACCTTGATTGAACTTCACCTTTAATTTCAGGCACCAAGGTTTTTAAGAGCCCTGTGCAAATAACAGGAAATTTAATGCCAGAGACGATCAATGGAATAAGACTTCGAGAAGACGTAATTACATTACATTGCGACACTGGAGGTAAGATGAACTTAGTTTGTTGTAGTTTTATATGTGAAAATTACTTTTACTTTGTCGTTTAAGCTTTGAGCATTAATTTTTCAAGAGGTATATTAAAAAATTTATCGGAATAATTGTAATAAAATATTCGTAATTCTTAAACTTAGTTTGAATATTTAATTGAGGGGGGGAGCAGTCAGTGGTAGTGTGCCAAGCTCATAATTTGTATTTCAAAGGTTCTAATCACAAATGTGTGAAATTTATCTCCGCTAAACCACATTCTTCCCTCGCTGAGGGGGCGGGGGTGGCTCAGTCGGTAGCGCGCCAAGCTCGTAATCTGTAATTCCCAGGTTAGAGTCCCAGCTGGGTCAGCGTTGAGATTTATCTCCGCAAAACTCCCCGCCCTGCCCACGGTCAGTAGGGGACACCGATGGGCTTGAAAAGGCCTCTGTCCGTCGGATGGGACGTTAAGCCGTGACCCCGTGTGTGGGAGAGCCATACCCTGTGCACGTTAAAGAAAACGCTGGATGGCCTTGACGGGAGACTACCATCTGTCTCCCAACAGCTGTTCCAGTGGGTCCCCTCCCCCAACCTTCGGGGTCCATGTGACCTGGCCATTTAGCCCATGGTGTGCAAAATAGTGCCGCTCAGAGGTAAAACAACCCAGCCCATTAAAGACCACGCTGGAAGGCAATGATGGGAAGCTTCCATCTTGATACCTAATAGGTGTAATCTGCAGTTCCCAGGTTAGTCCCAGCTGGGTTAGCATTGAGATTTATCTCCGCAAAACTCCCCGCCCTGCCCACAGTCATTAGGGGACACCAAATAGGCTTGGAAAGGCCGCCGTCCGTCGGATGGGACGTTAAGTCGTGGCTCCGTGTGCAGGTTGGGTTGTTTTACCTCTGAGCGGCACTTTTTTGCACACCATGGGCTAAATGGCCAGGTCACATGGACCCCGAAGGCTCAGAAGGTTGGGGGAGGGGACCCACTGGAACAGCTGTTGGGAGACAGATGGTAGCCTCCCATCAAGGCCAGCGTGTTCTTTAACGTGCACAGGGTATGGCTCTCCCACACACGGGGCCACGGCTTAACGTCCCATCCGACGGACGGCGGCCTTTCCAAGCCCATCGGTGTCCCTTACTGACCGTGGGCAGGGCGGGGAATTTTGCGGAGATAAATCTCAACGCTGACCCAGGTGGGACTCGAACCTGGGAACTACAGATTACGAGCCTGGCGCGCTACCGACTGAGCCCCCCCCCCCCCCCCCCCCCCGTGTGCAGGAGAGCCATACCAGAGTTAACACGCTGGATGGCCTTGACGCGAGGCTACCATCTGTCTCCCAACAGCTGTTCCAGTGGGTCCCCTCCCCCAACCTTCTCCGAGCCTTCGGGGTCCTTGTGACCTTGCCATTTAGCCCTTTGTGTGCAAAAAAAGTGACGCTCAGAGGTAAAACAAACTCTCGGTAATCTCCCATCAGAGTTACAAGTGTTGCTCAGAGGTTAAAAAAATAGTTCACATCATAGAAGAGGCTTATTGCCAAAGCATCTGAAAGGTAAAATTTAAGAATAAATTCGTGTTCTCACGATTAGGTTGGATTTGTCTCACTTGGCTATTTTCTAAAACATCTGTAATAGTGTTAGAATACTTAAAATTCGTTTCACAAGTTCAATTCTTAATGTAAACTGTTTAAAACTACAATGGTCCGTCCGTGAAATTGGAGATTCTATTATAGTAAATTCCACATGTTTATGCACTTCCTTAATCTTGAGTCGCCATTTAAGTAGAAAATTTATCTTCCAACAGAACCTCAAGTCATAACCGGTTCCAAGACGTTTTCAAGTTTAAGTGTGCATGGCAACATTACCGTTGATGGCTTAGTTAATGGATTCAACTTGGCAGAATTAGCTAGGGATACATTAACCACAGACGGCAATCAGACTGTAACTGGAAAAAAGCAAATAATGGTAAGTAGTTCATAAATCTTTAGTCTTCCTTTTCTCATACAGATACCTAATTCGGCCCTGTAAAAGTTGCGGGGGTGGCTCAGTCGGTAGCGCGCCAGGCTTGTAATCTGCAGTTCCCAGGTTCGAGTCCTATCTGGGTCAGCGTTGAGATTTATCTCCGCAAAGTTCCCCGCCCTGCCCATGGTCAGTAGGGGACACCGGTGGGCTTGGAAAGGCCACCGTCCGTCTGATAAGACGTTAAGCCGTGGCACTGTGTGCGATAGAGCCATACCCTGTGCACGATAAAGAACTCGCTGGATGGCCTTGACGGGAGACTACCATCTGTCTCCCAACAGCTGTTCCAGTGGGTCCCCTCCCCTAACCTTCTGAGCCTTCGGGGGTCCATGTGACCTGGCCATTTAGCCCATGGTGTGCAAAAAAGTGCCACTCAGAGATAAAACAACCCAAAGCCCTGTAAAAATACTCCTCCAAAACAATTCGACTGCTTCCTTCTTGATGTAGTAATCAGTCGGTAGAATGCCAGGCACGCACTCAGCAGTTCCCAGGAATCCAATTGTGCCCAAATTGCAATTTCCCAGCTAACCCTGTCATTGGGGAAGGGCACACAGATGAGCTTGGAAAAACTGTCGTCTGGCATGTGGGACGTTAATCTGTGTGCATGTTTAAACACCTTGGATGGCCTTGAAAAAGGCGTCAATCTGTCTCCTAATAGTTGTTCAGTGGGTCCCCCTTTCCCTAACTTTAGGAGCCCTTTAGTTTCTTGTCAGGGACGTACCCAGAAAGAGGGTCCAGACCTCCCCCCAATATCCTAACTTCTCATTTCAAACTTGTCTACCTGCTTCGAAATCCAAAACGGTTGTCTTTGTATAATTTTATTTCACCCTCATATTTTGTCCGACATTAAAAATAGATTAGTTTTTAATCTCATTCCGTATAGGATATTATTTTAACTTTTCATGTTTGGTGGAATATTTCAGCAATTGGGAAACCCTTCTCGTCTTATTCTCAGTTTTTATTTTTCAGTTATTTTGTCTCATTCTTCAGACTCCCCTACCTAGAAACTAAATTCTGGATACGTGTCTGGTTCTTGTGATTTTTTGGAACATTGTGTGTTAAAAGTGCCGCTCAGAGGTAAAGCAACCAAACATCATTGATGCAACAGGTTAAGTTCTTATGAATGTTACATTCAGGACCATATTAAGTGTTACCGGTATATCATTTCCATAATACACCGAAGAGCCAAAACATTATGACCACCTGCCTAATATGATGTTGATCGTTCACGTGCCGCCAAAACAGCTCTTCCCCGGCGACGCATGGACGCTACAAGATTTCTAAAGGTGTCTTGTGGTATCTGGTACCAACACATTACCAGCAGATCCTTTAGCTTTTGTACGTTACGTTGTTGAGCCACCGCAGATAGGATGTTGTTCCAACACAAACCACAGATGCTCGATTGGATTGATGTCTAAGGAATTTGGAGACCAGGACAATACGCGAGTCTTCCTCATGTTCCACGAACCATTCTCGAACAATCCGGGCAGTGTGACTGCTGAAAGAAGGCACTACTAGAGGGATATACCGTTGCCAGGAAAGGATGTACTTGGTCTGCAATGATGTTTAGGTAGGTAGTAGACTTCTTAGTTTTCTGCACATTAATGACTGGACCCAGGGTTTCCCAGCAGAACATTGCCCAAAGCATCACACTTCCTCCACCGGCTTGTTTACATCCCAAGTACATCCTGGTGCCAACACTTCCCCAGGTAAACGATGTACATGTAACCAACAGTCCACATGGTGCAACAGGAAACGAGATTTATTGGACTAGACGACCTTCTTTCAATCATCCGAGGTCCAGTTTTGATGCTTGCGTGCCCATTGTAGGCACTTTTGACTGTGAACTGAGGTTAGCATGGCCTGTGGCTACGCAACCCATTTTCAGCAGGGTTCGATGTACTGTGTGCGACATTACTCCCATCATCAGCATTCAAATTACGAGCGAGTTGCGCCACAGTATCCCCTGTGTTGGTTCGCATCATACGGGATAGATTTCTCTCATCTCTAACATCGGTGAGCCGTGGTCAGTCCACACCTTGCCAGTAGTTTGTGGTGTTTCCCTCTTCGAACCACTTTTTGAAAGTACCACGGCTGACCGTGAGCACCCCACAAGCCTTACCGTCTGGGAAATGCTCTGACCCAATCATCTGGCCATTACGATTTGGCCTTTGTCAAACTCACTTTAATTCACTGCCTTTCCCATCTGAAGAAAAGAATAACACTGATTAACAGAGCTCAGTATCAGGTGTTATTTATACCGTTTCATGACCTTCACACGCGCCGTCGTTTACCTGCAGTTGATTCGATTTGAATGAAGACGCACTGGTCATAATGTTTTGGCTCTTCGGTGGATATGCAAATTGATGAATTGTGCCAGTTTGAGGGAAACAAACTTAAATTTGGCCTACTGGGAAACAAATCTATGATATACCAGTATTTCGAGAAGGGTGTCTAAAGTTTAAAAAAATCCAAATGGTGCTTTCGAAGTTTTGAAAAGTTAGCACCTTTTTCTGCTTCATTTAAATTACTATTGATATATTCAAAAGGCCATGGTACGAAAGGCAAGAGTTATTTAACATTCACAGGATTTTATGTAATATTTAGTTTCGTTCCACGAGTTAATCTAGAAATAGAATTCCTTATTTTGACTCAATTTTAGAAGGCTAATTAGTTAAGTGGCTTACGAAGGGAGTAGGCATTTGTCAACACTATAAATTTGGTGTGGGTAAAGAATATATTTTGGCCACCCATCAATTTTGATTTTCGGTTCTAATAAGACTTCTGCTTGTGGTATCCACCACCTTAGGTAGCCAACCCCGTGGATAGAAGCTGCGATGTGAGGGAGTAACATCTTGTATACGTTCTGCCCACTCTGATTTCGCACGCCACTGATTGAGTCTATTCAGTAATTGTGCAAGCAAGATATTTTTCCCCATTGATTACTGATTACGAATGAATTTCTCTTCATTTCAGACTCCAGTCACCTTCCTGGGCAATATCCATGCCGATGATGTGAATGGGCTGGATTTAGACAAACAACTGGTTACTCTGCATACGAACCAGGAAATTTCTGCAAAGTTAACTTTTCAAAACATTCACATTGACAATGATCTCATTGTTCACAGTAAGTAACTGCATTAAATCAAATTCATATTCTTACTTTGAAGGTCTAAAGTTAGTGGTACTATAGATAATATAATACTATAGATCAGTGGTTCTCAAACTTCTATGCTTCATGTACCCCCTGGAAATGTGTATGTAACTCGTGTACCCCTTATATAGATAAAATTATAGTTAAAGTCACTAATTTGGCATTATTATGTTACTAGATCTAGCGACTTTTGAGCTCTCCCGGCGTACCCCAAAAAATTTGACCGCATACCCCACATTGAGAATCCCTGCTCTAGATAATATATATAGATATATATAGTATTACATACTACGAGTTATAACCTCCCCTTGGGTATATCTAAAGGAGGTTATAAATCCATGATATATTGAATAACGTATATTTTCTAATGCCGTCCCGTGGCCGAGTGGTTAGCACGCTTGGCTACTGATCTAAGGGACCTGGGTTAGAGTCCCGGATTAAGCATGGATGTGTGTCGTTTTTCTGCTGAGGTCCTGCCATCCTCTCAGATCTCCTACTGTGGCATATAAACTGACAGGCTCCTGTCAGACCTCTGTGGCAAGCAGCTGCTTGAGGGGGTATTTATTTTTTTTATTATTTATATTTTCTAAGGACCCTATTAAACGCAAAAATATTAGCATCCCATTTAAAATTTTTGTGCATCCAGATGGTAGGGGTCACTGCAAAAATAGTTGAGTGTGCATTTGCATCTTCGTATATTTTAGAAAAAATTTCATTGTAAAAATTCTCATTTTAAAGATATTTTAAAGTGTCATTCCTTGTTACTCTATACATGAGAATTATTTTGGTAATATCGAATTGAAACTTGACACACCCCTCTTGCATTTCGCCCAGGGGCGTTAGTAGGTATTTCAGAACAGTCGAGGGGGGTGAAAGTGAAGTTGAAATTGCTCACTTCACAAGTTTGAAAAATGAAGTTGGGCTTTAATCTCGTATGGACTAGAATGCTGAATCTAAAATTTAAAGAGTTTGTACAATCGGCTTTGTATATTAAATTTTCCTTATTTGAAGAACGATTAGTGTACTTTTTTTTTTATTCGATATTTCAAATTGTAACTTGACGATACCTTAATGTTCTTATTGCAAGGTCTCATAAACGATGTTGATGTTTGGAAGATGGCTGAAGATGCGATCTATCTCGACACCGCTCAGACCATAGAAGGAGAGTTTACTCTGGATCACGTGGTGGCGGAGAAAGGGGTGATCGTCGAAGGAACTGTTAATGATTTGGACCTTGATGTATTTGATCGGAACGTGACGGATTTCTGGAACAATGTAACTTCGGACATGCAGTATTTGCGAAGGGCATCAGAAGATCACTGTCGGATTTCAAAATATCTGCATGGAGTTCTGGAAGGTAAGTTTTTTCTAAAAATACTGTTTTGCATAGCAACATCAGCCTCGTAATTTACAGTTCCCAGGTTGGAGTTTAAACTGTGTCCCGTCCGTACAGGTTAAAGAACACGTTGGATGGCCCTGACGGGAACAATCAGTCTCCTAACAGCTTTCCTGGGGCGGGGGTGACTCAGTCGGTAGCGCGGCTAGGCTCGTAATCTGTAGTTCCCAGGTTCGAGTCCCAGCTGCGTCAGCGTTGAGATTTATCTCCGCAAAATTCCCCACCCTGCCCACGGTCAGTAGGGGACACCGATGGGCTTGGAAAGGCCATCGTCCGTCGGATGGGACGTTAAGCCGTGTCCCCGTGTGCGGGAGATTCATACACTGCACGTTAAAGAACACGCTGGATGGTCTTGACGGGAGGCTGCCATCTGTCTCCCAACAGCTGTTCCAGTGGGTCCCCTCCCCCCAACCTTCTCTGAGCCTTCGGGGTCCATGTGACCTGGCCATTTAGCCCATGGTGTGCAGAAAAGTGCCCCTCAGAGGTAAAACAACCCAACCCTAACAGCTTTCCAGTAGATCCCAACCTTCCATGAACAATGTGTCCCACCCATTGTTTGCAAAAAACTACTCGACTGCAAAACCAATTCATAATATGATTTTAATTTTCACGAAATTTAGCGAACTTTTCCAGACGTTAGAACGATATCGTGCGTGTGCGCGCGTGGGGGGGGAGGGGGGGGGGGGAATTAGTGACATTTGTAGATACAAAGTAAAACATACCTGTGAATTTATGCCATCATTGTTAATATTTTAATGACAAAATAGTAATCATTTGTTGGGTTATGAATGACATCAACCGAAACGTTTTTCGCATGCTACCTAAACAGAAATCTGCTTCTAGCACATATTCGAAGGTAAGAAAATTCTGTAGTAAAGGTCTCCACATGAGGGTGGAGGTGGCTCAGTCGGTAGCGCGCCAGGCTCGTAATCTGCAGTTCCCATGTTAGTCCCATCTGGGTCAGTGTTGAGATTTATCTCTGCAAAACTCCTCGCCCTGCCCACGGTCAGTAGGGCACACCGATGGGCTTGAAGAGGCTGGCTTCCGTCGGATGGGACGTTAAGCCGTGGCGCTGTACGCGGGAGAGCCATACCCTGTGCATGTTAAAGAACATGCTGAATGGCCTTGTTGGGGGGCTACTATCTGTCTCAACATCTGTTCCAGTGAGTCCCCTCCAACCTGAGCCCTCGGGGTCCTTCTGACCTGACCATTTAGCCCATTGTGTGGAAAAAAGTGCATCTCAGAGGTAAAACCCAATCCACACGAGTATTTTTGACGTATTCGCAGAACATGTTGACTCTTTTAACAGTCAATCACCGTATTGAAGCCCTGCCAACAGGACATATCCTGCTCCTGAAGTCATTTCGTCTTTAACGGTATTATCCAATGGAAAGCTTTGTCCACGGAGATCCGAAAGTGAAATTCAGACTGCACCGCTGAGGACTGTATGGGGTGGGTGAACAGTTACCATCGCCAGATGTGGGAATCCTCATTCACTACAGTCAAACGATCATTTTCGGACTCTACAGCGTTTCCTCACAAGTTGAGCTGTTCCAGTGGGTCCCCTCCCCCAACCTTTCTGAGCCTTTGGTGTCCATGTAACCTGGCCATTTAGCCCATGGTGTGCAAAACAGTGCCACTCAAAGGTAAAACAACCCAAATCCTCACATGTTGAACCGACAGGACACATCAGAGTCGTACAGTCAAAGCTGTTGGATTTCCACAGGCTGGGTCTTCTGTGCGGAAGAAACCAAACCATTGCTTGGATCTCCAGCTTCGTACCCAAGTGCAGCATCTTTTCCCTGTTCCTTCTAACTTGGCATCTTGCAGCACGGGCGTTTAACAGTGACTGCTACCACCTACTGACGTTATTTGGTTCTGAAGCAGTGGTGGCACACTGGCACTACGCAATCTGTCCCCGCGGCTAGTGACTGTTACTGATGCCACCAACAATCCAGTTCACTGTAGCGAGTCGGTTTTGCTGAAATCGCAAATGAAATTTTGCTTATTAAAAGCTATCTCGCCATCCTCTGGAATTTAAGAGGGTCAACTGCCCCACATGCTAGGCATTGTTAGTTAGGCGGTGGAAACTGAGAACCTTAACTTTCTGATTCACCTTCTATATGTTTCTCATACAATTAAAAAAATATAAGTGCCACTGCCTGGAAGCTAAAAACTGTCGTTAGAGATCTCATCTAAATTTTGGTTTTGAAGTGTTTGGCTGCTGATCAAAGGGACCTCGGTTCAATCCCTTTATGAGTCGTCCACTTTTTTTGCTTTTCTGTTAAGCTATCTCATTAATACACCATAGAATGGGTATGAGAAAGCTGACAAAATCGTCAGACCTCTGGAAAGCAGTTGCTGAATGGGGAAATTTATATTAAATTTGAGCTATTTTAAAATTTAGTTCATAGTTACCAAACTGGATGCGGGTTGGGTTGTTTTACATCTGAGCGGCACTTTTTTGGCCCACCATGGGCTAAATGGCCAGGTCACATGGACCCCGAAGGCTCAGAAGATTGGGGGAGGAGACCCACTGGAACAGCTGTTGGGAGACAGATGGTAGCCTCCCGTCAAGGCCATCCAGCGTGTTCTTTAACGTGCACAGGGTATGGCTCTCCCGCACACGGGGCCACGGCTTAACGTCCCATCCGACGGACGGCGGCCTTTCCAAGCCCATCGGTGTCCCCTACTGACCGTGGGCAGGGCGGGGAATTTTGCTGAGATAAATCTCAACGCTGACCCAGCTGGGACTCGAACCTGGGAACTACAGATTACGAGCCTTGCGAGCTACCGACTGAGCCATCCCAGCCCCAGGATGCGGGAAGTAGTGATTGCGGCTATCTCTGACGTCACTTCCAGTAACAATCCGAATGTTTCTAGTTATGAAATTACTCTCCTATAAACGAAACACTAACTACTGAAATCTGGTGCTAGCGAATTCGTGTGTCGTTTCATTGCAGTAATCACTTCCGCAGTTAAGGTACTATACTTGAAGAATGAAGAAAATGTGCGTGTTTTTTTTTTTGGGGGGGGGGGTTAATATTCTTTAGAGAAAATATCAAAATCGGTTAAGTTCTCGCTCAAACGGATACGATTTAAAAATTTCTCCCCCTATAAGAAAAAGATAAATTGGAAATAAAATAGTTCTGAAGTTTAAAAAGTTTTTAATGTCAAACGCAAACTAATTTTTTCTCTTTCAGAATCTTACTATGCCTTGGATGGGTTTGTGAAGTATCAGGACTTGGAATCTCCTGCCGATTACATCCAGGTCGACACAAAGGAAAAGAGACTGAACTTGGTCCATCTCCAGGATTCCGAAGTGATGGAGATCGCTGCAATTTCATCCCATCACAAATGGGACGATGTCCAGAAGGAATTTCTGCTCGAAAATGAATTGCACACCAACGTATTGAGAAGACTGATCTATCCATTTGGAGATCAAGTCCTAGCCATCAATATTGCGGTGCCAGCAGAAGGTGATTTTTTCTTTCATGTTTAAATTCTCAGTGTATTCAATGCAATTCCCTTGTACCATCTAAAATGAGGGGCTGGGTTTAGTCAGTAGATAGCACTCCACGCTCGCGATTCCCAGGTTCGGGGGGGCGGGGGTGGCTCAGTCGGTAGCGCGCCAGGCTCGTAATCTGTAGTTCCCAGGTTCGAGTCCCAGCTGGGTCAGCGTTGAGATTTATCTCCGCAAAATTCCCCGCCCTGCCCACGGTCAGTAGGGGACACCGATGGGCTTGGAAAGGAGGCCGTCCGTCGGATGGGACGTTAAGCCGTGGCCCCGTGTGCGGGAGAGCCATACCCTGTGCACGTTAAAGAACACGCTGGATGCCTTGACGGGAGGCTACCATCTTCTCCCAACAGCTGTTCCAGTGGGTCCCCTCCCCCAACCTTCTCTGAGCCTTCGGGGTCCATGTGACCTGGCCATTTAGCCCATGGTGTGCAAAAAAGTGCCGCTCAGAGGTAAAACAACCCAACCCAGGTTCGGGTTCCATCTTTGTCAGGGCTGGAAATGTTAGGAAGTAACTCTAACTAGGGAAACACGGACGAACCCTGTTCCCCTTGTTAGTTTTTTAATCTCTTCCGTTTAACATGAAATAGATCAATTGTGTATTTTCACTCCTTTTTATATTTTTGACTACAATTCCTGGGTTTTAAGCACTTTTTTATGCATTACTTTGTCTCAATGTCAACTACGGGCTCTTTTCCAAATGATTCTGAAGCATCCATCTAGTTCTGAAACCAATTTCCGTTCCCTAGTTAGGGCGGGGGTGGCTCAGTAGGTAGCGCGCCAGGCTCGTAATCTGTAGTTCCCAGGTTCGAGTCCCAGCTGGGTCAGCGTTGAGATTTATCTCCGCAAAATTCCCCGCCCTGCCCGGTCAGTAGGAGACACCGATGGGCTTGTAAATGCCGCCGTCCGTCGGATGGGACGTTAAGCCGTGGCCCCGTGTGCGGGAGAGAGCCATACCCTGTGCTCGTTAAAGAACACGCTGGATGGCCTTGACGGAAGGCTACCATCTGTCTCCCAACAGCTGTTCCAGTGGGTCCCCTCCCCCAACCTTCTCTGAGCCTTCGGGGTCCATGTGTCCTGGCCATTTAGCCCATGGTGTGCAAAAAAGTGCCGCTCAGAGGTAAAACAACCCAACCCTTCCCCTAGTCAGCGTTCAGGGGTGGAAATTTTGAGAATTTACTTATTTTTATAACCTGCCACACTCTACTTCAAACCTGAAAGTTCCGGCAGAAAGAAAACACCAACATCCATGCCTTCTCTAGGGTTCACCCTGGCGAAGGCATGGATGTTGGGGTTGTCTTTCTAAGGTCCCGCCATCCTCACACCTTCTGCTATGGCTTATAAACTCTGACTCCTGTCAGACCACTGTGGCAAGCAACTGCTTGAGGAGGGGATATTTAACCCCCCTCTTGAGAAGAAATATAACACCACGAGTTTGGAAAGGCCACCATCCGTCTGATGGATGTTAAACCGTGGCCCCGTATACAGAAGAGATATCTGTATGTAAAGAACACACCTGATGGAGTACATTAACTTCATTGTGTGCAAAAAATGCCACTCGGAAATAAAACAACCTAAACCACCAGTGTTTTAATTTCATAAGACACTTATGATCAAAGATGACTTCCATTATTGAGCATAACTCGTATTCTCAAGTTGCAGAGTTAAGAGTTAAAGTGAACTGTTATTTTAACGCTGTAAAAGCCTGTTCTGTTAAAACAATTGTTTTATATTTCAGAATCAACAGTCACCCTCAACGAAATGGTGATTTATTCCTTCCGAAGTGGAATAAAAGATTCATCGGTAGTTGTCCTGAGTGAAGAAGTTTTCATCGCAGTGTTGTACATATCTGGCTCTTGCGAAGTCTTCAGAGTAAAATCGACTGATTCATATCCCAACCCAAGTTTAGAAACTTTAGGGAATATTGATGTTGGAAGAGGTAAGCTTCGACGAGATCTTGAGAAACTTAGACTTAAAAGAAATTTAATGCTAAACTTTTTAAGTAGCAGTCTTAATTTAACAGATTCCAAATCTTTCTGTTTTATGGTTTTCAGTTTTAAGAAATTCTCCAGACTGCGGGACATATTTTGTCCAATCTTTTTCTAAGTTAACTCCTATAAAGGAATTTAATGAATTAGTGGACGGCCCTATTCATAAAATGCGAATAAAATGTCCTTGTTTCATTTTGAAACTTGGATATTAGTTTCGTCATTACGCTACTGAACGGTGTAGAAACAGTGAGCAATAATATAAATTTTGTTTTTTCTTTGTTACTATAAAAATACTTACCTTCAGAAGCTTTGTCAATGCTTATGATAGCAAAGTTTTGCTATCATAAGCTTATAATGGCATTTTTGCTACCCCTTTGGAGTTGTGTTCGAGGTAGCACGTGACACGAAGACACGAAGGTTGCTAGATCACTAATTTCTAAAAATTGTTGCCAGGTATTTTTTCTGAATTGTGTAATCAACCATAGTGTTCGGATACTATTTTGAACGACTGTGCACGTCACAAGCTTTGATTTGAGATCAAATTTGCTAAGATCAAACACCCCCTAAATTTCGTACCCTTCTGGAGGATCTGAAAATGGTGGGGCATAATTCAAAGTCTACGATAGTTGTTAAATGATCTTTGATCCTAACTCTTAAACGTAGTCCCTATATTTGGAAGCCATAAAACTTTCCCATTTCCCCTTTTTTAGAAGGGACGAAATAAAGTGTGCATTTTTTAATTCCATACGTCACAAGCTTTCATTTGACGTACAAACTGTTATTTTCGACAGACTGATTCCCGAGATAGACGGGCAATCGCGTTCATATCCCCCTTTTTTTAGGGGGCTGTCCCGTGGCAGAGTGGCTAGCGCGCTCTTGGCTACTGATCTACGGGACCTGGGTTCGAGCCCCGGGTATGGCATGGATGTTCGTGTTTTTCGGCTGAGGTCTTGCCAACCTCGCAGACCCTCTACTATGGCATATAAACTGACAGGCTCCTGTCAGACCTCTGTGGCAAGCAGCTGCTTGAAGGGGTATGTTTTATATAACCTGACACTTCTCGTGCCACAAGCCTTCATTTGACGCATCGCTTGTTTTCGGCACTCGCTTTCTGCAGATATAGCCCAACAATCCTTTTAAAAAAAGGAATTCGGAAGAGGGAATTTCTATATCCTGCTACTCTCCCTGCGTCACTTTCATTTGCGAAATAAATTGTTGTCCGTCGCGTTCAAAGATATGGTGGCGCAACTGATTTGAGAAATCCGCAAACTTACATAGGACGAGTGAAAAGAAATAGGAAGATGGGTAATAAATAAAAATAATAAAAATAAATACCCCCTCAAGCAGCTGCTTGCCACAGAGGTCTGACAGGAGCCTGTCAGTTTATATGCCACAGTAGATCTGAGAGGATGGCAGGACCTCAGCAGAAAAACGACACACATCCATGCCTAATCCGGGGCTCGAACCCAGGTCCCTTAGATCAGTAGCCAAGCGTGCTAACCACTCTGCCACGGGACGGCAATAAAATGTAAAATTAGGCATCAACCTGAGGAGGGGAGGAAGGGGCTCAGTCGTTAACGCACTAAACTTGTAATCTGCAATTCTCAGGTTAGCCCAGCCTGGGCCATAGTTGAGAATTCTTTCAAACTCCTCTCCCTTCCAGGGGGCGGGGGTGGCTCAGTCGGTAGCGCGCCAGGCTCGTAATCTGTAGTTCCCAGGTTCGAGTCCCAACTGGGTCAGCATTGAGATTTATCTCCGCAAAATTCCCCGCCCTGCCCACGGTCACTAGGGGACACCGATGGGCTTGGAAAGGCCGCCGTCCGTCGGATGGGACGTTAAGCCTTGGCCCCATGTGCGGGAGAGCCATACCTTGTGCACGTTAAAGAACACGCTGGATGGCCTTGACGGGAGGCTACCATCTGTCTCCCAACAGCTGTTCCAGTGGGTTCCCTCCCCCAACCTTCTCTGAGCCTTCGGGGTCCATGTGACCTAGCCATTTAGCCTATGGTGTGCAAAAAAGTGCTGCTCAGAGGTAAAACAACCCAACCCTTGCCCTTCCCATGGTCAGGAGACACTGGTGGGCTTGGAAAGACCGTCGTCCGTCCGATGGGATGCTAAGCCGTGACTCAATGTAGGAAAAGTCCTCTGTACACGTTAAAGAACACACTGGATGGCATTGACGAGAGGCTTCTATGTCTCAACAGCTGTCAAGTGAGTTCCAACCTTCTGAGCAACATTGAGTTCCAATCCCCCAACCTTCTGAGCCCTCGGGTCCTTGTGACCTGGCCTCTTAGCCCATTGGTGCAAAAAAAGCCGCTCATGGGTGAAACGTCATTAACCCATCTTCCTATTTTGAAAAGTTGATCGAAAATTTTGAATGACATCGGGGTGCCAAAAATTAAATCACGATTACGTATTTAGGAATATTGTTTTTGGAACAATAAGTTAACGAAAAAATCGTATTATGATGGTGTGTGTGACTGCTCTGTTCACAAGTGCAATCATTAATGAACGGATAGACTTAAACAAATATTTGAACCTTGAAACAATTTTTCTCACCCATGAAAATTTTAGCGCCCCCCCCCTCCCCTTTGACTCCAGGGCGGGGGGAAACCTGCCGATGCCATTATTTATACAGAAAAGACAATGTTCCAATTACTGTTTAACATTAAGTTTCCAAAGTTTAAATTTCATTACAGTATTTCATAATACTTAACGAATTCTAACGTTTTCAGAAGCAACAGCAGTGGCGATGTTTTCCATTCCGAATGAAATATACCTGGCCTTCTCGTGCAAGTTCAATCCTCCCACTTCCAAAGGATCGTCTCTCTTGTACGCCTGGCAGGACAGAGAATGGAGACTTCTGCAGAAAATCATCGCTCCTGCTAGCTCGGATGTCGTTCACTTCAACTACCACGGCTACCACTATCTGGCATTCGCAGATGCTGTACCAGTCCACGAAGCTTTGGGGCCGAACGAAATTCAGGTGAATAACTGAGAAATACTCTTAATGGAATATTCTATGCTCTGTTTACTTGTATCTCCGCAAAATTCCCCGCCCTGCCCACGGTCAGAAGGGGACACCGATGGGCTTGGAAAGGCCGTTCGGCGGATGGGACGTTAAGCCGTGGCCCCGTGTGCGGGAGAGCCATACCCTGTGCACGTTACAGAACACGCTGGATGGCCTTGACGGGAGGCTACCATCTGTCTCCCAACAGCTGTTCCAGTGGGTCCCCTCCCCCAATCTTCTCTGAGCCTTCGGGGTCTTTCTGACCTGGCCATTTAGCCCATTGTGTGCACGTTAAAGTACACGCTGGATGGCCTTGACGGGAGGCTACCATCTATCTCCCAACAGCTGTTCTAGTGGGTCCCCTCCCCCAACCTTCTCTGAGCTTTTGGGGTCCTTGTGACCTGGCCATTTAGCTCATGGTGTACAAAAAAGTGCCGCTCGGAGGTAAAACAACCCAACTTGGGTGGGAGTTTGTTGGTAATTCGTCAGTATCGGAAATCTGCAGTTTCAGGTTGAAATCCAAACTGCGCCAGCTTCGAGATTTATCTCTTCTAACTCCAATTTTTGCCTTCTTTTTGATAAAGGAGACATTGGTCAGCTGAGAAAGGCCAATCTTTCAAATGGGAAGCTAAGCTGCAGCCCATGCGCAAGAGAACCATACACTTGAGCGCATCAAACACAACTTTGGATGGACTTCACATGAAGCAATCGTCTGGCCCTTGTAAGATGACCCGTAGGACTTCTTTGAACCTTTGCGGTCCTTGTGACCTGACAGTGGGATTTGGCTCAGTTGGTAGCATGCCATTGTTTATACAGAAGACAATGTTAAAATTACTGTTTAACATTAAGTTTTCAAAGTTTAAATTTCATTACAGTTGCCTACAGTTGCTAGGTTCGATTCCCAACTGTGGAAGTGTTGAGATTAATCTCTGCTAACCCTGACCTTGGTCAAAAAGAGGACAATGATGGGCTTGGAAAAGCTGCCATCGGTCAGATGGGACATTAAGCCGTGGCTCAGTGTGCAGGATAGAGCCATTCTGTACATGTCTGGCTGAGAGCCATAACTTCTTCACATTGAAGAAAACACTGGATGGTCTTGAGGGATGCTTCAATATCTAACAACTATCCAGCGAGTCCTTTTCCACCAACCTGAGTTATTGGTGTTTGTGACCTGGTCATTTAGCTCATTGTGTACAAAGTCTTAGAAGTAAAACAACCCTTCCCTCGAAATAATGGGGCGGGGGTGGCTCAGTCGGTAGCGCGCCAGACTCGTAATCTGTAGTTCCCAGGTTCGAGTCTCAGGTGGGTCAACGTTGAGATTTATCTCCGCAAAATTTCCTGCCCTGCCCACGGTCGGTAGGGGACACCGATGGGCTTGGAAAGGCCGTCGTCCGTCTGATGGGACGTTAAGCCGTGGCCCCGTGTGCGGGAGAGACATACCATGTGCACGTTAACACGCTGGATGGCCTTGACGGGAGTCTACCATCTGTCTCCCAACAGCTGTTCCAGTGGGACCCTCCCCCAACCTTCTGAGCCTTCGGGGTCCATGTGACCTGGCCATTTAGCCCATGGTGTGCAAAAAAGTGCCGCTCAGAGGTAAAACAACCCAACCCTCGAAATAATTCATGGATGAACCATTGGTCTGCAGCCCACCAGTGTAAAATGATCATTAATGTCTATGTAGTATCAAGGGAGACTAGGCTCTCCAAAAGATGAGAGCTGAATTTGCTTTTTAGTGTAATAATTAATCGGATATTAAGAAATTACTCTGCTATATGTAAATGTCCAAAAATTGTAACCATTCCTCTATTTTTATCTGGTGACGCTAAAAAATCAAACTATCAGTTATGAGGTTCGATTCCCAAATAGGATTCCATTGATAGCAGAGAAAATTAACTCCTGCCCTCAGGATGAGGACACTGATGGACTTGTAAAAGCACCATCCATCAGATGGGATATTAAACCATGGCTCCATGTTCGGGAGAGCCATACCCTATGCACGTTAAAGAACATGCTGGATAGCTTTGATGGGAGACTTCCACCTAACGGATGTCTAGTGGGTCCGTTTCCTCTGAATCTTGGTGACCAGGGTTGCGAAGCACCACACTGAGGCATCTTCAAAGACCACCTTTGACAATGTGGCTCATGCAAAATGTCTGAAAAGGGACTTCGTTCCGAGGTTGGCCATTTAGCCACTGTGTGCAAGAAAGTCACTCGGTGATACAAGAATCCAATCGTGGAACTGGAGAAAAGACAGCATTTCAACTTCCAAAGCTTCAAGTGTGCAGTGTCCATCAGTTGCCCCTCATCCTACATCAGTGAAGTTAACCAACTCTGTTACTTCTCATTAAAGCGTTTAAAAACTAATCTTCAAAATTAATAAGTATTCAACACCCAAATTTGTTTTTAATCTGGCTGTTCAATCCTCTGTTCTGACAGGTTTACAGAAACATTGGCTACAAGGAAATTCCTTTCAGACTCTTCCAAAGAGTTCCTTTCGACAATGCTGGGAGCCTCGAAGTGTTCGAATTCGGCGGAATGTCCGAGCTGTACTTGGCAGCGGTGAACAGAACTATGGTGCAGGTGTTCCGATTGGAAGGTGAAGCGGGCTTTACATCCAACTATACGATTTGTGCGGAAGACATCACTACGGTGAAACCTTTTGTGATGGAGGACGATCTCTTCCTTGTTATTGGACAAGGCTCAGAAGCTTCGAAATCGTCCTTAGTGTACAAGGGATTAATGAAAGGTAATTCTCGGCCATAACCTGTAGATTGTTTATTTATTTAACACATTTGCTTTCAAACGTATACAGTATAGTAGAAAAAGTAACCGGGCACTTCTGTTATGCGAATGGAAATTCACATTCTAAGTTCTCTAACTTTAAAAGTGCCATTTTTCCGTCAAAAGTTGGAGATAATTGAAGATCTCGCTCAAATTTTTCAAATTCACATTTCTTCAACGACATTCGTTTAATATTTAAAGAGTTGTGGAGCCTGAAGCCTTTAAAAGAATTATCACTGATCATAACAATTTACTTCAAAAGCTCACTAAAACACAAATTATTGTTACAATGAACCGCCTACTTAAAATGCAAATTTAGAATGATTCAATTTTGATTATGTTTAAATTGAGTATAACTCGAGCATTTGCTGTTAAATGTTTCTAACTTTTAATAACTCTGTAAATAAAACAGAATTGGAAAGATTTGAGCGAGACCTTAAATTTTTTTTTTTGGGGGGGGGGGGGGAAACTTGCATTCAGAGCTCTAACTTTGAAAATACTTTCCATTCCTATAAGGGGCGGGGGTGGCTCAGTCGGTAGCGCGCCAAGCTCGTAATCTGTAGTTCCCAGGTTCGAGTCCCAGCTGGGTCAGCGTTGAGATTTATCTCCGCAAAATTCCCCGCCCTGCCCACGGTCAGTAGGGGACACCGATGGGCTTGGAAAGGCTGCCGTCCGTCGGATGGGACATTAAGCCGTGGCCCCGTGTGCTGGAGAGCCATACCCTGTGCACGTTAAAGAACACGCTGGATGGCCTTGACGGGAGGCTACCATCTGTCTCCCAACAGCTGTTCCAGTGGGTCCCCTCCCCAATACTTCTCAGCCTTCGGGGTCCATGTGACCTGGTCATTTAGCCCATGGTGTGCAAAAAAGTGCCGCTCAGAGGTAAAACAACCCAACCCATTCCTATAATATGGAAGTGTCCAGTTACTTTTGTAATATAGTGTATAGATACTCTGCTGCCTTTTTGTTGGATAGTTTCACGGTATGTCAATAGTTACTCGATAACTTTTTAAATTAGTCACATTTTGTCATAAAGCTAAAATAATTTTAATCAAATGTTATCTTCAGTTTATTTTTAACATTATTCGTTCAGTATTTAAAGATTAATGGAAGACGAAATATTTAAGTTGGCTCGTTCTGAAAAAATTCGGAACTGCCTAAACTTAACATGTAAATTTGATATCAAAGGGACCTGTATTCGAGCACGGGTAATAATCAAACTCTCGCGCTCAAAACTTCGTTACTCTCCGGTTTGTGAGAGTATGAATTTAATTGCAAATGCCATCTTTTTTAATCTAATAAAAATAGTTTCCTGCAGATAGGTCTTGAAATGTAATGGGTAACTTAATGATCATATGAAGCCAAATTGATCGCGTTTCAAACTGGGATGCGTCTAAATAAGTTAAGAGCATCTACAAAACTACGGGCTCAGTCGGTAGCGCGCCAGGCTCGTAATCTGTAGTTCCCAGGTTCGAGTCCCAGCTGGGTCAGCGTTGAGATTTATCTCCGCAAAATTCCCCGCCCTGCCCACAGTCAGTAGGGGACACCGATGGGCTTGGAAAGACCGCGTCTGTCAGATGGGACGTTAAGCCGTACCCCCGTGTATGGGAGAGCCATACCCTGTGCACATTAAAGAACATGCTGGATGGCCTTGACGGGAGGCTACCATCTGTCTCCCAACAGCTGTTCCAGTGGGTCCCCTCCCCCAACCTTCTGTGAGCCTTCGGGGTCCATGTGACCTGGCCATTTAGCCCATGGTGTGCAAAAAAGTGCCGCTCAGAGGTAAAACAACCCAACCCAACTCTACAAAACTACACGATTACAATATTTAGTTTCTGAATACTATTCTGTTAAAGTAATTTTCTTACTCTTGTGATGAAATTTGTTTTTCATTTCCAGGTTCCAGGCTTCCTCCAAGGAGATTTGAACACTGTCTATGAAGACTTGAAATTTGTTGACTCTGGAATATTTTTAAACTCGAACCATGCAATACTAATGAGATTATTGATGTGTATTGTCAAACTATTTATATTAATAAAACTTGCAATTGCTGGTAACTAATAAAACGTTGAAAGGATTTTTAAACGGAGTGTCAAAATAAAGTTTTATCCATATCTGCTTTTAATTTATTTTCGAACTGTATACAATAAAGCAAAATTAACCCTCGCTGATTTCACCTTTATTTTCAGGTATATTTCCCATTTGGTTAGGGCTCGGTCGGTAACGCGCCAGGCTCGTACTCTGCAGTTCCCAGGTTTGAGAGGGGCGGGGTGGCTCAGTCGGTAGCGTGCCACTCTCGTATTCTGTAGTTCCCAGGTTCGAGTCCCAGCTGGGTCAGCGTTGAGATTTATTTCCGCAAAATTCCCCGCCCTGCCCACGGTCAGTAGGGGACACCGATGGGCTTGTGAAAGGCAGCCGTCCGTCGGATGGGACGTTAAGCCGTGGCTCCGTGTGCTGGAGAGCCATACCCTGTGCATATCGTTTTGGGTTTTACCTCTGAGCGGCACTTTTTTGCACACCATGGGCTAAATGGCCAGGTCACATGGACCCCGAAGGCTCAGAAGGTTGGGGGAGGGGACCCACTGGAACAGCTGTTGGGAGACATGGTAGCCTCCCGTCAAGGCCATCCAGCGTGTTCTTTAACGTGCACAGGGTATGGCTCTCACACACGGGGCCACGGCTTAACGTCCCATCCGATGGTCGGCGGCCTTTCCAAGCCCATCGGTGTCCCCTACTGACCATGGGCGGGGAATTTTGCGGAGATAAATCTCAACGCTGACCAGCTTGGACTCGAACCCGGGAACTACAGATTACGTGCCTGGCGCGCTACCGACTGAGCCATCTCCGCCCCTGTGCATGTTAAAGAACACACTGGATGGCCTTGACGGGAGGCTACCATCTGTCTCCCAACAGCTGTTCCAGTGGGTTCCTTCCCCAACCTTCTCTGAGCCATCGGGGTCCATGTGACCTGGCCATTTAGCCCATGGTGTGCAAAAAAGTGCCGCTCAGAGGTAAAACAACCCAGGTTCGAGTCGGGTGAGTAGGAGATATCGATGGGTTTGAAAGCGCCGCCGTCCGTCGAATGTGAGGGAGCCATACCCTGTGTACATTAAAGAACATGTTGAATGGCCTCTGCCAATATCTTAACAGGTGTCCAATGGTCACCTCCCCAAACTTGAGCCGTCAGTGTCCTTATGACCTGGCTATTATGAGGATTTTTTTCACACAATGGGCTAAGTAAAACCCAAATTCCATTGTTGGACATAACTTTTAGATTAATAATTTTTTTAAATCGCATTAAACTTTCAAAAGAGCCAGAAGTATTCAATTTTTTTTTCAATAAAATACGCTCAATTTAAATAACTCGATCTGCAATTTGAAATATTGTGAATACGAAATGTTCAGAATTTCTTCTCGGGTGGGAAGACCACAGCGATAATGAATGGTTTTTAGCGTTTCAAGGTTTGGTTTCTTCGTCTTATCGGTTTTCGTGTCAACGCGAATCCAAAGTTTGCTTCGTTCCGGAGAAAATACTTATACACATCGGTTTTTGCGATAAAAATTTTTATAACACGAAATTTTTAAAGCGAAATTTTCAACGGTCTGAAGAGTAAAATTCTATTCGAACTTTTTCGGACAACATTTAATTTATAGAGTATTGCCATATGTAATCCCAAACACTGATAAACTTGAACTGCTTTAGCAAACTTCTTGCTAATTGGCAAGAAATATAATCATTTAACAACCCCTGTAAATTGATCAAATTTGTAGAAAGATCCAGGGACTTTGGAGAATTGAGTATATACCTTCCTAAAACGGAGATCTATGCTCACTCTAATTTGGCAATTACCAATTCGGACATTCATTACAAAATCCGATACTTTCGTTAATGTGAGGCGAAATTTAAGTGTTGCTACTAATAGTAAAAGATCTGCTTATGCTATACAGTTAAAATCTAGGAAGTTCCGTAGATATCCGTCGAGGACAGTTTCATCTAGGGATGTAAACAGGGATATCTGGTCACCCTACTGTAAATTCCAGAATAGGGGTGAGACTGTAACGTAGGCTAGCATTTTCATTAGTTAAATGATTAACTCTACACCAAGGATGAGGTTAATTTTGTCTGCTGACTAAGACTAGATCGTCTACCTTGTTAGCTCTTGATCGGGAATAACATGAAAGCTAGATGGGTTCAGACACTTGTTCTTTAGGATTGAATGATGCTTCTTTGATTATTAAATAGAATACGCCATTTATTGAGATATAACATTAAGAGTTGACAGTGCAACATTTTCATCAATGTACACATTTAACTTAAAATTCTGTAAACTAAATTTTAGTTGTACCCCAGCCCCCTGTCTTTAGTACTATGTTTTGTACTGTACCTGACGTTTGATCGCATTCACTTTATTATAGCAAGTGTTTCTTTGATTTAAGGATTTTTTTTGTCTGATTATAACAAGTTAAAATACATTTACGCCACGTTAAAAGATTGTGGGGAATAAAAATTGCGTCTCGGAGCTAAGGATAGTTAAATGTCCAGGACTCTGAGGTCTCGATTCCTTTCCATCTAACATGTTCTTTAGAAACTACGTATAGCACTATAGACTCCCCCCAATAAGAGTCAATTCTCCTTTTAAGTTAATTTTTGCACATTTACAAATATTTAAACGTGTGATGAGAGGTAAAAATAGCTCAAAATGAAGTGTTTTAAAACTACGGATACTGGAACTTTCTACCCTCCCCCTTTGAAATGTGTTATCTGCTCTGAGCCTCTGACATGGAAATGTAAATAAGTGTCTTAAAATGGTATATTGCCAACCAGTTATAATCAAACCGTTTTTCATATATATTTCGTGGGTGAAATCTGCCAGGCAGCTTCAAGATGGAAGGTGGTATTCTGATCATGCTCATTAGAGGGGTGGGGGGGGGGATCTACGATAACTGAACAGAAAAAATTTGGATCACTGAGCATAATTCTAAACTGTTTGCTGTCCTTCAAGGTACTCCTCTTCAACATCTGTGCAAAGTTGCAGAAGTCTATGAAAGTTTGAAACGCTTGGTGGTGACCCTGTTCAGGAATACTCCACAACTCTGAACTCATTTTTCAAGGTCTTGTGCACTCCTCGAAGAAAGTTTACAATTTTTAGAAACCAAAAATAGCATGGTGCAAAATCGGAGGAATATGCAGGATTTTTTTCCCGCTCCAAATAGGTAATAACTTGCAGGTTTTGTGCGCACTGACAATATCGTGAAGGAGAAACCTTGATGCACCTGTTTTTGGGCAAAACAATAACAGTGGTAATTTATCGTAATCTTTTCCGGTAAGGTGTTCAGGGCTACCACTCTTTGGGAATTGAAAAAAAAATTTAAACATCCACCTTGAGTGAGTCGTTCTTCCAAACATAGTTGTCAAGCTTTCAGAGATTTGCATAGTAATAAAACCGTCTCATCTCTCACAATGTCTGTTAAGTTTGGGGCAACTAGGTTCGAACATTGCCAGCATCTCCTTTCACGAATAGACTCTAGCCTTTTTTTGATGTTCTGTCAGTTTGTGGGGTACTTTATTTGGCATTGATCTTCAGGAACTTAAAATGTTTATGAATAATTGTTTCCACATTGCCAATCGATACAGACATCTAAGCTTATTAACTGAAAGGTGATGTGTGGGTTTTCCTTAGCTTACGAACAACAGTGATACTACTCTCGTCCACGGCCTCCTTCGATTTTGCTATACGAGGGAAGTTTTAATTGAATGTCGGTGCAGTCTTCTGAATTTGCGCATCGATCCGTAACATAACAGTGCCATATGAGCAGCTTCATGGTTGAGAAAATGTAAAATCTTTTCTTCAGTAGGTTCATAGCAATAACGCACAGATTTCTTATTGATTTCGAGACCGAACTTTACATGCCACCAATAAGGACAGATATGCTTTTGTTTTTAACACGTAATGACAAGTTTGGACAAGCTTTCAAACAAGTCTTAGCTCGTTAACTTTGGAGAAACAAGTGCAAATCTGCAGACGTGTCAAGATTTTTTTTTTTTGAACGCACTCCATAGTAATTGTTGCTATCCGTGTAATTGAAAGTTTTACTGTTCAATTTTAACTAAAGTTTCAATAGCAAAAGAATAAAGGCAAAGTCGTAAAATTAATGGGCATTGTGATATATTTAGGTTGGTCTAATTGGTCTGCTTATTCCGTCCACGCTTCCAGCAGTTATTACTGGCTTTCACTTGTGTTTGGTAGCTTGCTGATTGTTTATAGACAAGGGAGATTTTTTTAACACTATTACTATGCACACTAATTCTGGTGCATGGAATTAGTGCAGAAAGTGAAAAAGTATAAGAATCTCGGTTCGGAAGGCAATCAGCAGGCTACTGGACCCAAATGAATGCCAATAATAACTGCTAAAAGAGTGTATGGAACAAGCTGACCACCTAAACATAAGCATCACGCTACACAGTAATTTTATGACCATTTGTTTGCTCGTTTAGTTCATAATTCTTTTGCTATTGATAACTTTTGGAAAATATTGAACACTAAGCAATTGCAAAAAGGACTTTGGCACAGAATTGTGTAGCACTGTGTCAGATAACACTAAGATATATAAATATAAATTTGTTTTCTAATATAAACTATTAGTATTAAAAAAATATATATACCCCTCAAGGCAGCTGCTTATCACAGAGGTCTGACAGAAGTTTGTCAATTTATGTGGCATAGTATAAGGCCTATGAGGTGGACGGGACTTCAACAGAAAAATAAACATCCATGCCTTAACTGAGGTTCGAACCTAGGCCCCTTAGATCAGTAGCAAGTTCACTAACCACTCTGCCATGGGACGGTCTAAACTATTAGTATTACCATAAGAGAATCAGAAATTAAAGGAATCCACTATAAGTAAATGAAACTGTTTATATTTACATCTGCTTTCTCTAATTGAATGTTGGGACGGGGGTGGCTTAGTCGGTAACGCGCCAGGCTTGTAATCTGTAGTTGCCAGGTTCGAGTCCCAGCTGGGTCAGCATTGAGATTTATCTCCGCAAAATTCCCCGCCCTGCCCACGGTCAGTAGGGGACACCGATGGGCTTGGAAAGGCCACCGTCCGTCGGATGGGACATTAAGCCGTGGCCCCGTGTGCTGGAGAGCCATACCCTGTGCATGTTAAAGAACATACTGGATGGCCTTGACGGGAGGCTACCATCTGTCTCCCAACAGCTGTTCCAGTGAGTCCACTCCCCCAACTTTCTCGGAGCCATCGGGGTCCATGTGACCTGGCCATTTAGCCCATGGTGTGCAAAAGTGCCCCTCAGAGGTAAAACAACCCAACCCTAATTGAATGTCTGTTAAAATTATTTGTTACTTTCAGCCCACTTTTCAATGGATGAACCTCAGTTTCAAGTAACACAGCAGATGAAACAGATGATTCTCGTTAATATGACATTTAGTAAAATGGATTTTATTTTTAGGGATCGTTAATTGATTGAGTCGTCTGAAAAATTTGATAATTCATTGAGTCGTCTGAAAAAAACTATCCGAAAGGAAAAAAAATACATTTTACTGACTGTCAGATTAGTTACTATAGAGAATGAACATAAACTATTTCGTAGTCGAAGAATAATAGATATATTGTCTGTTCTTATTATAATTCGACTAAGAAATAGTTTACATTCCTTCTCTGTAGTCGGACATTTGAGTAGAACGATTTTTTTGTCAAAGAATTCTTTCGGAATGAAAAGCTGAAATCAAAAGAACTCATTTCAAAAAACAAAGCTGCAGCTGTTAGTAGAATTGATAATAAAATCCGGTCTTCATTACTTTAATGTTCTAATGTTCCTTGTTTCATGTTTTAAGTTTTGAAGAAAAAAATCTCGGTTAAAATATTAAAGATCTGGGATTTAAAAAAAATTGGGGATTATATTATGACATAGAGATCTCAATAGAAAGACAATGCTAACCTGACACAAACAAAACAGACTCTAAATTTCACATACCCCTTTCTTGGTTTTGCAAGAATTTCTTTAGGAAGAAGACACCATTTAGTGTCAAAATGTTTCGGGGATTGCAGGTGTCTAATTAACCAGCTACTGATTTGAAAATAACTATAGAAAATTGTTTCTTTCGCTGCGTTTGCTGTCATTTTAATAGAATTATGTTCTGCACCGATGTCATGAGTGGAGCTAAGAATAAGACATTGAGGGACCCCTATGTTATGCTGTTATACATACATATACATATAAAATCCACATGCAGCCATGGGCTAGAGAGATCCTACCAGACTGTATAATTTTGCTCCCCACACCTCTCTGTCCTGAGCTACAGTTGCTGCATTTGACCATTGTAGGCCAATTCAGGCAATGGCCTGTTTGACATTGTTTGCCCATTGCATCCTAGGTCTCTCCGTTATCCTGACGCCTTTGGGCACACTGCTTATAATGAAGTCAGTTTTCTTAGGGACACGCCTCTCTATATGATCAAAGATCCATTACTGTTATGGGTTTATATGTTTTTGAGATTAGCTCGGGCTTTCTCGAGCTCAAAATAGTATAGACCTTTTTTCTCCTTACAGTATTGTTAAATGAACTCGTCAAAAGCACTCTTGTATTTTTATTAAATGGACAAATACTGCTTAAAATTAAAGGAAACATGAACCATTTTAACATATTGAAAAATGCCGACGTAGTATGTAGTTTTATCATTGTGTGTAAGTTCGATCTTGGTTTATGTCAGATTAATTGTGCTTGTAAACTATTTGAGTTCCATTATATCGTCCAGTCGATTTATTCAGAAAAAAAAGTTCAGAATATTAATAAAATGATATTGATTTAGAAAATTTTATAAACTAATTCAGTTTCTTTACGATCAATGGAATGAACTCTTTGTTCCTCTTTAATATAATTTCAAGGATATTTAAATTTCCCATGATGGAGAGTATACAAAGGTACATGCAACCATGCATGCAACATGTAACGTCATAATAAAGACAAAATCCTGAAAAACTGCTGCTAAATATAAAATGCGACTACCACTCTAATGAAAGAAAACGAAAAGTTGGAGCCTGTTTTCAGTTTCATAAGATTATATTTACGCTTTGGCGAAATTAAAAAACAATCTGGAGAGCGAAGGAAAAAAGATCAGTTGTTGAATATTAATAATCGTTCTTCGTATATAAAAATGCATTTAATTATGTAGAAGCGCTTTTGCTCCAGAACTATGGCCACATTATTACAGAGAAGCAAAACATTATTGTGCTTTGCATCTGGCAGTAGTCACATAGAACGTGCTTCGGTTACCATGGTAACAAACACAGAGCGGGAAATAGTTTTCTTCAGTTACTTTGAAATAGGTGATTTCTTGGCAAGAGAAAGTTGTGTTGCATTTCTATTAATGTATTTTGTTTCCAGGTGAAAACTAATTCAATGTTTTAATACATATTTAAACTCATTTAGCTCAATAGTTCTTAGTTTTTTGAATATTGTTCTAAATTTCAAATAGTTTGTAAAAGTTAATTGCGTAGTATAAATCACAGTAGAGCATTTATGTTCAAATGATAAGCTAGAAGTATTTTAAATGGGGAAAATATAAGTAATTGTGCAGAAGTCTTTCCCAGAAAAGATTATTTTTTAAAAAAATCTTTAGATATTTGTATTTTTGCAAGTTAAAAATTGGAAATTTTGTGTAGTAAAACTGTTTGAGTAAATGATAATTTGTGAATGTGAACATAAGAGTTTGCTAGAACAATATATTTAAAGTTTCTTTTCTCACTAATGTGTGGTGTATTGAACATGATTCTGGAAAATCATTATGGTTTTTTTATCCCAAAATGTGAAAAATACATTTTTTTTTATATGTGTAAACTATATAATTTGGGAAGTGCAAAAACACTTATGAGGCAACTGCAGGAATTGTCATAATAAAAAATAGATACTTTTCAAGCAGAAAATTTGCCACAGAGGTTGACAGGAGCCTGTTATTATAATATACCATAGACATCACAGAGGAATATGAGACCTCAAAGAATGGTAATTTGCATTAAAAAAATAAAATGTTCATGACCAAAGTAGCTCCCTTTATTCCACACTTATCCAACCTTGATATTTGCAGGGTTTTTTTGCTGCTGGGAAATGTTTAGTCATTTGGTATTTTTTTTCATCTATATACAGTTGTATATTGTATATATGTATTTAGTTATCATTAATTCCAGTAAATCTTAATGACATAATTGATATGCAATTCTAAGTTTGAGTGCATTAACATGTCCAATGATGTAGGAAACACTTATCTTAATTTGGTGCTCTGAGACACTATCATTTTTTATTGAATTATCTTTTACCATTAAAGCTAAAAGAATTGTCACTGCTGATACTGCTTGTGCACTGGCCCACTTGTTGCTTAGTCATTCTGAGACAACACATTGAGAGCTTCAATTTATTTTTGGTTATCCCATGGCTGAGTGGTTAGAATGCTTGTTTATTGATCAAAGGGACCTGGGTTTGAGCCCTAAAAGAATTGCACCTTGTGCGGTAAGTGTGTGGGTAAGGCATGGATGTTTGTGTTGTCTTTCTGCTGAGAACTGCCATCCTCACAGACCTTCTACTATGGTGTATTAAACTGACAGACTCCTGATAGACCTCTGTGGCAAGTAGCTGCTTGAGGGGGTATTTTATTTATTTTTTATTAACAATTTTTCATATAAAACCTTTTAAAGTTAGGGAGCTTTGAATATGTCATTTCATTCATATAACATAGAAGTGTTTGGTTATTTTTGTAATATAGTGCGTATAAAATTTTGTTATGCTGCATTTAATTGATGCAACCTTGACTAATAAATCAGATTGCTGCTTTTCAGTGACTTCCAATCTAACTGTTCAGTTGCAATTCAGATGTTTTTATTCATTATTAGAGTCTTTATAATAGCTGAAAGAGTAGCCTGACCATGCACATGAGGTTTGTTCATGTCCACAAAACATGGTATTTAATTCCACATGCCTTGTTATAACAAAAAGGTATAGAAACATTATTTTCATTACTCTCCAATGATCGTAAAATGCATCAATTCTGGGGCTAGTGAATAAGCAGCTTGGAAGCTCGGTAACTCAAAATTGTGACTGACATTGTTTCATGCTACTGTTTTTCTTATCACATAACTTCTGATGATATGTGAATACTTCATTATATATCTTTTGCATATGAAACTTTATAATGCACTTTTAATGGATATCTTATGTACTATGTTGGCTGCTAATCACTGGATGTTCAATCTATTTGGTAGATGTTTTAATATAATAAGCATGTTTTCAATACATATTGCCAGGGGATTTGGTAGTTGGTCTCTCTTTTTACTTCAGTATTCTTTGGATGTTTTAATTCAGTATTCTGGAGCCAGTAATACAAAAATATTCCTCAACTTTTTTCAATAGCATTATGTAGGATCACAAACCATAATTAGTGGACATCAACAAGGTTGTAAGGTTATGCCAGGCATGGTGCAAGACTTCTTTAGCTGCCTCCCCCCCTAAAAATAACTTTTTGAAAAACAAAGAAAACAACAACATAATAAAAAGGTGTGAGAATATCACCCTTTTACATCAACCAACTACTAAAATGGTCACTGGCATTACCCTTTAAGTAATAAAAAAAACTGCTTCTAAAACAAAAACAGCAAAAAGCATTTTGAGTACTGGGCTTTGGTTCAGCTGAAAAGATTAAGCCAAATCACTGTTGGTGTAAAGATTACCTCTTCAAGCAGCTTCAGAGAGTATAATTTATATTTGATGTAACATACTTGAAAGAAAAGATTTCATTAATAGTATAAATAGGTAAGAAATTTTATAAACTAGGGTTTTTTTGACAGCCAGCCCTTAGCTGATGTTTAAACATTTGTTTACAATATTCAAAAACTTATACATAAATTTACATGTATACCCAAAAAGCTTTCTAGGGGAAGGGAGTGTTAAGATTGCACCATATTCTCATCTACACTAATATAGAAAAGCGTAGGTTTTTTTAATGAATGGGCTCTTGGTGCAAAAGTAGGTAAGTAAAAAAAAATTTAATTTATGAATGTAGCCAATGATATATATATATTATCATTAATATAGCCTGTTTAATGTTAATGATGGCCAGTTTACCTACCTATTAAAGATTAATATGGGATCAAATTTTCAAAGCATGAGCTGCCCAAACCATTTTGATGATTACTAAGTGCAAGCCCTGTTAGACAAACATTTCTCTAACATATTTCTCTTCAATTTTTGATTCCCTGCCCACTTTTACTCATTTGAAATAAGTTCACCACCCACTTTTGTGTTTTGACTCAGCATTAGAATGGCATTTAACGAGTTCTTTAACGTTCATCGGTGGGTGCTATTACCCACCAACTCTTCCAACTTTAACTTAACTGTTCAGAACTTTATTTAGTTTTCTAAATTTTTAAGACTTTTGTTTAATATTAATTTTAATTACTATTAAAGTAATCACACAATAAAGTGCATTGAAATATTTTAGGGATTTATTAAGCATTGCGTAATTTGCATGTTCTGGAAGTCTTTAAATGGTAGGGATATATACTATTAGTATTTTATGAACAGCTCATTCATGTTCGAGTATTAATGTTGATCTATTAAAGGTTGTTGACATTTGTTTATAATTTGTTTGTTTAATTCTGTAGATCTTTCCATATATGGTAGTTTCATCAATGCATACTTTTCATCCCCTTACAAGTAAATTCATAATGTATATCATGTGATCACCATAATGCATGAAAAATTACAAATTGCATCATCAGATGCAACAATAAAGATATTTTCATAATCAGAATTTATACTTTGCTATAAATAAAGTACAGTGCCTAGGCAAAAAATATTTTGGAAAATTATCAATAGACTTGCAAATTAGAAACTCGGTATGTCGTAGAATAAAGCAGAAAGGAAACATGAACATCTATTTTTTTAAATGATGGATCTCTGTTGTAAATTTATTGAAAACAATGAAACACTGAGAAAACAGTATTTTGAAAGAAATCTTGTTCATTTCACTGTGAGCGTAAGAAAGCCAATTGGAATGAATGGAAAATTAAATGTCAAGGGAAAAGATTAACAATTCTCAAATCAAAAATATTTAGAATATTAAATCACAGTAAATGTGGAAGCCAACGGCAGTACCAAGCTGAAAACACCAGTTGTCGTCTGATCACCGAGGTTAAGCAGCTTTGGGTGCGGTCCAGGTCAGTACCTGGGAGGGTGACCACCTGGGAAACACCACATGCAGTTGTCAAAAAAACTGCTGAGGACCTGCCATCCTCACAGATCCCTTCTACTATGGCATAGTAAACTGATAGGCTCCTGTCAGACTTCTGTGGCAAGCAGCTGCTTCAGGAGTTTTTTTTTTTTTAATGTGGAAAATATGATATTTTTTCCATTTAAATTTAGAAAAGAGTGAATTGAACATTAAGATGTATTGATTATAAATTATTCATATCTTGTCAAATGGCTCATAAGAGTAGTATGTACTAAAAATATAATGCTAAAATATAATGCTAAAATATTTAAATTTTGATGTTTTCATTTTTTTTTAAATGCAGGATGAAAAAGCACAACATAATTATTTGAAGAACTATTTGTCACTGCATGGGACAAAATATAGATTGAATATGGATGAATTAAATGCAGAACTTCAAATGGATGTGTAAGTGTGAATTTCTATTTAAATTTTTATTTCCAGATATATTTTAAAACTTTAAAGTGTTATGGATGCTAAATTTTCCTATTTGCCAATTAAGCATTAATTTTATGATTGTAAACTATCTGAACCACAGAATTTGTGTATTAGATGTTTTCTAAACTATCATTTAAATACAAAATGGCTGCCTGTGGCTTTGTTGTTTATTCATTTTGTTTTATTTATCAATGTAAAATTTGCTCTAGAAAAGAAACTTTACCCTTGATTAAAAATAGTATGGTTTGTGTAGAAAATCTACTGTATCTAAAAAAAATGTGTGTATGTGGGGAGCAAGATCACATCAAAATGAAGTCGGGGAATGCCATTCTGGTATACAATTTTTTCCTTCTATTTCAGTTGTCTTAGCAAATTTCTCAAAAAAATATAGTAATGTATATATGTTTCATATTTTTTTATCCTCCAATCTAGTTGATAGTATTCTCTCAATGGATTCTCTCAACTAACTCTTTTCTAGTAGTCTATGACTAAAATTGAAGCATTACTTGTTTTTACAAATAAAAAGTTTCATTTTGCCCTTAACACCTGTTTTAAACTATGTTATTAAGCACTTTAAATGTGATAACTGAATCATTTAAGTTGAACTTGTAGTTAGATAATTTGGAATAATATTTGATGGGATTGAGAAATATTAAAATAAATACAGCAGCTTAAAAATGCAATAAATTTAATTACACAATTATGCTATATTTTAAAAGGATAAAAGCATCTCAATGCACCATTGGGTTCTTACACATAAGGAAAAACTACTTATGACAAATTTCCGAACCTTATGCTTTGATATCATCCATTTAACTTTTATCTTGTAAAAATAAAGAAAGTCTATTATTTCACATTATTTTTAGTTGCAGAGTTGTTAATTACTTTGCCGATCATTGATATAGTTGTCATGTCTCATGCCGATGCCAAATTCCACCTAATGCCTACACCTTAAAAAACTTAGAAAATATGTTACAATGCTGTCAGAATTATACAGCAGCAAAGCATAACTGTTACTACAGCCATTCATTCACTTGACCTCAGATCACTGTATTCTAGCACACCAGTGCTGGATGCAGCAATGCTGCTGAAGTCTGAATTGTTGAGAGTGACCAGGTCCATAGCACCAGAGTACTAGTGTGCACACTCAAAATGGTTCTTGATTAACAGTCTCCCATGCAAACTATTAGATGGTGTGCCTATGGGTTCATCACTCTCCATTCTGGTAGCACACATTGAAAGTAAGGCTCTCGAAAGAGTCTAGTTGAAACCTGCACTATACTTGAGATATATAGATGATATATTAATTTTCTGGAATTATAGGGGAAAATAATTACAGTACTTAATTTCAACTTTTAATAGTATACTCCCAACTATAAAATTTATACACGAACCTGAAATTGAAGGTCTACTTCCATATTTGTATATAGTAATAATCTGAAACAATATGCGTTGTGAAATGATAGCCTATAGGAAACCCACTTTTTTTCTGAATATTATCCCTCAAAATCCTAATCACCCAATAGGTTATAAAAAAATCACTGATAACAGCATATATGATGAGAATATATAGATATTACTCAAATACTTCTTTACTGAAAAAGAAACTTAAATACATCTATTCAGTAATAAAATATCACAAGAAAATGTCCTGTAGACAAGAAACACTTGAAAACTGAAGAAAAATTTGGTTGCCCTGAGTGGGATTTGAACCCACTTCTCCCAGAAATATGCCAGGTGTGATAACCACTACACTGTGGGACACTCTTCTCAGAGACATGGGTTCAAATACCATTCAGAGCAAACAAATTTTTTTGAGCTAATTATTTTGATTTCATATACACTATAAGTCAACAGGCAGGTTATTCAATTAATCTTATAAATCATATAAGTGTGGAAAGAGAGGGGGGGGGGGGGGGGGGGCTCAGTTAGTAGTGTGCCAGGCTCATAATCTGCAGTTCCCAGGTTCAAGTCCCAGCTGGGCCAGCATTGAAATTTATCTCCACAAAACCCTGCCCTGCCCTCAGTCAGTATGGGACACCAGTGGGTTTGGTAAGGCTGCTGTCCGTCGGATGGGATGTTAAGCTGTGGCCCCCAATGTAGGGGAGCCATACCCTGTGTACATTAAAGAACACACTGGATGGCCTTGATGGGAGGCTACTAACTCTCCCAACAGCTGTTCCAGTGGGTCCCCTCCCCCAATCTCTGAGCCTTTGGGGTCCTTGTGACCTGGTCATTTAGCCCATTATATGCAAAAAAGTGCTGCTCAGAGGTAAAACAATGCAACCCAAGTGTGAAAAGTGAAATTTCAAATTCAAAAAGAATCAGCCTATGGGAGCACAAAAATGTGAACATTGTACCCCCAATATATAAGTATATACCATACGTAAAAAATTCCTCTCACTCGATAAAAACTACTTTGGTGAAATTTGTAAGCCCCATTTAATATAACAAGCAGTATAAAGAGTTTTGCAATTAATGACAGAGATGGATTACTACCCATAAAGGGGATATATAGAATAGAAATAGAGGATCTTGATAAAAAAAAATTATGCAAGGGGATGGTTATATCAGCAAACATATTGAATGCTCACTGACAGATAATAATAGTAATCCAGTGTTGAGTCATTTAACCCCAAACAACAATCAACCAATAGTAATCCAGCCATAGCACTTGCCCAAACTATTAATTGAAAATCAACTACAAATCACAAATTTATCATTTAAAATATTGGCTGCATCACTGACAAAATTTCAACTAAATTACTTCAAAAGCATACTAATTAATTTGAATAAAAATAATGTATGCAACACCAATGTGTCTCCCCTCCCAGTAACATGGAATCTGCTACTATGTAGGCAAGAACCCAACTAGCAACAACACTGCCAGAGGGCATGCTTTTACAAGATAAAAGCTAGTAAATGAAGTTTGTTAGTTAAATGAGCATTGCACCTGGATGATAACAGAGTGTAAGGCTCTGAAATTTATCATGAATAATTTTTCCTTATATGTAAGAACCTAATGGTGCATTCAGATGCTTTTATCCTTTTAAAATGCAGTTCAATCATGTAATTAAATTTATTGTATTAAATTGTTGTGTGCTTGCTAAATAGTAAAATTTAAAAATGCAGTATAATGCCTCTAAGTTCTAGTGAAGGCCCATTTTTTCATGGTAAAAGTTCATGGTTGATGTTTAACCTTTAAAGTGTCAAGTTTCTCAAAATGCATGCAATTGTTTCCAAGATAATTGAATTTTTTCAGCAAGTAAACAACTGAAATTTAGAACTCCTTCAGTGACTAAGAGAGATATATATAGGTCGTGTTACATACAAATTGAAAAAAATATTCATTCTGAATAATAAGATAATAGAAATTCAAATTAAAGTCAAAACTACTGAAGTCTAATTTTAATTAGGACACATATCGCCTCTGGGCACACATGAGAATCTTGTTTTCAAATAGAAAAGTTTTTCCTTTACCTTTTGTTTCATTCCTTAAAAGTTTTAATTTGAACTAGTGGATGATGGGGAAAATGCAAATAGTATTCCATTAGTAATTATACAACATAAAAGTATTCATCTTTTAATTCTTAAATCCAAAAAGTTGCATTTCCCATTCCTCTCTCAGAAAAGTAGGTAGATTATTTCTATCAGTAGATAATCTCTTAAAAACTACCACAAATTTTTCAAATTTCTATTCTATATATATGTGTATATTATGTGTAAAACTCCATAACAGCTCTGCCATTTCATCATTTCAGAGATCTGTAAAGATATATATATTAAAACTACTAAGCATTTGAAAAATGCAAATTATAATATTTCCTTAGTACCAATCAAATTGAAAAGAGTTTTCTAATTATCATTTTCATTGTTTCCAGGGGAAACTTCATGATGTTCACATTCCACGACCAAAATTTCATCTTTCTATTATTAATATATTGCTGCAATATCCGTTTGAAATTTTGGAATTTTCTAACTTTGTCATCGTTAGAGAGTGCAATTATATGGTTCAAAAGATTCTGAAAGGGCGAATCATAATATTTTATCAATTCCTATCTAACCCTAAAAAGTTTTTTTTATCTCTAAATACAAACAATTATTTGCTAAAACTAAATTACCACCCCCCTGGGTCTGAGAAGTAAATTCATTGTTGCCAATGGGAACATTATATCGCTCACATTCCACCACCAAAATTTAAAATCTCTACTTAAATATGTCGTTTGCAATATTTGTTTGAAATTTTAGAATTTGAAAAATTTTCCATCATTAGAGGGTACAATTATAGCTTTAGGAAGATTTTGAAAGAGTGAATCATAATAGTTCATCAATTCCTATCTAATCCAAAAAGAATTTTTCATTTATTTCTAGAAACAAGCAATTATCTTCTAAAACTGAAAAGGTGTGTTTTTTGCACCCCCTCTGGTCTAAGGGGCCAATTCATTGCTGGCAATGGAAACTTCGTGACCTTCACTCTCCATCACCAAAATTTCAAATTTCTAGCATAAATGCATCGTTTGAAATTTTGGGATTTTCAACTTTTTCCACCGCTAGAGGGTGTAATTATAGCTTTAGAGCAATTTGGAAAGTGCATATTGTAATACTTCATCAATACCCATCCAACACAAAAAGAGTTTTTATTTTTCCCTGCAAACAAAAAAGTTCAATGTCTACAGACAGACAGATGACAAAGCGAAACTATTATCTTGTTTTCTTTGAAAATGAGATAAAAAGCAGTAAATCCTCTTTGGGCACTTTAAAGGTTAATAAGCAAAACAAATAACATTTACTTAATCAAAATATATCAATATGCCTCATAATGCAAACTGTGAATGATTTCAATTTAACTGTTGCATTTTCAGATGATATGAATTAATTTCTTAGATCTTAAATAATATTCACTTAAAAGCTGTTCTGTAACTTTTGAATTTTTTTTATTGTATGATGTGTATTCTTATGTTTTGATGCTTATAAGTAATATATCATGTTCATGATCATATGATCTAAAGAAGCTTTGTAGAAGCTATTGACATGATTTAATTCTGCAGCAGCACACCATTTTTTTGCCACATATAGTGTACTTTTGGCTGTCACTTACTGAATATTTTATAATTCTACTTCTCAACTGTAATAATAAAAAGTGATTGATAAAAATATTTTCATTATTTAAAATATTAAAAGACACTGGATATTGCAGTAATACTTTAAGCAAACTTATAAGTAAATACATTATTCCATTAATTAATATCATACACAAAGTTTTGCAGTTATATTCACTTTTGGAGATTCTGCAGTGTAATATAAGAAACAGTTTCTGGTGTTCAGTCAAGGATAATATCACGTTAAGAACATTGGTGATAGTGGTCATTATTCATAAAGAGTAAGTTTGCTGATATATTTGTAAAATTTGCTCATTGTTTAGAAAGATTGTAAGTCAGTGATGAAAGTAAGTGAGCATTACTTTTGCTGTTACCTGGATATTGTATAGATTTGTAGCTAGAACCATAGATAATATTGCTGGCAGTTATAGCACAATAATTAGATGACTTACCATTGCTTGTTATAATTATCTACCTTAAACTTGTAGTTACTGTAGATTAAGTAAAGTGAATAATTATACTTATATATAGTTATTTCAAGTTAAAAGTATGCATTAGGTAAGTAATTCTAGGGATCAGCGTAAAATATCTACTCTATATGGTGTGGTATTGTTACTATTACAGTATTCCTGCTGTGTTTTAATTTTTTAAATGATGACAGAGTTTTTATTAAAGTTTAAACAAATACACTGGGAAATATTTGAATTTATTTCTTGAAAGAGTGCACAAATATATACTGCATATCTCAGTGAAAGTGTTAGGAGAATTATGAATATTTGAAAATTCACACTTGCTATTTACTTATTTATTATTTTGTTTCCTATTTTATAAATGTTTGCTTTGTATTGCTTCTGCATCCATAATTGATCAAGACATACTTTGAATATTCATCCATAAAAATGACAGAAACCAAAAAGTCAAACTATGGTATAAAAGTGACCATCTTCAGTAAGTGCAATGTGATCTAAAGTACGAAGCATGATTTTTTCCTCACCACAGTGAAATTTGTTATTCAAACGATAAAATCTTTTATATGTAGCAGGGACTTTTAATATTACCTAGATGAGTGTACGTGAGCAGATGTTGAATAATTCATTGGTGTTAATCCAAAGATGCACATGAACTGGGTTGGGTTGTTTTACCTCTGAGCGGCACTTTTTTGCACACCATGGGCTAAAGGCAAGGTCACATGAACCCCGAAATCTCAGAGAAGGTTAGAGAAAGGGATCCACTGGAACAGCTGTTGGGAGACAGATGGCAGCCTCTCGTCAAGGCCATCCAGCGTGTTCTTTAACGTGCACAGGGTGTCTCTCCCGCACACGGGCCACGACTTAACATCCCATCCAACGGATGGCAGCCTATCCAAGCCCATCGAGTCCCCTACTGACTGTGGGCAGGGCGGGGAATTTTGCGGAGATAAATCTCAACGCTGACCCAACTGGGACTTGAAACTGGGAACTGCAGATTACGAGCCTGGCGTTCTACTGACTGAGTCCCCCCCCCCACACACATGAACTGGCTAAAAGATCAATGTAACCATCTCTCATGTTAATAACTAATAGAAATAATTGTGTTTGTTATGAGGAAACTAGTAATAAAATTTTTCATAGTACAATTGATGGGGTAATTTCAGTCTACAGCAATAATCTTGATTGATTAAAAAAGGCTTTGGTAGAAGATAATTTGAAGAATGATAATGAAAGCATTTTTAAGATCAGGTGTTTACACCATTTGCTAGAGTTACTAGAGCTTGAAGTGGCTTATGAAATTTAATATTTTTGTTTTGTCCTTTATAGGCAGCTTCATTTAATTTTTGATAAATATGTTAGTTGCTCAAATGTACAGTCTATTTGAGAATATTGAAAACGTATTAATTAATTATACTTCTGCTGTGAGATGTTATATCTTTGTTAATGACCAATAGCTTAGCCAAAGAGAGCATGGAGATTTAACTCCTCCCAAGGAAATTTTATTTTTAACAATTATTAATACATCAATTTGCATTAACTAAATCATTAACCAAATTCCCTAAACCTTCCCCCCTCCTGCCAAACATCTTGTTTGTATCATTGTTAATGATAGAGTAGTTTCTATATGCTTAGAATTAAATAGTTACAATATTTTATGCAGTTATTTCTAGTTTTGTTGACAACTGGAAAATAGTATATTAATTTCATTTATGTTCTCTTTTTGGTGTTGAATATTTCCAACTTTTGTGAGCTTGAAATTAGTAGGATACCAGCTGCTTTGCAAAATTAATTCATAATTTTTTGTAGCATGTTTTACAATACCTATATGCTTTTAAGAATAATGTTGAGTTCGATGAGCTGTTTTTATCAGCTGTATTGCTAGGTATATTTTTAGGGAAAGTAGTTTTTGTGCAAACCATTCTTTCAGTATCCTTGCAGTATGATAATATATCCAAGTATCAATAATGAAGGAACAATTTTCAACAAATATCATTTAAGATTTGGAAAGAAATGTTAATTTATATAATATTGTGAAAATTCAATAACTGAATCAAAATCAGTAATAGTTTGTATCAGTCATTGCACACATGTAAAATGTCAATGTTATTATATGCAGTTAAATGAGTAATTTTAATGAAGTTAATTATTGTTTATTGCCCACAAATAGTCCAATGGTAGCTCCTGAGTCTTGTGGTGCTGAAAAGACTGTTTTGCTGCAAAACGATTTGTGCTTTGTGACATCCGCAGAAGTAGTTGTTCCATTTGGTCCTCGTTTAAGAGCAAAGGATCCACTGTGGGCAATATGTCCTGTGCCACATCTTTCAGATATCTGTAGAAGAGCTATAGTTTTATACTTCATTCGTAAGTTTTTTAAATTTTGGGTAATTTCAGTATAACTTTGTTTTAATATTAAATATAATTTTTTTTCAAGAACTTTTTAAAGTTATCATAAGTTTAATAATCAGTTTGCAACTTTCAGAACTATTATGTTTGTTGCAGGCTGCATTATCACCAGAATTTTAACATTAAATAATAACCATTATACAAAAATTAATGATTCTATCATTAATGTTACACAGTTTCATTATCAGAACAGGAAAGCAACATTGTAAATACTATGGTGCTAAAAAGATGCAGACTAACTTATGTGCTTAATCAATAATACTCAGCTTGATAAAAAAAAAAGAATTTTTCATGGGTTTTATCAAGAATAAAGATTATAATATTACAAAACTTTGGATAGTTTAATGAACCATCAAAAAAATGGTTAGGCATACTATAAAAAAATGTTTTGATGGAAAGTGTTATTTCTGACACAACATTTTACATTTTTTTATTGGTAATCAGCAGTTGTGAAGATTGAATGTGAAAAAGTTTTAATTGTACAAGTTTGCATATAAAAGTAATAGTTTCATGATTTTTGAAATATGCGTGCTTCGGTGGTGGAAAAATTTATTATAGGTAATAAATCTAGGACACATGGCACACTTGATATGTGATTTTAAATATTTTTTAACAGAAAAAGAAAATCAGCATCTATGATATTTACTGCAAGTTTCTCTGATGTGCACTTTAAAAGTAGGTAAAAATATCCAGATTTTCCCATAATAATATTGATTCCTTGAAAATATTCAGTCTTAAGTTATCTCAACAGAGCACTGAAATAAAACTATGCATGAAAAAATGTAATAATACATTGATTTCCACAAACTAAGGAAAACTCAGAAAAATTATGATAAACAAAAAACTATATGAATGATTTTAATGAAATTTGATGGAAACATGAATTACAATGCTGGTTTCAGAATGGCATAAAATATTTTACACTAGAAACATTTTTCGTCAAAAAATAACACAGAAACTTGTTCTGAAATGAGGTGTCAGAATGCAATGGGTAAAGTTCTTTAATAAGGAGTGTGGTCACTCCTTACAGCAATGCAGGCATGACAGCGATGTTCCATGCTGTTTTTGATGTGAATCAGCTCGATCATTGTTTCGTTAAAGCAGTAATAAGCTCCCCCTTTGTTTCAGCTGGTGGGTTGAGGGCAGCAAAAACAAAAGTCACTCTGCAAGCAATGTCTGGACTCGTCTGTGAAGAGTATGGATCCTTATTGCTCTTCTGTCCAGTTAGCATGCGTGCATGCCTAATTCAACTGCTCTCTCTTGTGACGTGACATGAGGGGTATACAAATTACTGGCCTTCTATGCACAGTAGAAGCTGATATAACCCTCCCAGTGGCTGCTGCAGGATTGTAGCTGAGAGGGAGTACATGTCCTGCTCCTTCGTGCTGTTAATCACAGATATCGGTCTTGTACAGTGGTTGTAACTCTAATCCTTCCTCGGCTAAACCTCCGAGACTCGTAATCTGTGCTAAGAAATTGATTCCAGTCTGTGGATCACAGAAGGACTCACATTCAGCCATCATGCCACATCTGACTGACTTAGGCCTGCTTTGAGCCAGCTAATAGCTCTCCACTGCAGTTCATTTGGCAAATGATGTCTTGAGATCATTCCTACAAAATGGCTATTTCTAATATCTTTACTCATATTTAAAACACAAAATAATGATCCACTCCAAAACACCCGTTTCTATGCTGCTATCTGATTACGCAAATTGATGCAATCTAGACTAATTTGTATATGATATCTCACTTGGCATTACTTTACTGGTTACATGAACAAGTTTGGTGAGGATCACGCAATATTTTGACGAATTATCGCGATTTTTCTAATTTTTCCTTAATTTATGGAAACCAGTGTATAATGCGTTAATATTTGTAAATCCCCCTTTTCGAGGTAATATATGCAACAATTAAGTTGCTGTACAATGTTCTATCGACCTTGTAATAATAAATTATTCAGAGAGCACAAAATTAGCACACTTATCACCTTTAGTCTGGCAATAACAGGATATGGTCTGTGCTGGATGATGAAATTTCTCAAATGATGGGAGATACTTTGGACTGTTAACTTAGGGAATTTATATGCTAGCCTTATGGAAGTGTTAAACATTATGAACGATACTGAAGTGCTTCATTACATATGTAGGTAAAGTGTAGCAATAAAACATGGGTTATTATATTTAACATGCATTTGTGAATAAGAATAATCAATGCCAATTGTACATAAAGTGCTGATATTAAAATAGATGTGCAAAATACTTGGTTGTTTTATATACACACACACACATGTAAAGTTGTTACTAAATGAGACAAACTAATTTTATAAGAGGTATTTGCAGGAAGGAAGCTTGCCATTGATTGAAAATTTGTGAACAAATGTGATTCATCCAGATGGGAGAGCTCTGATCTTTACTAAACCAAAGCATTGATTTCAAAAAAATAAAATAAAAAATAACATACAGTAGTTTACTGAACTAATTCTCAATAATTTTTCTGAATCATGGAATGGCAGCTAAAGAAGTGCAAGTGTATCAGTTTTTTTGATTACATCTTTAAACTCAACTGAGAATTTAATATTGCAGTAATTGGGAATTTGTGTCTGAATAATGTGTATATCCAGTAAATGTTGTTCTAATAAACTGTTCCATTCTTCACACATTCAGCCCTCTTTCCTTATACAACACTTCTTTGTTGTTGTTTGCTATGATTTCACAATCCTGCCATATTAAAAAGAGCCTCTTTGTGATGTTGTTTTGCATATAGGATCATAACACACGCACACACACACACAGTCTAATCCTTTCAAGATGTTTGTCGTATTTGTACCATTTCAAGGAGCTACTATTACAGATCAGGTGCTGTACTATTATGTTTTTAATTGTACTTTGGTGGACCTATTGCCATATGAATTTTAACAATACATGTTTCTGCAGGCTGGCTGTCACACATGTATGCAATTTCTGATTCATTCTCTTCCCTATTGTTATACTTTTATGTATAGTGTTTGCCTATCGAAGGCCAAATACTGTATCATAAGTTTTGAATAATAATAGCCATTTTTGCAATGAAATGCATTATTACTGAACAAATTACATTTATTACCAGAGAAAAATAGATTCAATAAAGAGAAAATGTAATTCATACAAATAGACAGACTATTGATTATCTAGAATCAAATTAACCAGTATGTTGAAAACAATAATATGGGACATGAGGAAGTGGCCACTAAAATACGATGCAACAGTAAAATTTTCATGCAGCACAATTTGCCAAAAGGCCAATAAAGGGGGGAAAAGCAGACTTTGTTGCAAATTTATTTTCAATGAATAAAGTAAGTCCATGTTATAATATTTTCAAGAGATGCTGAAGTTTTTGTACTTTTTAAGTGGATGATGGATTAACTAGGATTGTTATTTTCCCATTCATTCTGGATAATTGAGAGTCTTCTGTGTTTTCAAAAATATAAACCATTATAAAAATAAATATAATTCAAACATAATAATGATTGAATTAATAAAATAACAAATAAATACCCCGCTTAATCAGCTACTTCCTACAGAAGTTTGAGAGGAGTCTGTCAATTAATATGCCATAGAAAAGATCTATGAGGAAGGCAAGACTTCAGCAGAAAGACAATACAAATAAAATAGCATCCATGCCTTAAATAGGTCTTGAACTCTTGTCTTTTTGATCTGTAGCCGAGTCCACTAATCATTCAGCTACCAGGATGGTATAATTAAGTTACAGTTTTGTAAATAAAAACTTGTATTTCTTTTTAGTATGACAATTTTGGAGCATGTATAAATACATAATGTGTTCTGTAATTAATCATTTGATGTTGAGTGGTGCATAAGCATTTTACTGAGCTTGGCCATCTGGCAAATTGCATGTTTCTTGTGCTCGTTCTGAAAGAGTTAAAAACAATGCCCCATGGTAGTTAAGTAATATGAAACCCATATGTTTTACATGTAATATGAAAATAGAATAAATGCTGTAATTTTATATTGAAAATTTTAGGATTACAAAAAAATATTTAGCTGAGTGGGATGCAAACCCTTGGCCTTCTGACATGTCAAGTGCTTTATCACAGCTATTAACTATTGATCAAGATCTTCAAGGAGATGCAGATGTGTGTTTTGTTCAGCTAATATCAATTTTTCCATTAATTTAAAATTGTTCATTGATGTACAAGTTCTTGCAACTTAATAATGATATTTTATAGGGTGATTTGTTCGATAGAAACCCTGGTGTATGTGTATTGCCAATGTTTTCTTTTATTATGAACTGGTTTCCATGAAATTTGTAATAGAATTTGATCTATTATAAATTGAGCACGATTACACCAAAAGCTGAAAGTATTCTGAATGTTGAATGTATCATGCCTTCTGGAATGTTTGCAATCTCATAAGTAATGTTAACCTTACGATAATCAATGTTGCAAGGTTTTATTCACCTTTCTCTCTGGTTCTTGTATGATCACAATTACAATCACATGAAACCTTCAAACCCTCAATCTAGTAAATAACTCTGTATTTACATATTAGTCACACAATTTATAAACTGAATGCTCTCTAATAATTTGGTAAGCTGTTAAAAAAGTTTTAATATTTATTGTCTTTTCCTCTACCACTAAATATATTAATCTGTTTCCAGAACTTGGAGTGAAGAATGTCCTGCGTACACTCAGTGAAAAAGATAGAAATGAAGTGATGAAATTGTTGCCCACAGATCTGCCACTTGAATTCATTCTTCCAGTTATTGTAGACAACAAATTCTGGGAACGCTGCTGTCATGCACGCTGGCAGATGTGTGATGTCTATCAGTATGAGAAGGACTGGAGAAAAATGTATGTAGAACGTCATGTTGAAGAACTAATTGAAAATTTTGTCCCATCTAAGTCAGATATTCTGAAACTGGAAAATGAAATCGGTGTGTGTAAAAATTTTATCACACGTTTAAACATAAAACAGTTGTTATTGCCTGACAAGGAAGAAAATACTTCTAAAGAGTTTGAAGATCTTGGCTGTGATATTACTTGGAACCATATGGATATTGGTAAAATACTACTAATGCTTCCATACTTGGAAGAACTTAGTATAACATTTGCTACCAAAAGTTGTGGCTCAAGCTTCAATTGGGATATTTTTAAATTCACCAATGAAGATTGCATTAATTTGTCAAATAACTTAGAGAAAATGGCCAATTTAAAGATTTTTCGCCTGTATGAAAGCAGCATGAATGACCAGCAAGTGGAGCAATTAGTTAGTAAACTTCTTGAACATCCAATGCTAAGGGAACTCGACTTTTCATATAATTCAATAGGAGGATGCGGTTGTCAGGCTCTTGCTAAATTACTGCTCAGTCCCTGTCCTTTAGAAGCACTCATACTCTGCCATAATATGATAGGTGAAGATGGCATGGTCACGTTAGCAGCAGCTCTCAGTGGAAATGTGAAGCTGAAGCATCTTGATTTGAGACTCAACCATATTGGAGATGGTGGGAGTATTATCCTTTGTAAAAGTCTTTCAAATAATACAACGCTCAAAAAACTTGATGTTGCTGGGAACAGATTAGGTAAAGATGCTGGACTAGCTTTTGCTGATTTGGTAGAGACTTCTCAGTCACTGACATATTTGAATCTTTCTGTGAATACTCTAGGAGAGGTAAGGCACACCTTTGTTTTAGAAAGTAAATGATGTTTCATATGTAAATTTATGTTGACAAAAATGTTCACACATTTCCATGTTACTTTAAAGGAAGTCTGCAGTCAGAGCTTCCTAAACTTGAAATTAAGATTTTTTTTTGGAAAAAAAAAATATTGAGATAAATTTTGGGTCTACTCAAATCTGTTAAAATCTCAATTTGCAACAATACTGTTTAATATTGAGGGAAAACATAAATGACAATCACAGCGTTACCTGTTGACTTTTTAACATTGATAAATCAATAAATGTTTCGTGAAAAAAAATTTGTCAACGTATGGGACTTGAACCTGCATCTCTCCATAAACATGTCAGAGTATTCTGCCATTGAACTAATGCCAGCTCTGTCTTTTTTTCACTAATTTAAGACTTTAACTCTTCACCGAGATTTTTGGTCCAACTGTTGGTGCCATCTATGATCTTGGGTGACAACTATTATTTTTTATATTGTACTGCCAAGTGGTTAGTGCGCTTGGCTACTGATCTAAGGGACCTGGGTTCGAGCCCCGGGTAAGGCATGGATGTATGTGTCATTTTTCTGCTGAGGTCCAGCCATCCTCTCAGACCTCTACTCTGGCATATAAACTGACAGGCTCCTGTCAGACCTCTGGCAAGCAGCTGCTTGAGAGGTATTTATTTATTCTGCCGTCCCGTGGCCGAGTGGTTGGTGCGCTTGGCTACTGATCTACGGGACCTGGGTTCGAGCCCCAGGTAAGGCATGGATGTTCGTGTTGTTTTCTGCTGAGGTCCTGCCATCCTCTCAGATCTTCTACTGTGGCATATAAACTGACAGGCTCCTGTCAGACCTCTGTGGCAAGCAGCTGCTTGAGGGGGTATTTATTTTTTATTTTTTTTACTGAGTAAGATGGAAATGGCATGTTTCTGGAGAGACGTGGGTTCAAGTATTGTCAACGAAATTTTTTCCACAAAATATTTATTAATATTGAGAGTGTTATTAAAGTTGGAATGCGTGAGCAGAAGCTGCTGTTACATTCACTACAAAATATTTTCTTTGAAATTTATAAGATTGTTATGCAAAACTCTTAAAATTACATTTATTTTAGTAAATGGCTTATTATTGTGTTTTAAATAGATTTTGATATAAATTGTTATTTTTAGCAGCTGCTGCTGTTAAATGTTTCAGTCTTAATAATTATTTAAATTTGAAACGAATGGTGTTGAAAATTGAGATTGAAATATTTTGAGTTACATTTCAGTTTATCCCCAATGACATTCTTCTGAAAAACTTGTTTTCAGTTGTTTTTTTTTTTTTTCAAAAAAAAAAAAAAAATTTGATGAATTTACATGGAAGTATCTGAACATTTTTGGTAATATAGTATAGACTTGGAGACCATTTTGTTTGGTACAGTTCTATGTTATGTCAGTATTAACTCAGATGCAGAACTCAATAACTTCTTAAGATTTTTATGAAAAAAAAATGTGACTGAAGATAATTTAAAGATCTCAATCAAATCTATTTCACTCTCAATTTTAACAATATGTGTTTAGTATTTAAGCATTTAGCAAGTTAGCTTGTTCTGCAAAAAAAAAAAAAAAAAAAAAAATCAAAATTGGTGAAAATTAACTGTTACGTGAACTGCAAAAAATACACGTGTTCATCAAGTTTAATGGTTATTGCTTTCTTTTTAACTTGTTTCAGTTTTTCAGAGTAATTATTTAAACTGTCATTTTTGCTGTTAAATACTCCAATTTCTGTAACTAAATACCAAACAAATATATATATATATGAATTTTGGAAATTTAGACTATATAATGAGTTTCTCTTTACCTTCTTTGACTTCACAAAATTAATTTTGAAACAAAAGCCTAAGTTATAATTATCTTAGCCTGTTGCTTTACTATACTTCTTGGATATTCCAGAAATGAGATTTATCTCTGCTATCCCCCCCCCCCCCCAATGGGAAAGGTGACATTGCTGTGATTGGACAGGCCGTTGTCCATTAGATGGGATGTGTGGACATGATCCTGTGCACAAGAGAGCCATACCCTGTTCAAGTTAAAGAACATGTTGGTTGGCCTTAAGGCCAACCAACATGTTCCATCTGTTTCCTAACAGCTGTTTATTGGGTCCCATTCCCCTTAACCCTCTCTGAACCTTTGGGGTCTTTGTGAGCTGGTTATTTAACTCATTGTGTGCAAAATAGGTGCCCTCAGAGGTAAAGCAACCCAATCCACTTAACACTGATTTACCATAGCACTTTTATGTGTTATAACTAAGCTTGTTGTGGCATTGCATTCTTACTCCTGTCAGTCTTGTACTAGGAAGCCATTCTAATACATAGAAGGTTTGCACTCGGTTCTGCTCACTTCATATCAGTTAAATGCAAAAAGTGTTCTGATACTTTTTTTTGACATTAACGTTTAAAAATTTATTAAGAATGTTAAACATGCAAGTTCATAATAGACTCAAAACTCTTGTAATGCTAAGCTTCTTGCAATTAAGGATTTGTTTCTAAATGAAATAAACCATTGTGGGGGGGGGGGGTTGACATTTAATATATTTAAATAACAATAAGAAGAATATTTTACATAATTACACCACAAAATTATCAGTAGTTATTGTGCAACATCCCATCATATATTTATAGAAAATTATTTTTAAACCTTTTTTCAGTGAGAGTAAAGCAGAAGTCTTATCAATGCATTTAAATAATACTTTCATCCAAATTTGTTTCTTATTTGAAAAGCAACAGCAACAGTTATGTAGAAGTAGATAGTTTTCTAATTGTTGATAAGTGGGTAATTATTTTGGCTGATGGGCTATTTCACAAGCTTAAGCTTTAAAAAGCACATGGATCTCCCCTTTTGCCACTGATAGTAGTGTAGGATAGGTTATTTTAACAGTCTGAATATTATAAGAATAACTTGTTGTTGTTGTTTTACCTCTGAGCGGCACTTTTTTGCACACCATGGGCTAAATGGCCAGGTCACATGGACCCCGAAGGCTCAGAGAAGGTTGGGAGAGGGGACCCACTGGAACAGCTGTTGGGAGACAGATGGTAGCCTCCCGTCAAGGCCATCCAGCGTGTTCTTTAACGTGCACAGGGTATGGCTCTCCCGCACACGGGGCCACGGCTTAACGTCCCATCCTACGGACGGCGGCCTTTCCAAGCCCATCGGTGTCCCCTACTGACCGTGGGCAGGGCGGGGAATTTTGCGGAGATAAATCTCAACGCTGACCCAGCTGGGACTCGAACCTGGGACTACAGATTACAAGCCTGGCACGCTACCGACTGAGCCACCCCCGCCCTTATAAGAATAACATCTTCAGTATAAGTGTAAACATAGCAGGAAAAATCATAAAGTAAATATTGTCATGCAACCATTTTTAAGGATTTTATTACTTTTTCTGCTGTGAAAACATTTATATTGAAGATGTTATTCATATAGTATTCAAGCTGTTAAAACAACTAATCATACATTACTATCAATGGTAAGTGATTATTCATATATTTTTGAAATAGTGCACTGAGATTTGATATTTATTGAGCTTAAGTTTTTTTAACCTCAACATGCAGATGCAAATCTTGAAGAGTTATCTCTAAATAAAATTATGTAACTTGCACAGGCAGAAAATAGATATATTTGACATTAATTGAAAAATAGGTTAAAAATAATTTGAGCAGAATTTTATTTTATACAGGGTGATTCAAAACTTATCGTTCAAATTTCGTGGGGAGGTAGGGAATATGTCAGGAAACTGATTTCACATAGGAAAGTATGTCCGCAAACGTCATCTACATGAACAAAATGGACAAGTAAAGTGAACACAAGGAAACAGTACAGTTAAGTGATAATGAATGTGACTTTTATTCCAACTAGGTAAAGTACAGGTTCACAGTAAGTGCTCAAAATTGCGACCATTTACACATGACACAGGATTCACAGCGCCGTTGCATTGACCACCGAACATTTTCAAAAACGCCTGGCATATCACGGACAATGCCTGCAGCAGCCACTATTCATGCAACTAGGTTTGCCCTCTACATACGCATGCGTACATTTGCGGACATACTTTCCTATGTGAAATCGGTTTCCTGACGTATTCCCTACCTCCCCACGAAATTTGAACGATAAGTTTTGAATCACCCTGTATACATGTATATACTTATGCATTTAAAGTTGAACATTTCTGTGATTGAATAAGCCATATGTAATTATTTGATGGATTATACAGAGCTGCCAACTACTCTGATTTTTTTGGATTTTCTCCAATTTCTTGTTAAAAAAACCGTATTGGTCATTGAAAATCAGATTTTTAGCGTTTTTTTGGTTTTTCCATTATGCAAATATGCTCCCAAATTTTACAGTGTTTTTGCCCTTTTTCCAAAAGGAGAATGTTAGTCAAAGGGAAGAATTGTTTCTGATTTAGCTCTCTTATTGTATTAAAGGTGCAGCTGTATCTCCACACTTTAGTTTTCTCTCTGTTTATAACCAAACCTACTCTACTACCAGTTTCATCAACAGCTCGAATGAAAGAGTTCATCTCATCAACATCATTTGCCAAAAGGGCCAAATAATCAGCATAATCCAAATCAGAAACTTTCGTATCTGCAGCCCATTTAAGGCCAAAATCTTTCCCTTGAAGTGAATTTCGCGTAACATAATCAATAACCAAACTGAAGAGAAAAGGAGACAAAATGCACCCTTGTCGAACACCAGAAGTAATGCTAAACCAATTGCTACAAGACTTACCAACTCTCACACACGACTCAGTGTTATTATAGAGAGCTTTCATTATGTTAACTAACTTGTCTGGTATACCTTATGATCTCACAATCAACCACAAATTATGACGATCAACAGAGTCGAAAGCCTTTTTGAAATCAAGAAAGCTAGCAACCAAAGGTTTCTGAAACTCTAAACATTTCTCAAGAATCTGCTTAAGTGAAAATATCTGATCCACACATCCCCTACCACTTCTGAATCCACATTGCTTGCTCATCATGCAATTGACTGTCAACCAGATTCTTAATTCTATTAAGCACAATCATGGAAAGAACTTTACCTGGAACAGAGAGTAGGCTGATTACCCCTGTAGTTATCACAAGAACTGCGATCACCTTTTTTGAAAATAGGGATAATAATAGCTCTGGTAAAATCCTTAGGAACCATGCCTTTATCATAAAAGATATTCAGAATTTCAGTCATCCAAGTGGTAACTGAAACATTCCCAGCTTTAAGCAGTTCTGTGGTAATTTCATCTACCCCTGGGGATTTATGAAGTTTAAGTTTAGAAATAGCCAAAATAACTTCAGAGTTTGTTATAGGGCCAACATTAAAGCCACCAATGCATCTATCATCATTACAAGCAATGGGAGTAAAACTAACCACATTGTTTAGAACATCACTGAAATGCTCAGCCCACCTAGCCATGACAGAATCCTCACCTTCTATATAACCTTACCTTGTTTATCCTTCAATCCTTGTATGCCTGTCCATTTTCTACCACATAAAACATTAACTATCTGGTACAGCTCTCTGCTGTTGTGCTGCCTAGCTGCTTCCTCAGCTTTGTCAGCCAAGCCATCAAGCCAAAGATTCTTATCAGTAGCTAACTAAAAAAAAAAACTAAAAAAACTAAAGTGATGAAAATTGGTCAGGCAGGTTGTGATTCAGTTCATCTGAATGGTTGCAGTCTTGAGCAGGTGTCACAGTTTAATTACCTTGGGAGCTATGTAACAGATACTGGTGATGTGCGGCATGAGATTAACAGATGAATAGGGATTGCTGCCGGGACTTTTAAGAATCTGTGGAGAAATAGGCATATACACCTAAAGACTAAAATTAGACTGTATAATAGTTTGGTTCTTTCTATTGTTAGTTATGGTAGTGAAACTTGGACACTGTGTAAACAAGATAACAGGAAACTAGATGCTTACATAGTATCTTGGGTATTAGGTGGTTTAACTTTGTAACTAATGATGAGGTTAGGCAAAGGAGTCTGCAACCTCCTTTAAGCAGCATATTGTGCAGAGAGAGACTCTGCTGGTTTGGCCATGTTGCCCATATGGATAATTATAGATTGGCGAATAGGGTTATGAACAGTGTGCCTAAAGGGCTCAGAAAGAAGGGGAGACCTATAATGCAGTGGGCAGACATTGTCAAACAGGACCTTGTTAGAATTGGTGTGCAGTGGCTGGATGCAGCAGATGTAGCTCAGGACAGATATGCTTGGAGAATTAAACTGCACAGTCTGGTTGGACCTCCGTAGCCTATGGCTGCTTGAGGATTATTATGATGATGATGTATCTCCACTCTAACCTATGCTTGCTTTTGTGGGGGGGGGGGGGGGGGGGGTTCATATCAATCAGAGAGGAAATCTGTGGCATCAGCTGACCTAAGCCCAACTCTCAGGATCTGGCCAACTAAAATGCCATTTGGATTACTTAGAATTTGAAACTTCAGAGTGAAGGAGATAATACAGATTAGATAACTTCCCTGATCTGTTGATGCATGGGACATGATATGACATTGCAGCTTGAATGGGTCTCATGCATGTCTGTTGTTATCTGAGTTGGGCTAAAGGGTTGATAAGGGATTAAAACTCTTCTTTCGTTAGAGTTGAGGCAAGCTGGCAACTGGGCTACTGCTCTGACCTTTTAATGGCTGATCAGAGCTCCTCTCTTTGGTTTCAGTACTGTAACAGTACTATCTCTGTTCTTACCTCTGTGCTTTGTCATCTGCTGTTGTGTGTAATTAGTAGTTTTGTGTTAAAATTTTTATTATGCCTCATAAATGTTTGCACAATCAGAAATGTTTGGCAAAATATTCCCAAAGATTTGAATTTGTGAAATCATCACATAAAGGGGAAACTTTTGCTCTTTGCAAATTCTGTAACTGTGATATATAGCTGTGGTTTTCAACCAGGAGGTACACATACCCATTGAGGTATGAGTGTTACATTCAAAATGGTTTTAGCAGATATTCGCTGTCAACTATCAGCTTTGACACCTAATTTCAGCAAAATTACCGAAAATCTGTTGCAGCATCTCGTTAGATTCAGTGAGTGAGTCTACTTTTCATTTTTTTTAAATTTTGAATCTTGATAAAACTTTTTTTTTTTGCTAAAACTTTTAACCAAGTCATTTATTTTTTTTTTTGGTTGCACTAGTATATAGTACATACATGCAAAAAACTGAAACGTATTCTATGGCAGCTCCTGCAAACGAGCCTACAAACCGACTATGACCGCCTACGACCTACAAACAGGGGATAGTGGTTGAACATCGAGAATTTCAACCACTATCCCCTGTTTGTCCTCATTGAGAAAGGGGACATCAAACAGTTTGGAAAAGTGTCATATGTTGAATGGAACATTTAACCATGGTCCTGTGAGCAGGAGAGCTATATTTTACATTCTACATCATATAGAATATGCTGGATTTAATGAGGGGCTTCCATCTGTCTTCTAATAGCTGTCCATTGAATCCTCTTCTTAAACCTTCTCTGAGCTTTGGGGGTCCTTGTTATGTAGCCATTTAATTTTGACCATTGTGTGGGAAATAAGTGCTAATCAGAGGTAAAACAACCCAACCTCCACTTGTTTGCATACCACATAAAATTCCTTGATGTTCCACCTAGTGGCACAAATGTCATAGATTGCTGACACCTGCTTAAATTCATGCATTAAATGTATCCTCATTCAATAAAACGTATGTGCTAAGAAATAATTTTAAAAGTGAAAATGCTATTAGTAGTTCCTTTCATAGTAAAGGGGAAAAAATTATGTTTTTATGTACTTAGGAAGTTGGCCAAAGACTGAAAGAAGCTGTGGAGAAGAACTCAAAACTTGTAAACTTCGATGTTCGTTTATGCTATTTGGGTGAAGATGCCGAACTTGCCATTCGTGAAATGATGATTGAGAAGGCTAAACATCTTCCATGCTTTGTCTAACAATATGCATAACAAATTAGCAGTTTTTATGTTTGTTAGTCATTCTAGTCAAATATACATTAAGAGCTTGCCATTCGAAAATTTGTTTTAAAAAATATGTGTTTACTAAATTAGTAAACAGTAAATTTGAAGGTTATTTTGCAAAGTGGCAAAAGTTGAAATGCTTATTAACAATTTCCAAGTGTGAACGAATTTTTGTTAGGATCAGTTAACCTTTGTTTAAGTTTATTGAATTTGCATTATACTGAAGTAACAATTCTAGATTAGTGAAGCACTTCATATTTCAGTTTTCATCGTATATATTTGATTTGGCTGCAGTTACACATTATGACAACGTTGTGCACTTAAAACGTTAACCAGTGTCATTTCAAAAATGATTTTGGGGATGGAGCAGAGGATAAAAATTGATAAGGAGGAATAGCACTGTTCACAATTTAGTATATCAATGATCAGTATTGTTCTTAGTAGAATTTTCAAAGGAGGGGTTTATGTCTTTGACTTTATGTAATTTAGTTATAAGTAAAACCCAATTCTTTCTTGAAATCATTAATAATACAGTAGCTGTTATTTGCAATAAATGTTATGAAGGTAAAACATATGTATAGATGATTGAAATATGTAAAAGAAACAAGTGACTGTTTCAGTGATATTATACTTTTCTCTGAAATCTACTAAATGTTAAAGGTTGAAAAAAGTCCATATTTTTTAGTACACTCAGCAACTTTTTGCTCAACTTTTGTGTAATTGAGTGAGGTAATTGTTCTCATAGAGTAACACTGCTTTCATCAGCTTTATAATGAAATCAGTATAAAACTGCAAATTATAGTTGTTAGGCTTATAAAGAGAGGAATAATTTGCTAAACTACAAAAGACCACTTTATATAGTGTTCTTTGTTAATTAAATTGTTAAGCTGAATAATTATATTGATTCTGATAACCAACAATCATAGTTTTTCTGTTTTATAATTCTAAATTTGTTTCATGTTTGTAAGCTGATACAGTTCATACTTTTATTAATCTTAAAAGAGTTCTCAAGTGCATCTTCATCATCAAGTAATCAGCTTCAGTGATTTTTCTGGAATTCATCACCAGAAAAGAATCTTTTGTAACCTCTGCAACACTTCAGTAAATTGAAAGAGCTTTTGGGAAGAAATTTAGTGCAAAATGAACTTAAAAGGCAAAGAGACAGATTGCAGGTGCCACCAACAACCGAAAATGAAGTTTTATATGTTGCTGTACATTAATCATCTGAATGTCTCTTTAATATTAAAATTGTGGACTCATGTTTTCCAAACTGTGATTTTAATGTTCTGAAGCAGACATTTTTAGTATTTTCGAAAATGTACCACTTTTGTCATCCAGATTGTCTTCATGCCACCAGTCCTTTCCTCAAAAATGTTGTACATAGGTATTAGGTTCATCATCATCATCATCATCATCCTCAAGCAGCCATGGGCTACGGAGGTCCAACCAGACCGTGCAATTTAGTTCTCCAAGCAAGTCTATCCTGAGCTACATCTACTGCATCTGGCCACTGCACACCAATTCTAACAAGGTACTGTTTGACATTGTCTGCCCACCGCATCCTAGGTCTCCCCTTCTTTCTGAGGCCTTTAGGCACACTGTTCATAACCCTATTCGCCAATCTATAATTATTCATACGGGCAACATGGCCAAACCAACGGAGTCTCTCTCTGCACAATATGCTGCTTAAAGGAGGTTGCAAACTCCTTTGCCTAATCTCATCATTAGTTACAAAGTTGAACCACCTAATGCCCAAGATACTGCGTAAGCATCTGGAATCAAAAGCATCTAGTTTCCTGTTATCTTGTTTACAAAATGTCCAAGTTTCACTGCCATAACTAACCCTAGAAAGAACCAAACTATTATACAGTCTAATTTTAGTCTTTAGGTGTATACGCCTATTTCTCCACACTCTCCATAGATTCTTAAAAGTCCCGGCAGCAATCCCTATTCGTCTGTTAATCTCATGCCGCACATCACCATTATCTGTTACATAGCTCCCAAGATAATTAAACTGCGACACCTGCTCAAGACTGCAACCATTCAGATTAACTGAATCACAGCCTGCCTGACCAATTTTCATCACTTTAGTTTTCTCTCTGTTTATAACCAAACCTACTCTACTACCAGTCTCATCAACAGCTCGAATGAAAGAGTTCATCTCATCAACATCATTTGCCAAAAGGGCTAAATCATCAGCATAATCTAAATCAGAAATTTTCGTATCTCCAGCCCATTTAAGGCCAAAATCTTTCCCTTGAAGTGAATTTCGCATAACATAATCAATAACTAAGCTAAAGAGAAAAGGAGACAAAATGCACCCTTGTCGAACACCAGAAGTAATGCTAAACCAATTGCTACAAGCCTTACCAACTCTCACACACGACTCAGTGTTAATATAGAGAGCTTTCATAATGTTAACTAACTTGTCTGGTATATCATATGATCTCACAATCAACCACAAATTATGATGATCAACCGAGTCGAAAGCTTTTTTGAAATCAACAAAGCTAGCAACCAAAGGTTTCTGAAACTCTAAACATTTCTCAAGAATCTGCCTAAGTGAAAATATCTGATCCACACATCCCCTACCACTTCTGAATCCACATTGCTCATCACGCAATTGACTGTCAACCAGATTTTTAATTCTATTAAGCACAATCATGGAAAGAACTTTACACAATCAGTTAATACAAAAATGCATACTACTCTGAATAAAAACTTCAAACATATTTAGACACAAAATTATATCATAGTTTTTTTTTTTTTTTCAAAAAAAAATTGATAGTCTAATGTTTTTATTTTCTTTGCATCATTAATTCTCTTTAGTGCACCATCTGTAATGCAAACGTTTAATATTTCTCTGTACATCTGAAATGTTTCAGTGCAACTGCAGTTTGAAAACTTCTGGTCAAAAACATTGTGATAACTGCAGACCACTCTCTATGGAGAAAGAATTCTAATAGGACACATAGAGAGCATTGGATGTGCAATGGAAATTCATTGTACAATTTTTCATTTTTTCCCTTGACAGTTTTATAATATATAGATATTTGTTATATAATATGTAATTAAATAATCTAACGTTGATTAATGGTAGGTTAAAAATTGCATATATATATTTGCCTAAAAATGAAGTAAAATCTAAATGTGTGGTTAAGAAAAGGGAAAAATAGTTTCGTGCTAAAATAACCATCAGCTGTTTTAAGCTGTTTATTAGAGAATAATTATGCAATACATCTCATCCAGTAGTTGCATTTCCAAGTTTAGAAATATCTTCAATGATTAATTGTTTTTGTTATTGTATTTACTTTTAGGTTCAATTCCACAGTTGACTGTTAATTAACTATTTTTACTGTTAAGTTATTATTAATTTTTTGTTATAAACTTCTGTGTTTGTAAATCATATTTTATTGGTCAAGTTTGATACCATTTACTGTTAAAGTTTCAATGAATGTTATAAAGACATTTTGCAAAAATGCTTATTATGTTATTATGTTATTTTTATTATGCAACAAAATTTGTTATAATACACACCATACCATAAAGAACTAAAATATGTTCAATATATTCAATATATATATAGAATGGTATAATTTTTAATCTGTGAAATATGGTATTTTTATGATTCAGAGTTTAAAAAATTTAATATGTAAAATATTAGAAATTTGTTCTTACAGAATGGTTTTAAGCTATCTTCTGGGCAATGTCTGCAATGTGACAGAACTTAGAAGTTCTGTGCTCTCATTTTTTAACATTTGGGCCCCTCTTAATTAACCAAATACTTGAGCACTCAGTCTCGAATTTCACACATGGGTTTTCATGTGTCATTACATATTACTTTGAAAATTGAAGGCCCTAAAATGGAATTTAAATCTCAGACCACTTACTTTTCCCCAATTTTATAATTTGCCATTTAAGATTTTAATTAACATTTTTCAAACCGTTAACTTTCCAAATATTTGACTATCTGGTTTTAAATTTCTCACGATGGTTTCTCATACTAAAAAAATTACTTTTAAAAATCGCTGGTTTTAAATTAAAAGTTCAGTGACTCCATTAAATTTTAACAGCAAATTTGCTAATGTGTATAAAATCAGTTGGAGGAATTATCACATAACTGAATACTCTGAAGTGCCATTGAATTAAGGATAGCAACCTAATAACATGTTGGACCCCCTCTGGCCCTGATAACAGCTGCGACACGACAAAGCAAGGACTCCACAAGCTTGCGTAAATGTAAAATTGCGAACCATGCATCCTCCAGAGCTGTCCACAAATCTCTCAAGGTCATCACTGATGGGACACGGGCCCAAAACACTGCTCGACGGTATCCCAAGATTTTGAGGGATTTAAATCTGGGCTTCTAGGTGGCCAATTCATCATTTCAAAGTCGGCAGAATGCTCCTGCAACCACGCAGTAGCTAATCTGGACCTGTTAGATGAACAGTTGTCTTACTGGTAGACGCCATCTCCATTGGGATACATGATGGCCGTAAACGGTCAGCCACGAGTTCTACGTACCAAGATGCATTGAGAGTCGTCAGTACATGTACCAAAGGTCCCAACAGACATCAACTGAAGGCACCCCAGGCCATCACTGAATCACCACCAGCTTGTACTGTTCCAACCTGACATGCAGGATTCATGGGGTTGGTGCCTGTCAGTCTCCCATCGGATTGAAGTTTAAATCGAGATTCATCAGTCCAGGCTATCCGTTGCCAATTTTCGATGTTCTTTAGCCCACTCAAGGCGAGCCTGGAGTGCCGTTTAAAAGTGGGACTCTTGTAGGTCGGCAGCTCCTGAAGCTGAAACGAAGTGAGCGTTGCACAGTCCATGCACTGACTTCCCGGCTGGAACCCGTGTTCAGATGGGAGGTGATTTCAGATAATGTTTGGCACCTATCAGTCCATATGATGCGGGTCATGATCATTCTAGGCTGGTTGTCTTTTGCAGTTTGTCCGGGTGCTTGCTTTTTTTTGCCTGAATTTTCATATTCCTGGAACACTCTTGAAATTGTTGTATGAGAAAATCCAAGTTCGTTGACAATTTCGGAGATCCGTCGAGTACCTATGATCTGCCCTATGTCAAATGCATCTAAATCTCGTGCCTTTCCCATTACGCTTCTCACGACGAATGCTTGGAGAGGCCACAGCTGACAGCTATACATGAGCAGAGTTTCAGCCATGCATGCTCGCAAATACGGGACTTGTGGTACTGAATTTGGATAAAGTATATCCCTAATTCAAGGACACTTCAGTGTAATGTGGCGTGTCATTAATGAATGTGATACAACTGTTCACATTGATACTGTGGAAATTACTGGTAGGATGGGGGGGGGGATGGAATATCCCTATGGAAACTGGACTTATTTCCATAAGGACAGGATGCGGGTTTGTTGCAGCTTGCAAACTGATGTACCAAAATTCGAGTATCTACTTCGCCTCTGTTGTGTTTTCGAAACACTGCCTTCAATGAAAATGTGGCATTGCAGTGGCATAATATTTGAAGAGGGGGGAATGGGATTTGAGGGGGGTGATAAAAATAGAACTAGGATCTTTAAAAACGAAACTTTGGGAGCTGGAAAGTGGGATTTGGTGGTCAAAGTATAACGATCATCCTCAAGCAGCCATGGGCTACGGAGGTCCAACCAGACCGTGCAATTTAGTTCTCCAAGCAAGTCTATCCTGAGTTACATCTGCATCTGGCCACTGCACACCAATTCTAACAAGGTTCTGTTTGATATTGTGTGCCCACCGCATCCTATGTCTCCCCTTCTTTCTGAGGCCTTTAGGCACACTGTTCATAACCCTATTCGCCAATCTGTAATTATTCATACGGGCAACATGGCCAAATCAACGGAGTCTCTCTCTGCACAATATGCTGCTTAAAGGAGGTTGCAAACTCCTTTGTCTAACCTCATCATTAGTTACAAAGTTGAACCACCTAATGCCCAAGATACTGCGTAAGCATCTGGAATCAAAAGCATCTAGTTTCCTGTTATCTTGTTTACAAAGTGTCCAAGTTTCACTACCATAACTAACTCTAGAAAGAACCAAACTATTATACAGTCTAGCTGAGAGGTTAATAATACGACGACATTCTTGCGCCTTTTTTTTTTGCTTCCCACTATAAATGATTTCTGTAATTTATAGAATTTTTATTGTACGTAAGATGCTTCAAAATTTGCATTGAAAATCGCAAATAATATAAAAGTTTAATGGAATAACAGGCATATTTATAAATACATAAAGTTACATTTTAAAGATTAATTTAGCATTGTTTCTTAAAACGTTTCAGTAACAAAAACATATTTTTCATATTTGAGTTATAATGGGAAGATGACTGAATACTCCCATTCCTATGCCATTGGAACATTGATGAGTCGGAAAGGCTGCTCTCTGGATCGGACACAAGATCCCATGTGCAGTAGTCATCCTGATGCACGTGAAACAATATGTTTGGCTTTCACAGTTGTCCAGTGGATCCGCCCTGCCCACGGTCAGTAGGGGACACCGATGGGCTTGGAAAGGCCACCGTCCGTCGGATGGGACGTTAAGCCGTGGCCCCGTGTGTGGGAGAGCCATATCCTGTGCACGTTAAAGAACACGCTGGATGGCCTTGACGGGAGGCTACCATCTGTCTCCTAACAGCTGTTCCAGTGGGTCCCCTCCCCCAACCTTCTCTGAGCCTTCGGGGTCCATGTGACCTGGCCATTTAGCCCATAGTGTGCAAAAAAGTGCCGCTCAGAGGTAAAACAACCCAACCCAGTGGATCCGCTTCTATTCAGCCTAATGTCTTTGCGACCTGGCCATCCACTGTGTGGAAAAAAAGCAACACTCGCAGGTAAAATACCGATCTTGGAATGGAATATCGATTTTTCTCTCTGATTGAAAGTTAAGTAGCATAAAGATAGTTAGGAAAATCCATAAAGAACTGGTAAGATATCAATCCAGCTTATGTACCCACCTTGAAACACTGTAATTTTTTTTCCTGGTTTTGATGACTCGAGTGCACTTCCCTCTCCCCATTAGTTATCTCCATATTTAGCTATTACAGAGACAGGTTTTTACATGTGCTTGTTTATACTGGTCACAACAGAAAACCCATCAGTCAGTAGCGCACCAACCAAGCTTGTAATTTGCAGTTTCCAGGTTCGAGTCCCAGCTGGGTCAGCATTGAGATTTACCTCCACAAAACTCCCTGCCTTGCTCTGTCAGTAGGAGACACCGATGGGCTTGGAAAGGCTGCCGTCCGTCAGATGGGACGTAAAACCGTAACCACGTGTGCAGAAGAGGGATACCCTGTGTACCGTTAGATTCGATTGTTTTACCTCTGAGTGGAACTTTTTATGCATACATTGAGCTAAATGGCCAGGTAATAAATAAGCCATAATAATAAATCACCAGGTTGCAAATGACCCCAAGGGTTCAGAGAAGGTTGGGACCCACTAGACCAAGGTTTTTCAAACTAATCTCCGGCATAATCTGAGGTTCGGCAAAGAAATTTGAGAATGGTAATATTTTTTCCTAAAACTAAAAAATTGATCAGAATATGCTGTGCGTAAAAGTAAAGCTCACCAGACAAAAAATTAGTCATCCCTGGCTGAATGTCACCTAATACCGCGTAATGCCTTCATGCAGCCGAAATCCTGTCTGGCATGGATGCCACCAGTGTGCGGGTGTACAGCACACTGGTGGCATCCATGCCATTCATCCACTCTTCCAGCAGCAAATGCTGCAGATTGCCTGGATGGCTCTTCACTCATTGCCTCAAATAGTCCCACAAGTTTTCTAGGGGATTCAAATCCAGGGATTTGGCAGGCCAGCACCCCTTGAGCCTTGTGCACGTGACAATTGTCTTGGAAGATGGGTATCCTTCTGGTGTTCACTGTGGAAATGCTGCACAAGAGGCAACATGTCCAGTAGCTCCATATAGCACTTCTGGTTCAAGTGCTATATGGAGAACTTGAACCGAAACCAAAGGATCTTTTTCCTCGTATGTGAAATACCCCCAGAACATCACAGAGCCTCCAGTTTGAACAGAACCTTGCACATAGTCCACATGGAAGGATTCATGCGGCTTAAGATGTACCCATCGCCTCGCATCATTCAAGTACCAGGTCACATGCTTCCAAGAGTTGACAGTCCAGTCTTTGTGGCGCCACTGTAGCCATGCAGCCTTGTGCAGAACTGTTAACACGGGTCTCTTCCGCAGTGCTCTGCTCCAGATATCCATGGCATGCAGTTCCCTTCGGAGTGTTCTTTCGGAAACAGCTTGTTATAGGCCTGCATTAACTGACAAGCAATTTCTGCTTCGTTGCAAAGTGGTTTGCCCTAACAGTGCGTGACACACTACAGTGGTCCCTATTGGTGAGATAATCTCTGCCGCAGTTCTGGCGACGATTAGTGGTGGACTGCGATGTAGCTACTGCTGGAAGATCCTTTGGACAGTATGTTTCGACACACTTGCAAAGGCAGCAACTTCTTGTACACTATGCCCTTTGGTTCGGCCAAACACTAACACCTTTTTGCCACTCATTCACATCTTTGGCACGACCCATTTTCCATGGAGTGACTAACACGCACGTGGCACACAACCACTTCTTGTCACTGTATGCATGCATGGCTATTTGTAGGACGCGTTTATTACTGGTGCACCCTCTGTTGCTGTAGAATGGACGTAAGCCTTTTACTGCAGGAGATCACTAATTTTTTGTCCGGTCAGCTTATATCTTAATTATAATACTTGACACCATTCACTGTTTGTAGATATGGCACCATCGCAAGTGTCATTGGAGATGCAAGATAGCCTTCTGCTAGTCACTAATTGCTCCTATTTTTAGTGCATTTGTTTTTATTAAGGCTCCAGAATGTTTATTCTTTCTGATATGGGAATCTGTAGGTCTAAAAGGCTTGGGAAACTCTGCACTAGACAACTACTTTAGTTGCTGTTGTGCCATTAAACCCCAAACCAACTTCCTGCCAAAGCTATCCAGCGTGTTAATCATGCACAGGGTATGGCTCTTCCATACACTGGCCACTGCTTGGTGCCCTATCTACCGAATGGTGGCATTTCCAAGCTCTATGCATTAAAGAACATGCTGGATGGCCTTAATGGGAGGCTACCACCTTTTGAGTGGGTCTGCTCCCCCAACCTTCTTGGGGCCCTTGTGACCTGGCCATTTAGCCAATTGTGTGCAAAAAACAAAATGCCGCTCAGGGGTAAAACCCCCTGCGAAAGTTTGCAAAATTCTATAATAAAGAACATTTTGAGATTGCAATCGTTTAAAAAAAAGAATTCTTAAAATGATATGTAAATGAAAACAAGATTGTTGTATATTTTGAAAAATGTTTTTTTTTTTAAATGCCGCTCAGAGGTAAAACAACCCCCTGCGAAAGTTTGCAAAATTCTATAATAAAGAATATTTTGAGATTGTAATCGTTTAAAAATGTTTTTAAAATAATATATAAATGAAAACAAGATTGTTGTATATTTTGAAAAATGTTTTTTTTTTTTTAAATAAGTATGCTGAGCATGTACGGACTTGCAAGAGGCAATATAGCGCTCTGGGACCTCAGGAGCAAGTTTTTTTTAAAAATAATTTTTATACAAATTCTACAGAAATGGGTAAAATCTACACTGAGAGGTCAAAAGTCATGGGAATGGCAGGTTGGATGTCAACTGCAGAATGGCGCTGCAGTAGCCTAAAAACCCAACATTCATTTTGGAGTAGTTGTTAATTCAGCATGGCTACACGTCGTGAGTTGTCTGACTTTGAACGTGGCTTGATCGTTGGTGCGAGAAGAATGGGTCATGCAATATCTGAGATCATGCAGGAATTCGGTTTTCACAGTCTACGGTGTCAAGAGTTTATCGTTAGTATTCTATTGATGGAATTTTCACACACGTAAACCAACGAATGGGACAGCCACGTGCAATTGACAAACGAAACTCGCGTCAGCTGTCACGAATGGTAACGTCTAACAGACTCGCTACAGTGCATGAAATCACTACCAATTTGAATGAGGGCCAAACACAGCGTTTCTGAAAGGACTGTCCATCGCCACCTGTACTCCATTGGATTTGGTAGCCAAAGACCCACTCGTGTCCCATTGCTTACAAGTTGTTACAAAGCTCAATGACTGGAATGGGCCAAAAGACATCGAAATTGGACAATAGAACAGTGATGTCAGGTAGCATGGTCCAATGAATGAAAGTTCCAGTTGTATCGCGCTGATGAACGCGTTAGAGTGTGGCGTAGGCCCTGTGAAGCCATTGACCCTTTCTGTCTGCAAGGTACTGTTCAGGCTGGAGGTGACTCTGTGATGGTGTAGGGAATGTTCACATGGTCTACATATGGCTCTCGCGTCCGGTTTGAGCAATTCAACACAGATCACCTGCACCCCTTCATGACTCTCGAGCTCCCTGATGGTGAAGGAGTATTCCAACAAGATAGTGCAATGTGTCACCAGTCTTTGGTTGCTAAGGGGTTGATCGAGGAACACTCCACGGACTTTACCACCATGAATTGGCCTCCACGGTCCCCCCGATACGAACCCCTTGGAGCATCTGTGGGACACAATGGAAACAAGCTTACGATCCATGAATCCAGCACCATTCAATGCAACACAATTATGGTCTATACTGCAGGATGTGTGGGCTGTCATCTCTGCAGAATGGTACCGGCAACTCGACGTGTGGCACTGCTGAGGGCTCGAGGAGGACCAACCCGTTATTAGGTACGTATCCTATGACTTTTGGCCTCAGTATATTTTAAGTGTCACGTACGAACTGTCGCAGAATAAGTAATGAAATCTTGAAAACGTGACCGAATTTTTTAACGCAGTTCGTGCCCCTTTGCAACAGCTGCATCCCTGAAAAAAAAAAAAAATACCAGTATGCCCCTGGTTCTAAGTATCTTTAAATTCTTGATTATGACCAGTACCTAAGAGGCCTTAAAAAGTGTCCAGTGCTTTTTAAGGTAAATCAGCTCATATTGGTTTCAATAATAACGAGTTTTCTCTCGGTTTTCTGAGATAAAAAAAGTTCTAAGTACCTTTAAATGCTTCATTATGAACAGTATCTAAAAGGCCTTTAAAAAAAAATTATCCAGTACTTTTAAGGTAAATCAATTCATATTGGTTTAAACATTCACTTTTTTGCTGTTTTTTAGTAGACATTTTGAAGCTTCACGCTTTCATTTCAGGTAGGTGGCACCATCTAGGAGATCTTTACCTAACTTAATGTTACCTCTACAGTTCTGAACTATTTTTACGTCAAGAAACTATTTATTGGGCTCATGCAGGATTATTTTAGGAGGGTAGGGAATATAAACTATATGTGTCTGTAAGGGCACCAGCTTTGTCATTACTAAACTAATACGTGTAGAATATCAAGAAATAATCTGTTTTAAAGAATAATGCAGTTAAATATGAGTCAAGAATGAAAATGTTTTTTACGAATCAGGGCCGGACTTACGCATAAGCTACAGTTTGAGCCTCACGATATGTATTTCAAGATTAACTGCATTGGGAATATTTTTTTTACATTTAATCTATTGTGCAGATACTGTTCATCTTTGCTTACCAATGCTAAAATAATGTTTTTACCATATCAATGTAATGTTTATATTTCAATGTTCCCCTCAATCGGAATAATATATATATTTCGACCTTCTAATTTTTGGGACCTCTTAATATGCCTTAGCTTAGGGCATCAGAAGGTCAAAGTCCGGCCATGGTATGGGTTGGGTTGTTTTACCTCTGAGTGGCAGTTTTTTTGCACACCATGGGCTAAATGGCCAGGTCACATGGACCCCGAAGGCTCAGAGAAGGTTGGGAGAGGGGACCCACTGGAACAGCTGTTGGGAGACAGATGGTAGCCAAGGCCATCCAGCGTGTTCTTTAACGTGCACAGGGTATGGCTCTCCCGCACACGGGGCCACGGCTTAACGTCCCATCCGACGGTAGGCGGCCTTATCCAAGCCCATCGGTGTCCCCTACTGACCGTGGGCAGGGCGGGGAATTTTGCGGAGATAAATCTCAACGCTGACCCAGCTGGGACTCGAACCTGGGAACTGCAGATTACGAGCCTGGCGCGCTACCGACTGAGCCATCCCCGCCCCCCAGCCATGGTATGAATACAATGGAAATGGCCTTTTTGGGAATGCCCACGAGGCATTAACAAGCACAATAATAAAAAAAAAGATGTATTTTCTTATATATATTCGTTTATTTCAAGTGAAATAGCTACGATGTCATCCATTTCTACAGTGAAAAAAAAAATTGTATAATTTTTATTTACGTTAAAGAATGACAAATATTAATTTCCTATTTCTGGCTTCATTAGAATGACTGTGCCAAGGTTTCAATGTGCCATTGCAGGGAAGTCTGCAGGATTTTGGTTAGAACATAGACGCGTTCATGAAAATAGATTACTCTTGAAACAGCTTCTTGCCATAGGGGTATGTTAGTATAATACACCGCAGAAAAGGTGTGTGAACCGCATCCGTGGCTTTCCGGCGCCGGATTAGAAAAGATTAGCGAGACCGCATCCGTGGCTTTTAATGATCAGAATTAAAAAGTAAGACTAATTCCAAAATGATTGGTAGCGCGCCAGGCTCGTAATCTGCAGTTCCCAGGTTCGAGTCTCAGCTGGGTTAGCGTTGAGATTTATCTCCTCAAAACTCCCCGCTCTGCCCACGGTCAGTAGGGGACACCGATGGGCTTGGAAAGGCCGCCGTCCGTTAAGACGTGGTCCCGTATGCGAGAGAGCCATACCCTGTGCACTTTAAAGAACACACTGGATGGCCTTGACGGGAGGCTACCATCTATCTCCCAATAGCTGTTCCAGTGAGTCCCCTCCCCCAACCTTCTCAGACTTCGGGGTCCATGTGACCTGGCCATTTAGACCATGGTGTGCAAAAAAGTGCCGCTGAGAGGTAAAACAATCCAACCCAAAATGATTTATTTCAGATGATCGCCAATTCAATCTGTATGTAAATACTCAAATACTTCTTTATTTTGATGAATAGAATAGTTATAAAATTAGTTGGTATCTCTGGTAAATACATTTCCGTTCTCTAAAACAAAATATTTTGGCGTTTTATAAATTTATAGCCTATTTAAAAATATAGAAAATATTATATTTATTAAATTTGGAAATTTAAACTAAAGGAAGTTTTGAAAACAGAATGGTAATGTTTCGTTAATACCTATCTAACCGAGAAGGGATTATTCATTTAGACCTTAACTTGGAGTGAAGGAATAAATCACTGCTGTCCAATGTGCTCGCGGTGGGGCGGGGGTGGCTCAGTCGGTAGCGCGCCAGGCTCGTAATCTGTAGTTCCCAGGTTCGAGTCCCAGCTGGGTCAGCGTTGAGATTTATCTCCGCAAAATTTCCCCGCCCTACCCACGGTCAGTAGGGGACACCGATGGGCTTGAAAAGGCCGCCGTCCGTTCGGATGGGACGTTAAGCCGTGGCCCCGTGTGCGGGAGAGCATACCCTGTGCACGTTAAAGAACACGCTGGATGGCTTTGACGGGAGGCTACCATCTGTCTCCCAACAGCTGTTCCAGTGGGTCCCCTCATCCAACCTCTGAGCCTTCGGGGTCCTTGTGGCCTGGCCATTTAGCCCATTGTGTGCAAAAAAGTGCCGCTCAGAGGTAGAACAATCCAATCCAATGTGCTCGCGCACCAATATTTCAGTGTTCTGGAAAGAATATACCATTTGCAGTATTTTCCCGTTTTCCAATCTTGAACAGCCTATTAGTGGAAATTCAAACTCTTAGAAAATGTTAGTATAAAGTTTGATATATTCTGATAATATATATATTCTTTTTCTCTTCCAGTGTGCGGGAGAGCCATACCCTGTGAACGTTAAAGAACACGCTGGATTTGGGTTGGGTTGTTTTACCTCTGAGCGGCACTTTTTTGCACACCATGGGCTAAATGGCCAGGTCACATGGACCCCGAAGGCTCAGAGAAGGTTGGGGAAGGGGACTCACTGGACAGCTGTTGGGAGACAGATGGTAGCCTCCCGTCAAGGCCATCCAGCGTGTTCTTTAACGTGCACAGGGTATGGCTCTCCCGCACACGGGGCCACGGCTTAACGTCCCATCCGACGGACGGCGGCCTTTCCAAGCCCATCGGTGTCCCCTACTGACCGTGGGCAGGGGGGGGGGGAATTTTGCGGAGATAAATCTCAACGCTGAACCAGCTGGGAATCGAACCTGGGAACTACAGATTACGAGCCTGGTGCGCTACCGACTGAGCCACCCCCGCCCCCTAACACGCTGGATGGCCTTCACGGGAGGCTAACATCTGTCTCCCAACAGCTTGTGGGTCCTCTTCCCTCAACCTTCTGTGAACGTCGGACCCTTTGTGACTTGGCCATTTAGCCCATCGTGTGCTAAAAAATTGCCGCTCAGAGGTAAAAACAATCCAACAACTCGGTGATAGAAGTACCAATGTTTTTCACTATTGGGCATATTTTTTTATAAGCCTTTCGATCGTTAAGAGTCCCCCCCCCCCAAATATATAAAAAATCCCCCTATATAAGACAACCGAAAAAGAATTTTTTCATTTGCTTCTGGTTTTGAGACTTCAAGTAAAAGGAAAAGGCTTTTTTTTTTGTTTTAAAGCATAGTTAAAAATGTTTCTCAGAAGATAGCCTATAATAAATAAAAATAAATACCCCCCTCAAGCAGCTGCTTGCCACAGAGGTCTGACAGGAGCCTGTCAGTTTATATGCCACAGTAGAAGATCTGAGAGGATGGCAGGACCTCAGCAGAAAACAACACGAACATCCATGCCTTAGCAGATCTTTTATTGGCAGAAAAAGGCCATAATAGACGAACGGTTATAGGACTGCTAAGGCAAGTAGCATACCTCCCCCTCTGGGGGGAGGGGGCTCAAATTAAACCTAAGACACAATTTCAGTCGAGTGGTTAACGCGCTTGGCTACTGTTCTAAGGGACCTGGGTTCGAGCCCCAGATAAGGCATGGCTGTATGTGTCGGTTTTCTGCTGAGGCCCTGCCATCCTCTCAGATCTTCTACTGTGGCATATAAACTGACAGGCTCCTATCAGACCTCTGTGGCAAGCAGCTGCTTGAGGGGGTATTTATTTTATTTAGAAGTTTAACGCCCAAGTTGGGTTGGGTTGTTTTACCTCCGAGCGGCGATTTTTCACACTCCATGGGCTAAATGGCCAGGTCACATGGACCCCGAAGACTCAGAGAAGGTTGGGGGAGGAGGGGGAGCCGATGGGAGACAGATGGTAATCTCCCGTCAAGGCCATCCAGCGTGTTCTTTAACGTGCACAGGGTATGGCTCTCCCGCACACGGTGCCACGGCTTAACGTCCCATCCGACGGACGGCGGCCTTTCCAAGCCCATCTGTGTTCCTTACTGATCGTGGGCAGGGCGGGGAGCTTTGCGGAGATAATTAACGCCCAAGAAATATCAGAAGAGGAGAGTAAAGAGCTATAGCGCTGCTTGGATTTGTTCTTTTCAGATTTAGACAATAATGTACTACTAAAAGTATTTTTAAGCCTATTTGTCCACGATCACATGGGACACCGATGGGCTTGGAAAGGCCGCCGTCCGTCGGAAAGGACGTTAAGCCGTGGCACCGTGTGCGGGAGAGCCATACCCTGTGCACGTTAAAGAACACGCTGGATGGCCTTGACGGGAGGCTGCCATCTGTCTCCCAACAGCTGTTCCAGTGGGTCCCCTCCCCCAACTTTCTCTGAGCCTTCGGGGTTCTTGTGGCCTGGCCATTTAGCCCATGGTGTGCAAAAAGTGCCGCTCAGAGGTAAAACAACTCAACGTTAAAGAACACACTGGATGGCTTTGACGGGAGGCTACCATCTGTCTCTCAACAGCTATTCCAGTGGGTCCCCTCCCCAACCTTCTCTGAGCCTTCGGGGTCCATGTGACCTGGCCATTTATCCCATGGTGTGCAAAAAAAGTGCCGCTCAGAGGTAAAACAACCCAACCCAACGGACGTAACGTCTGTGTTCATTCTGTCCACCCTGGATTTTTGGACTTTGCATTCCACTGGTTTTTCTTTTTAAGTTATTCTTTCCCAGTTGTCACTACACAATGTAGGCATAGTCAAAAAACGTACTAGGAATTTAAATACCTCCATTGGACCATTCTATCCATTCTTGCCTCCTGACCCGATCGACGTATGTCATTATGCATGCTAATTCGGGCTTCTGACGTCAGGATGTCAATTCCGCCTCGTTCGCTCGCTGCGCGTGGTTCCGTGGCACGTGATCTGACTACCAATCCGACGATCGACTTCGGAGTCACCTCGGCGTCGAGTCACGTGACAGATGAGGGATCATTAGTTAGGTCGACAGTACAGTCAGGCTCCCGAAGAAGAAGAAAAGGATTGGCCTTGCCTTTCACTTGATGGATGGATGTCTGCGCCTCAGTTTATTATTATCCCAATGCTTCTTTATTCGAAGAGGTTACTCCCGTCATCGGCTACAACGAGCACAATATTCTGGCATTTTACAATCGCCATGAGCAAGTGTTCAAAACGACCAGATAAATGGCAATGGGTATTTACCTGAATGAAGGAGGTTATTGTTGCTGTCAGAGAGCTTCAAGATTTTTTTTTGGTGTAGTTATAGAAAATTAGTTTTGAAGTTAACATAAATTAGAGTGGAAGATAAGTTACATTTGAGGGTGAATTGGATTTATTGTTAGAAGAAAGCTAAGGCGCCTGATTTTTCAAAACCTTTTTGTTTTTGAGTTGGGTTGGGTTGTTTTACCTCTGAGCGGCACTTTTTTGCACACCATGGACTAAACGGACAGGTCACATGGACCCCAAAGGCTCAGAGAAGGTTGAGGGGAGGGATCCACTGGAACAGCTGTTGGGAGACAGATGGTAGCCTCCCGTCAAGGACATCCAACGTGTTCTTTAACGTGCACAGGGTATGGCTCTCCCGCACACGGTGCCACGGCTTAATGTCCCATCCGACGGACGGCGGCTTTTCCAAGCCCAACGGTGTCCCCTACTGATCGTGGGCAGAGCGGGGAATTTTACGGAGATAAATCTCAACGCTGACTCAGCTGGGATATGAACCGGGGAACTGCAGATTACGAGCCTGGCGCACTACCGACTGAGCCACCACCGCCTCTTGGTTTTGAGAATTTCACAATAATTCTGAGATGGTTTCACGATTTATTCCCATTCGAAACCTATTGTTCAGGTAAAAAATGCGTTCGAGGTTCAATATGAATTAAATCCAGTTCCTATAAGAGACATGCAACAACCAATCAATAATTAATGAAGAAAAGTTCTTAAATAGCTGTATTTTCAAGATTTTGTTTCGTGTCTTGTACACCTTTCGTTCAACCGCCAGTTTTATTGAATTATTGCAAGTGAATGGTGCACCCAAGAGGTGTTTGCAGAGGAGAGGTGTTATGGGTACAGTCGCTCAAAAAAGTAGCACAATAACGATGCGAGATTTCTAGCACAATAACGATGCGAGATAACGATGCAGAAAATTAGTAAAATAGTCAAATAGTTATGCAATAACTCAAATTGCATAACTATTTGAGTTATGCAATTTTTGACGTAACTCAAATAGTTGTAGAAAGGAAAAAAAAATTAAAAACCCGGACAATTTTGCAAACCGCCTGGAACAAGAACTCAAAACAGGGACGTATGATAGCCTATACATACGCCAAGCGCTTATTCATTGGAAAATGATCAAATTATTCACAGGCGCAGTTGGGTTGTTTTACCTCCGAGAGGCGTAGCGCGCCAGGCTTGTAATCTGCAGTTCCCAGGTTTGAGTTCCATCTGGGTCAGGGTTGAGATTTATCTCCGCAAAATTCACCGCCCTGCCCACGGTCAGTAGGGGACACCGATGGGCTTGGAAAGACCGCCGTCCGTCGGATGGGACGTTAAACCGTGGTTCCGTGTGCGGAAAGCCATTCCTGTGCACGTTAAAGAACACGCTGGATGGCCTTGATGGGAGGCTACCATCTGTCTCCCAACAGCTGTTCCAGTGGGTCCCCTCCCCCAACCTTCTCTGAACCTTCGAGGTCCATGTGACCTTTGATTTAGCCCATGGTGTGGAAAAAAGTGCCGCTCAGAGGTAAAACATCCCAACCCTCCGGGCGGCAATGACCTTTTTTGCACAAAATGGGTAAAATGGTCAGATCACAAGAATCCCGAGGTCTCAGAGAATCTTGGAGGATCTCTGTTAGGAGACAAATATTAGCCTCCCATCAAGGCTATCCAGTCTGTTCTTTAACTTGCACAAGGTATGGCTCTTCCGCTTAAAGTCCCATCCAACGGACGCCTTTTTTATCACTTACTTTCCATCCAACGGACGCTTGTTTTTTTATCACTTACTTTTTCTGTAAGTTCGCCCCTAACGCCGAGCCACTCCCAAAAAACTCAGAGGTGGTCACGACATAACTTCCTATTTCATTGGAAGTTTTACGAGACACCAGACACGAACTTCTTCAGCTGCACACCAACTGAAGATAAAACAATGAAATAGGATAATAAATGAACGCAGAATCTAAGTTTGTGCTATTTTAATTCGTACAATAATCCGGACTGTGATCATTTAACTAGCTATTAACTCAGAATCATCCCTCGTTTTTTTCGGTGCATCAGTCTTCGCACAGATCCAGATACTGATGAAGGGTCGTTGGCAACTGCAGCTTCTGGATCCCTTCGGGAAGTTGCCAATTCTCATTCAGCTTCTCCCTGAGAGTGCATCGGCACAAGTGTTTTAAATCTGCCGGTTGGAAGTAGCGTGCGCCGATCGTGGGCACGTACCCTTCGGAGCAGAGCTTCTTGAGGAAGTGAGCTCCATTCACACGAGACACGATTTTTCCCTCGAAGACGACGGGCAGCGTGAAGTCCAGGAGGTCCTTTCGGATGTGACTGATCCCTCGCATCAGTATTATCAACGTGGTCGTCAGGTAGCTTTTCACGAAGCGATCTTTGCATTCTGAGAAGTTCGGCATGTCGTCGAGGGTCTTGTCGACGCCGTTCAGACTCAGAGATGTCCAGAGAACCCGGAGAAGTCTCCGCAACTGACCGACAAGATCCCAGTTAATGTTCTTGTTGATGGCGGGGTCAGTGATGCGACCTCTACTAATTCCGTCGTATCTTTTATTGTCGGGGCTCTTCAACAACTTTAGACTGGCCCCGTACCTCAAGAGGGTGAGAAGTAACTTCGGTTTGCAGTCTGCGATGGCATATATGGCGGGACTCACATAGTGGGGATACCCGAGGCGGAGGTCAACCATGCGATGACCTCTCAACTTCAATTTCAGAGAGTTGGCGTGAGAGAGGAAGTACGTCACACAGGCACATCCGGAGTAGAGACAAGCCCTGGAGACATTCCAGCCGAGGTCATACAGGTAGATGTCTTCCGGGACGAACACGACCGAGAAGTCCTTCAGGATCTCGAAGATGGCGGCTATGACGTCACCCACGAGGTGAGAGTCCCGAACCTGTTCGACGAAGCACACTTTGGCGATGGCTTGTACGAAAAGGCGCTGGAAATACTTCGGAGGATTCTGGAGACCTATTCTCCAGTCGTTGAAGGTCTCCAGCATGGTCTTCACATTTTGGCGACCTTTGTCCGGGCTTTCGCTCGGACTGTTTTTGAGTATTCCGCTAAGCATTGCGGAAAACGCTGCCGTAGAGGGGGCGGCATCCGAGATAGAGGGCACGGAAACGCTTCTTTTATGCCCTTTCATGACTTGCAAATACTGATCGCAATTGAAGAAACCTTACTCTAGCAATCTAAGAAAGCAGTTCAGTTTACTACCATCTTCGAATTCTTTAAACTTTAAAAACTAACACATTTCCGCTTTAGTGTGGGAGGTAACAAAGAAGGATAATTTCAACAATTGGACCACGTTGTGAGGTGTTCGACATTTTGCATTGTCATCAGATGAAACATTGTTGTACATATAGTGATTTCATTAAAAAAAAAGCTTGTTGAAATTTAGGTTTATTTATATGAGTTCGGGTATTGTCGGGCTGAATCCGAGAACTCCCGAACCGGGCTTGACCCTGTTCAAAAAGACCGAGAACGTTTGGGCTTCGGGTCACTAGTAATTGGTATTTTTGAAAAATAATTTTTTTTTATCATTCTTTGAACTTTAGTATCGGTATTAAAAAACAATCTAAAATAAGCACCCATTCAGCTTTTGGCTTGTTTTCGTGTATATTTTCTCTTTCCTTAACGAATACCTGCCAGTGTTTATAATGATGCCAATCAATAATTTAATCCATGAAATTTCGCTTGAAAAAATAAAATTCTTAAAAATCGTTTTAAAATAACTTATTGACGATTAATCTTTTAACTTGCTTCAAAATGAAAAAAAAAATAACATAGAAATTTAGGCGAATGTATTATATTTCGGTGGGAAGGCAATATAATAAACAGGCGTTTATCGATCGATAACTTTTAAAATGATTTTTTCATTCAAATTCCATGAAATGTGATGGGATGTGGGATTATTATACCTTTTGAAATGTTGTACAAAATCAGACTGCTCTTAGTTTGAGAACTAGTCGCATATTTGATTACATTTGTCATTGTTGAAATTATGAAATCATTATACTTTTCAAAAAAGTGGCATATTAATGTTACCCATTTCTTCTACAAACTTAGCTGTTCCATTAAATAAATGGCACGGGAAGATTTCTCTTACGCTTTTTAACGAACTACACAACATCATTGCATCTCTCTTCCATTCTCTAAACCCCACTCTGGATAGTCTTAACGGGAGATTGACATTCGTCTGCTAAGAGTGGATTCATTTTCAGCACTCCTCTGTGGGTCCTTTTACTTGACCATTTAGCCCATTGTGTGCAAAAAAGTGCCTCCCAGATTTAAAACAATCAGACCCAATCCTGATGACATATCCAAACACATATCTGCATTTAGTCTGACTAATGATGAGGTTAGGGAAAGGAGTCTGCAAACTCCTTTAAGCAGCATATTGTGCAGAGAGAGACTTCGTTGGTTTGACCATGTTGCCCGTATGAATAATTATAGATTGGTGAATAGGGTTATGAACAGTGTGCCTAGAGGCTTCAGAAGGAGGGGGAGACCTAGGATCCGGTGGGCAGATAATGTCAAAAGGATGCGGTGAGCAGACAATGTCAAACAGGACCTTGTTAGAATTGTTGTGCAGTGGCCAGATGCAGCAGATGTAGCTCAGGACAGACATGCTTGGACAAATGAATTGCATGGCCTGGTTGGACCTCCATAGCTCCTGGCTGCTTGAGGATGATGATGATGATGATGATGAAGAGAAATCTATCAGAATCTGCATTTCAGTTACCCCTCTTTAAATTTACGATCTCTGAAAACAATGCCATGCAAGGAGACAGAACTGTTGATGTGCCAACTATTCAGTCTCCTTCTGCATGGACGTCGGCAGCGAGGGGAAATAGGACAAAATTGGCCCCTCCTGGAAAAATTGTTCGAAAAATTAATCTATATTGAATAATGCCAGATATACTATATATTAATCTTTCTTCCTCAACGAAATGTTATCTCGATTTTATTTTACATTTCCTTTTTTTTGAAGCACATCATTTTTTATCTATTACCATGAAAATAATTTTTTTTTTCATTTATGTTTGCAAGCATAAGTTTCCCTCTGTTTATTTTTTAACTCCTGAGTTGTATTATAGGGGACACCGATGGGCTTGGAAAAGCCGCCGTCCGTCGGATGGGACGTTAAGCCGTGGCCCCGTGTGTGGGAGAGCCATACACTGTGCACGTTAAAGAACACGCTGGATGGCCTTGACGGGAGATTACCATCTGTCTCCCATCGGCTATTCCAGTGGGTCCCCTCCCCCAACCGTCTCTGAACTTTCCGGATCCTTGTGACCTGGCCATTTAACCCATGGTGTGCAAAAAAGTACCGCTCAGAGGTAAAACAAACCAAACTAAACCTCTCCCTCAGAAAATTTCTGGCGATGCCCATGTCTCAACAATTATCTCTCACGCTAAAACATTACAATTTAATTATTAACAAGAGTAAGTGGGGTAAAAATATTTCAGCTTCTCTACATTATAATAAAACTAAATACCCCCTCAAGCAGCTGCTTGCCACAGCGGTCTGACAGGAGCCTGTCAGTTTATATGCCACTTCATTATACTGCATTCGAAATCTAGTCTTTCCCTCTTCCCCCCCCCCCCCCACCACGCCTCCTCGTAAAAGTATCTCAAAAAAGTATCCGAACACTATGGTTGATTACAAAATTCAGAAAAGATATCTGGCAACGATTTTTTTTTAAATTGGTGATCTGGCAACCTTCCTGTCACGTGACAGGAAGGTTGCCAGATCACTATTTTCAAAAAAAAAATCGTTGCCAGATATTTTTTCTGAATTCCGTAATCAACTATAGAGTTCGGATACTTTTTTTAGCGACTGTATATGTATTGTTATGAACTGATTGAAATATCAGTTCATAACTTTAAAATATTCCAGAGAGAACAACGTAACCCAGTGCTTTGTGAGTCCTTCGCGGATCTATTTTTATTTCTAAGGAGGGGATGCCGTCAGAATACGGAAATTCCTTTCTCCGAATGGAAGAGGCTGATGACCACAGGAGTGATCACCGTCCGCCTCGCACGCCTCTGAGAGTATTGGCCATTTCCGGAGGAGTACTCCGCAAAATTCCCCGCCCTGCCCACGGTCTAGGGGACACCGATGGGTTTGGAAATGCCGCCGTCCGTCGGATGGGACGTTAAGCCGTGGCTCCGTATGCGGGAAACCCATACTCTGTGCACGTCAAAGAACATGCTGGATGGCCTTGATGGGAGATTACCATCTGTTTCCCAACAGCTGTTCCAGTGGATCCCCTCCCTCAACCTTCTCTGAGGTTTCGGGGTCCATGTGACCTGGCCATTTAGTCGATGGTGTACGAAAAAGTGCCGCTCAGAGGTAAACAACCCAACCAGGAGGAGTAATAAAAAAAGAGCCGTAAAGCCCTTGGCGCATCCGTGCTTCCACATAACCCGCTGTCATATCAACAGATGGTTCGCGTTACACAAGCTCCCCTCCCCCATAAAACGGCATCTGCAGAAACATCCCTAATTAATGGGCAGGAAGGCAAATACAAACCGCTACATACTGTTTGATTGGCCTGTTTATGGCCTCCTGCACTATTTCTAAGTGATATAAATGCATAAAATAGCAAAGATTTATAGCTGGGAATTACAAATGCTGCCATCCCGGAATTCCAAGACCACATGGGCCTATACAGATTTGTGGGAGCCCTCCATTAGTCCCAATGCACAGGACTGCGAACAATGGGGCAAAGAGGGTTACCAATGAGGAAAGTGGAAAAAAAAAAAGAAGTAACAAAGAATTCTACATCTAACACTTTTCCTTGATCAGACTGGAAGAGGGCAAGTTATAGATAGTTCTGAATATGTAGTGTGGTTGTGTTGTCTTTAAGATGGACTTTTAGCTGGATAATTGGTATGCCATACTAAAATCTTCCCTTGTGGATCGACGATGCCTCAAACCCACCCTCGATGTCTGCTGACTGACCGTTCCCTCTGTGATGCTCCTCGCTACCTTTTTCAAGTATCATCGCATCTCATGATTCAGTTAACATGTGATTGTTTAAATCAATTTTATACATACACAATTATTGTTGATGACGATAATGTTCCTTTTTATTAACGAATTTTATTTTCATGTTAAACAGCAAGATGAGAAAAGGTGTCTTTGAGCCACAATTCCAAATTGATTTGTGCGGGGATTACAGCGATTTTTTTACACTTCGTCAAAAGTCAAATACTTTTTTAAAGTATCTGGAATCTCTAACTTAGAGATTATATCTTTTGCCGAATTGTTTTCGAACACCAGATTTCTCACAATTGATCTGCAGAGATGCTTTAATGAAGCAGGACCGTCTCTGATGAGCATCATTCCTGGAAAAAGACGGTTATAGAAATTGTTGACAATATTCTCTGCTACTCTTACTCCGTGAACCGTCATCGTCTTTGATATCTTAAAGGTCATTGAACTTGGTTGTGAAGATCGGAGTAAAGCACACCTTAGTCGCTTTTCCTTCTGCTTCATTTCTTCAGTCATATCAGCAAATGAACATTTGAGTTCTCCAGTTTCGGCGTCGAATAATTGGGCATCTAAGAGGACCTTCATGAAATCTTGTGTTAAAACTTTAATACAGACAAGTTCTGTAACCTTGTCTGCATCATCCGAAGTCGGGAATCTGATAAGAATAATTATAAATATTTATTTTTAGGTATAGTTATATGTTGGATTCTATTCATTAGCTATCACATACAAAAATAAAAATGAACTCTTATCCACAAACGAACTCTACCGAGACATCGTAGTTGATCGGGCTATTTATCGGCTCTTTTAATTTTAATTCCTAACTTTTAAATAACAGTAGTATAATGACTAGAATTTAGGTTACACTATACTGGATTTATTGATACAATGAATACCATATAATGCGCCCCTATGTTTCACTTTTTTTACCGTATACAGAGGATATCTGATAAGCGTAGGGGATGAGAAACAGAAAGATGCAACGTGGGTCGGACTTTTTATTTCCACAAGAATTATTGTAAATTAGGATATGTGGTCGGTGACGTCGTCAACTTTACTCGTGCGAAGGAGAAATCTTGACTAGCCTTGCTGGTGAAGATAAGGTGCGGGGGGGGGGGGGGAAGGAACATGGTTCTTCACATTTCTTCTCCTTTTTGTTTGGGGCGGGGGTGGCTCAGTCGGTAGCGCGCCAGGCTCGTAATCTGTAGTTCCCAGGTTCGAGTCCCAGCTGGGTCAGCGTTGAGATTTATCTCCGCAAAACTCCCCGCCCTGCCCACGGTCAGTAGGGGACACCGATGGGCTTGGAAAAGCCGCCGTCCGTCGGATGGGGACGTTGAGCCGTGGCCCCGTGTGCGGGAGAGCCATACCCTGTGCACGTTAAAGAACACGCTGGATGGCCTTGACGGGAGGCTACCATCTGTCTCCCAACAGCTGTTCCAGTGGGTCCCCTCCCCCAACCTTCTCTGAGCCTTCGGGGTCCTTGTGACCTGACCATTTAGCCCATGGTGTGCAAAAAAGTGCCGCTCAGAGGTAAAACAACCCAATGTTAAAGAACACGCTGGATGGCCTTGACGGGAGGCTACCATCTGTCTCCCAACAGCTGTTCCAGTGGGTCCCCTCCCCCAACCTTCTTTGAGCCTTCGGGGTCCATGTGACCTGGCCATTTAGCCCATGGTGTGCAAAAAAGTGCCGCTCAGAGGTAAAACAACCCAACCCAACTCCTTTTTGTTTAACGAGCTACAATTGAACAAGATCTGAAAAAAGTGTTTTGTGTTTCTTCCACTTTATGTGGAGTTATCAAATATCCTGATCTGAAGTGCGTAATAACATAAAAATGTTTTTGAATTTACATTGCAACTACCTAAATACGGACAATATTTTTATATAAACAGTATTTCGTTTCAAATACATTTTTGAGGTAAGTGCTGATAGACGTATATCAGAGATCCAGTGTAAATCTCTCTTCCAAGCAGAATCTTTCCTTTATTATTATGAGATGCGGTGAAAGATTGGGCATTAACATCTTCCCTTTCTGCAATAATAAAACAATAAAACAGGAGTAGTGAAACATTCCAACGGTAATTTTAGATTGTAAGAGAACTACATTCCAGATTCTGTACAGTCGCTCAAAAAAAGTATCCTAACACTATGGTTGATTACGGAATTCAAGGAAAATATCTGTCAACGTTTTTTATTTAGAAATTTGTGATCTGACAACCTTTGTGTCACGTGACACGAAGGTTGCCAGGTCACTAATTTCTAAAAAAATCGTTGTCAGATATTTTTCTGAATTCTGCAATCAACCATAGTGTTGGGATATTTTTTTTCAGCGACTGTACCTGTTCCACATAAAGAATGGAGTCGCAAGCCGTCCTCAAAGAATTTTTATGTCCAATCGTGGCTTATTACACTTAACCAGGAAAATCCAACACTGCTGCACCAGTTACTAAGCCTTCAGAAAAAGGCAAGGCCACAGTTAATAAGGCAACTAAAAAAAGCAAAGCAAATGAGGAGGAACTTTAAGCATAGAGACTTTTAAAAGTCCGTTTCGATTGCTTTCATGTTGCATCAGTTAGATAAACAGAATCTCATACTAGAAAAGCGCTAGAGCACAAGAGAATAACAATACCTAGAGCAATGATTATCAGGAGATATCACCGGGACAACTAGGAAAAGTAAAAAGAAATGCTAAGTATATATAAGAAAAATTTATATTAGAAAAACGGTTCTTTTTAGATCATAAATCAATCACATGAAATATTCACAGACCGTGTACGGCCATCGTACTTTGCATGGCTTGATAATAAAATAATGAATGCTATAAGTGTTAAATATATATCGATTGCGCTCGTTTGAATTTTTTTTTCAGAGATTTTGAATTTGGTTTTTAATTAACTTTAGTTTGAAGCGAGGGTGGGGGGGGGGGGGGGTGGCTCAGTCGGTAGCGCGCCAGGCTCGTAATCTGTAGTTCGCAGGTTCGAGTCCCAGCTGGGTCAGCGTTGAGATTTATCTCCGCAAAATTCCCCGCCCTGCCCACGGTCAGTAGGGGGACACCGATGGGCTTGGAAAGGCCGCCGTCCGTCGGATGGGACGTTAAGCCGTGGCCCCGTGTGCGGGAGAGCCATACCCTGTGCACGTTAAAGAACACGCTGGATGGCCTTGACGGGAGGCTACCATCTGTCTCCCAACAGCTGTTCCAGTGGGTCCCCTCCCCCAACCTTCTCTGAGCCTTCGGGGTCCTTGTGACCTGGCCATTTAGCCCATGGTGTGCAAAAAAGTGCCGCTCAGAGGTAAAACAACCCAACTCCTTTTTGTTTAACGAGCTACAATTGAACAAGATCTGAAAAAAGTGTTTTGTGTTTCTTCCACTTTATGTGGAGTTATCAAATATCCTGATCTGAAGTGCGTAATAACATAAAAATGTTTTTGAATTTACATTGCAACTACCTAAATACGGACAATATTTTTATATAAACAGTATTTCGTTTCAAATACATTTTTGAGGTAAGTGCTGACAGACGTATATCAGAGATCCAGTGTAAATCTCTCTTCCAAGCAGAATCTTTCCTTTATTATTATGAGATGCGGTGAAAGATTGGGCACTAACATCTTCCCTTTCTGCAATAATAAAACAATAAAACAGGAGTAGTGAAACATTCCAACGGTAATTTTAGATTGTAAGAGAACTACATTCCAGATTCTGTACAGTCGCTCAAAAAAAGTATCCTAACACTATGGTTGATTACGGAATTCAGGGAAAATATCTGTCAACGCTTTTTTTTTTAGAAATTAGTGATCTGGCAACCTTTGTGTCACGTGACACGAAGGCGCCAAGCTCGTAATCTGCAGTTCCCAGGTTCGAGTTCCAGTAGGGTCAGCATTGAGACTGATCTCTGCAAAACTCCTAGCCCTGCCCACGGTCAATTGGGGACATTGATGGGCTTGAAAAGGCAACCGTCTGTCAGATGGGAAGTTAAACTATGGCTCCGTGTGCAAGACAGCTATGTATGCCCTGTTCACTTTCAAGACACACTTGAATATCATGACGGGGGGGGGGGGAGTACGATATATGTATCGTAACAGCTCTCCAGTGGGTCCTCTTCTTCCAACCTCTTTGCCTTTGTGACCTGGCGGGGCGGGCGAGGCTCAGTCCGTAGCTCGCCAGGCTCGTAATCTGCAGTTCCCAGGTTCGAGTCCCAGTTGGGTCAGCGTTGGGACTTATCTGCGCAAAATTTCCCGCCCTGCTCACGGTCAGTAGGGGACACCGATGGGCTTGGAAAGGCCGCCGTCCGTCGGATGGGACGTTAAGCCGTCGCCCCGTGTGCGGAAGAGCCATACCCTCTGCACGTTAAAGAACACGCTGGATGGCCTTGACGGGAGGCTACCATCTGTCTCCCAACAGCTGTTCCAGTGGGTCCCCTCCCCCATCCTTCTCTGAGCCTTCGGGGTCCTTGTGGCCTGGCCATTTACCCCATGGTGTGCAAAAAAGTGCCGCTCAGAGCTAAAACAATCCAATCCAATCATTTAAAAAAAGTAAAACTGGTAGCTTACCCTGGTACAAAATTTAACACCTCGTCCACCGCATCCTGGTTTTTGGTGAGGAGCACGAATGGCAAAACATCAAAGGAAAGAGCTTCAAACTGATCTAAGGTCTTGTACTCCACGTTATGTTCGTATTTGAACAAATAAACCTTTGATTCGCGCATTATATCTCCAACCGTCTGTTGTTGTTCATCTGCTGGAAAGTTGATTATGGTGAAAACGGTGTCCTCACCCTGTGCTCGCCTTATCATTGTTAATAAAGTGTTGAAGAGTGCTTTTCTCTCCTCAGGCTCATCGAATGCAACCAGGGTTAATCCTACGTTAAACAACTGAAGTAAATTGGCAACCTCGTGGTCTTCAGTCTGAAGGAGATTCAGGACATCCCTCCTATTTTTCGTCATTTCCGTCTGCACAAGGACGTGCGATGGAAGACTTTGTGCCATTTTCAGACCGCCCAACCGTACCCTATTCTCCTGCAGGAACGTATTCTTCTTTTTCAGACCGTACACCGTACCCTATTCTCCTGCAGGAACGTATTCTTCTTTTTCAGACCGTACACCGTACCCTATTCTCCTGCAGGAACGTATTCTTCTTTTTCAGACCGTACACCGTACCCTATTCTCCTGCAGGAACGTATTCTTCTTTTTCAGACCGTACACCGTACCCTATTCTCCTGCAGGAACGTATTCTTCTTTTTCAGACCGTACACCGTACCCTATTCTCCTGCAGGAACGTATTCTTCTTTTTCAGACCGTACACCGTACCCTATTCTCCTGCAGGAACGTATTCTTCTTTTTCAGACCGTACACCGTACCCTATTCTCCTGCAGGAACGTATTCTTCTTTTTCAGACCGTACACCGTACCCTATTCTCCTGCAGGAACGTATTCTTCTTTTTCAGACCGTACACCGTACCCTATTCTCCTGCAGGAACGTATTCTTCTTTTTCAGACCGTACACCGTACCCTATTCTCCTGCAGGAACGTATTCTTCTTTTTCAGACCGTACACCGTACCCTATTCTCCTGCAGGAACGTATTCTTCTTTTTCAGACCGTACACCGTACCCTATTCTCCTGCAGGAACGTATTCTTCTTTTTCAGACCGTACACCGTACCCTATTCTCCTGCAGGAACGTATTCTTCTTTTTCAGACCGTACCGTATTCTTCTGTATAACGGATGCATTGTTTGAGATAAACTATTGCGTTACTATTGCGCTACTATTGAGCTAACTATTGCGTTAGAACCTCAGAATAACCAAAATAAAATTATTTTAAATTCCGCATAAAAATAACGCAATAGTTAGCTCAATAGTAGCGCAATAGTAACGCAATAGTTTAGCTCAAACAATGCATCCGTTATACAGAAGAATTGTTACGTTGTCTGTTATTATTGTGTTATAAAAGCAACTTGGTGATAGGGTGGCTAATTCGGAGATGTCAAACATATTGTTACGACAGATGAACGAGCAACAATGAAACCGTGCTGTGCTGATTCATTTCCGTATTTTAGCGAACGCTTCAGCATGTGAATTACTCACCAGCGAATTGTAACAGTAAGGGGCAGGGGTGGCTCAGTCGGTAGCGCGCCAGGCTCGTAATCTGTAGTTCCCAGGTTCGAGTCCCAGCTGGGTCAGCGTTGAGATTTATCTCCGCAAATTTCCCCGCCCTGCCCACGGTCAGTAGGGGACACCGATGGGCTTGGAAAGACCGCCGTCCGTCGGATGGGACGTTAAGCCGTGGTCCCGTGTGCGGGAGAGCCATACCCTGTGCACATTAAAGAACACACCGATATAAAACATTCGGCCCTACACAGCAAGCTATGTTGGGCCGAATGTTTTATATAGGGTGGGTGTAAAAGAAAGGAATGGGGAACCAAAGCTAGCTTAGTAGAACGAATCAACCGTACGTTAAAAACAAAAATGTGGTGATATTTCACAGATGTGTTCCACGTTTAGTGATCGTTGTCTCTATAGATTTAAAGTATAGAGTGTGCATTTAATCGCTTATAACGAGACAACGTTTCCTTTAAAAGTTGGAATATTAGTATGAACTAAAAGAGTGATGGTATATACACTATCTGATCGTTAAAATCAAACTTTAGCAGGTTAATATATCGTTCTCTAGCTAGTCGGTAATTAGTGTGTCTTTGCTTTTAAAAATAAATACGACTCACGTAGCTAATGGTCGTAACAGTTATCTCTCATACGATCCGAAGAAGGGGTTGTCGATGGGAAGTAAACAACGTTCATGTCTTACTATGGATCAAATATCCGAACACTATGGTTGATTACATATTTCTGAAAAATATCTGCCAACGATTACAACCTTCGTCCCTCAGAATCGTGAATCGTACTAGCTTGCAGGGGTAATGTTCCATAGACAGTGTTCTTTCAGATTGCCAAACAAGATACATATCAAAAACGTGTGCTAACCCGAACCACTTGTTCTAAGACTTCCGCACTAGTGTAGAAATAGGAGGAAAAAATAACTAAACAGACATCTCCGTGTTAGATTGTAGTGAAACATCCTATCTTTTGTGCTCATAAGAATAGTATATGGAGAGACACAAGAAGGAGGCACATTTCAGTGAGCTCGCAAAGGTGTTAGTATTCTGAAGTGACTGATTCACATACAGTTAAAATGTAATATTCACATACTCTTCTCAACTGAATGCCTGGTTCACACACGATTGAAATGTAATATTCACACGTAAAGTGAATGTGCTGACATGCATCTTTACCAGAAATGAACGTTGTTGCAAGAAATTGTAACATGAACGTCCTAATACTTAAAAAACGAATGGTTAAACCGTGGTTACTAGCCTTCTTGGGGTTTTTCAAGACGGCGCATAGCACCCTCTGTCTTATCTGTTTTGAGGTAATGAATGCTTACGTTTTTCGGTCAGATGCCTCGCAACAAGAAAATGAAATACATGAAAATAAATGTTATGGACAGTGATTTTTCTAGTATTGTTACTTAGTTTTGAGGATTCCTCTACCCGATAGATGGTTGTAGTTAAATGCGGAAAATCACTTTTTTACTGTTTCTTAGCTGCTACATGAAATCTTTTAACATTTGTGTTCGAAAGAATAGAGATATGAAGAAGCAGCCACAATATATGAACCGATTTGCATTCACCTTGTACCGGCTCTGCTAGTACGAGCAATCCACTAATAAATAGCATCGCTGCTGGTCCGCCCCATCGGTGAAAAAGCACTGGTCCAACCCTTGACAGAGGTTGAGCAAGCTCAAAGCACTCCATTGAACTACAAAAATAAGATTAATATCGGTTCGGGGAATGCTTAGAATCGCGAGGCATTATGCTTATGGTATGTAGAGGCGTAATGTTCCATAGACAGTGTTGAAATAGGGAAAAATAACTAAACAGACATCTCCGTGTTATGTTGTAGCGAAACACCTTATCTTTTGTCGAAAAACTTGTGTTTGCAGCGTGCGCTTATTCAAACGTACCGAGGTGAGAAATTAGTTTAACCTTATGCCCGACAGCTGAGTGTCTGAATCTTAGTTCGACGGCACAAGGGGTTACGAAAAACTCAAGTGAAACTGATTTTAGATCTAATTTGCTCTCGAGAGTTTTTTCCTGATTACAAAGGGGGTAGGCAGGAACTCTGAAAAGAGAGCTTACGTTTTATCGCCAGTTGAAGTCAGTGAACGCAAAGCTAGGTCGCGAACTGGCCCCCAACTTTTCACGGAAATATTATAAACAGTGAGTTTTCAGTTTTTAAATTTCCAAACAAAAGCACCTGTTCAGATTGTCTTCCGTTCGAATCATATTTCATGCAGTCAGCATTGACTTATTGTATGACTGTTCACGCTTTCCCCTCACACATTAGGAAATGGAAGCTTCGTGCATGTAAGAGTGCATTCGACGTATCTTTAAAAAAATATGCAACTAGCTGTCTTAACAGTTAGCATTCACACGACATAGGCGTTCGGTAACATTCGTGTCTTACTATGGATCTCAAACCTTGACTTTGTTAGAAGTAACTAACCTACTGTCTATGGCCGGAGTGGGCAATTGTTTTCATGCACTTCGTATGCATATTGACGTGGCCGTCCTAATGGAAAATACGAGACGAATCTTCGGTCGCGCACGGGGAGGATTTTTCTGTCTTGGCGGACAACAAAAAACTCTTAGCGGGGCGAATGCGACCCACGGGTTGCTATTCACCCATCCCTGGTCTATGGGAGCAGATGCTGACTATCGTAACTTGTGACTGTATCGGCTATGGTAAAGTATTGGGTAGACTATTGCATGGTAAAATATTGGTAAAGTATTGGTTGTGAGATTTTCGTCGTGATTCTTTAGCATTAATAAATTACGAATACGATCACTTAAAATCGATTTTATTTTCGTAATATAATTATCTACTTTGGGCGTATGATTTATTAGAAAGATAGGGAAGATGAATCAGTGATGAACTGTAATTATCTTGTGAATGCATACCTAATGAGTGTTTTACGAATCTGTGGAGTGCATCTGAAAATTAAAGCTGTGACACTGAAGCAAACTGAATTTTTCATTCTAAATACTTACTCAATCTATGAATAGTTTGTCGGGGTAATGACAAGTCTGACGCGTAGACATTTTGATTAACGAATGTGAGAAAAAGTCCTTGTGATCCGTCCAGAATTAACTCAGAAGATTGCGTGGCCAGAACTCTATTCATCTTTGATAAAATCTCGAGGGCTATGATAGTGAGCGATGGGTCCCTGTCTATATTACTGCTGTCAATCTCTGTACATTCACTGTTTTAATGACTTTTTTAGTTCTTCATTGTCTATGGGATTTGTTTTTTAGTGTGGATCACCCTTTGCGTCGAAGTCACCAGTGCTCCACAGAAACTGTGTATTATTGGGGATGGAAAAAATAAAGGTTGAAACTTAATCCCCCCGAATGTCGTATGAAAATTTGAAGTGCGGATGTTAAAGATTTCGTATTTTTTCCACGGATTATACGTCACACATTTCTTATGACATTAAAAATTTTCCCTTTTCTAGAAGGTACCCCACACGGTGTTCTGATAAAGTGTAGCATTCGGCAGGAGACCCATCAGGCTTTTGGTCCGAGCGACTGCTCCTCTCAAAGTGAGTCGAACCATACTCCTTTAACGCATGTTGGAACTTAAGCTTTACGGAAACGTATGAACTCTACTTTTAACATTCTGCCACACAGGCTTTACCTTGTAAAAGCATGTAACCGGGGGATACATCGAATAGCGTTACTTCCTGGGAAAGAGTTTGCATCATGTACTGAGGACACAGCCATAATAAGTATTTTTAAACAACGTCCCGTAACGGGGGAGTTTTTTTTTTATTTCGTAGGACTTTTGTTAAAAGCCATCCGAGGTGAGGATCCGAACACGGATCTTTTAGGTCGACCCTATTACCTTCAATATTTTTCATCACGACAAATAAAATCAGATTTTTTATTTGCTGCTTCTGTGAGGTAGCCCTTCTTCTAGTAATAGTCACGAGGGAGTGAGTTGAAAGAAATAAGTATTGATTAAAACGGACTTAAAATACGTGGGTTATAAAAATACGTATATGAAAAGACTGCCGGTGTAAGATCTAAATTTTAAAAGTGGAGAGGGATCCTGCCAGAATTAGACATCTACAGTAAAATGAACTCCGAAGATTGTACATTCAGACCTCTATTCATCTTTGATAATTTTCGCAAGCATCGAGAGTTATGATAGAGAAAGCAAGCTTGAAGTGAGAACGTATAAGGATGTTAATACTATCGCCTAACAAAGGACGCCTGGGATATTGCTAAAGATTTTCGTATTTTTCCACGGAATTATACGGCGCACATCTTTTCTAATGTCCGAGGTCGAATCCTATTTTTCCTGAGTCGAACCATAACCTTTTAACTCATATTGGAACTAAAGTTTTTTACGGAAATGTATGAATTCTATTTTTAGCATTCCGCCACATAGATTTAGCACTTCTCCGAGGAGTCGGTCATAAGGTGTGTCAACTCAATTTTAAGTGATCTAATAAGGTTCCAGTTATATTTCATAACCTAAAGGGCAGGGAATCGGTATTAATTGTAATCCCGATAATATGCAAAAACAACAATCTCCCTTTGAATTTCATAGATTCCTATTTTTAAGTGCGTCTATCAGCAGAAGAATTCCTTCTGTATTTCGAGAGGAAACAGTAATTATTCAACTTTCCCATTAGGTTTTCGGACGGACCCGCCACTCTTCTCAAAGACGCCGCATTCCACCGTTGGTCCCCGTGACCTTTGCACACCACTCGCTTGTTGTGTCTTGTCAGATCACATGGGGATGAGTGTACAAGGTATCGAAACGGGTTAGAAGGTCGTCTCTCTTGTAAGCAGTAGGCGCGATCAGAGCATATATGTCAGTTAAGCGGTTTCGTTTGCTAAATTTTGGCTATCAGTCCCGTTGCAAATATAATTTCAGTGGATTAGTGGAGGTAAGTTGAGAGGGTGCGTGAAGCAATGTATTATTTTTATAGTCGAAGTTTTAAACTAATGTTCCCCTACTCCGTTAATATGCATTCATGATGAAAGTTTTTGTAGCATTCTTACTTTCTATAACATTCTACCTCGTACAAAAAAGTTATTTTTTACCCGATTTCATCAGCGTGATGAGACATACGCTCGCACGCAAACGATGGGAGAGACGTTTTTGGAATTTTTTATTTTCGTAGGACTGAACCATCCGTCAGTGAAACGCTGTCCGGGGTGAGGATCCGAACACGGAGCCTATTAGGTCGATCCTATCACTCCTCAATATTTTTCATCACGACGAATAAAATCATATTTTTTACCCATCGGCATTTTCTGCGGGACAGTCTTTTAAAAACAGTTACTGTGGATAGATCTAGTAAGCGACAGTCGTGGAGTTAAAAGAAATAAGTGTTACTGAAACGGACTTAAAATACGTGGGTTATAAAAAATACGTATATTAATGTGAAAGGACTATCGTGTTTTGGTGTAAGAAACACATAGAAAAAGCTAGTTATAAAGAATGCTAGGTTAATATCTGAAATGTCTGACACGCATCTAAGCCACAGCAAGTACACGGTATAGTCCCGTGCGTCCCGGAATCCACACAGCGAGGGACGATTTTTTTTTTTTTTTTTCTGGTGAAACACATCTACAGAAAACAGATTTTTATTTCGACCGTGGAGTGATTTTAATAAAGGTGAGGAATATTTTGACGAGTGTTTAATTACTAGGGAATTTTGTATCATCCTTTTCTGTACAATTATTCTGAGACCGGCCAATCGTTCCATACAATTATTCTGAGACCAGCCAATCGTTCCATGCAATTATTCTGAGACTTGCATCAGCCGATCCGCGGGAAGGAGGGAGGGCTTAAAATATAGGTCGGGCCTAAAATATAGGTCAACCATGGCGGTCTGCAAAAGGAGGGAGGGCTTAAAATATAGATCAACCTTGGGGAAATAAAGAAAAATCGGGGAATTAGAGAAAAAATAAGGGGTTTTTCCGAAAATAGTACGTCTCACTGTCAACAGATGGCACCAGGGGTTTTTTCATAAGGGGGAGGAATTTTTTTTATAAAGGGGGAATCAAAAATCGAAGAATTAGAATTAAAATAAGGTTTTGTGGGAATTAGTACACTTCATTGTCACCGATGGCGCTACTGAGGGGGAAGGGGGGGTGAAAGGGGTGTTTAATTAGGGGAAAGGAATTATTAATAAAGGGGGCGTGGCATGTTAAATCATGATTACGTCATGTTACATCATAGGGGTGTGGCCAGTTGCGTCACAGGAGTGTGGTCGGTGACGACATAGGGCGTGACCGGAAGTGGGCGTGGCTTGTGACGTCATAGGGGCGTGACCGGAAGTGGGCGTGGCTTGTGACGTCATAGGGGGAACACACTGTGCAAAGGGGGACCCGTATAATGGGATGACACTACTTACGCCAGTTACATACACATTTCCATGGGGTACGTGAAGCATAAACGGTTGAGAACCACTGATATATATGTTTTATTTTATTCCCATTGTTATACTATGACTATAGTTTTATCTATCTATACAAGGGGTACGCCAGTTACATACACATTTCCAGAGGGTACGTGAGGCATAAAAGGTTGAGAACCACTGATATATATGTTTTATTTTATTCCCATTGTTATACTATAACTATAGTCTTATCTATCTATACAAGGGGTATGCCAGTTACATACACATTTCCAGGGGGTACGTGAAGCATAAAAGGTTGAGAACCACTGATATATATATATTTTTTTATTCCCATTGTTATACTATAACTATAGGTTTATCTATCTATACAAGGGGTACGCCAGTTACATAAACATTTCCAGGGGGTACGTGAAGCATAAACGGTTGAGAACCACTGATATATACGTTTTATTTTATTCCCATTGTTATACTATAAATATAGATTTATCTATCTATACAAGAGGTACGCCAGTTACATACACATTTCCGGGGGGTATGTGAAGCATAAACGGTTGAGAACCACTGATATATATGTTTTATTTTATTCCCATTCTTATACTATAACTATAGTTTTATCTATCTATACAAGAGGTACGCCAGTTACATACACATTCCCAGAGGGTACGTGAAGCATAAAAGGTTGAGAACCACTGATATATATGTTTTATTCCCATTGTTATACTATAACTATAGCTTTATCTATCTATACAAGGGGTACGCCAGTTACATACACATTTCCATGGGGTACGTGAAGCATAAACGGTTCAGAACCACTGATATATATGTTTTATTTTATTCCCATTCTTATATTATAACTATAGTTTTATCCATCTATACAAGAAGTACGACAGTTACAAACACATTTCCAGAGGGTACGTGAAGCATAAAACGTTGAGAACCACTGATATATATGTTTTATTTTATTCCCATTGTTATACTATAACTATAGTTTTATCTATCTATACAAGGGGTACGCCAGTTACATACACATTTCCATGGGGTACGTGAAGCATAAAATGTTGAGAACCACTGATATATATATGTTTTATTTTATTTCCATTGTTATACTATAAGTATAGTCTTATCTATCTATACAAGGGGTATGCCAGTTACATACACATTTCCAGGGTGTATGTGAAGCATAAAAGTTTGATTGTTATACAATATCTGTTCCAGTGGGTCTTCTCCCTAAACCTTCTCTGAGCCATCGGGGCACAATTATTTATACATAGATAAGTTATTGCACACAATGAACTAAACGGCCAGGTCACAAGGATTTCCGACGGCTCTGAAAAGGGTGGGAGAAAAGGACCCACTGAACAGCTTTTATGAGGCAGATGGTAGCCTCCCGTCAAGGTCATCCAGAGTGTTTCTTTAACGTGCACAGGGTGTGGCTGTCCTAACGTGCACAGAAACTTAATCTAACGTGCACAGGGTGTGACTGTCCAGGGTGTGTGCTACCATCTGCCTCATAAAGGGTACGTTAGTTACATACACATTTCCAGGGGGTACGTGAAGCATAAAAGGTTGAGAACCATTGATATATATGTTTTATTTTATTTCCATTGTTATAACTATAACTATAGTTTTATGTATCTATACAAGAGGTACGCCAGTTACATACACATTTCCAGGGGGTACGTGAAGCATAAACGGTTGAGAACCACTGATATATATGTTTTATTTTATTCCCATTCTTATACTATAACTATAGCTTTATCTATCTATACAAGGGGTACGCCAGTTACATACACATTTCCATGGGGTACGTGAAGCATAAAAGTTTGAGAACCACTGATATATATATTTTATTTTATTCCCATTGTTATACTATAACTATAGTTTTATCTATCTATACAAGGGGTATGCCAGTTACATACACATTTCCAGGGGGTACGTGAAGCATAAAAGTTTGATTGTTATACAATATCTGTTCCAGTGGGTCTTCTCCCTAAACCTTCTCTGAGCCATCGGGGCACAATTATTTATACATAGATAAGTTATTGCACACAATGAACTAAACGGCCAGGTCACAAGGATTTCCGACGGCTCTGAAAAGGGTGGGAGAAAAGGACCCACTGAACAGCTTTTATGAGGCAGATGGTAGCCTCCCGTCAAGGTCATCCAGAGTGTTTCTTTAACGTGCACAGGGTGTGGCTGTCCTAACGTGCACAGAAACTTAATCTAACGTGCACAGGGTGTGACTGTCCAGGGTGTGTGCTACCATCTGCCTCATAAAGGGTACGTTAGTTACATACACATTTCCAGGGGGTACGTGAAGCATAAAAGGTTGAGAACCATTGATATATATGTTTTATTTTATTTCCATTGTTATACTATAACTATAGTTTTATCTATCTATACAAGAGGTACGCCAGTTACATACACATTTCCAGGGGGTACGTGAAGCATAAACGGTTGAGAACCACTGATATATATGTTTTATTTTATTCCCATTCTTATTATATAACTATAGTTTTATCTATCTATACAAGAGGTATGCCAGTTACAAACACATTTCCAGGGGGTACGTGGAGCATAAAAGGTTGAGAACCACTGATATATATATTTTATTTTATTCTCATTGTTATACTATAACTATAGTTTTATCTATCTATCTATATACAAGGGGTACGCCAGTTACATACACATTTCCATGGGGTACGTGAAGCATTAAAGGTTGAGAACCACTGATATATATGTTTTATTTTAATACCATTGTTATACTATAACTATAGTCTTATCTATCTATACAAGGGGTAATCCAGTTACATACACATTTCCATGGGGTACGTGAAGCGTAAAAGGTTGAGAACCATTGATATATATGTTGTATTCCCATTGTTATACTATAACCATAGTTTTATCTATCTATACAAGAGGTACACCAGTTATATACACATTTCCAGGGGGTACGTGAAGCATAAAAGTTTTAGAACCATGGATATATATGTTTTATTTTATTTCCATTGTTATACTATAACTATAGTTTTATCTATCTATACAAGAGGTACGCCAGTTACATACACATTTCCAGGGGGTACGTGAAGAATAAACGGTTGAGAACCATTGATATATATGTTTTATTTTATTCCCATTCTTATACTATAACTATAGTTTTATCTATCTCTACAAGAGGTACGCCAGTTACAAACACATTTGCAGAGGGTACGTGAAGCATAAAAGTTTGAGAACCACTGATATATATGTTTTATTTTATTCCCATTGTTATACTATAAGTATAGTCTTATCTATCTATACAAGGGGTATGCCAGTTACATACACATTTCCAGGGGGTACGTGAAGCATAAATGTTTGATTGTTATACAATATCTGTTCCAGTGGGTCTTCTCCCTAAACCTTCTCTGAGCCATCGGGGCACAATTATTTATACGTAGATAAGTTATTGCACACAATGAACTAAACGGCCAGGTCACAAGGATTTCCGACGGCTCTGAAAAGGGTGGGAGAAGAGGACCCACTGAACAGCTTTTTATGAGGCAGATGGTAGCCCCCCGTCAAGGTCATCCAGAGTGTTTCTTTAACGTGCACAGGGTGTGGCTGTCCTAACGTGCACAGGGTGCCTTGCACAGGGTGTGGCTGTCCTAACGTGCACAGAAACTTTCTCTAACGTGCACAGGGTGTGGCTGTCCAGGGTGTGTGCACAGGGTGTGTGCTACCATCTGCCTCATAAAGGGCACGTTAGTTACATACAATTTCCAGGGGGTACGTGAAGCATAAAAGGTTGAGAACCATTGATATATATGTTTTATTTTATTTCCATTGTTATAACTATAACTATAGTTTTATCTATCTATACAAGAGGTACGCCAGTTACATACACATTTCCAGGGGGTACGTGAAGCATAAACGGTTGAGAACCACTGATATATATGTTTTATTTTATTCCCATTCTTATAACTATAGTTTTATCTATCTATACAAGAGGTATGCCAGTTACAAACACATTTCCAGAGAGTACGTGGAGCATAAAAGGTTGAGAACCACTGATATATATGTTTTATTTTATTCTCATTGTTATACTATAACTATAGTTTTATCTATCTATATACAAGGGGTACGCCAGTTACATACACATTTCCATGGGGTACGTGAAGCACAAAAGGTTGAGAACCACTGATATATATGTTTTATTTTATTCCCATTGTTATACTATAACTATAGTTTTATCTATCTATACAAGAGGTACGCCAGTTACATACATATTTCCAGGGGTACGTGAAGCATAAAAGTTTTAGAACCATTGATATATATGTTTTATTTTATTCCCATTGTTATACTATAACTATAGTTTTATCTATCTATACAAGGGGTGCGCCAGTTACATACACATTTCCAGGGGGTACGTGAAGCATAAAAGGCTGAGAACCACTGATATATATGTTTTATTCCCATTGCTATACTATAACTATAGCTTTATCTATCTATACAAGGGGTATGCCAGTTACATACACATTTCCAGGGGGTACGTGACGCATAAAAGGTTGAGAACCACATATATATATATATTTTTTTATTCCCATTGTTATACTATAACTATAGTTTTATCTATCTATACAAGGGGTACGCCAGTTACATACACATTTCCATGGGGTACGTGAAGCATAAGAGGTTGAGAACCACTGATATATATGTTTTATTTTATTCCCATTGTTATACTATAACTATAGTTTTATATCTATACAAGAGGTACGCCAGTTACATACACATTTCCAGGGGGTACGTGAAGCATAAACGGTTGAGAACCACTGATATATACGTTTTATTTTATTCCCATTGTTATACTATAAATATAGTTCTATCTATCTATACAAGAGGTACGCCAGTTACATACACATTTCCAGGGGGTACGTGAAGCATAAACGGTTGAGAACCACTGATATATATGTTTTATTTTATTCCCATTCTTATACTATAACTATAGCTTTATCTATCTATACAAGGGGTACGCCAGTTACATACACATTTCCATGGGGTACGTGAAGCATAAAAGTTTGAGAACCACTGATATATATATTTTATTTTATTCCCATTGTTATACTATAACTATAGTTTTATCTATCTATACAAGGGGTATGCCAGTTACATACACATTTCCAGGGGGTACGTGAAGCATAAAAGTTTGATTGTTATACAATATCTGTTCCAGTGGGTCTTCTCCCTAAACCTTCTCTGAGCCATCGGGGCACAATTATTTATACATAGATAAGTTATTGCACACAATGAACTAAACGGCCAGGTCACAAGGATTTCCTACGGCTCTGAAAAGGGTGGGAGAAGAGGACCCACTGAACAGCTTTTATGAGGCAGATGGTAGCCTCCCGTCAAGGTCATCCAGAGTGTTTCTTTAACGTGCACAGGGTGTGGCTGTCCAGGGTGTGTGCACAGGGTGTGTGCTACCATCTGCCTCATAAAGGGTACGCTAGTTACATACACATTTCCAGGGGGTACGTGAAGCATAAAAGGTTGAGAACCACTGATATAGATGTTTTATTTTATTCCCATTGTTATACTATAACTATAGTTTTATCTATCTATACAAGAGGTACGCCAGTTACATACACATTTCCATGGGGTACGTGAAGAATAAACGGTTGAGAACCACTGATATATACGTTTTATTTTAATCCCATTGTTATACTATAACTATAGTTTTATCTATCTATACAAGAGGTACGCCTGTTACATACACATTTCCAGGGGGTACGTGAAGCATAAAAGGTTGAGAACCACTGATATATATGTTTTATTTTATTCCCATTCTTATACTACAACTATAGTTTTATCCATCTATACAAGAGGTACGACAGCTACAAACACATTTCCAGAGGGTACGTGAAGCATAAAAGATTGAGAACCACTGATATATATGTTTTATTTTATTCCCATTGTTATATTATAACTATAGTTTTATCTATCTATACAAGGGGTACGCCAGTTACATACACATTTCCATGGGGTACGTGAAGCATAAAAGGTTGAGAACCACTGATATATGTTTTATTTTATTCCCATTGTTATACTATAACTATAGTCTTATCTATCTATACAAGGGGTACGCCAGTAACATACATATTTCCAGGGGGTACGTGAAGCATAAATGTTTGATCGTTATGCAATATCTGTTCCAGTGTGTCTTCTCCCTAAACTTTGGTGACCAGATTTTAACATTGGTAAAGCGGGACACCATTGACCGGGTGGGGGGGGGGGGTTCTTGATTAAAAATTTGGTCTGTATGGAGCAACAAAAATTTTCGTAGAACGCAAAAATAGTATTGTAATATTTTTTTTTAATTTCAACATAAGTACAATTTACAAATATAATACATTAAAAAAATTATGTATAGTATTATTTTATTCTTTGGCATATTTCTCATTTGAATGAATTTTTTTTAGTAAATTGCTGTCGTTGTTTAAAATGTCATGAAAGTTTTCACAAGAATTTGTTAAATTATATTTCACACATGAAATGGCTTTCGAAGTCTCAACACTTAATTGTGATTTTTCTGATGTCCACACTTTATTTGCCGTAGAAAAAACGCGTTCAGTCGCAGCATTAGTTCCTGGTAAGGACTGCGCGTATTTCACAATTTTTAGTGCATTATTGTATGGAACATGGTTTGTTTCAAAATGATGAAATATTTCTAACCATTTGTTCTCTATTGTGATTTTTGCTGATGCCCAAGATTTAACCTTTTCCTTATCAATATATTTTTTTAATAATGATATCTCATTAAAAAGATAATTTTCGGAAATATTACTGTATGGGATATTATGAGTAATATGATCGAATGATTTTTGCACATCATTCCAATTAAGTTCTTGTTTTAATGTAACCCAATGAAAATGTTCAATATCATTGTAATGTACCGTCCACTCTTCTAAATAATCTATGCAGTTACTATAGAACTTTTTAACGTGATTCATGATATCTGCACGATTTATTGCACCTTGTTCTTCTAGCTGGCTTATACTATTACGGATAGTTAACGGAAGAAAATTATTTTCTAACCGCTCTTGACACTGAAATTTTAAATTATTAACTTCATTTGCTACTTCGATTACCGAAATTTTGTCACCTTCAATAAGTTTTATAGCATTTTGAAAAAGAGCTGCTTGATTGTGTACAAACTCTAGCCAAATTTTTGAAGATTCTTTTTCAAAAAACTCTTCTAAAATTCTAGGACATTTATCCTGTGATAGAAAGTAGGATTTCAAAGGATCGTATATTTTCAAAATTCTTTCGACAGCTGGCAAAAGAGCTAACCAGCGCGTTTTACTGTATCCAAGTATTTTCTGATATTCGACTTCCGCAGTTTCACAAAATTCTTTAAGCCTTTCAACGCGCACAGTGTATATATAGAAATAAGAATATATTTTAATAACAATATTTTCCACATCTACGGGCAACAAGTCAGCAGCTGTTTGAATGGCGTTTTGTATTATGTGCGCTGCACAACCAACACCAATAATGTTTTGATTAAGGTTTTTGTTTAATTTATAAAAAATATTATTTGTACCTCTTCTCCCTTTTCCTCCAAAATTTGCGTTCGTGTTTCTGAAAATGCATATGGGGAAAGCACATTACACACAATTGCCTCGGATTTTGTTCTAGCACAGGCAAATTTTTTGTTGAATAACTTTTTGACAACTTGTGATGTACAGTCCATAGATCTGAAGGAATGATTGTGATTAATAGCATGAAAAGACATAAGTCCTTCTGCTAATGCTAATTTCTTTTCTTCGTCTCCATAAGTTGTTTTCCCTAGCTTGTCGTGCATTCTTTCCAAAAATCGGGACTTTTTTAAAACGCCGCGTCACGCGGGACAAATTGTTAAAAAGCGGGACGTCTGGTCACTATACCCTAAACCTTCTCTGAGCCATCGGGGCACAATTATTTATACGTAGATAAGTTATTGCACACAATGAACTAAACGGCCAGGTCACAAGGATTTCCGACGGCTCTGAAAAGGGTGGGAGAAGAGGACCCACTGAATAGCTTTTATGAGGCAGATGGTAGCCTCCCGTCAAGGTCATCCAGAGTGTTTCTTTAACGTGCACAGGGTGTGGCTGTCCTGAACACGACTTAACGTCCCATCCGACGGACGGTGGCCTTTCCAAGATCATCTTTATCCCCTAGTGACCCGGCTTAGCCGACATAAATCTCATGCCATGGTGGGGACTGAAACCTGGGAACTGCATATTACGAGCCTAGAGAGTTACCATTAAAACCAATCCCCGCCCTCACTGAGGAGAAATTCCGACGATGACTCCAGGTGAGATTGAATCGCATGATGATCGATTTTGTCCTTAGACCGGAAAGGCAAAATCGGGTCTCCAACCCAGGTCCTTTGGTTCCACATAGTCGAGCACCTAATTTTCTGTCACGGGATCATTACATTTAACACATCCTTCCAAACATTCACAAGTGCCAAGAATACTCATATTTCGATTAATTACCAGGATATTAGGGACCTAGGTCAAATTCATCACGTGTTATAGCAATGCATGGCCATCAATGACCAACAACCAAAATTTCATTTCCTTGAGCAGATTTATTGTTTATAATGGATATTTTTAAACTTTAAAAATTTTTCTACTCTTTGTTTTTTATTTGCTTTACATTAGGGATGAAGATTTGGCTGCTCTTAGGAGTGCAAGAAGAAAATTATTCGAACGAAAAGACTGGGGGGACTGAAATTCATAGAATAACAAATGGTAATTATTGCACGTCCCAAGTGTTGACCGTCATCTTATTCGTGGCGTAGGAATATGCGCGGAGTAGTATGGTTCATTTCCAGCATATACTACAGCATATATACGGTTGATTTCTATTGTTGCAAAACATTTCGTGTACTTGTTTTTATTGTCAATAACCAATAGTTTCAAACAATGGGATATGAACAATTCCTTTTTAAAGATTTAACATTTTTTAGCATTGTTGTTGATACTATAAATTAACTGTAGTCTTGCATTTATGGCATTTCGTGTAAAGCAGGTGATCGTTAATGGTAGCTCGCGGAAGGGGAGCGGGAGGGGGGAGGAATTTGGAGGGTTGTACCATAACACGGAGGGGAAATTAAGAATTATACTAAATGATATTGTTCCGAGGAGATCAGAACAATTTCTCTGTTAAATTCTGATTGCCCATTTATTTGAAATAGATGAAATCTTCCATTCTGATAACATTAGTTATGTCTAAATCTTTACAGGGGAAAATAAGGCGCAGTTTCACAGGATTATTGTTATTATTAATGGTTGGTCAATGGGTTCGTAGGTAAACTTCGCATTGAACACAAATATCCGACAAAAACGGAAGTGACCTCATGCGAATCCTTAACCGGAAGGAAAGTGACGTCACAAGAAGACTTTTACTTGTTCTGGAAAAACCAGTGAAAGACTATCGTAGTTTATGACGACCATCTATTTTCTGGCCCTTTATTCGACCATTCATTTTGGAATCACTTTGGTTTGATTTCTTGGATGTTTTTGTCTGAATTTGGTCTTCAGAGTGAAGGATGTTAAGGAAAAGAATTCGTAGTTTGGAAGGAAATATCTCGAGGTAGGTTTTTATTTTGAAATATTGGTCGATGGGTTCGTAAGTTAAGTTTAAGAATTGTTGCAAAAATTGCTAAAATGGTTTCGCGGTTTAGGATCTTAATTCATTACATTACTCATTTAGTGAAATTTGAGAAATCGTTAGGTTTTGATTGAAGGTTTGATTCGAGGCAAATTTCTGGCAGAAACGCAAAGGTCCACGCGTTCTATTGGAAAAATAAATGAGTAGTTTCTTCAGATTCAAAGGAACTGAATGAAACGGAATTATTTTTGCAGATGTAAATGTTTGACTTCTACTCTCGAGGTCATTGTTGAGCGCAGTCTCAAGCGAGCTTAACTTGTCTGGCATAACTGGATGGAGTCTATGGTGGTTCATGATGAACACGATGTCGTGTCGACCATTCATTTTTAAACCGTTGTGGTCTCATATTTCGGAGGTTTTTGTCTGAATATGGTCTCTGGGTCAAAAAAAACGACAGATACGTATTGAGGGAAGCACGTCACAGGTTCGCAGGAAAGGGATCAAGGTAATAGTTGTTACTAGGGTTTGGTCGATGGATTTGGGGTCTAATTTGAGATATTTTTGCTTAATAACGGATTAAAATGATGAACGTAATAAGCCAGGAGGTAATTGGGAACAGAGAGGAAAAAAATATGGAGTACAAAAGAATGATTAATATTGCTGCAACTTTGTGAGAATGATGATTTTTTAGGTACTACATCTTTAATTAATGGCATGAGTAGTGTAATGATATAGTGAGCTTAGTGAAATTTGGGAAATCGTTAGATATGATTAAAACTTTGATTTGAGGCAAATTTCCGACATTAACGCAAGGGAGCACGCGTGTTAGATTGGAAGAATAAATAAGTAGTTTCTTCAGCTTTTAAGGAACAGAACGAAACGGAATTATTTTTGTATATGTGAGAATTTGACTTCTACTCTCGATGTCACATTGAGGGAGCTCTCAAGGTGAGCTTAACTTCGCCTGGCATAACTGAAGAGAGGCTATAGTGGTTCGTGATGAACACGTTATTGTGTCGACCATTCATTTCTAAACCGTTATGGTCTCGTATTTTGGATGTTTTTGTCTGAATATCGTCTCAGGGCAAAAAAAACGACAGATACGTATTGAGGGGAAGCAAGTGAAGGAAAAGTTCAAATTAGATTATTATTGCAATGAAGTCTTGGTCGATGGGGTTCGGAGATCAGTTTTAGCTCTTTAAAACAGTAAGATTATGTATAATCAGTTAATAGAGATCGAGAGGAACAGAGGAGAGGAATGAAGGTAAGAACGAGAATGAAGGACATTAGAGTAGTTTTCTGAATTCTGAATCTTAATTTGTCATATGAATCATTTGCTAATGATGAAATCGGTGTATTTCATTTTAATTTTGCTTTGAAGGAAATTTATGAAAAGAATACATGGGTCTCAAGAAAACCTTCCTTGAAACTATTACTGAAGGCTATTTATAGCCTATTGAATCTTTACCATGAACAGAAAAGGATTTAGACATTTGAAATCTCTATACTCCACGTTATTGGTACAACCTGCGAGAATAAGAAAAGGAATTAGTGTAGGCTTTGAAAGTTAGGTCCTAAAATTAGTTTCAAATATAGTTTATCTGTCAAATATTCTCAGGTCATATAAAAGTGAAAAACAAAAATAATAATTAAATTACAAAAATAAATGCAAGGCATTTATTTTTACTGTGCTAAATAATAGGAACACGTATTATGATAACACAATAAATCATATACCTAATACAAACAATTGCATATGAGCTTTTTGCATTGTAAATTCACATCACCGGTAATTGAAGCACAACCGTAAATGTCAAAAGAGTGATCTAAGTTGCTTTCGCCTCTGATTCTGGTAAACGGGAGGTCCTGTGTGATCCACCCAACATCAATTGTTTGGTGGGCTAGCCGTGCTGTAGGGCAAACTGTGGACTAAGATGAGTACCTTGCCTAATTCCCGGCAACAGTTTACGAGTTTCCATACACATTTACTAATTTTGTAGTTTTATTTCCTTTAATAATAGTAATAACTTTATTTATACCTTAGTATGGTTATATACATAGATTACCCCGCTAAGCCTTATGGTTTGTCAGCAGGAATCCTTTCAATCACGTCACAGGTTAATTAAAGAATCAGACATGTATAATGCAAAATAAACACATAATTAAAAACGGAAAATGTAATAACAACAAAAAGAAAAATATGAATTAAAACACAACAATGAAAAATTAAACACATTTATACATAGAATAAACCTATGAAATTTGGGATTACAAGACGCATTGCACGAAATTATCACCTATTGCGCAAGTCATCATTTCACACTAATATTGCAGTTGCTTGAAACAATACCAGATACAGTTTAAACATTTCTTCTCAAATATTTACATCCCGGCAATCATTAGGTATGATATCTAATAAACATTTCGAAACGTTAGTTTTAATTTCTGAATAAGTGCTCGGGCATAACAGATTTCTCGGTAGAGAATTGAAAACTTTTGGTGTTTGAAAAAATATCCGCGCTTTACCATAATTATTCTGAAAAACTGGTTCGACCAAATAATTTTCACACTTTCGTCTTCTATTGATCACAAGCAAAATTTTCTCCTTGTGTTCATTTTTAAAGTGATTTCTAATGATCATCATCATCATCATCATCATCATCATCATCATCATCATCATCATCATCATCATCATCATCATCATCATCATCATCATCATCATCATCAAGCAGCCATGGGCTACGGAGGTCCAACCAGACCGTGCAATTTAGTTCTCCAAGCAAGTCTATCCTGAGCTACATCTACTGCATCTGGCCACTGCACACCAATTCTAACAAGGTCCTGTTTGACATTGTCTGCCCACCGCATCCTAGGTCTCCCCTTCTTTCTGAGGCCTTTAGGCACACTGTTCATAACCCTATTCGCCAATCTATAATTATTCATACGGGCAACATGGCCAAACCAACGGAGTCTCTCTCTGCACAATATGCTGCTTAAAGGAGGTTACAAACTCCTTTGCCTAATCTCATCATTAGTTACAAAGTTGAACCACCTAATGACCAAGATACTGCGTAAGCATCTGGAATCAAAAGCATCTAGTTTCCTGTTATCTTGTTTACAGTGTCCACGTTTCACTACCATAACTAACCCTAGAAAGAACCAAACTATTATACAGTCTAATTTTAGTCTTTAGGTGTATACGCCTATTTCTCCACACTCTCCATAGGTTCTTAAAAGTCCCGGCAGCAGTCCCTATTCGTCTGTTAATCTCATGCCGCAAATCACCATTATCTGTTACATAGCTCCCAAGATAAGTAAACTGTGACACCTGCTCAAGACTGCAACCATTCAGATTAACTGAATCACAGCCTGCCTGACCAATTTTCATCACTTTAGTTTTCTCTCTGTTTATAACCAAACCTACTCTACTACCAGTCTCATCAACGGCTCGAATGAAAGAGTTCATCTCATCAACATCATTTGCCAAAAGGGCTAAATCATCAGCGTAATCTAAATCAGAAATTTTCGTATCTCCAGCCCATTTAATGCCAAAATCTTTCCCTTGAAGTGAATTTCGTATAACATAATCAATAACCAAGCTAAAGAGAAAAGGAGACAAAATGCACCCTTGTCGAACACCAGAAGTAATGCTAAACCAATTGCTACAAGCCTTACCAAATCTCACACACGACTCAGTGTTATTATAGAGAGCTTTCATAATGTTAATAACTTGTCTGGTATACCATATGATCCCACAATCAACCACAAATTATGACGATCAACAGAGTCGAAAGCCTTTTTGAAATCAACAAAGCTAACAACAAAAGGTTTCTGAAACTCTAAACATTTCTCAAGAATCTGCCTAAGTGAAAATATCTGATCCACACATCCCCTACCACTTCTGAATCCACATTGCTCATCACGCAATTGACTGTCAACCAGATTCTTAATTCTATTAAGCACAATCATGGAAAGAACTTTACCTGGAATAGAGAGTAGGCTGATACTCCTATAGTTATCACAAGAACTGCGATCACCTTTTTTGAAAATAGGGATAACAATAGCTCTGGTAAAATCCTTAGGAACCATGCTTTTATCATAAACGATATTCAGAATTTCAGTCATCCAAGTGGTAACCGAAACATTCCCAGCTCTAAGCATTTCCGTAGTAATTTCATCTACCCCTGGGGATTTATGAAGTTTAAGTTTAGAAACAGCCAAAATAACTTCGGATTGTGTTATAGGTCCACCATTAAAGCCACCAATGCATCTATCATCATTGCAAACAATGGGAGTAGAGCTAACTACATTGTTTAGAACATCACTGAAATGCTCAGCCCACCTAGCCATGACAGAATCCTCCCCTTCTATAACCTTACCTTGTTTATCCTTCAATCCTTGTATGCCTGTCCGTTTTCTACCACACAAAACATTAACAATCTGGTACAGCTCTCTGCTGCTGTGCTGTCTAACTGCTTCCTCGGCTTTGTCAGCCAAACCATCAAGCCAAAGATTCTTATCAGCAGCTAACTGATCCTTTACAAGTTTATTAAGGTCTCTGTAATGCTTTCTATTAGAACTAGTAGGGTATTGATTAAGGGCATTCCTGCAGTTCTTTCTTTCCGAAATAAGCTCAAGTGCCTTATCACTCAGATAATTTTGCCTCTTCTGCTCCTTTTTTCCTAAAAGAGTACTGTTAGTGTCCAAAAAAGCCTGTAAAATGATCCCATTCTTCCTCAACTTCAGTAGTAAGCAAACCATGACTGTCATAATGACTAAGTAACCTATCATGGTACGTGAAGCATAAACGGTTGAGAACCACTGATATATACGTTTTATTTTAATCCCATTGTTATACTATAACTATAGTTTTATCTATCTATACAAGAGGTACGCCTGTTACATACACATTTCCAGGGGGTACGTGAAGCATAAAAGGTTGAGAAACACTGATATATATGTTTTATTTTATTCCCATTCTTATACTACAACTATAGTTTTATCCATCTATACAAGAGGTACGACAGCTACAAACACATTTCCAGAGGGTACGTGAAGCATAAAAGATTGAGAACCACTGATATATATGTTTTATTTTATTCCCATTGTTATATTATAACTATAGTTTTATCTATCTATACAAGGGGTACGCCAGTTACATACACATTTCCATGGGGTACGTGAAGCATAAAAGGTTGAGAACCACTGGTATATGTTTTATTTTATTCCCATTGTTATACTATAACTATAGTCTTATCTATCTATACAAGGGGTACGCCAGTAACATACATATTTCCAGGGGGTACGTGAAGCATAAAAGTTTGATCGTTATGCAATATCTGTTCCAGTGGGTCTTCTCCCTAAACTTTGGTGACCAGATTTTAACATTGGTAAAGCGGGACACCATTGACCGGGGGGGGGGGGGTCTTGATTAAAAATTTGGTCTGTATGGAGCAACAAAAATTTTCGTAGAACGCAAAAATAGTATTGTAATATTTTTTTTTAATTTCAACATAAGTACAATTTACAAATATAATACATTAAAAAAATTATGTATAGTATTATTTTATTCTTTGGCATATTTCTCATTTGAATGAATTTTTTTTAGTAAATTGCTGTCGTTGTTTAAAATGTCATGAAAGTTTTCACAAGAATTTGTTAAATTATATTTCACACATGAAATGGCTTTCGAAGTCTCAACACTTAAATGTGATTTTTCTGATGTCCACACTTTATTTACCGTAGAAAAAACGCGTTCAGTCGCAGCATTAGTTCCTGGTAAGGACAGCGCGTATTTCACAATTTTTAGTGCATTATTGTATGGAACATGGTTTGTTTCAAAAGGATGAAATATTTCTAACCATTTGTTCTCTATTGTGATTTTTGCTGATGCCCAAGATTTAACCTTTTCCTTATCAATATATTTTTTTAATAATGATATCTCATTAAAAAGATAATTTTCGGAAATATTACTGTATGGGATATTATGAGTAATATGATCGAATGATTTTTGCACATCATTCCAATTAAGTTCTTGTTTTAATGTAACCCAATGAAAATGTTCAATATCATTGTAATGTACCGTCCACTCTTCTAAATAATCTATGCAGTTACTATAGAACTTTTTAACGTGATTCATGATATCTGCACGATTTATTGCACCTTGTTCTTCTAGCTGGCTTATACTATTACGGATAGTTAACGGAAGAAAATTATTTTCTAACCGCTCTTGACACTGAAATTTTAAATTATTAACTTCATTTGCTACTTCGATTACCGAAATTTTGTCACCTTCAATAAGTTTTATAGCATTTTGAAAAAGAGCTGCTTGATTGGTACAAACTTTAGCCAAATTTTTGAAGATTCTCTTTCAAAAAACTCTTCTAAAATTCTAGGACATTTATCCTGTGATAGAAAGTAGGATTTCAAAGGATCGTATATTTTCAAAATTCTTTCGACAGCTGGCAAAAGAGCTAACCAGCGCGTTTTACTGTATCCAAGTATTTTCTGATATTCGACTTCCGCAGTTTCACAAAATTCTTTAAGCCTTTCAACGCGAACAGTGTATATATAGAAATAAGAATATATTTTAATAACAATATTTTCCACATCTACGGGCAACAAGTCAGCAGCTGTTTGAATGGCGTTATGTATTATGTGCGCTGCACAACCAACACCAATAATGTTTTGATTAAGGTTTTTGTTTAATTTATAAAAAATATTATTTGTACCTCTTCTCGCTTTTCCTCCAAAATTTGCGTTCGTGTTGTTTGCACAATATGTAATCATTTTATGTTTTAAATTGTTTTTTTCCAAAATATTAATAATGGAACTGAAAATTATTTCAGAAGTTTCGCCGGGCAAAGAAACGAAATCTAAAATTCTAATTTTTATTGCAGTTTCCGAATCAAAAAATCTAATAATGGTTGGAAATAACTTTATATCCTTATGATTAGATGCGTCAGAATATATGGATATAAAATTAATTTTTTCTAGATTTTTGTTTAATTCTGAAAATGCATATGGGGAAAGCACATTACACACAATTGCCTCGGATTTTGTTCTAGCACAGGCAAATTTTTTGTTGAATAACTTTTTGACAACTTGTGATGTACAGTCCATAGATCTGAAGGAATGATTGTGATTAATAGCATGAAAAGACATAAGTCCTTCTGCTAATGCTAATTTCTTTTCTTCGTCTCCATAAGTTGTTTTCCCTAGCTTGTCGTGCATTCTTTCCAAAAATCGGGACTTTTTTAAAACGCCGCGTCACGCGGGACAAATTGTTAAAAAGCGGGACGTCTGGTCACTATACCCTAAACCTTCTCTGAGCCATCGGGGCACAATTATTTATACGTAGATAAGTTATTGCACACAATGAACTAAACGGCCAGGTCACAAGGATTTCCGACGGCTCTGAAAAGGGTGGGAGAAGAGGACCCACTGAATAGCTTTTATGAGGCAGATGGTAGCCTCCCGTCAAGGTCATCCAGAGTGTTTCTTTAACGTGCACAGGGTGTGGCTGTCCTGAACACGACTTAACGTCCCATCCGACGGACGGTGGCCTTTCCAAGATCCTCTTTATCCCCTAGTGACCCGGCTTAGCCGACATAAATCTCTGCCATGGTGGGGACTGAAACCTGGGAACTGCATATTACGAGCCTAGAGAGTTACCATTAAAACCAATCCCCGCCCTCACTGAGGAGAAATTCCGACGAATGACTCCAGGTGAGATTGAATCGCACGATGATCGATTTTGTCCTTAGACCGGAAAGGCAAAATCGGGTCTCCAACCCAGGTCCTTTGGTTCCACATAGTCGAGCACCTAATTTTCTGTCACGGGATCATTACATTTAACACATCCTTCCAAACATTCACAAGTGCCAAGAATACTCATATTTCGATTAATTACCAGGATATTAGGGACCTAGGTCAAATTCATCACGTGTTATAGCAATGCATGGCCATCAATGACCAACAACCAAAATTTCATTTCCTTGAGCAGATTTATTGTTTATAATGGATATTTTTAAACTTTAAAAATTTTTCTACTCTTTGTTTTTTATTTGCTTTACATTAGGGATGAAGATTTGGCTGCTCTTAGGAGTGCAAGAAGAAAATTATTCGAACGAAAAGACTGGGGGGACTGAAATTCATAGAATAACAAATGGTAATTATTGCACGTCCCAAGTGTTGACCGTCATCTTATTCGTGGCGTAGGAATATGCGCGGAGTAGTATGGTTCATTTCCAGCATATACTACAGCATATATACGGTTGATTTCTATTGTTGCAAAACATTTCGTGTACTTGTTTTTATTGTCAATAACCAATAGTTTCAAACAATGGGATATGAACAATTCCTTTTTAAAGATTTAACATTTTTTAGCATTGTTGTTGATACTATAAATTAACTGTAGTCTTGCATTTATGGCATTTCGTGTAAAGCAGGTGATCGTTAATGGTAGCTCGCGGAAGGGGAGCGGGAGGGGGGAGGAATTTGGAGGGTTGTACCATAACACGGAGGGGAAATTAAGAATTATACTAAATGATATTGTTCCGAGGAGATCAGAACAATTTCTCTGTTAAATTCTGATTGCCCATTTATTTGAAATAGATGAAATCTTCCATTCTGATAACATTAGTTATGTCTAAATCTTTACAGGGGAAAATAAGGCGCAGTTTCACAGGATTATTGTTATTATTAATGGTTGGTCAATGGGTTCGTAGGTAAACTTCGCATTGAACACAAATATCCGACAAAAACGGAAGTGACCTCATGCGAATCCTTAACCGGAAGGAAAGTGACGTCACAAGAAGACTTTTACTTGTTCTGGAAAAACCAGTGAAAGACTATCGTAGTTTATGACGACCATCTATTTTCTGGCCCTTTATTCGACCATTCATTTTGGAATCACTTTGGTTTGATTTCTTGGATGTTTTTGTCTGAATTTGGTCTTCAGAGTGAAGGATGTTAAGGAAAAGAATTCGTAGTTTGGAAGGAAATATCTCGAGGTAGGTTTTTATTTTGAAATATTGGTCGATGGGTTCGTAAGTTAAGTTTAAGAATTGTTGCAAAAATTGCTAAAATGGTTTCGCGGTTTAGGATCTTAATTCATTACATTACTCATTTAGTGAAATTTGAGAAATCGTTAGGTTTTGATTGAAGGTTTGATTCGAGGCAAATTTCTGGCAGAAACGCAAAGGTCCACGCGTTCTATTGGAAAAATAAATGAGTAGTTTCTTCAGATTCAAAGGAACTGAATGAAACGGAATTATTTTTGCAGATGTAAATGTTTGACTTCTACTCTCGAGGTCATTGTTGAGCGCAGTCTCAAGCGAGCTTAACTTGTCTGGCATAACTGGATGGAGTCTCTGGTGGTTCATGATGAACACGATGTCGTGTCGACCATTCATTTTTAAACCGTTGTGGTCTCATATTTCGGAGGTTTTTGTCTGAATATGGTCTCTGGGTCAAAAAAAACGACAGATACGTATTGAGGGAAGCACGTCACAGGTTCGCAGGAAAGGGATCAAGGTAATAGTTGTTACTAGGGTTTGGTCGATGGATTTGGGGTCTAATTTGAGATATTTTTGCTTAATAAGGGATTAAAATGATGAACGTAATAAGCCAGGAGGTAATTGGGAACAGAGAGGAAAAAAATATGGAGTACAAAAGAATGATTAACATTGCTGCAACTTTGTGAGAATGATGATTTTTTAGGTACTACATCTTTAATTAATGGCATGAGTAGTGTAATGATATAGTGAGCTTAGTGAAATTTGGGAAATCGTTAGATATGATTAAAACTTTGATTTGAGGCAAATTTCCGACATTAACGCAAGGGAGCACGCGTGTTAGATTGGAAGAATAAATAAGTAGTTTCTTCAGCTTTTAAGGAACAGAACGAAACGGAATTATTTTTGTATATGTGAGAATTTGACTTCTACTCTCGATGTCACATTGAGGGAGCTCTCAAGGTGAGCTTAACTTCGCCTGGCATAACTGAAGAGAGGCTATAGTGGTTCGTGATGAACACGTTATTGTGTCGACCATTCATTTCTAAACCGTTATGGTCTCGTATTTTGGATGTTTTTGTCTGAATATCGTCTCAGGGCAAAAAAAACGACAGATACGTATTGAGGGGAAGCAAGTGAAGGAAAAGTTCAAATTAGATTATTATTGCAATGAAGTCTTGGTCGATGGGGTTCGGAGATCAGTTTTAGCTCTTTAAAACAGTAAGATTATGTATAATCAGTTAATAGAGATCGAGAGGAACAGAGGGGAGGAATGAAGGTAAGAACGAGAATGAAGGACATTAGAGTAGTTTTCTGAATTCTGAATCTTAATTTGTCATATGAATCATTTGCTAATGATGAAATCGGTGTATTTCATTTTAATTTTGCTTTGAAGGAAATTTATGAAAAGAATACATGGGTCTCAAGAAAACCTTCCTTGAAACTATTACTGAAGGCTATTTATAGCCTATTGAATCTTTACCATGAACAGAAAAGGATTTAGACATTTGAAATCTCTATACTCCACGTTATTGGTACAACCTGCGAGAATAAGAAAAGGAATTAGTGTAGGCTTTGAAAGTTAGGTCCTAAAATTAGTTTCAAATATAGTTTATCTGTCAAATATTCTCAGGTCATATAAAAGTGAAAAACAAAAATAATAATTAAATTACAAAAATAAATGCAAGGCATTTATTTTTACTGTGCTAAATAATAGGAACACGTATTATGATAACACAATAAATCATATACCTAATACAAACAATTACATATGAGCTTTTTGCATTGTAAATTCACATCACCGGTAATTGAAGCACAACCGTAAATGTCAAATGAGTGATCTAAGTTGCTTTCGCCTCTGATTCTGGTAAACGGGAGGTCCTGTGTGATCCACCCAACATCAATTGTTTGGTGGGCTAGCCGTGCTGTAGGGCAAACTGTGGACTAAGATGTGTACCTTGCCTAATTCCCGGCAACAGTTTACGAGTTTCCATACACATTTACTAATTTTGTAGTTTTATTTCCTTTAATAATAGTAATAACTTTATTTATACCTTAGTATGGTTATATACATAGATTACCCCGCTAAGCCTTATGGTTTGTCAGCAGGAATCCTTTCAATCACGTCACAGGTTAATTAAAGAATCAGACATGTATAATGCAAAATAAACACATAATTAAAAACGGAAAATGTAATAACAACAAAAAGAAAAATATGAATTAAAACACAACAATGAAAAATTAAACACATTTATACATAGAATAAACCTATGAAATTTGGGATTACAAGACGCATTGCACGAAATTATCACCTATTGCGCAAGTCATCATTTCACACTAATACTGCAGTTGCTTGAAACAATACCAGATACAGTTTAAACATTTCTTCTCAAATATTTGCATCCCGGTATGATATCTAATAAACATTTCGAAACGTTAGTTTTAATTTCTGAATAAGTGCTCGGGCATAACAGATCTCTCGGTAGAGAATTGAAAACTTTTGGTGTTTGAAAAAATATCCGCGCTTTACCATAATTATTCTGAAAAACTGGTTGGACAAAATAATTTTCACACTTTCGTCTTGTATTGATCACAAGCAAAATTTTCTCCTTGTGTTCATTTTTAAAGTGATTTCTAATGATCATCATCATCATCATCATCATCATCATCACCATCATCATCATCATCCTCAAGCAGCCATGGGCTACGGAGGTCCAACCAGACCGTGCAATTTAGTTCTCCAAGCAAGTCTATCCTGAGCTACATCTACTGCATCTGGCCACTGCACACCAATTCTAACAAGGTCCTGTTTGACATTGTCTGCCCACCGCATCCTAGGTCTCCCCTTCTTTCTGAGGCCTTTAGGCACACTGTTTATAACCCTATTCGCCAATCTATAATTATTCATACGGGCAACATGGTTAAACCAACGGAGTCTCTCTCTGCACAATATGCTGCTTAAAGGAGATTGCAAACTCCTTTGCCTAATCTCATCATTAGTTACAAAGTTGAACCACCTAATGACCAAGATACTGCGTAAGCATCTGGAATCAAAAGCATCTAGTTTCCTGTTATCTTGTTTACAGTGTCCACATTTCACTACCATAACTAACCCTAGAAAGAACCAAACTATTATACAGTCTAATTTTAGTCTTTAGGTGTATACGCCTATTTCTCCACACTCTCCATAGGTTCTTAAAAGTCCCGGCAGCAGTCCCTATTCGTCTGTTAATCTCATGCCGCAAATCACCATTATCTGTTACATAGCTCCTAAGATAATTAAACTGTGACACCTGCTCAAGACTGCAACCATTCAGATTAACTGAATCACAGCCTGCCTGACCAATTTTCATCACTTTAGTTTTCTCTCTGTTTATAACCAAACCTACTCTACTACCAGTCTCATCAACGGCTCGAATGAAAGAGTTCATCTCATCAACATCATTTGCCAAAAGGGCTAAATCATCAGCGTAATCTAAATCAGAAATTTTCGTATCTCCAGCCCATTTAATGCCAAAATCTTTCCCTTGAAGTGAATTTCGTATAACATAATCAATAACCAAGCTAAAGAGAAAAGGAGACAAAATGCACCCTTGTCGAACACCAGAAGTAATGCTAAACCAATTGCTACAAGCCTTACCAAATCTCACACACGACTCAGTGTTATTATAGAGAGCTTTCATAATGTTAATAACTTGTCTGGTATACCATATGATCCCACAATCAACCACAAATTATGACGATCAACAGAGTCGAAAGCCTTTTTGAAATCAACAAAGCTAACAACCAAAGGTTTCTGAAACTCTAAACATTTCTCAAGAATCTGCCTAAGTGAAAATATCTGATCCACACATCCCCTACCACTTCTGAATCCACATTGCTCATCACGCAATTGACTGTCAACCAAATTCTTAATTCTATTAAGCACAATCATGGAAAGAACTTTACCTGGAACAGAGAGTAGGCTGATACTCCTATAGTTATCACAAGAACTGCGATCACCATTTTTGAAAATAGGGATAACAATAGCTCTGGTAAAATCCTTAGGAACCATGCTTTTATCATAAAAGATATTCAGAATTTCAGTCATCCAAGTGGTAACCGAAACATTCCCAGCTCTAAGCATTTCCGTAGTAATTTCATCTACCCCTGGGGATTTATGAAGTTTAAGTTTAGAAACAGCCAAAATAACTTCAGATTGTGTTATAGGTCCAACATTAAAGCCACCAATGCATCTATCATCATTGCAAACAATGGGAGTAGAGCTAGAACATCACTGAAATGCTCAGCCCACCTAGCCATGACAGAATCCTCCCCTTCTATAACCTTACCTTGTTTATCCTTCAATCCTTGTATGCCTGTCCGTTTTCTACCACACAAAACATTAACAATCTGGTACAGCTCTCTACTGCTGTGCTGTCTAACTGCTTCCTCGGCTTTGTCAGCCAAACCATCAAGCCAAAGATTCTTATCAGCAGCTAACTGATCCTTTACAAGTTTATTAAGGTCTCTGTAATGCTTTCTATTAGGACTAGTAGGGTATTGATTAAGGGCATTCCTGAAGTTCTTTCTTTCCGAAATAAGCTCAAGTGCCTTATCACTCAGATAATTCTGCCTCTTCTGCTCCTTTTTTCCTAAAAGACTACTGTTAGTGTCCAAAAAAGCCTGTTTAAAATGATCCCATTCTTCCTCAACTTCAGTAGTAAGCAAACCATGACTGTCATAATGACTAAGTAACCTATCATGGTAAGCTTTGGCTATAACTGGATCTTTCAGAGCTTCAGTATTAAAAGTAAATTTTTTAACCCTAGCACAACACTTTTTAAGTTTAAGTTGCAACACACTTTTAACAAGGTAATGGTCAGATCCAATTTCAGCTCCCCTATATGCTCAGGTATTCCTAACAGAACTAGCCCATTTGTTGTTAATTAATATGTAATCAATCTTATTCTTATGCAGCCCATCAGTTGAAACCCATGTGTACTTATGTATGTCGCGGTGTTTGTAATAAGTGTTAGTTATTCTGAATCCATTGAGTTTACTTACCTGTAGGAGACGTTGCCCATTGCCATTGCAGCTACCAATACCAAAAGGGCCTATTACTCCTCCCCAAAGGTCAGAGTCAGTACCAACTTTGGCATTGAAGTCACCAAGAACAAGGGTAATATCTCCTTTCTTGACAGAATTCAAACTATCCTGAAGTTGTTCATAAAAGCTATCCTTCTCATCCTCATCGGCATCCTCAGTGGGGGCATAACAGCAGATAACATTCAAGTCTTTAACGCTTGTCTGAAATTTTGCTGTAAGAAACCTTTCATTAATGCACTCATATCCTAGAAGAGCATCGCTAGCGTGTCTGCTGAGAAGCAGACCCACGCCTTGGTGATGCTTATTGTCGTCCCTCTCTGAAAAGAGAAATTTAAGATTATTTTTAAGAATCTGACTTTTATCTGTCCATCTGGTCTCTTGCAAGCCGAGAATATCTAAATTATAACGGTGGAATTCTTGTGTGAGGACATCAAGAGAAAAAGCTCTGTGCAGAGTCCTCACATTCCAAGTACCTATGGAGAGAAAATGGTTAGTGGGATGTTTAAAGAAACTATGTTTATTGAGAGAGGGAATGCCGACAATATCAAACAGCCCCCTAATCGCAGACATGGGGCAAAGACCCGTTCCCCCACTACTAAAGGCTGAAGCCATCTACACTGGAAGACTTCCTCCAGTGTAGAATTTTACGATGCCAAAAGAAGCAAAGAGTTCAGGTGCCTGCGATGACTTCTGCTCAGGATTATCCACCAGCTGATAAACATATCCTGTGAATCTATTCACTTGTGGCTGTCATAGTGACATAAATATATATATATAACAAATCAACTGGTAAAATATTCAGATAATGGAAACTATTGCCAAGGTGATCTTCATTAATTACATGTTTATTGAATTTAACAATATTATTTAGAATTATTTTTTGTTTTCGTTTAATTTTATTTAAAACAGATTTATATGTGCATCCATATGTACTGATACTATACCTAATGACTGATTCACAAAGAGCGTTATGTATCATTGTTATGACATCCAATGTAATAAGTGTATTCAACTCCAACACTTTATAAGATGCTTACCTTAGCTTATCACAAGTATATTTTATGTGCGATTTCCATTTAAATTCTTGGTCAATATATATACCAATAAATTGAATTTTATTAACCTCTTCCACAATTGGGCATTAACATGCTTTTGGTAAATATTTAATTTGAATTGACATTTATAATTATGTGTTTTAATGCATAATAACTTACTTATGCATTAAAACTTATTTAGAAATTGGATTATGGATGCACTTATGGTAAAATTAACTTGTGCCTACTCTGAATGATCATATATTTCGTTTTTTCTTCATTTAAGAAGAGTTTGTTTCTCTGAAACCAAGAAGAGTTTGTTTGAAAAATGTGATTGCAGATAAAGATCTCAATGCAATAAATCAATATCTCGATTTTCAACAATATTCGTTCAGTATTTAATGAGTTATGGAAGTTTGAATATTTAACAACAGCAATGCCAGTCTTAAGAAACTTATACAACACTGAAAAATAGTAAAAGAATTTAATTAAGGTTGAAATTTAATGTTATAAAAATACTAAATATTTTATACTTTTGTTCATTTTAACTGAGGCAGGAAGTCCACGTCCCCCCCCCCCCACCTCACACAAACACATACACAAATAACATAATTAAAATTTAATACAATAAAAAACATATATTGTAAACTTTTTATTTATTTCAGTTGAGGCAGAAGGGGATTCAAGCCCCTCTCCAACCCACCCCCCAAAAACACACAAATGACATAATCAAAATTTTTGGTTTTCGAAAAAAAAACTAAAACTATTGCGAACTCTTTTCATTCCTGCAGAGGCAAAGGGAAAGATCAAAGGGATCCTAGCCCTATAATACTAGAAAGCAACCTCCCCACATTAAGATTTGTTTTTCGTTTTGGCAAAAGGATATGAAATAGATTTTTCTGAAGGAAAGTTACGAGAAATACTAGGGTTCGAATCGAAAATTATCGATGCAGCAAAAAACGAAGGAAAGTTTCCACCCAACATAACGAGAGGGGTCGATCGCATTCTAATTCATTGTTGTATTGTCGAATCTTCCTATCTCCATAACCAGAAGATGGACGAGTTCTACAGTTTCGTGCCTCAAACACCGCCTGGCAGTTTAATCGACACTCATCCATTTTTCCCCATATATTTACCGCTGAATAAAACTGATTACATTTGCAATGTTAGAATGAAAGTAACCGATCAGAAGAATAAAGTAATTGACTTGAACAAGGAAAACGTGATTTATATGTTACACATCAGACCCAAATAAAGATGAAGATACCGAGAAAGCGAATTAAAATATTTTATAGAAAACCGTCGCCTATCGTTCGAAAAAACGAGAAAATATCCCCTAAAAGCAGAAATATTCTTAATCAGTTAATATACGGAAATGGCCTAAAAATCATAAAATCATAAAGTATACGATGAACGTTGAAGCTACTTACTGGAATTTGTTTGAAGATCCAGTAGACGATAATTCAACGACAAAATACGAGTACTTGGAATATCGAGAAACAATGTGATTGTTAAAAATCTCGAAAAATAAGAAATATTTACCAAAGACATGGACGTTTTTCTACATCCGCACAACAGTTATATACACGTCAGAGGCAAAATACTGAAATTAGATGCGTCTGATATCGGCGGCAATGATGTAGTTACGATGATCAATAATGGGTACAACATTTTTAAGAGAGCTTAATATTATATAGAAAACAGAGAATTGGAAGATATTGAATTGCCAGGAGTCACAACCACGATTCACAATTTAATAGATTTTCACACAGTTCTGCTACAAGTATGACGTGGTTCAAAGATACTGCAGACAGTTCGAAAATGAATGTTTTTGTACGACGGAGGCAAAAATAAACTGGACACGAATAATAAAATAAAGGATTTTTCACAAGCGTTGAAGAAAAATCCTGAATTCAATCAAGAATTCTCGGACAGATATGAAATTACAAAAAATAGTCAAAATGTAAGTTTATTCTTACCACTGAATCGGCTGTTTCGATTCTGCCGAGACGTGGATAGAGTGTTTCGCGGTGTAAAACATACCATAAAACTAGGAAAAAGTGACGTCAAAGACATTATTCAGAGAGTTGGGGCTACGCTATATAAATTTGAAATATCTCACGTATCTTGGTTTATTCCAAAAGTGGAACCATCACTACAAGTACTTGCAAAACTAGAATCTCAGTTAGCAAGCGGCAATCCACATGAAAACTTTTGGGATCGTGCAAACTGTACAAGTCTGATATTCGAAATGACTTTCATGTCAGTTGGCGGGTTACTACAACTCAAAATAAACCCGTCCATCTTTATGTCATCTTACAAAAGTCTAACCGATTAAATATTCAAACCAGAAACAATATGGTGTTTGATCACATGTTACTAGAACGGATTCAGATCAGAGTGAATAGCAAACAGTTTCCCGAACAAGAATTCGAGTGCTACTTTGAACCCAACACTTTAGACAATGCGCGAGTTTACAACAGCTTTTTAGCTGCAAAAAATATGGACATCGATTTGGGTACACAAGTCAGTTATCAAGATTTTATGAAACTGTATCCGATATTCCACTTCGATGTCAGCAAATACGAATCACGTCTATTTGAATTATCAGCAACTGCTGATATCGAAATACGATTTAAATTAAATAGACTGTCAAACGAATTATATCACGTATATTGCGTAAATGTCTCAGAACGAAAAGCAACTTTACAACCACTAGAGGGAAAATGTTTAGTTGTTGGTTAAAGAAACTATTTTAAATACAATCAAAATTTACATCTATTTGCACGTTTTAAAAAAATATATGTATGTTCCCCACTTCTAATTGAATCTGATGAAATGATTTTAAGAGAAAATTTGAATTAATCGGTTCAAATGTTTTTGAAGATCCTAAAAATTCTGATCCGTTCAAATGTTGTTTAAGGATTTTTTCTCCCTTCAGGGGATATTCTTTTCAAACTTCTCTAGTGAATGCTGGACTTCGAAAATTGACGGCCACCCGCGCCAACGGGCGACCAGCGATTCAACTAAGCAACTTTGAAAAAAACATGCAAAAATAACTACTTACTCTTCAGGAGGGAAAAGTAAAAGTGACTTGGAATCGCTTGATACCCTTCTTAAATACTACACAGAACCAAAACTGACTCTTGAACTTTGGTTTTGGATAAAAATTTCGGTTCATAGCAAACTTATTACTTGGACTTTGCTACTGAATCTTGAACTTTGGTTTTGGATAAAAATTTCGGCTTGATAGCAGAATTATTACTTGAACTTTGCTACTGAATCTTGGACTTTGGTTTTGCATAAAAATTATTACTTGGACTTTGCTACTGAATCTTGAACTTTGGTTTTGCATAAAAATTATTACTTGAAATTTGTTACTGAATCTTGAACTTTGGTTTTGGATAAAAAATTTCGTTCTATCGTCGAATCTTCGTATCTCACTGTTTGTTTGATAGCAAAATTATTACTTGAACTTTGCTACTGAATCTTGAACTTTGGTTTTGCATAAAAATTATTACTTGGACTTTGCTACTGAATCTTGAACTTTGGTTTTGCATAAAAATTATTACTTGAAATTTGTTACTGAATCTTGAACTTTGGTTTTGGATAAAAAATTTCGTTCTATCGTCGAATCTTCGTATCTCACTGTTTGTTTGATAGCAAAATTATTACTTGGACTTTGCTACTGAATCTTGAACTTTGGTTTTGGATAAAAATTTCGGTTTGATAGCAAAATTATTACTTGAACTTTGCAACTGAATCTTGAACTTTGGTTTTGAATAAGCATTTCGGTTTGATAGCAAAAATTATTACTTGGACTTTGCTATCAAACCGAAATTTATTTTTATCCAAAACCAAAGTTCAAGATTCAGTTTTGGTTCTTTTGAGTATTTAAGAAGTTGTCAAGTTATTCCAAGTCACTTTTAATTTCCCCTCCGGTATAGAGTCCCAATCTAAGGTAAGTACGATTTAAATAGATTTAATTGTAAAGCTTTAATTGTAAAGCTGGAAAACGTGAATTATTACGTGGACTTTAGTTAAATAAAGTTTTAATATTCTTGTAGCAAAATTATTACTTGAATATTGATTAGATTAAAATTTTAATATTCCTCTATGTTAAATTATCATACACTTCACATAGTTTCGGTTTGATAACAGAATTATTAGCAGAAGTCATCGCAGGCACCTGAACTCTTTGCTTCTTTTGGCATCGTCAAATTCTACATTGGAGGAAGTCTTCCAGTGTAGATGGCTTCAGCCTTTAGTAGTGGGGGAACGGGTCTTTGCCCCATGTCTGCGATTAGGGGGCTGTTTGATATTGTCGGTATTCCCTCTCTCAATAAACCTAGTTTCTTTAAACATCCCACTAACCATTTTCTCTCCATAGGTAGTTGGAATGTGAGGACTCTGCACAGAGCTTTTTCTCTTGATGTCCTCACACAAGAATTCCACCGTTATAATTTAGATATTCTCGGCTTGCAAGAGACCAGATGGACAGATAAAAGTCAGATTCTTAAAAATAATCTTAAATTTCTCTTTTCAGGGAGGGACGACAATAAGCATCACCAAGGCATGGGTCTGCTTCTCAGCAGACACGCTAGCGATGCTCTTCTAGGATATGAGTGCATTAATGAAAGGTTTCTTACAGCAAAATTTCAGACAAGCGTTAAAGACTTGAATGTTATCTGCTGTTATGCCCCCACTGAGGATGCCGATGAGGATGAGAAGGATAGCTTTTATGAACAACTTCAGGATAGTTTGAATTCTGTCAAGAAAGGAGATATTACCCTTGTTCTTGGTGACTTCAATGCCAAAGTTGGTACTGACTCTGACCTTTGGGGAGGAGTAATAGGCCCTTTTGGTATTGGTAGCTGCAATGGCAATGGGCAACGTCTCCTACAGGTAAGTAAACTCAATGGATTCAGAATAACTAACACTTATTACAAACACCGCGACATACATAAGTACACATGGGTTTCACCTGATGGGCTGCATAAGAATATGATTGATTACATATTAATTAACAGCAAATGGGCTAATTCTGTTAGGAATACCAGGGCATATAGGGGAGCTGAAATTGGATCTGACCATTACCTTGTTAAAAGTGTGTTGCAACTTAAACTTAAAAAGTGTTGTGCTAGGGTTAAAAAATTTACTTTTAATACTGAAGCTCTGAAAGATCCAGTTATAGCCAAAGCTTACCATGACAGGTTACTTAGTCATTATGACAGTCATGGTTTGCTTACTACTGAAGTTGAGGAAGAATGGGATCATTTTAAACAGGCTTTTTTGGACACTAACAGTACTCTTTTAGGAAAAAAGGAGCAGAAGAGGCAAAATTATCTGAGTGATAAGGCACTTGAGCTTATTTCGGAAAGAAAGAACTGCAGGAATGCCCTTAATCAATACCCTACTAGTCCTAATAGAAAGCATTACAGAGACCATAATAAACTTGTAAAGGATCAGTTAGCTGCTGATAAGAATCTTTGGCTTGATGGTTTGGGTGACAAAGCCGAGGAAGCAGTTAGACAGCACAGCAGCAGAGAGCTGTACCAGATTGTTAATGTTTTGTGTGGTAGAAAACGGACAGGCATACAAGGATTGAAGGATAAACAAGGTAAGGTTATAGAAGGGGAGGATTCTGTCATGGCTAGGTGGGCTGAGCATTTCAGTGATGTTCTAAACAATGTAGTTAGCTCTACTCCCATTGTTTGCAATGATGATAGATGTATTGGTGGCTTTAATGTTGGACCTATAACACAATCTGAAGTTATTTTGGCTGTTTCTAAACTTAAACTTCATAAATCCCCAGGGGTAGATGAAATTACTACGGAAATGCTTAGAGCTGGGAATGTTTCGGTTACCACTTGGATGACTGAAATTCTGAATATCTTTTATGATAAAAGCATGGTTCCTAAGGATTTTACCAGAGCTATTGTTATCCCTATTTTCAAAAAAGGTGATCGCAGTTCTTGTTATAACTATAGGAGTATCAGCCTACTCTCTGTTCCAGGTAAAGTTCTTTCCATGATTGTGCTTAATAGAATTAAGAATCTGGTTGACAGTCAATTGCGTGATGAGGAATGTGGATTCAGAAGTGGTAGGGGATATGTGGATCAGATATTTTCACTTAGGCAGATTCTTGAGAAATGTTTAGAGTTTCAGAAACCTTTGGTTGCTAGCTTTGTTGATTTCAAAAAGGCTTTCGACTCTGTTGATCGTCATAATTTGTGGTTGATTGTGGGATCATATGGTATACCAGACAAGTTATTAACATTATGAAAGCTCTCTATAATAACACTGAGTCGTGTGTGAGATTTGGTAAGGCTTGTAGCAATTGGTTTAGCATTACTTCTGGTGTTCGACAAGGGTGCATTTTGTCTCCTTTTCTCTTTAGCTTGGTTATTGATTATGTTATGCGAAATTCACTTCAAGGGAAAGATTTTGGCCTTAAATGGGCTGGAGATACGAAAATTTCTGATTTAGATTATGCTGATGATTTAGCCCTTTTGGCAAATGATGTTGATGAGATGAACTCTTTCATTCGAGCTGTTGATGAGACTGGTAGTAGAGTAGGTTTGGTTATAAACAGAGAGAAAACTAAAGTGATGAAAATTGGTCAGGCAGGCTGTGATTCAGTTAATCTGAATGGTTGCAGTCTTGAGCAGGTGTCACAGTTTAATTATCTTGGGAGCTATGTAACAGATAATGGTGATTTGTGGCATGAGATTAACAGACGAATAGGGACTGCTGCCGGGACTTTTAAGAACCTATGGAGAGTGTGGAGAAATAGGCGTATACACCTAAAGACTAAAATTAGACTGTATAATAGTTTGGTTCTTTCTAGGGTTAGTTATGGTAGTGAAACGTGGACACTGTAAACAAGATAACAGGAAACTAGATGCTTTTGATTCCAGATGCTTACGCAGTATCTTGGGCATTAGGTGGTTCAACTTTGTAACTAATGATGAGATTAGGCAAAGGAGTTTGCAACCTCCTTTAAGCAGCATATTGTGCAGAGAGAGACTCCGTTGGTTTGGCCATGTTGCCCGTATGAATAATTATAGATTGGTGAATAGGGTTATAAACAGTGTGCCTAAAGGCCTCAGAAAGAAGGGGAGACCTAGGATGCGGTGGGCAGACAATGTCAAACAGGACCTTGTTAGAATTGGTGTGCAGTGGCCAGATGCAGTAGATGTAGCTCAGGATAGACTTGCTTGGAGAACTAAATTGCACGGTCTGGTTGGACCTCCGTAGCCCATGGCTGCTTGATGATAATGATGATGATGATGATGATGATGATGATGATGATGATCATTAGAAATCACTTTAAAAATGAACACAAGGAGAAAATTTTGCTTGTGATCAATAGAAGACGAAAGTGTGAAAATTATTTTGTCGAACCAGTTTTTCAGAATAATTATGGTAAAGCGCGGATATTTTTTCAAACACCAAAAGTTTTCAATTCTCTACCGAGAAATCTGTTATGCCCGAGCACTTATTCAGAAATTAAAACTAACGTTTCGAAATGTTCATTAGATATCATAGCTAATGATTGCCGGGATGTAAATATTTGAGAAGAAATGTTTAAACTGTATCTGGTATTGTTTCAAGCAACTGCAATATTAGTGTGAAATGATGACTTGCGCAATAGGTGATAATTTCGTGCAATGCGTCTTGTAATCCCAAATTTCATAGGTTTATTCTATGTATAAATGTGTTTAATTTTTCATGTTTGTGTTTTAATTCATATTTTTCTTTTTGTTGTTATTTCATTTTCCGTTTTTAATTATGTGTTTATTTTGCATTATACATGTCTGATTCTTTAATTAACCTGTGACGCGATTGAAAGGATTCCTGCTGACAAACCATAAGGCTTAGCGGGGTAATCTATGTATATAACCATACTAAAGTATAAATAAAGTTATTACTATTATTAAACGAAATAAAACTACAAAATTAGTAAATGTGTATGGAAACTCGTAAACTGTTGCCGGGAATTAGGCAAGGTACTCATCTTAGTCCACAGTTTGCCCTACAGCACGGCTAGCCCACCAAACAATTGATGTTGGGTGGATCACACAGGACCTCCCGTTTACCAGAATCAGAGGCGAAAGCAACTTAGATCACTCTTTTGACATTTACGGTTGTGCTTCAATTACCGGTGATGTGAATTTACAATGCAAAAAGCTCATATGCAATTGTTTGTATTAGGTATATGATTTATTGTGTTATCATAATACGTGTTCCTATTATTTAGTACAGTAAAAATAAATGCTTTGCATTTATTTTTGTAATTTATTTATTATTTTTGTTTTTCACTTTTATATGATCTGAGAATATTTGACAGATAAACTATATTTGAAACTAATTTTAGGAAATAACTTTCAAAGCCTACACTAATTCCTTTTCTTATTCTCGCAGGTTGTACCAATAACGTGGAGTATAGAGATTTCAAATGTCTAAATCCTTTTCTGTGCATGGTAAAGATCAATAGGCTATAAATAGCCTTCAGTAATAGTTTCAGGACAGGTTTTCTTGAGGCCCATGTATTCTTTTCATAAATTTCCTTCAAAGCAAAATTAAAAAGAAAAACAGCGATTTCATCATTTAGCAAATGATTCATATGACAAATTAAGATTCAGAATTCAGAAAACTACTCTAATGTCCTTCATTCTCGTCTTACCTTCATTTCTCCCTTCTGTTCCTCTCATTCTCTATTAACTGATTATACATAATCTTACTGTTTTAAATAGCTAAAACTGATCTCCGAACCCCATCGACCAAGACTTCATTGCAATAATAATCTAATTTGAAATTTTCCTTGACTTGCTTCCCTTAGAACCTGAAGAAACTACTTATTTATTCTTCCAATCTAACACGCGTGCTCCTTTGCGTTAATGTCCGAAATTTGCCTCAAATCAAAGTTTTAATCATATCTAATTATTTCCCAAATTTCACTAAGCTCACTATATCATTACACTACTCATGCCATTAATTAAAGATGTAGTCCCTAAAAAATCATCATTCTCACAAAGTTGCAGCAATGTTAATCATTCTTTTGTACTCCTGATCTTCTTCCTCTCTGTTCCCAATTACCTCCTGGCTTATTACGTTCATCATTTTAATCCCTTATTAAGCAAAAATATCTGAAATTAGTCCCCAAATCCATCGACCAAGCCCTAGTAATAACTATTACCTTGACCCCTTTCCTACGAACCTGTGACGTGCTTCCCTCATTACGAATCTCTCGTTGTTTTTGACCCAGAGACCATATTCAGACAAAAACCTCCGAAATATGAGACCACAACGGTTTAAAAATGAATGGTCGACACGACATCGTGTTCATCATGAACCACCATAGACTCCATCCAGTTATGCCAGACAAGTTAAGCTCGCTTGAGACTGCGCTCAACTATGACCTCTAGAGTAGAAGTCAAAGGTTTACAACCTGAAAAATAATTCCGTTTCATTCAGTTCCTTTGAATCTGAACAAATACTTATTTACTTTTCCTTAGAGCGTGTGTACCTTTGCGTTTCTGCCAGAAATTTGCCTCGAATCAAACCTTCAATCAAAATCTAATGATTTCTCAATTTCACGAAATGAGTAATGTAATGAATTAAGATCCTAAACCGCGAAACCATTTTAACAATTTTTGCAACAATTCCTCATCCTTTCCTTGAATGAATTTCTTTGAATGAATTTTCCTTGAATCTTTCCTCGAAATTTTCTCATCCTTTCCTCATCCATTCCTTGAATTAATTCAAGGAACGTAACTTACGAACCCCATCGACCAATATTTCAAAATAAAAACCTACCTCGAACTATTTCCTTCCAAACTACGAATTCTTTTCCTTAACATCCTTCACTCTGAAGACCAAATTCAGACAAAAACATCCAAGAAATCAAACCAAAGTGATTCCAAAATGAATGGTCGAATAAAGGTCCAGAAAATAGATGGTCATCATTTTCTGGACCTCTATTAACTGATTATACATAATCTTACTGTTTTAAATAGCTAAAACTGATCTCCGAACCCCATCGACCAAGACTTCATTGCAATAATAATCTAATTTGAAATTTTCCTTGACTTGCTTCCCTTAGAACCTGAAGAAACTACTTATTTATTCTTCCAATCTAACACGCGTGCTCCTTTGCGTTAATGTCCGAAATTTGCCTCAAATCAAAGTTTTAATCATATCTAACTATTTCCCAAATTTCCCTAAGCTCACTATATCATTACACTACTCATGCCATTAATTAAAAATGTAGTCCCTAAAAAATCATCATTCTCACAAAGTTGCAGCAATGTTAATCATTCTTTTGTACTCCATATTTTTTTCCTCTCTGTTCCCAATTACCTCCTGGCTTATTACGTTCATCATTTTAATCCCTTATTAAGTAAAAATATCTCAAATTAGTCCCCAAATCCATCGACCAAGCCCTAGTAATAACTATTACCTTGACCCCTTTCCTACGAACCTGTGACGTGCTTCCCTCATTACGAATCTCTCGTTGTTTTTGACCCAGAGACCATATTCAGACAAAAACCTCCGAAATATGAGACCACAACGGTTTAAAAATGAATGGTCGACACAACATCGTGTTCATCATGAACCACCATAGACTCCATCCAGTTATGCCAGACAAGTTAAGCTCGCTTGAGACCGCGCTCAACTATGACCTCTAGAGTAGAAGTCAAAGGTTTACAACCTGAAAAATAATTCCGTTTCATTCAGTTCCTTTGAATCTGAACAAATACTTATTTACTTTTCCTTAGAGCGTGTGTACCTTTGCGTTTCTGCCAGAAATTTGCCTCGAATCAAACCTTCAATCAAAATCTAATGATTTCTCAATTTCACGAAATGAGTAATGTAATGAATTAAGATCCTAAACCGCGAAACCATTTTAACAATTTTTGCAACAATTCCTCATCTTTTCCTTGAATGAATTTCTTTGAATGAATTTTCCTTGAATCTTTCCTCGAAATTTTCTCATCCTTTCCTCATCCATTCCTTGAATTAATTCAAGGAACGTAACTTACGAACCCCATCGACCAATATTTCAAAATAAAAACCTACCTCGAACTATTTCCTTCCACACTACGAATTCTTTTCCTTAACATCCTTTACTCTGAAGACCAAATTCAGACAAAAACATCCAAGAAATCAAACCAAAGTGATTCCAAAATGAATGGTCGAATAAAGGTCCAGAAAATAGATGGTCATCATAAACCACGATAGTCTTTCACTGGTTTTTCCAGAACAACTAAAAGTCTTCTTGTGACGTCACTTTCCTTCCGGTTAAGGATTCGCATGAGGTCACTTCCGTTTTTATCGGATATTTGTGTTCAATGCGAAGTATACCTACGAACCCATTGACCAACCATTAATAATAACAATAATCCTGTGAAACTGCGCCTTATTTTCCCCTGTGAAGACATAACTAATGTTATCAGAATGGAAGATTTCATCTATTTCAAATAAATGGGCAATGTCAGAAATTAACAGAGAAATTGTTCTGATCTCCTCGGAACAATATCATTTAGTATAATTCTTAATTTCCACTCCATGTTATGGTACAACCCTCCAAATTCCTCCCCGCTCCGGCTCCACTTCCGCGAGCTACCATTAACGATCACCTGCTTTACACGAAATGCCATAAATGCAAGAATTACAGTTAATTTATAGTATCAACAACAATGCTAAAAATGTTAATTCTTTAAAAAGGAATTGTGCCTATCCCATTGTTTGAAACTATCAGTTATAGACAATAAAAACAAGTGCACGATATGTTTTACAACAATAGAAATCAACCCTATATATGCTGTAGTATATGCTGGAAATGAACCATACTACTCCGCGTATATTCCTACGCCAGGAATATGATGACGGTCAACACTTGGGACGTGCAATAATTACCATTTGTTATTCTATGAATTTCAGTCCCCCCAGTCTTTTCGTTCGAATAATTTTCTTCTTGCACTCCTAACAGCAGCCAAATTTTCATCCCTAATGTAAAGGAAATAAAAAAAAAAAGAGTAGAAAAAAAATTTAAAGTTTAAAAAAAATCCATTATAGACAATAAATCTGCTCAAGGATCTGAAAATTTAGTTGTTGGTCATTGATGGCCATGCATTGCTATAACACGTGATCAATTTGACCTAGGTCCCTAATATCCTGGTAATTAATCGAAATATGAGTATTCTTGGCACTTGTGAATGTTTGGAAGGATGTGTTAAATGTAATGATCCCGTGACAGAAAATTAGGTGCTCGACTATGTGAAACCAAAGGACCTGGGTTGGAGACCCGATTTTGCCTTTCCGGTCTAAGGACAAAATCGATCATCATGCGATTCAATCTCACCTGGAGTCATCGTCGGAATTTCTCCTCAGTGAGGGCGGGGAGTGGTTTTAATGGTAACTCTCCAGGCTCGTAATCTGCAGTTCCCAGGTTTCAGTCCCCACCATGGCATGAGATTTATGTCGGCTAAGCCGGGTCACTAGGGGATAAAGAGGATCTTGGAAAGGCCACCGTCCGTCGGATGGGACGTTAAGTCGTGTTCAGCACAGCCACACCCTGTGCACGTTAAAGAAACACTCTGGATGACCTTGACGGGAGGCTACCATCTGCCTCATAAAAGCTGTTCAGTGGGTCCTCTTCTCCCACCCTTTTCAGAGCCGTCAGAAATCCTTGTGACCTGGCCGTTTAGTTCATTGTGTGCAATAACTTATCTATGTATAAATAATTGTGCCCCGACGTCTCAGAGAAGGTTTAGGGAGAAGACCCACTGGAACAGATGTTGGGAGACATGGTAGCCTTCCGTTAAGGCCATTCATCATGTTCATTAACATGCACAGGGTATGAATGATTGTTTCATCATTGGGAGACATGGTAGCCTTCCGTTAAGGCCATCCATCATGTTCTTTAACATTCACAGGGTATGACTCTCCCACATACGGGGCCACAGCTAAACCTCCTATCCAACGGACGGCGGACTATTCCAAGCTCATCCTACTGACTGTGGGCAGGGCGGGAGTTTTACTATAATTATTGTTTTATCTATCTATACAAGGGGTACGCCAGTTACATACACATCTCCAGGCGATACGTGGCGGAGTGGATAGAGCGCTTGGCTACTGATCTACGGGACCTGGGATCGAGTCCCGGTTAGGCATGAATGTTCGTGTTGTTTTCTGCTGAGGTCCTGCCATCCTCTCAGATCTTCTACTATGGCATATAAACTGACGGGGTCCTGTCAGACCTCTGTGGCAAGCAGCTGCTTGAGGGGGTATTTATTTATTTTATTTACGTGAAGAATAAAAGGTTGAGAACCACTGATATATATGTTTTATTCTCATTGTTATAATATAAATATAGTTTTATCTATGTATACAAGGGGTACGCCAGTTACATACACATTTCCAGGGGGTACGTGAAGCATAAACGGTTGAGAACCACTGATATATACGTTTTATTTTATTCCCATTGTTATACTATAACTATAGTTTTATATATCTATACAAGAGGTACGCCAGTTATATACACATTTCCAGAGGGTACGTGAAGCATAAACGGTTGAGAACCACTGACATATACGTTTTATTTTATTCCCATTGTTATACTATAACTATAGTTTTATCTATCTATACAAGAGGTACGCAGGTTACATACACATTTCCAGAGGGTACGTGAAACATAAAAGGTTGAGAAGCACTGACATATACGTTTTATTTTATTTCCATTGCTATACTATAACTATAGTTTTATCTATCTATACAAGAGGTTACGCAGGTTACATACATATTTCCAGAAGAATTCCAGTGAAGCATTAAAGTTGAGAACCACTGATATATATGTTTTATTTTATTCCCATTGTTATACTATAACTATAGTTTTATCTATCTATACAAGAGGTACGCCAGTTACATACACATTTCCAGGGGGTTCGTGAAGCATAAAAGGTTGAGAACCACTGATATATATGTTTTATTTTATTCCCATTGTTATACTATAACTAAAGTTTTATCTATCTATACAAGAGGTACGCCAGTTACATACACATTTCCAGGGGGTACGTGAAGCATAAACGGTTGAGAACCACTGATATATATGTTTTATTTTATTCCCATTGTTATACCATAACTATAGTTTTATCTATCTATACAAAGGGTAGGCCAGTTACATACACATTTCCAGGGGGTACGTGAAGTATAAAAGGTTGAGAAGCACTGATATATATGTTTTATTTTATTCCCATTGTTATACTATAACTATAGTTTTATCTATCTATACAAGAGGTACGCCAGTTACATACACATTTCCAGGGGGTACGTGAAGCATAAAAGGTTGAGAACCACTGATATATATGTTTTATTTTATTCCCATTGTTATACTATAACTATAGTTTTATCTATCTATACAAGAGGTACGCCAGTTACATACACATTTCCATGGGGTACGTGAAGCATAAAATGTTGAGAACCACTGATATATATGTTTTATTTTATTCCCATTGTTATACTATAACTATAGTTTTATCTATCTATACAAGAGGTACGCCAGTTACATACACATTTCCAGGGGGTACGTGAAGCATAAAAGGTTGAGAACCACTGATATATATGTTTTATTTTATTCCCATTGTTATACTATAACTATAGTTTTATCTATCTATACAAGAGGTACGCCAGTTACATACGCATTTCCATGGGGTACGTGAAGCATAAAAGTTTGAGAAGCACTGATATATATGTTTTATTTCATTCCCATTGTTATACTAAAACTATAGTTTTATCTATCTATACAAGAGGTACGCCAGTTACATCCACATTTCCAGGGGGTACGTGAAGCATAAAAGTTTGAGAACCACTGATATATGTGTTTTATATTATTCCCATTGTTATACTATAACTATAGTTTTATCTATCTATACAAGAGGTACGCCAGTTACATACACATTTCCATGGGGTACGTGAAGCATAAAATGTTGAGAAGCACTGATATATATGTTTTATTTTATTCCCATTGTTATACTATAACTATAGTTTTATCTATCTATACAAGAGGTACGCCAGTTACATACACATTTCCAGGGGGTACGTGAAGCATAAAAGGTTGAGAACCACTGATATATATGTTTTATTTTATTCCCATTGTTATACTATAACTAAAGTTTTATCTATCTATACAAGAGGTACGCCAGTTACATACACATTTCCAGGGGGTACGTGAAGCATAAAAGGTTGAGAACCACTGATATATATGTTTTATTTTATTCCCATTGTTATACTATAACTATAGTTTTATCTATATATACAAGAGGTACGCCAGTTACATACGCATTTCCATGGGGTACGTGAAGCATAAACGGTTGAGAACCACTGATATATATGTTTTATTTTATTCCCATTGTTATACTATAACTATAGTTTTATCTATCTATACAAGGGGTAGGCCAGTTACATACACATTTCCAGGGGGTACGTGAAGTATAAAAGATTGAAAAGCACTGATATATATGTTTTATTTTATTCCCATTGTTATACTATAAGTATAGTTTTATCTATCTATACAAGAGGTACGCCAGTTACACATTTCCAAGTGGTACGTGAAGCATAAAAGTTTGAGAACCACTGATATATATGTTTTATATTATTCCCATTGTTATACTATAACTATAGTTTTATCTATCTATACAAGAGGTACGCCAGTTACATACACATTTCCAGGGGGTACGTGAAGCATAGAAGGTTGAGAACCACTGATATATATGTTTTATTCTCATTGTTATAATATAAATATAGTTTTATCTATCTATATAAGGGGTACGCCAGTTGCATACACATTTCCAGGGCGTACGTGAAGCCTAAACGGTTGAGAACCACTGACATATACGTTTTATTTTATTTCCATTGTTATACTATAACTATAGTTTTATCTATCAATACAAGAGGTACGCAGGTTACATACACATTTGCAGAGGGTACGTGAAGCATAAAAGGTTGAGAACCACTGATATATATGTTTTATTTTATTCCCATTGTTATACTATAACTATAGTTTTATCTATCTATACAAGGGGTAGGCCAGTTACATACACATATCCAGGGGGTACGTGAAGCATAAACGGTTGAGAACCACTGATATATACGTTTTATTTTATTTCCATTGTTATACTATAACTATAGTTTTATCTATCTATACAAGAGGTACGCCAGTTACATACACATTTCCAGGGGGTACGTGAAGCATAAAAGGTTGAGAACCACTGATATATATATATGTTTTATTTTATTCCCATTGTTATACTATAACTATAGTTTTATCTATCTATACAAGAGGTACGCCAGTTACATACACATTTCCATGGGGTACGTGCAGCATAAAAGGCTGAGAACCACTGATATATACGTTTTATTTTATTCCCATTGTTATAGTATAACTATAATAAAAAAATAAATAAATACCCCCTCAAGCAGCTGCTTGCCACAGAGGTCTGACAGGAGCCTGTCAGTTTATATGCCACAGTAGGAGATCTGAGAGGATGGCAGGACCTCAGCAGAAAAACAACACATACAACCATGCCTTATCCGGGGCTCGAACCCAGGTCCCTTAGATCAGTAGCCAAGCGCGCTAACCACTCGGCCATGGGACGGCTATAGTTTTATCTATCTATACAAGAGGTACGCCAGTTACATACACATTTCCAGCGGGTACGTGAAGCATAAAATGTTGAGAACCATATATATATATGTTTTATTTTATTCCCATTGTTATACTATAACTACAGTTTTATATATCTATACAAGGGGTACGCCAGTTACATACACATTTCCAGGGGGTACGTGAAGCATAAAAGGTTGAGAACCACTGATATATATGTTTTATTTTATTCCCATTGTTATACTATTACTACAGTTTTATCTATACAAGGGGTACGCCAGTTACATACACATTTCCAGGGGGTACGTGAAGCATAAAAGGTTGAGAACCACTGATATATATGTTTTATTTTATTCCTATTGTTATACTATAACTATAGTTTTATCTATCTATACAAGGGGTACGCCAGTTACATACACATTTCCAGGGGGTACGTGAAGCATAAAAGGTTGAGAACCACTGATATATATGTTTTATTTTATTCCCATTGTTATACTATTACTACAGTTTTATCTATACAAGGGGTACGCCAGTTACATACACATTTCCAGGGGGTACGTGAAGCATAAAAGGTTGAGAACCACTGATATATATGTTTTATTTTATTCCCATTGTTATACTAAAACTATAGTTTTATCTATCTATACAAGGGGTACGCCAGTTACATACACATTTCCAGGGGGTACGTGAAGCATAAAAGGTTGAGAACCTCAGCTCTGAAGGATGCAAAAGGGACGGTAGCTGGTTGTTTTGCGTTTTATGGCTCATGGGTGACTAGGCCATAATGCGCGAAACACAAGAGAAAATAAATAATAAAAGATGTGCAACCCTCAACCAAATTTAACATAAAAGCGGTAAGTTAGAAAATGCTAAAACAACAAATAACTAGTGCATAATATCTACAAAATAAATCAATTTGAAAAATACAAGTTATAACAATCCCAGGTGTAAAAGACCTGAGCGATACAAAATATTAGGTAAAATCACAATCTAGTAAAATAACCACAATATTTTGAAAAGGAAAAACAAATGGTAAAAAGCTATGATTAGTTAAAAGATGTCCGAGTGTAAGAGGCTTGGGCACAAAATCATGAAAGTTAAAATACATTTTATGTTCAAAATTAGAAGCTTCACATTCGATTAAAATATGTCTAACAGTTAAAAAGGTTTCACAAAACTCGCACTTAGGTACGTCATCCGCCCGTAGAAGAAATGAATGAGTAATAAACGAATGACCTAAGCTGAGCCGAGCTAGTTCAACTTCCTCCTTGCGATTCCTGCGGTAACAAGACTGCCATGCTTTCATGATAGGTTTGATCTCAAAGAGCTTGTTCGTAAGCTGTTCTGACCTCTTAAGATCTCTGCCACCGTGCCCAGAGCTCGGTGGTAAAACGCTGTCGGAAATCCAGATAACGAACCCGGCAATGGACAGTCGGACAGAGGCGTGGCTGACATGGCAGCAGCATCTGCCAAATCGTTGCCCCTGATTCCGACGTGACCGGGCACCCAACAGAAATGGATGGTGGTTGTGGCTGCCAAACATTGTAGCTGCTGGAGGATCTTAGAAAGAACTGGGTGAGGCCTATGCCTCACTGAGATCAAAGCCTGTAGCGAACTAAGCAAGTCGGCGTAAAGCACACACCGACGATGATGCTTAGCTGCCACGTGCTCCAAGGCAAGACTGATAGTGTGCAACTCTGCAGTGCAGATGGAACACTGCAGTGGGATATGGTCTGCAATGATTACATCACAACAGATCATGGCCGATCCCACTGATGTGCCGGACTTTGAGCCATCTATAAAGACGGGCAAGATGTCCCGTGGCCGAGTGGTTACCGCGCTTGACTACTGATCTAAGGGACCTGGGTTCGAGCCCCGGACCGTCCCGTGGCCGAGTGGTTAGCACGCTTGGCTACTGATCTAAGGGACCTGGGTTCGAGCCTCGGATAAGGCATGGATGTGTGTGTTGTTTTTCTGCTGAGGTCCTGCCATCCTCACAGACCTTCTACTACGGCATATAAACTGACAGGCTCCTGTCAGACCTCTGTGGCAAGCAGCTGCTTGAGGGGGTATTTTTATTTTAAGATGTCCGCGTACTCATCACGATGGCTGACAAAGAGTTGCTGATACACACAGTCGGGTGTAAAGGCCTTCCCCGTCCTGCACAGAGAAAAATCACAGGAAGGGGAAATAGCGAACCACAGTGGAAGCGGCTCGGCTCTCGACTGTGCGATGCTATCAAGAAATGGTGCTGATATCTCTGAAGTAGCCTCGGACTCGCAAACCGAAAGGACGAATGGCAGTCGGCCGATATGTGTAAAGCATGAAAACGCAGTCAAAAGGGGGATGGCCAGGCAGGGATCGCAATTTAGATGCACATTGTCTGATATTTTACTGCTGACGACGAAGAGATTACGAGGTTTCGTCAGTCTCAACATATAGACTCTGGACTGGTGAGGCCACTCCCCCAATCTTCTCTGAGCCTTCGGGGTCCACGTGACCTGGCCATTTAGACCATGGTATGCAAAAAAAAGTGCCGCTCAGAGGTAAAACAACCCGAACTTGGGAACATAAGGTTAAGAACTAGGCGTGCAACCATTTGGTATCTTTTGCTGAACAAATAAATATACTGGTGAAGAAATAGAATATTGATTAGAAACGCAGAATTTTCGCTTGGCTCTTTTTTAATTCATCGCCGTACATCGACTCCTTATTCGATGGGGCGGGGGTGGCTTAGTCGGTAGCGCGCCAGGCTCGTAATCTGTAGTTCCCAGGTTCGAGTCCCAGCTGGGTCAGCGTTGAGATTTATCTCCGCAAAATTCCCCGCCCTGCCCACGGTCAGTAGGGGACATCGATGGGCTTGGAAAGGCCGCCGTCCGTCGGATGGGACGTTAAGCCGTGGACCCGTGTGCGGGAGAGCCATACACTGTGCACGTTAAAGAACACGCTGGATGGCCTTGACGGGAGGCTACCATCTGTCTCCCAACAGCTGTTCCAGTGGGTCCCCTCCCCCAACCTTCTCTGAGCCTTCGGGGTCCATGTGACCTGGCCATTTAGCCCATGGTGTGCAAAAAAGTGCCGCTCAGAGGTAAAACAACCCAACCTTATCCGATTTCATTCCTGATGTGCGATACAAAATTAAAACGAAACCTGAGCCCGTTCTTTTCTTCTTCTTTTGCATTCTTTTAAGCAAAACAAAAGACAAAAGGAAGAGGAAAAAAAAACTTTTTTTAAAGGACCGTCTAAAATTACCTTTCATCTTTATTGAATTCAACTTTTCGAAACCTTTTCCCATCGAGAGAGAGAAAAAAACGTTTTTTAATGTTTCGTTTTTATTTCGTTTTCAGTGTCTTTAGTTCCGATTCATTTCCTCCGAAATGTTTCTTGGCGGATGAATTTTTAGAGATCTTTTCTCCATCATAAACGATTTTATTTCTTGTGAAATGTTCCAGATCGTTTTTTTTCCTTCTTCTGACTTCTGGTGGAATGGTTCTCAGATGCTCGCGCAAGAAACGAAAGAACGAAGGAATGCACACGGATTTGTTTTTCATTCTTAAGATCTTTTTCGTATGCAAAACAAGAAAAAGGATAGATGTCTAAGAGAAAAGTATTAAATTTTCCGTTTTTGCAAGGATAAAATATATAGAAGAACATATATATATATTTTTGGTAGTTTTTAGTTGAGAGAGCATTTACACAGTCGTATCAGAATAATATGACCACCTACCACAGTACAGTCGCTCAAAAAAGTATCCGAACACTACGGTTGATTACAGAATTCAGAAAAAATATCTGGCAACGATTTTTTTAGAAGTTAGTGATCTGGCAACCTTCGTGTCACGTGATTACAGAATTCAGGAAAAATATCTGGAGCGTGTACAGCAATTGTTCACGCTCCAGTTACCGTTCACAGCAAACTGGAGCGTGTGCAGTTACTGCACACGCTCCAGTTTGTTGTGAACGGTAACTGCACACGCTCAATATTTCCGTGAGTGAGCCCACACGATCTAGTATCAAAATAATATGACCACCTACAGTCGCTCAAAAAAGTATCCGAACACTATGGTTGATTGCAGAATTCAGAAAAAATATCTGGCAACGATGTTTTTAGAAATTAGTGATCTGGCAACCTTCGTGTCACGTGACACGAAGGTTGCCAGATCACTAATTTCTAAAAAAAATGTTGCCAGATCACAAATTTCTAAAAAAGATCGTTGCCAGATCACTAATTTCTAAAAAAAAGAAAATCGTTGCCAGATATTTTTCCTGAATTCTGCAATCAACCATAGTGTTCGGATACTTTTTTGAGCGACTGTACATATTATTCTGATACGACTGTGTATGTCTTATCCCGTTCGGTATCTGTATAAAAAATGTTTAACTTTTTATCCTTTCTATAGCTCATTAAGTCTTTTTTTTTTTGGAAATATATAATTTCGATGTTGATTTTATTAATGAGACACACTTTGGACAGATCTTAAAGGAAATATTTGTTTTACGTTATTTAATTCTTAATCTGAAGTTTTTTATTCACTACAGTCGCTCAAAAAAGTATCCGAACACTATGGTTGCTTACAGAATTCAGGAAAAATATCTGGCAACGATTTTTTTTGAAATTAGTGATCTGGCAACCTTTACGTGACACAAAGGTTGCCAGATCGCTAATTTCTAAAAGAAACGTTGCTAGATATTTTTTCTGAATTCTGTAATCAACCATAGTGTTCGGATACTTTTTTGAGCGACTGTATGTGGTCATTTTATTTTGATACTATATCGTGTGGGCTCACTCACGGAAATATTGGCGTGTGCAGTAACTGCACACGCTCCAGTTTGCTGTGAACGGTAACTGGAGCGTGTACAGTTGTTGTACACGCTCCAGATATTTTTCCTGAATTCTGTAATCACGTGACACGAAGGTTGCCAGATCACTTATTTCTAAAATAATCGTTGCCAGATATTTTTTCTGAATTCTGTAATCAGCCATAGTGTTCGGATACTTTTTTGAGCGACTGTACGTAGGAAGAGAAAAAAACACAACTAGAAAATCGACTCACGTCGCAGGTATCACCCCGACGTGAGTCGACTGAACTCAGAGAAGATGGAGAGAAAGGAACCCACCGGAAGCTGTTAGGAGGCAGATGGTAAACTCCAGTCAAGGCCCTCCAGGGCGTTCTTTAACGTGCACGGGGTATGGCTCTCCCGGACACAAAACACAGCTAAATGTCCCATCCGACGGACGGCGGCATTTCGAAACCCATCGGACAGGATGGGGTGTTCTGCGGAGATAAATATCAACGCTGGCCCAGCTGGGACTCGAACCTGAGAACTGCAGATTACGAGACTGGCGCGCTGCCACTAGCCATCCCAGCCCACCCTCCTAGAAGATATGTGGCAAATCGTTGGTGCATAATGCAAACTATCGTGTACAACCAAATTCCCTGACGGGAGGCAACCATCTGCCGCCCAACAGCTGTTCAAGTGGGTTCCCTCCGCCAACCATCTCTGAGTTCTCAGGGTCCTTGTGACCTGGCCATTTAGCCCATTGTGTTCAAAAAACGTACCGCTCAGAGGGGTAAAACAACCCATCCCAACAACCAAACGGAAACGGGAGTTGGCTCAGTCGGAGGCTAAGTGAGAAGGCGGACACCAATGGTCCTAGAAGGACCGCCGTCCGTCGGATGGGAGATCAAGCCGCGTCTCCCGTGAGCAGGAGAACCATACCCTGTGCACGTTAAAGAACACGCTGGATGGCTTGATGGGAGGCTTCCATCTGTCTCCTGACAGCTGCCCAATGAGTTCACTTCCCTCAACTTTCTCTGACAGGGTCCTTGTAACCTGATCATTTAGCCCACTGTGTGCAGGAAAATTCCTCTCAGAAGTAAAAAGAACCCAACTAAAATCTGAGATTCGAACCCACATTTTACTCCACAGCCAACTGCATTAATCGTTCAAAACACTGCTTCCGAAACGAGAAACAAACTCTTCTATTAGGCAAACAATAAAAAAAAAATCCCCTCTGAAATGGAAGAAAAAAAAAACTTCATCCTTCTGTTCTCAAGCACAAAAAAACCCTCACTTTTAACTCCCACACGACACTAACCTATCGATGATCCATCGCTAATGGATCCGACGATACATCCTTGCCCCGCGCATCAGCACGTGGTCGATACGATCATTCTCCAGCACGTGTGTGCCACAGCGTCCAGTCTCTTACGACGACAAGAATTGCTTTTGTAGGGCAAAGGACTCGAAGGGGGAGTGAGCTTGAAATTGACATCGCTCGAGACTGACGCTGCCACCACGTGAGCGCTGTGACGCTGATATGCAGAATGGCGGGCAACTTGTCTCCGCCGAGCACGTCTTTCAAATGAACTTAATGGTTTCCACCCAGCGCTTCCGGTTAGGAGTCGCTCCTCCTTTTCTTTTTTTCTCTCACCTTTGTTAGCTTTTCTTCCCTCTTCCAATTCCATATTTTCATCCTCTTATCTACTTCTCCGAGGATCCTTTCTGCTCCTCTTCATTAATCTTCATCTCTCGGTTTCCATAGCAATGCTCTCTCTATACATCCCCTCTGGTTTAACACCTTCGTTTTTTTTTTCTGCTTTAGGTTTTATCGGGTAAGTGAAGGATCTAGTTCTGTTTTTTTTTTTGGATTGGGGCTTTTTTTAAGCTGCGCAAACGGCATAAACGACCAGGTCACAAAGATCCCAAGGGCTCAGAGCTTGAGGAGACACTTTTAGGAGATAGATGGAAGTGTCCTGTCAAGGTTGGGTTGTTTCACCTCTGAGCGGCACTTTTTTGCACACCATGGGCTAAATGGTCAGGTCACAAGGACCCCGAAGGCTCAGAGAAGGTTGGGGGAGGGGACCCACTGGAACAGCTGTTGGGAGACAGATGGTAGCCTCCCGTCAAGGCCATCCAGCGTGTTCTTTAACGTTGGGTTGTTTCACCTCTGAGCGGCACTTTTTTGCACTCCATGGGCTAAATGGTCAGGTCACAAGGACCCCGAAGGCTCAGAGAAGGTTGGGGGAGGGGACCCACTGCAACAGCTGTTGGGAGACAGATGGTAGCCTCCCGTCAAGGCCATCCAGCGTGTTCTTTAACGTTGGGTTGTTTTACCTCTGAGCGGCACTTTTTTGCACACCATGGGCTAAATGGCCAGGTCACATGGACCCCGAAGGCTCAGAGAAGGTTGGGGGAGGGGACCCACTGCAACAGCTGTTGGGAGACAGATGGTAGCCTCCCGTCAAGGCCATCCAGCGTGTTCTTTAACGTTGGGTTGTTTTACCTCTGAGCGGCACTTTTTTGCACACCATGGGCTAAATGGCCAGGTCACATGGACCCCGAAGGCTCAGAGAAGGTTGGGGGAGGGGACCCACTGGAACAGCTGTTGGGAGACAGATGGTAGCCTCCCGTCAAGGCCATCCAGCGTGTTCTTTAACGTTGGGTTGTTTTACCTCTGAGCGGCACTTTTTTGCACACCATGGGCTAAATGGCCAGGTCACATGGACCCCGAAGGCTCAGAGAAGGTTGGGGGAGGGGACCCACTTGAACAGCTGTTGGGAGACAGATGGTAACCTCCCGTCAAGGCCATCCAGCGTGTTCTTTAACGTTGGGTTGTTTTACCTCTGAGCGGCACTTTTTTTGCACACCATGGGCTAAATGGCCAGGTCACGTGGACCCCGAAGGTTCAGAGAAGGTTGGGGGAGGGGACCCACTGGAACAGCCTCCCGTCAGATGATAGCCTCCCGTCAAGGCCATCCAGCGTGTTCTTTAACGTGCACAGGGATGGCTCTCCAGCACACGGGACACGGCTTAACATTCCATCCGATGGACGGCGGCCTTTCTAAGACCATCGGTGTCCCCTACTGATCATGTGCAGTAAGTTTTGTGAAGAAAAATCTCAACTCTGACGCAGCTGGGACTCGAACCTGGGAACTGGCAGATTACGAGCCTGGCGCGCTACCGACTGCACCACACCCGCCCCAGAAAAGACGGACACTGTACTCGGTGTTGAGTCCGTATTGAAATAGTATCAAAAACATCCTGCTAAATTAGTTTATCTATTTTTTTTCCCCAATCACTCATACAATTTCGAATGAACAGTGGATAACACCTCGCATTGTTGTTGTCTCCGTTAGGAATGTAACCCGAATTACTGATTTGATTCGTAAAAGCATCTTTCAAACGTAATATTGTCATTGACTGATAATGCAATTTATATGCCACCAACAGTTAATTAGCTAGTTATTTAGAATATTCATGTAGCGAGTCGTTCGCTTTCTCTTACCTCCGTGTGTGTGAACTTCTAACCTCTGGGTACGTTCGCTACTAATTATGTCAGAATGGCACTACTTGTTTGAATACAGTGCCCAATCATGTATTCATGAGCTACAGCGACTGCCGCCCGGCATATCACTCAAAACAAGACTGCAGGATTTCCATTCCTAGTAATAAGGCTGCGGCAAAGCTTGGGTTGTTTTTACCTCTGAGCTGCACTTTTTTGCACACCATGGGCTAAATGGCCAGGTCACAAGGAATCCGAGAGCTCAGAGAAGGTTGGGGGAGGGGACCCACTGGAACAGCTGTTGGGAGACAGATGGTAGCCTCCCGTCAAGGCTATCCAGCGTGTTCTTTAACACGTTGGGTTGTTTTACCTCTGAGCGGCACTTTTTTGCACACTATGGGCTAAATGGCCAGGTCACAAGGACCCTGAAGGCTCAGAGAAGGTTGGGGGAGGGGACCCACTGGAACAGCTGTTGGGATACAGATGGTAGCCTCCCGTCAAGGCCATCCAGCGTGTTCTTTAACGTTGGGTTGTTTTACCTCTGAACGGCACTTTTTTCCACACCATGGGCTAAATGGCCAGGTCACAAGGAACCCGAAGGCTCAGAGAAAGTTGGGGGATGGGACCCACTGGAACAGCTGTTGGGAGATAGATGGTAACTCCCGTCAAGGCCATCCAGCGTGTTCTTTAACGTGCACAGGGTATGGCTCTCCCATACACGGGGCTACGGCTTAACGTCCCATCCGACGGACGGCGGCCTATTCCAAGCCCATCGGCGTCCCCTACTGACCGTGGGCAGGAAGGGAGTTTTACGGAGATAAATCTCAACGCTGACCAAGCTGAGGATCGAACCTGCAAACTGCAGATTACGAGCCTGGCGCGTTATCAACTGAGACCCCCCCCCCCGCCTCCTACGGCAAAGCTTTCTGACGGAGTATTAAGTTTCGCTGAAATAGATAAGACTGGGGGGGGGGAATTAACGTTTAAGATTCGCAATTACAGATTTGGATTCTTTTTGGTATGCTACTGCTCACGTAGGAAAAATAAAGAAGTTATTAAGGTTTCCACTTAGAAGGATTTAACAAACGAAACAAGAACCAAATTCTCTTTCTAAATTTACTGAACTGAAAAAAAGTGATTTAGAAGTTAAAGTTGAACCCTCCAAGTTAAGTTCTTGACACGAAAGTACAGTCGCTCAAAAAAGTATCCGAACATATTGGTTGATTACAGAATTCATAAAAAATATCTGGCGACGATTTTTTTTTTCACAAATTAGTGATCTGGCAACCTTCGTGTCACGTGACACGAAGATTAACGATCATTAAGCCCACTGTGTGGGTTGGGTTGTTTTAATTCTGAGCGGAACTTTTTTGCACACTATGGGCTAAATGGCCAGGTCACAAGGACCCTGAAGGCTCAGAGAAGGTTGGGGGAGGGGACCCACTGGAACAGCTGTTGGGAGACAAATGGTAGCCTCCCGTCAAGGCCATCCAGCGTGTTCTTTAACGTTGGGTTGTTTTACCTCTGAACGGCACTTTTTTCCACACCATGGGCTAAATGGCCAGGTCACAAGGAACCCGAAGGCTCAGAGAAAGTTGGGGGATGGGACCCACTGGAACAGCTGTTGGGAGATAGATGGTAACTCCCGTCAAGGCCATCCAGCGTGTTCTTTAACGTGCACAGGGTATGGCTCTCCCATACACGGGGCCACAGCTTAACGTCCCATCCGATGGACGGCGGCCTATTCCAAGCCCATCGATGTCCCCTACTGACCGTGGGCAGGAAGGGAGTTTTACGGAGATAAATCTCAACGCTGACCCAGCTGGGGATCGAACCTGCAAACTGCAGATTACGAGCCTGGCGCGCTATCAACTGAGACCCCCCCCCCCGCCTCCTACGGCAAAGCTTTCTGGTGTTCCCAACACCTACACAAGGTGAAGCGGTTAAATGTCTACAAGGCGACGGTATCGGCACCGTCTCCTGCAAGAGTCCAGTCGTAAATGTCTTTTCGAAATTCGCTATGTTCGAAAATACCGCCGGTGCAGTTACGTGATCTATTTCGGGGGCGTTCCAACGTAGTGGGGACCTCCCTAGAACGCAACTCAGAGCGCGGGGCCGAATTAAACCCAAGTTATTTTTCCCTCTCCCCGGAACTGCCTATCCATAAATGACCTCTTTACTCATTAATTATTTAGTAATCGAGATCCGTTTTAGTAGCAGATGGTGTCAGTAGGTTTCCTTATCGAAAAAAAAAAAAAATAAAAATTGTTGCTGTTAAACATTCCAATTTCCGCAACTCTCTAAATAGCGGAACGAATATTGTTGGAAAAAAAAATCGAGATTCAAATCGACTTCATTACAATCTTTAAAATCTTCCGTCACATTTTTTAGTAAAAAAAACTCATTTAAGAATTCACCGAGTTCCATATATGAGCTACTGTTGACATATCAAGGAATTGTACAGTCGCTTAAAAAAAGAATCCGAACAACTATGGTTGATTACAGAATTCAGAAAAAAATATCTGACAACGGTTTTTTTTTTAGAAATTAGTGATCTGGCAACCTTCGTGTCACGTGACACGAAGGTTGCCAGATCACTAATTTCAATAGCCAAGAGAAGGATAAAGTGCCCATTGGAGAGTTGTTAGGAGACAGATGGTAGGCTCCTGTCAAGGCCATACATCGTGATTGTTAACGTGCACCGGGCATGGCTCTGTCTCCTATTGGCTTTACCCTTCCTATATATATAAAATGGCTTTACCCTTCCTATTGTCCATTTCTGGGGCGGGGGTGGCTCAGTCGGTAGCGCGCCAGGTTCGTAATCTGTACTTCCCAGGTTCGAGTCCCAGCTAGGTCAGCGTTGAGATTTATCTCCGCAATATTCCCCGCCCTGCCCTCGTGTCACGTGACACGAAGGTTGCCAGATCACTAATTTCTAAAAAAAAAAACCGTTGCCAGATATTTTTTTCTGAATTCTGTAATCAACCATAGTTGTTCGGATTCTTTTATTTGAGCGACTGTACCAAATAAACTGGCCGTTGAGTATATATATTTTACAAAATATTATTTTAAAAAATTCCTCCCCCCCCCCTAAACTTCAATCCCTTCTTTGTCGAACAACTGCATTGCGGCGTTATAACTCCACCAACGAACGCAGCAGCAGAATTTTATATATTTTTTTTTATCTTAATACCTACTTCAAAACAAACTCCATCGAACGTATACTAAGCAAACTTTAAAGACACAGTTATCCGATGCAGTATTTACTCGAAGGACGGAAATATAAATATAATTGTTTTCGCTCAGTTCGTTTCTATTTGTGCTTCGCATTCCCTCCTTCCTGCTTCGTACAGAGAGAGAGAGACTTTCGCTTTTCTGTCCGCTTACACCACGACAACACGAGTGTTATCGAGAAAAAGAAACTCACATTTCCCTCAGAATTTCTTTTTCTCGTCGAAGTCTTCTTATTCCGAACTGGACTTACAACAATACCTCAACAACAAAGTTTCTCTTCGACGATCGCAACAATAGGGAAAACAAGAGAAAACATTTCCAATGCAATTGTTCCGAAAACGGAAGATCTTTCTTTCTTTCTTTCTTTTTTTTATTCTATTTTTTAACTTTCGTTATCTTAATTCGACGTGAGAAGCTCTTTTTTCTTTACCTTGGATGTTTTTTTCTCTTTTTAAATCGATCGAAGTGAACGTCGGATAATTTCTTTCTTTTTTTTTTGTATTTTTTTCCCACTTCTAGAGAGGAAAAAAAATATTTTTTTTTTCTCATTCTCGTGAAGGAGACTGCGTCAATTGTTTACATTTTATTTTCACGCCAAACGAAATCATTTCTGCGATTCTTTTGTTTTTTTGGGACAGCGTTGCAGATTGGGTTGGATTGTTTTAGCAGCTATGAGCAGCTCTTTTGTGCCCACAACGGGCTAAATAGCCAGGTCACAAGGACCCCAATAGCCCAGAGAAGGATAAAGTGCCCACTTGAGAGTTGTTAGGAGACAGATGGTAGGCTCCTGTCAAGGTCATACAGCGTGATTGTTAACGTGCACCGGGCATGGCTCTGTCTCCTATTGGCTTTACCCTTCCTATATATATAAAATGGCTTTACCCTTCCTATTGTCCATTTCTGGGGCGGGGGTGGCTCAGTCGGTAGCGCGCCAGGTTCGTAATCTGTACTTCCCAGGTTCGAGTCCCAGCTAGGTCAGCGTTGAGATTTATCTCCGCAATATTCCCCGCCCTGCCCACGGTCAGTAGGGGACATCGATGGGCTTGGAAAGGCCGCCGTCCGTCGGATGGGACGTTAAGCCGTGGACCCGTATGCGGGAGAGCCATACACTGTGCACGTTAAAGAACACGCTGGATGGCCTTGACGGGAGGCTACTATCTGTCTCCGAACAGCTGTTCCAGTGGGTCCCCTCCCCCAACCTTCTCTGAGCCTTCGGGGTCCATGTGACCTGGCCATTTAGCCCATTATGTGCAAAAAAAGTGACGCTCTGAGGTAAAACAACCCAATCCTTTGCTCGTAATCTGTAGTTCCCAGGTTCGAGTCCCAGCTGGGTCAGCGTTGAGATTTATCTCCGCAATATTCCCTGCCCTGCCCTCGGTCAGTAGGGGACACCGATGGGCTTGGAAAGGCCGCCGTCCGTCGGATGGGACGTTAAGCCGTGGCCCTTTATGCGGGAGAGCCATACCCTGTGCACGTTAAAGAACACACTGGATGACCTTGACGGGAGGCTACCATCTGTCTCCCAACAGCTGTTCCAGTGGGTTCCCTCCCCCAACCTTCTCTGAGCCTTTCGGGGTCATTGTGTGCTGGCCATTTAGTCCATGGTGTACAAAAAAAGTGTCGCTCAGAGGTAAAACAACCCAACCCAATTCACCCCTTTCTCACCAAGTGTACGGTTGGGATCTTTATCACTTCGGAAAACCCTTCATCCCGTTCTTTCTGAACATGTTTGCTATTTTCTTTCGTTAAAATATTAGGGTCTGCTTTTACAGCATGTCTGAAATGAGTATCTTTGACATATTTAAAGACGTTCCTTTTTTAGTGACCCGTTGTTCGGATCCTGTCAGACTGTGCCAGATGTGATGACCCAGTCCACATCGGAGAGATGGACGATGATGAAATTACTTAATTCACTTCGGCGTAAATCAGAGATTTGCGGGTTTTTACGCCCGTGCCACTGTATGCCTCAACCTTGCTGCGTTGAATGAAGAATAACAATGGTCCATCAATTACTGCACGAGAGTTATATAGGGACGACACAACTTACATTCACACTATATACAGCTACGTGCTGGGAATGAACTCCACTCCGTGGGTCTTTGCTGCTTCACGCTGTGGTTCTTTCTGAATCCACAAAACTACTATCAAATTCAACGCTCAACTCCGCGAGCCTTTGCTGCTTTGCTACTGCAAATATTACTACAATGAGGTGGAGAATTACACACTCTGCAATTTCTCACTTTACAGACCTCAAAAACTCGGGGAAAGGATTTTCCTTTGCCTACACTGTGGCTCCTCCTGAACCACAAGAATAAAAGACAAGAATCTGGATTCCCTCTTGGAATCGCACCCTGACTTCAAGGGTTAATTTGAGAAAGGCGGCGTCTTCTTCTCTTGACAGCTAACGCACAGACTGAAGCTTTCAAATCCCCCGCCTAGCCTCGTCGCTGCACTAGCGCCCCCTAGGCTAGTCATTTAGAGCGATAAACAACTTCCGGTATTGATTCTTAAAACAAGCAGCAAGCTTCAGACCCGAAAACAACAATGGTCAGTCATCCCAGCACAAACATTTCAAAGAACACATAAAAAATATATACAACGATATAATAGAACAAAAATATGCAATGAATAAATAAATATAAAATTCGAGGGACATGACACCTTCAAAAACTTCAACGATTTTGCATTCCCAAAATTGCCGCACAGAGAGAGGTTATGAAATTCGCTATGAAGGTTAAACAAACATTTAGCTATTACAATTTCAATATAGCAAATTGTCTGCAAAATCTAAACATTTCTTTAGACTTCATAACAAATTTTGTAACCTCTTTCTGGATGTCAATTTAAAAAAAGCGAAATCATTTAATTTTTTTTTGTAGTTTTTCGGGGGAAAATCTGCATTTCTTGGCAGATTAGGGCCTTTATTTAAGAGTGAGATATGACATCCTCAGGTGAACACTGGAATGACTCTTGGGGACACTGAAAAGGTTGGGTTGTTTTACCTCTGAGCGGCACTTTTTTTGCACACCATGGGCTAAATGGCCAGGTCACAAAGACCCCGAAGGCTCAGAGAAGGTTGGGCGAGGGGACCCACTGGAACAGCTGTTGTGAGACAGATGGTAGCCTACCGTCAAGGCCATTCAGCGTGTTCTTTAACGTGCACAAGGTATGGCTCTCCCGCACACGGGGCCACGGCTTAACGTCCCATCCGACGGACGGCGGCCTTTCCAAGTCCATCGGTGTCCCCTACTGACCGTGGGCAGGGCGGAATATATCAGTGGTTCTCAACCTTTTATGCTTCACGTACCCCCTGGAAATGTGTATATAACTGGCATACCTCTTGTATAGATAGATAAAACTATAGTTATAGTATAACAATGGGAATAAAATAAAACATATATATCAGTGGTTCTCAACCTTTTATGCTTCACGTACCCCCTGGAAATGTGTATGTAATCTGCGTACCCCTTGTATAGATAGATAAAATTATAGTTATACTGTAAGAATGGGAATAAAATAAAACATAAGTACACATTAAATTTTGCATTCATAACTTACATATATATTGATAAACACAGAAAATGAAATAAACAATTTAACCAGTCTTATAAAATTATAAACATTTTACTGAGTAATCAGTGAAATAGTTGCGCTTGTTTGCGCTTTCACAGTTCATCAATGGTTGGGGCTATCTTGCTAAGGTAGAGTCTCAAGTCATCTTCAACATCCAGCCTGTTCCTATATTTATTTGTTAAAGCAGTCAAAGATGAAAAACTAGTTTTACATAAATAAGTTGTTGTGAAAGGTAACAAATATTTGACTGCAATTCTTGACAATGTCGGATATTTCTTCTCCATTTCAATCCAAAATTTAATCAATGGCTTTTTGGAATGAATGCTTTTTAAACTATTGTACCAAAGATATCTCAATCAGGTCTTCTTTATTGGACAATGGAAGCTTACATTTTTCCAAATCAAATGTGAAGGGGTCTCGAATCCATTCTTCCGTTTCATCAGGGGGTGAAAAATACTGCCTTATAAGAGTTTTAAGAGTGCTCAAGTGAACGATTATTTGTTGTCTGATGTCTTCATAGTCTGCAATCGTTTGCTCATTTTCTTTTAGAAATGAATCTGAACAGTAATGAAGAATCAACAATTGAGAAATAAGTTGACTCAACTGAAGTATAGACGGCGCAAGGTCCTTCGTGTATCTGGAGAGTTGAGGGTTCGGTTCCCGCCGTGTCGGCAGATTTTCGCATGAGTATTTAATGAATCCTGTGCACTTTAAAGAACAGTCTGGATGTCATTGAGAGGAGATTTCGGACTGTCTCCTAATTCAAGGGAGTCCCTTCCCTCAGCCTTCCCTGAGCTTTTGTGGTCCTCTCTCGCATCTAGCGCATTGTGTGAAAAAAAAAGCGCGATTCAGAGGTAAAACAATTCAAAAATTTAGTGTACTGGGGGAAAAGAAGTGCCACTCAAAGACATCACAATCTAAACCAATTTGTTCATTGTGTGTAAAGAAGTGCTACTCACAGATATGACAACACAACCATTTAACCCACTGGAAAGAAGTGCTGCTCACAGATATGACAACACAACCATTTAACCCACTGGAAAGAAGTGCTGCTCACAGATATGACAACCCAACCATTTAACCCATTGTAAAGAAGTGCACTCACAGATATGACAACTCAACCATTTAATCCACTGTAAAGAAGTGCTGCTCACAGATATGACAACCCAACCATTTAATCCACTGTAAAGAAGTACTGCTCACAGATATGACAACCCAACCATTTAACCCATTGTAAAGAAGTGCACTCACAGATATGACAACCCAACCATTTAATCCACTGTAAAGAAGTGCTGCTCACAGATATGACAACCCAACCATTTAACACACTGTAAAGAAGTGCTGCTCACAGATGTAACAACCCAACCACTTAACCCACTGTAAAGAAGTGCTGCTCACAGATATGACAATACAACCATTTAATCCACTGTAAAGAAGTGCTGCTCACAGATATGACAACACAACCATTTAACCCACTGGAAAGAAGTGCTGCTCACAGATATGACACCCAACCATTTAACCCATTGTAAAGAAGTGCACTCACAGATATGACAACCCAACCATTTAATCCACTGTAAAGAAGTGCTGCTCACAGATATGACAACCCAACCATTTAACACACTGTAAAGAAGTGCTGCTCACAGATGTGACAACCCAACCATTTAACCCACTGTAAAGAAGTGCTGCTCACAGATATGACAATACAACCATTTAATCCACTGTAAAGAAGTGCTGCTCACAGATATGACAACACAACCATTTAACCCACTGGAAAGAAGTGCTGCTCACAGATATGACAACCCAACCATTTAACCCATTGTAAAGAAGTGCACTCACAGATATGACAACCCAACCATTTAATCCACTGTAAAGAAGTGCTGCTCACAGATATGACACACAACCATTTAACCCACTGTAAAGAAGTGCACTCACAGATATGAGAACACAACCATTTAATCCACTGTAAAGAAGTACTGCTCACAGATATGACAACCCAACCCTTTAATCCACTGTAAAGAAATGCTGCTCACAGATATGACAACCCAACCATTTAACAAACTGTAAAGAAGTGCTGCTCACAGATATGACAACCCAACCATTTAACACACTGGAAAGAAGTGCTGCTCACAGATATGACAACCCAACCATTTAACCCATTGTAAAGAAGTGCACTCACAGATATGACAACCCAACCATTTAATCCACTGTAAAGAAGTGCTGCTCACAGATATGACAACCCAACCATTTAACCCACTGGAAAGAAGTGCTGCTCACAGATATGACAACCCAACCATTTAACCCATTGTAAAGAAGTGCACTCACAGATATGACAACCCAACCATTTAATCCACTGTAAAGAAGTGCTGCTCACAGATGTGACAACCCAACCATTTAATCCACTGTAAAGAAGTGCTGTTCACAGATATGACAACCCAACCATTTAACACACTGTAAAGAAGTGCTGCTCACAGATATGACAACCCAACCATTTAACCCACTGGAAAGAAGTGCTGCTCACAGATATGACAACCCAACCTATTTAACCCAGTGTCTCGCAAACGTTTTTACTCTGCAGCACACTGAATCTAATTTTTTTTCCGCGGCACACTGAATCTAATTTTTTTTCCGCGGCACACTGAATCAAAGAATAAAAGCAAACTCTTTATAATCGTCATTATATTTGCGCTTTGTTGAAGTCATCAGCCTGGTTTTACTTGAAGATTTGCTCTCGTTCTTTAATTCATAACTCGGTGTTTGTTTTAAATATTTGTCCATTCTATGGCTTGAAATAATCAAAAATAAATACCAAAATTTGGAAAAGCTTGATAAATACTTACAAGATCCCAGTTGATAAAATCTGAAAGATTTTTTATTAAAGCACGTCGATAACACAAGTCAAGTCAAAATTAAATCTTTGGAATATCTAGTGTCAATTTGAAAATCTCTCGCGGCACACAGTTTGCGAGACACTGATTTAACCCAATGTAAAGAAGTGCTGCTCACAGATATGACAAACCAACCATTTAATCCACTGTAAAGAAGTGCGCTCACAGATATGACAACTCAACCATTTAATCCACTGTAAATAAGTGCCGCTCACAGATATGACAACACAGCCATTTAATCCACTGTAAAGAAGTGCGCTCACAGATATGACAACACAGCCATTAAATCCACTGTAAAGAAGTGCACTCACAGATATGAGAACACAACCATTTAATCCACTGTAAAGAAGTGCTGCTCACAGATATGACAACCCAATCATTTAATCCACTGTAAAGAAGTACTGCTCACAGATATGACAACCCAACCATTTAATCCACTGTAAAGAAGTGCTGCTCACAGATATGACAATCCAACCATTTAATCCACTGTAAAGAAGTGCGCTCACAGATATGACAACCCAACCATTTAATCCACTGTAAAGAAGTGCTGCTCACAGATATGACAACCCAACCATTTAATCCACTGTAAAGAAGTACTGCTCACAGATATGACAACACAGCCATTTAATCCACTGTAAAGAAGTGCACTCACAGATATGAGAAAACAACCATTTAATCCACTGTAAAGAAGTGCTGCTCACAGATATGACAACCCAACCATTTAATCCACTGTAAAGAAGTGCTGCTCACAGATATGACAACCCAACCATTTAATCCACTGTAAATAAGTGCCGCTCACAGATATGACAACACAGTCATTTAATCCACTGTAAAGAAGTGCGCTCACAGATATGACAACACAGCCATTTAATCCACTGTAAAGAAGTGCACTCACAGATATGAGAACACAACCATTTAATCCACTGTACAGAAGTGCTGCTCACAGATATGACAACCCAACCATTTAATCCACTGTAAAGAAGTACTGCTCACAGATATGACAACACAGTCATTTAATCCACTGTAAAGAAGTGCGCTCACAGATATGAGAACACAACCATTTAATCCACTGTAAAGAAGTACTGCTCACAGATATGACAACCCAACCCTTTAATCCACTGTAAAGAAATGCTGCTCACAGATATGACAACCCAACCATTTAATCCACTGTAAAGAAGTGCTGCTCACAGATATGACAACCCAACCATTTAATCCACTGTAAAGAAGTGCTGCTCACAGATATGACAACCAACCATTTAATCCACTGTAAAGAAGTACTGCTCACAGATATGACAACACAGCCATTTAATCCACTGTAAAGCAGTGCACTCACAGATATGAGAACACAACCATTTAATCCACTGTAAAGAAGTGCCGCTCACAGATATGACAACCCAACCATTTAATCCACTGTAAAGAAGTGCTGCTCACAGATATGACAACCCAACCATTTAATCCACTGTAAATAAGTGCCGCTCACAGATATGACAACACAGCCATTTAACCCATTGTAAAGAAGTGCGCTCACAGATATGACAACACAGCCATTTAATCCACTGTAAAGAAGTGCACTCACAGATATGAGAACACAACCATTTAATCCACTGGAAAGAAGTGCTGCTCACAGATATGACAACCCAACCATTTAATCCACTGTAAAGAAGTACTGCTCACAGATATGACAACCCAACCATTTAATCCACTGTAAAGAAGTGCTGCTCACAGATATGACAACCCAACCATTTAATCCACTGTAAAGAAGTGCACTCACAGATATGACAACCCAATCATTTAATCCACTGTAAAGAAGTGCTGCTCACAGATATGACAACCCAACCATTTAATCCACTGTAAAGAAGTACTGCTCACAGATATGACAACACAGCCATTTAATCCACTGTAATGAAGTGCACTCACAGATATGAGAACACAACCATTTAATCCACTGTAAAGAAGTGCCGCTCACAGATATGACAACCCAACCATTTAATCCACTGTAAAGTGCTGCTCACAGATATGACAACACAACCATTTAATCCACTGTAAATAAGTGCCGCTCACAGATATGACAACACAGCCATTTAATCCACTGTAAAGAAGTGCGCTCACAGATATGACAACCAACCATTTAATCCACTGTAAAGAAGTACTGCTCACAGATATGACAACACAGCCATTTAATCCACTGTAAAGAAGTGGACTCACAGATATGAGAACACAACCATTTAATCCACACTAAAGAAGTGCCGCTCACAGATATGACAACCCAACCATTTTATCCACTATAAAGAAGTGCTGCTCACAGATATGACAACACAGCCATTTAATCCACTGTAAAGAAGTGCACTCACAGATATGACAACCCAACCATTTAATCCACTGTAAATAAGTGCCGCTCACAGATATGACAACCCAACCATTTAATCCACTGTAAAGAAGTGCTGCTCACAGATATGACAACCCAACCATTTAATCCACTGTAAAGAAGTACTGCTCACAGATATGACAACACAGCCATTTAATCCATTGTAAAGAAGTGCACTCACAGATATGAGAACACAACCATTTAATCCACTCTAAAGAAGTGCCGCTCACAGATATGACAACCCAACCATTTTATCCACTATAAAGAAGTGCTGCTCACAGATATGACAACCCAACTATTTAATCCATTGTAAAGAAGTACTGCTCACAGATATGACAACACAGTCATTTAATCCACTGTAAAGAAGTGCGCTCACAGATATGACAACCCAACCATTTAATCCACTGTAAAGAAGTACTGCTCACAGATATGACAACACAGCCATTTAATCCACTGTAAAGAAGTGCACTCACAGATATGAGAACCCAACCATTTAATCCACTGTAAATAAGTGCCGCTCACAGATATGACAACCCAACCATTTAATCCACTGTAAAGAAGTGCTGCTCACAGATATTACAACCCAACCATTTAATCCACTGTAAAGAAGTGCTGCTCACAGATATGACAACCCAACCATTTAATCCACTGTAAAGAAGTGCGCTCACAGATATGACAACCCAACCATTTAATCCACTGTAAAGAAGTGCTGCTCACAGATATTACAACCCAACCATTTAATCCACTGTAAAGAAGTACTGCTCACAGATATGACAACACAGCCATTTAATCCACTGTAAAGAAATGCACTCACAGATATGACAACCCAACCATTTAATCCACTGTAAAGAAGTGCGCTCACAGATATAACAAGAGAACCATTTAATCCACTGTAAAGAAGTGCTGCTCACAGATATGACAACTCAACCATTTAATGCACTGTAAAGAAGTACTGCTCACAGATATGACAACACAGCCATTTAATCCGCTGTAAAGAAATGCGCTCACAGATATGACAACCCAACCATTTAATCCACTATAAAGAAGTGCGCTCACAGATGTAACAACACAACCATTTAATCCAGTGTAAAGGAGTGCTGCTCACAGATATGACAACGCAACCATTTAATCCACTGTAAAGAAGTACTGCTCACAGATATGACAACACAGCCATTTAATCCGCTGTAAATAAGTGCCGCTCACAGATATGACAACCCAACCATTTAATCCACTGTAAATAAGTGCCGCTCACAGATATGACAACACAACCATTTAATCCAGTGTAAAGGAGTGCTGCTCACAGATATGACAACGCAACCATTTAATCCACTGTAAAGAAGTGCACTCACAGATATGAGAACACAACCATTTAATCCAGTGTAAAGAAGTGCTGCTCACAGATATGACAACACAACCATTTAACCCACTGTAAAGAAGTGCTGCTCAGAGATATAACAGCCAACCGACAGTGAAAGCTAAAAACAACAAATTTCTCAACATCTGTTTTCGTATTCTGTGTTTATCGAGAGTTAAGTGAACGACGTTTCTTTCACGAGATAAAGCCTGAACCACGTGTCCTCTCGGCGCATGCGAGTCAGGTCCCTCCATCCCTCCCCCGCATCTTCTCCTTCAACAAAGTCCTGATGAAATTGCTCCCGGCCGTCAGTTGGCCTCGTGCGGTTTTAGCGCGAGTAATATGTTCCAGGAAGGAGGTAATTGGGTTGCCATCGCATCGTATCGCCGGGGTGGATTAGTGGCATCATCCTCCAGCATCAGTCAATGATCCCTACTCCTTGCTGTCATCGCTGCCTCTTTTGGATGGAGTCTTTCCTTCCGCATCTTCTTCTTTATCTTCTTCTCGTCTTTCTTCAGGATGGAGTGATTTCGCCTTTTCTGCTGCGTTTTTTTCCTAGTCTTGAATATACTTTATTTTTTTCGGTACTGGTATTCTGTCTGGAAAATGCTCTACTTTTTTCACGTGGTTTTTCTCTTTTATTTATTCCTTTTTTTACACGGGGTTTCCATTTTTTACTTATTCGAAATTAATATTTTACTATTTTTATTTCTTTGTTGTTTTCATGGAGTTTACTTTTTTATTTATAAGAGTTTCTTTTTTCCTTTTGAGTTTTCTTTCTTTTTAAATAGAAGTTCCCTTTTTCATGGAGATTTTTTTTTATTTATTCCCAAGAGTTTCTTTTCTATTCATTCATAAAAGTTCCTTTTTTTCCCATGGAGATTTTACTTTTATTTTTTCCTAAGGGTTTCTTTTCTATTCATTCATAAAACTTATTTTTTCCCATTGAGTTTTTCTTTTATTTATTCCTAAGAGTTTCTTTTCTATTCATTCATAAAAGTTCCTTTTTTTCCCATGGAGATTTTCTATACTTATAAGATTTCCTCTTTTTCATGGAATTTTGTTTTATTTATCTATAAGAGTCTCTTCCCCCTTTTTTTCATTGAATTTCTTATCTTATTTATTCCTAAGAGTTCCTTCGTTTCATGAAATTTCTCCTTTTTTATTTATTTATAAGAGTTCCCTTTTTCATGGAATGTTCTTTATTTATTCATCAGAGTTCTTTTTTTATACACTTCTCTTACGAAGCATCTTTTAGTTTCCTTATTTAGGGCTCCCATCTCTTGAATCTGATAAAATTTATTTTTTTTCTTATATAGGCGCTCTTTATCTACAGTCGCTCAAAAAAAAATATCCGAACACTATGGTTGATTACAGAATTCAGAAAAAAATATCTGGCAACCTTCGTGTCACGTGACACGAAGGTTGCCAGATCACTAATTTCTAAAAAAAATCGTTGCCAGACATTTTTTTCTGAATTCTGTAATCAACCATAGTGTTCGGATACTTTTTTGAGCGACTGTACATAAACGGAAAACGGAATACTTCATGCAAGTTTAATATACACTGCTCACAAAAATTAGGGGATATTTCAAAATGAATATGAAGCGATAAAATATCCTCTAATGTTTGTGAGCAGTATATTTATGTACATAAACGAAACACGAAATACACGCACATACACACAAACCTATATAAAAGAACGCACTACATATACACAAATCTTTATGCACATACACAAGTTCAATACCTCTGCTTCACTTTTAGATAAAAAGGAAGATTTTGCTTGTTCTCCCCCCCCCCCCCTCGGAAAAGAATCTCAGTTACGCAGCGCAACTCTCGAAGAATAGTTCTCTCACTGAGCTGAAGTTGATGCCTTTAGATTAAGATAAGGGTTGGGTTGGGTTGTTTTACCTCTGAGCGGCACTTTTTTGCACACCATGGGCTAAATGGCCAGGTCACATGGACCCCGAAGGCTCAGAGAAGATTGGGGGAGGAGACCCACTGGAACAGCTGTTGGGAGACAGATGGTAGCCTCCCGTCAAGGCCATCCAGCGTGTTCTTTAACGTGCACAGGGTATGGCTCTCCCGCACACGGGACCACGGCTTAACGTCCCATCCGACGGACGGCGGCCTTTCCAAACCCATCGGTGTCCCCTACTGACTGTGGGCAGGGCGGGGAATTTTGCGGAGATAAATCTCAACGCTGACCCAGCTGGGACTCGAACCTGGGAACTACAGATTACGAGCCTGGCGCGCTACCGACTGAGCCACCCCCGCCCAATTAAGATAAGAAACCTCTCTTTGCAGGTTCTCGTGAATGCAGTGAAGTTTATCCCCTCCATACAAAATCCTTTCCCCTTCATTGAATCCTCTTCTCTTTTGATAACTCGTTTCCCCTCCCACGGGGCGGAGGTGGCTCAGTCGGTAGCGCGCCAGGCTCGTAATCTGTTAGTTCCCAGGTTCGAGTCCCAGCTGGGTCAGCGTTGAGATTTATCTCCGCAAAACTTCCCGCCCTGCCCATGGTCAGATATTTTTTCTGAATTCTGTAATCAACCAAAGTATTCGGATACTTTTTCGAGCGACTGTACCTAGTAAACGAAACCTCATGTTCGCAATATTCCGTAGTCAACAGATTCAAAGCGTTCCTCATTTTTTGTTGGATTCTCCTTTTAATCATCTTCGATCACCCTCAGCAAGTCGCTCATCATTCTTTCCAACTCCCGCTCATTGTTCCCGTCCACCTGTTGCGTCACAGAACCTTGGAGGCTCGGCACTTATTACGTCAGTCGAACGAGGACGTCGCCTCGAACATCATCGAGATATAATCCATTAATGGAGCGTCTCACGAGCCTGTCGCCTGGTGCCCCGAGAGAGCGAAAGAAGCGCGAGATTCCCTAACAAGGCGTGCTCTTTAGCATTCAAGAGCCGGCTATCCCGATGTCCGTTGCTATTCGCCTTGGAAATGAGGTGCCGCTTCGTGGAAGAGGAAATGGAAAACTGTTGGGAAGAACATTTTCCTTTCCATTGAAAAGACTTTGAAAACAAAAAAAGAAAAACAGAGAATAAATTATAAGGAAAGAAAAGGAAAAAAAAAGATGGGTTCGCAGTTTTTCCCTTTCATTTTCAATCCATCCAATCTCAATCCTTGCCAATACCAGAAAGGAGAAAGTGTTGTCCAAAGGAAAAATAAAAATACAAAGGATTCAGTCGAGATTTAAGTTTACGAATACTGTCTCCCCCCCACCCTCACACTTCTTTCTTTTCCCTCCTCACCCTTCCTCCCCACCCGGTCGTCTGTCTACGCAAGTCTCGTGGGGATTTCCCGCCACTGACAAGTATTGATTGCAAGAGGCAGGGGAAGAAGAAAAAGAAGATGCGGGGATGAATGTATGTTTCGCTTTGTGATGAGCCAGAATATTCTTCTGGAAAAAAGTAAAATCCATATCCGTGATGGGATGCTTCAGTTGGACTTTCTCATCCTCTCTTCTTAATGCAGTTTTGGGAAAAATGACAAATTCAGGACGAAGGAAAGGAAGATGACCCTTTTGTAGGAAAGTTACCTGTGAATAGATCAAGTCGTATCTTCTTTATTCGACAATTGGATTGGGTTGTTTTAACTCTGAGCGGCACTTTTTTGCACACCATGGGCTAAATGACCAGGTCACAAGGACCCCGAAGGCTCAGAGAAGGTTGGAGGAGGGGACCCACTAGAACGGCTGTTGGGAGACAGATGGTAGCCTCCCGTCAAGGCCATCCAGCGTGTTCTTTAAAGTGCATAGGATATGGCTCTCCCGCACACGGGGCCACGGCTTAACGTCCCATCCGACGGACGGTGGCCTTTTCAAGCCCATCGGTGTCCCCTACTGACCGTGGGCAGGGCGGGGAATATTGCGGAGATAAATCTCAACGCTGACCTAGCTGGGACTCGAACCTGGGAATTACGGATTACGAGCCTGGCGCGCTACCGACTGAGCCACCCCGCCCCTCATCCGACAATCAGTTGATCTTGATAAGTGAGCGTTTTTTCAATTCAGTGGACGGCTTTTTTGCTCACCGAACTCAATCTTAAGCATATAAATAATAAATGTTATTTCTTCTTGAAAAATAAATTATTTCGGAAATAAAAAAAAAAATTAAATGGTCATTCAGCCCTACTCTGAAAACTAAGAAGATCCCATCGAATACCTTAATAAGGATATTTGAAAAACTTGATTTTTGCATATCGTTGGGTCGTAGTGATAAGAGGGGGGGGGGGAGGGGGGCTCAGTCGGTAGCGTGCCAGGCTCGTAATCTGCAGTTCCCAGGTTTGTGTGCCAGCTGCGTCATCGTTGAGACTTATCTACGCAAAACTCTACGCCCTGCCCACGGTCAGTAGGGGACACCGATGGGCTTGGAAAGGCCGCCGCCCGTCAAATGGGACGTTATCCTTGTATACCGTTGATTTAAACCAAGTCTTTAAATGTGGGTAGCATAACTTTATCCTTTGTATTTTCACAGGTAGGTGTGAATCTGAGTGTGTTTTCTGAAATGTAAGAAGCGATTACTTAAACTTTAGTTTCCTACTGAAAAGTTTGAGGCAACCCTTCTATTGTTTAATGTTTTCCGTTGTCATAACTTTTTAAATACTAATAATATTGGGGCCAAGGCCCAAATTGTTAAGCCGTGGCCCCAGTTGCAAGGGAGCCATCCATTGTGCATGTTAAAGAACACGCTGGATGTCTTTAACGGGAGGTTTTACCATTTGAGCCGTCCCGTGGCCGAGTGGTTAGCGCGCTTGGCTACTGATCTACGGGACCTGGGTTCGAGCCCCGGGTAAGGCATGGATGTTCGTGTTGTTTTCTGCTGAGGTCCTGCCATCCTCTCAGATCTTCTACTGTGGCATATAAACTGACAGGCTCCTGTCAGACCTCTGTGGCAAGCAGCTGCTTGAGGCGGTATTTATTTATATTTTTATTTACCATCTGCCTCCTAACAGCTGTCCAGTGGGTTCCCAACGTGGGACAGGGTGGCTCAGTCGGTAGCGCACCAGGCTTGTAATCTGTAGTTCCCAGATTCTAGTCCCAGCTCAGCCAGCGTTGATATTTTTCTCTGCAAAACTCCCCTCCCTGCACTCGGTCAGTAGATGGTCTTGGAAAGGCCGGCGTCCGTCGGACGGGACGTTAAATCATGGCTCAGTGTGCGGGAGAGCCATACTCTGTGCTCGTTAAAGAACCCGCTGGATGGTCTTGACAGGAGGCTACCATCTGTCTCCAAACAGCTATTCCACACACCTCTCTTTATTTCTGGGTGGAGGGTGGGGGGCGGGTCTTCAGGACCCGCCCATCATGGGGAAAGCAGGTATTCCAACTCACGACACTACACGTGCTTGGCAAGAGAAGCCTGGAAGTGGAAGATGAAGTTTGTCTCAGAGGAGACCAGTAAGGACTTGGAGTATGGGTGGTGTTAAAGGGGGTGCAGAGTGCAGCCCGGATTGAAAGTGGAAAATAAGAAAGAGAGCCAAAGCAGCTCCGGTCTCAAAGTAGAGAGTCCTGGAGCCGGCAGACGAGCCAGCCCATGTCCATCAGATGTGCCCTGACTCGGGCACTCTCGATGGACACCGTGACCACCTCGCCTGCTACCTCATTGATCGCCTGGGAGCTCCTGAGTTCGTTAGCGAACCCTTCCGTAATAGGGCACCGGAGGATATCGTGCCCGACATCTGCATCTGAAGCCCCACAGCCGCAGTAACTGTGGGTAGCGATCTTAAAACGCTCCAGATATTTTGGGAAACTCCGTGTCCCGTCATGACATGATAGTGGTCAGAGGACATCAGGGATAGACTGACCCTTTTCAAGAATGTCTTTGTTTGAGACCATTCTCAGTCGTATCCCAGAGCCTCTGCCACTCATCAATTTCTCTTCGACATAGTATAGACTTCAGGGTAGTTTTTGAAGTCTTGACCGCTATCACAGGTTGGGTATTATTACCTGCTGAGCGGGCCAGTTGGTCTGCTCGATCATTCCCCTCATGTCCTACGTATGCCTTGATCCAGGAGAAGGAAACTCTGGGCATGTTCTGATTATCCAGGATGCGCTTGATCTCTTTAACAGTTTGATGCCTGTTGTTTGCATCTTCAAGAGCTTGCAGAGCTGCCCGGCTGTCCGTGTACAGCCGGATGTCGCTATTGCGACCGCCGTCATGGAGTCTCATTTAAGGGCCTCTCTGATGGCGAGCAGCTCCGCTTGGAAGGCTGAGATATTATCAGAAACCTTCCTATTATAATCGTACACTTTGGCTCCTTGATTGTAGACAGTGTAGGCTAAGCCCACACCATCCTCGCTCTTGGAACCATCAGTGTATATCTCAATTCCTAATCGTGATGGTAACTCTGTGGACCATGACACACTCAGCCTTCTGGTGGGATGGAGATCCCACTTAGCGGTATCTGTCTCGTAATCCTCGGGGTCATACTGGACTCCAAGGAATGTTGCTTTTTCCTTAGCTTGCAGGACTCTGAGAATGGTCGCTTCTTTACCGACCGTCAAAAATAGCGGAGGGATCCCTACTAACACCAGGAGGACATCCGTAGATGTGGTCCTATAGGCCCTAGTGATTCGTAGTAAAGCCGGTCGTTGGGCTGCAATCAGCTTTCTACACATGATGGAGTGGTCCGTCGGGCGCCACCTGGCTCCCGCTCCATAAGTTAGGATCCGCTCCGTGCCCCTGAGATCAACTTCTTTGAGGACTTCACCTCTGAGTCCCCACGAGACGCGAGCCATTCGCCCCAGTTTGCACATAACATTTGTTCATTTAACCTTAAGGTCCTGCAAGTGTGGGATCCAGCTCATCCTTTCATCCAGAGTGATCCCCAAGTACTTTACAGTCGTCATATGGCGAATATTATTGCCATGTAATTTGTAAATCGGGAACCTCTTTTTGAGGACGCCCTCTTTAGCCAGTCATGGATGTTGTCTTTGCAAAGCTGAACCCGAGCTTATTGCGCAGACTCCATCCCTCAAGTACTGACAATGCTGCATTGCCGGCAATCTCCAGTCTCGCTCTGGAGGATGTCGATATGACAAGCTGCATGTCATCAGCGTAAGTCTGGAGTCAGACACCCACTGGTAGGGTCAACTCCAGGGCAGTATCGGCGACCAAGTTCCAGAGGAATGGTCCACTGCACGAACCTTGTGGGCAGCCTCTCTCCAAGTTTCTTGAGGCTGTCCCGCTGTCATGGGAGTAGTTGACCACCCTCTCACTGAGGTAATTGGCCACTAGAACGTAGATGTTCCTAGGACAAGAACAATCTTTTAGTAGACTAAGAAAAGCATCAGACGTTGTCGAAGGCGCCCGTCACATCCAAGGCAATGAGAGAGGTATGCATCTTGTGCATTTTATTTACATTAATGATGTCCACCACTTGTTTGATAGCGGTAGTGGTGGACTGGTCTGTTCTGAACCCAAATTACTTAACGTTCAGGAAATTGTTCTTAAGGCAGTGGAAATACATCCTGTTTGTCAGGAGCTTATCAAGAATTTTTCCCAGTACCGGCAAATTGGTCTGTATGATCTTACGTCTGCCGGATCCCTGCCTGCCTTATTAAATAGGACTAGGTCAGCCTGTTTCCAGGCTTGTGGGAAAATTCCCAGTCTCAAACAGATGTTGAAGTGTGCAAAAAAATTGTGTGCAAAAAAAGTGCAGCTCAGAGGTAAAACAACCCAACCCATCTCCCAAATTAAGAGAAGAAAATATCCGAGAAAGATCAACACACAGAGTACTTTTTAACTGAAAAAAATTGTGATGCAAAAAATGTGCAGCAACTGCTTTCTGGTTCAATAGAGTCATTTGCTTTTCCTCCCCCCTACTATTTTCCCCCATTCCTTTTTTAATATTTCATCGCGAAACAACCTTAACGAATATCGCCGATAATCAAGCTTTTGCAGTGATAAACGTTGCACGTTTTCCGATAAAAAATCTTATTTTGAAAATTACCGAATTTTCCATTGAATGCGTACGATGATGCACAACTTGTTCCGAATGCTGGCTACTCGCTTGCAATCGCTCGAGCGTTACTGCCGAAACAAACAAGGTTGGATTGTTTTACCTCTGAGCGGCACTTTTTTGCACACCATGGGCTAAATGGCCAGGTCACAAGGACCCCGAAGGCTCAGAGAAGGTTGGGGGAGGGGACCCACTAGAACGGCTGTTGGGAGACAGATGGTAGTCTCCCGTCAAGGCCATCCAACGTATTCTTTAACGTGCAGAGAGTATGGCTCTCCCGCACACGGGGCCACGGTTTAACGTCCCATCCGACGGACGGCGGCCTTTCCAAGCCCATCGGTGTCCCCTACTGACCGTGGGCAGGGCGGGGAATTTTGCGGAGATAAATCTCAACGCTGACCCAGCTGGGACTGGAACCTGGGAACTACAGATTACGAGCCTGGCGAGCTACCGACTGAGCCACCCCCGCCCCAACAAACAAGGACGAATGGACAGAATCCGAAACCTCAGAGCGCTTGCGACAATAAGCACCGACGAACCAGGAATCTACAAGTGTTTGACTTTTGCAGGAATCGATTCTGTTTATCGAATTTCTTTCTCTCCTCCTCCTATTCCCGCCCAACACTCCTCCCTTCCCTACACGCGGATCTCGAGACACCAAAAAATAACTAACAATTGCCTCAAGAGTGATCCTTTCGAACGAGCTACTCGGTTGGACTCGGAGAAGAGCACACTCAGCCGACACGTGGTCCTTGAGTCTGTTTGTTCGATGTTAATCCTTTAAAAGGGAATGAGTGTGAAGAGAAGTTCTCCTCGCTCCGCACTTCAAAGGAACTTCCGGCTCCAAGGTTTCCGAGAGATTAAATCATCTTAACACCACGTTACACGGAATCGGTACCCAAGATGGAGCTCCCGATGTCATCTATTTGGTAACCGATTCTGTTGCTGAGATAAATTTGACCCAGAAGGATCTCATTACGACCTTTTCACATTTCGTACCTGCTTGCGAAGTGCGTGTGGTTTTCATTCCTTTTGAAGTTTCGCGATCGTTTGCGAGCGAGTTTGTCAGCTTGTTCGTTACTCTTGAAATTTTATGTGTTTGCAAGTTCCATTTTCTCTTGTGGGTCTAGGTTTGTTTCGATCGATATTTCCCCCTTTGTTTCTCAGTTTGTTTATATATTTGTTCTTTTTGAATTTCGTGTTTGTTTGTTGATTCGTTTATAGGTGTTTGAAAGGTCCAAGGGAATCCTTTGAACATTTTGTGTTTGTTTGCAAATTCCTTTATCTGTGGGTTTTGTTCATACATTTATGTTCTTCACATTTCAGCGTTGAGATATATCTCCGCAAAATTCCCCGCCCTGCCCACGGTCAGTAGGGGACACCGATGGGCTTGGAAAGACCGCCATCTGTCAGATGGGATGTTAAGCCGTGGCCCGTGTGCGGGAGAGCCACACCCTGTGCACGTTAAAGAACACGCTGGATTGTCTTGACGGAAGGCTACCATCTGTCTCCCAACAGCTGTTCCAGTGGGTCCCCTCCCCCAACCTTCTCTGAGCCTTCGGGGTGTTTGTGACCTGGCCATTTAGCCTATGGTGTGCAAAAAAGTGCCGCTCAGAGGTAAAACAACCCAACCCGTGCACGTTAAAGAACACGCTGGATGGCTTTGACGGGAGGCTACCATCTGTCTCCCAACAGCTGTTCCAGTGGGTCCCCTCCCCCAACCTTCTCTGAGCCTTCGGGGTCCTTGTGACCTGGCCATTTAGCCCATGGTGTACAAAAAAGTGCCGCTCAGAGGTAAAACAACCCAACCCAACGTTCTTCACATTTCGGGTTTGTTTGCAAGTTGCATTGTTTGTGAGTTTATTTATATGTTTGTTCTTTTTGGCGTTTCTTTGCAAGTTTCTTCGTGAAGTTTGTTTATATATTTGTTCATTTTGAATATCGTGTTTGTTTTTAAGTTCCTTTATTTGTTAGTTTGCTTAAAAATTTTTGTTTGTGGATTTGTAAATATCTTCCTTTGTGAGTTTTTTGTGCGTTTGTTCATATATGATAATCTTTTACCTTAAAGTTTTTTAGTGTGTTTAAGCGTTTAATATTTGCTTTGGATTTAAACTAAATGCAAATTTTTTTAAAATCATTTTTATACTTTGCCTATATATTTATGATTTTCGGAAACTGATAAAAACATTCAGGCTTCATTTTTTTTTTCCTAATTGGGATGATACAATTTTTCTAGCTATTAAGTATTGCAAATATTTTATTTGTAATAAATAAATATTGCAATATTTATGTTTGAAAAATGTGTTTTTCCGGAAGTTAGAACACATTCGAATACATAAAATAGTCTACTATGCTAATTTTTGAATTTTCGTTGCACATATCCTTAAAAATATCAAGTACATAATTAAGCTAGAAGTCTTCAACATCTCTTGATTTTTCGACCATCAGTCCATCCCTATTTGAACTTTGAACTCGACATTTGATGTACACCATTTTTGTGACTGAATGATCTATGTTTAATATAATTTATTCATTTTCCTGCAGATAAGCTATTTAGCTTTGCGGGTCAAATTGTAAATGTATTTGTATTCTTTACTCTTATGAATAAAAATTATATTCTTTTAAAAAGAAAATTCTAAACATTTCTTAGTTCTACTGCCCGAATTCTATTCAGCAATTTGTAGCTATCTAGTACCAAACATAAAAATTTAACTGCTAAGAAAACATTGCATTTGAAATTTGAAAAAAAATTTTTTTTTTCTGATATCTACGATTTAAAATACCCAGAAGCTTCAATTTTCAATTCTCTAGCACCGGTCGATCTATATTTGGCCTTTGACCTCGAAGGACCAGCTGGATCGGAAATTTCGTAAAGTTTTTGAGATCTACTGTCTGAAGCATCTCCAAATACCAATTTTCACTCTTCTAGTAGTCGTAGATCGAGGGGGGGGGGAGTCTCAGTCGGTAGCACGCCAGGTTCGTAATCTTCAGTTCCCAGGTTCGAGTCCCAGTTTCTGGCCCAGCTGAGTCATCGTTGAGATTTATCTCCGCAAAACTCCCTGCCCGCGGTCAGTAGAGGACACCGATGGGCTTGGAAAGGCCGTCGTCCCTCGGATGTAATGTCAAGCCGTGACCCCGTATGCGGGAGAGCCATCATACCCTGTGCACGTTAAAGAACACTCTGGATGGCCTTGACGGGAGGCTACCATCTGTCTCTCAACAGTTGTTCCAGTGGGTCCCCTTCCCCAACCTTCTCTGTGCCTTCGGGGTCCATGTGAGCTGGCCATTTTGCCCATGGTGTGCAAAAAAAGTGCCGTTCAGAGGTAAAACAACCCAACGTTAAAGAACACGCTGGATAGCCTTGACGGGAGGCTACCATCTGTCTCTCAACAGTTGTTCCAGTGGGTCCCCTTCCCCAACCTTCTCTGTGCCTTCGGGGTCCTTGTGAGCTGGCCATTTTGCCCATGGTGTGCAAAAAAGTGCCGTTCAGAGGTAAAACAACCCAACGTTAAAGAACACGCTGGATGGCCTTGACGGGAGGCTACCATCTGTCTCCCAACAGCTGTTCCAGTGGGTTCCCTCCCCCCCAACCTTCTCTGTGCCTTCGGGGTCCTTGTGAGTTGGCCATTTTGCCCATGGTGTGCAAAAAAGTGCCGCTCAGAGGTAAAACAACCCAACAATTCGTTCGCTCGAGCCGGGCCATCGGGCCACTCGTCTCCCCCCCCGAGATTAAATTCTGAGTGCGCCACTGCTCGGTTGTGGGCAAAAAATGCCTCTCAGAGGTAAAACAACTCGATCCAAGTCTCCAACGAACTCAATATCATATTTATTCATATAAATACCCAGCTAAAAGAAATCAACAGAGTGCGATGATCAAACCTACACAAAGAAATGACATTTTAATCAGCAGAAGCGAATTGTTTTCTTGATTTCACAATTCATTCCTTCAAATTAATTGGGGAAAGGGAAACGAGTTGCTTGAAACCAATATTGACGATCGCCTTGAAGCCACAGAGGTAGAGTTTCGTCATCTCTCCTCTTTCCCCCCTCCTCATCCCCCACGTGACCCGATACACGAGAATACAGACGCAGGATTTAATTTCTGTAATTGTCCGTTCGCTCGAATTATCATATTCATTAGTGAACGCGTTACTCCAATCCGTAGAGGGCGCTCGCATCTCTTCATTAACGGAAATGATGTGACGCAATCGCGTCCTCCCGCAAGCGAACGGTGATGGATGTCACGTGACGCACGAGGAAGGATTGGATTGTTTTACCTCTGAGCGGCACTTTTTTGCACACCATGGGCTAAATGGCCAGGTCACATGGACCCCGAAGGCTCAGAGAAGGTTGGGGGAGGGGACCCACTGGAACAGCTGTTGGGAGACAGATGGTAGCCTCCCGTTAAGGCCATCCAGCGTGTTCTTTAACGTGCGCAGGGTATGGCTCTCCCACACACGGGGCCACGGCTTAACGTCCCATCCGACGGACGGCGGCCTTTCCAAGCCCATCGGTGTCCCCTACTGACCGTGGGCAGGGCGGGGAATTTTTGCGGAGATAAATCTCAACGCTGACCCAGCTGGGACTCGAACCTGGGAACTACAGATTACGAGCCTGGCGCGCTACCGACTGAGCCACCCCAGCCCCCACGAGGAAGGATGTTATGACGACGAATGTTCTAAATCTCTATCACCTGCTTAATAATGAATTGTGTCGTTTGTTTCCGATTTCTGTTTGGGCGTAGGGTTTACCTGAGCTTACACTATCCTGCTAAGGGGCGGGGGTCGCTCAATCGGTAGCGCGCCAGGCTCGTAATATGTAGTTCCCAGGTTCGAGTCCCAGCTGGGTCAGCGTTGAGATTTATCTCCGCAAAACTCCCCGCCTTGCCCACGGTTAGTAGGGGACACCGATGGGCTTGGAAAGGCCGCCGTCCGTCGGATGGGAAGTTAAGTCGTGGCCCCGTGTGCGGGAGAGCCATACCCTGTGCACGTTTAAGAACACGCTGGATGGCCTTGACGGGAGGCTACCTTCCGTCTCCCAAGAGCTGTCCAGTGGGTCCCCTCCTACAACCTTCTCTGAGCTCTCAGGGTCATTGCGACTTGGCCGTTCAGTACATTGTGTGAAAAAAAGTGGCGTTCAGAGGTTGTTTTACCTCTGAGCGGCACTTTTTTGCACACCATGGGCAAAATGGCCAGGTCACAAGGACCCCGAAGGCTCAGAGAAGGTTGGAGGAGGGGACCCACTAGAACGGCTGTTGGGAGACAGATGGTAGCCTCCCGTCAAGGCCATCCAGCGTGTTCTTTAACGTGCATAGGGTATGGCTCTCCCGCACACGGGGCCACGGCTTAACGTCCCATCCGACGGACGGCGGCCTTTTCAAGCCGTCGGTGTCCCCTACTGACCGTGGGCAGGAATTTTTGCGGAGATAAATCTCAACGCTGACCCAGCTGGGACTGGAACCTGGGAACTACAGATTACGAGCGTGGCGCGCTACCGACTGAGCCACCCCGCCCCGCGTTCAGAGGTAAAACAACCGAACTCAAAAGCTATTAAAGTAAGATGCCCATTTCAACAACTATTATAATGGCAGCAAACTTTTTAAATCAGTCGTGTCCAACCTTTTGACTTCCCTGGGCCACATTCAGTAAAGATTTGACTTCCCTGCGCCACATTCAGTGAAGATGAATTGTTTTGGGCCACATTCAGTGAAGATGAATTGTTTTGGGCCACACATAAAATATATAATACAGTTAATGTATTGTCATGTCCCTCGAATTTTATTTTTATTTATTTATTGTATATTTTTGTTGTGTTACATTGTTGTATATATTCTTATGTGTTCTTTGAAATGTTTCTGCTGGGATGACTCACTGTTGTTGTTTTCGGGTCTGAAGCTGCTCCGTGGAAGTGGTGACGAATGCCAGCGGTTGTCGATGGACTTTAATGACCGCCTAGGGCGCTAGCGCAGCGAGAACGCTAGGCGGGAGAATTGAAAGCATCCCATGGTCGAGTGGTTAGCGCGCTTGGCTACTGATCTAAGGGACCTGGGTTTGTGTCGTTTTTCTGCTGAGGTCCTGCCATCCTCTCAGATCCTACTGTGGCATATAAACTGACAGGCTCCTGTCAGACCTCCGTGGCAAGCAGCTGCTTGAGGGGGTATTTATTTATTTTTGCCGTCCCGTGGCCGAGTGGTTAGCGCGCTTGGCTGCAAATCTAAGGGACCTGGGTTCGAGCCCCGGGTAAGGCATGGATGTATGTGTCGTTTTTCTGCTGAGGTCCTGCCATCCTCTCAGACCTACTATGGCATATAAACTGACAGGCTCCTGTCAGACCTCCGTGGCAAGCAGCTGCTTGAGGGGGTATTTATTTATTTTTGCCGTCCCGTGGCCGAGTGGTTAGCGCGCTTGGCTGCAAATCTAAGGGACCTGGGTTCGAGCCCCGGGTAAGGCATGGATGTATGTGTCGTTTTTCTGCTGAGGTCCTGCCATCCTCTCAGACCTACTATGGCATATAAACTGACAGGCTCCTGTCAGACCTCTGTGGCAAGCAGCTGCTTGAGGGGGTATTTATTTATTTTTTTAGTCTTGGTGCGAGCACGTTGAACGAAAGGTCGTGTCAACAAGCGTCGGAAGGACGCCGCCCATACTCAAAAGAAAGAAACCCTTGAAGTGAGGGTGCGATTCCAAGAGGGAATCCAGATTCTTGGAGAATCTCATCTTTTATTCTTGTGGTTCAGGAGGAGCCACAGTGTAGGCAAAGGAAAATCCTTTCGCCGAGTTTTTGAGGTCTGTAAAGTGAGAATTCGCAGAGCGTGCGATTCTCCACCTCATTGTTATTATTTGAAGAGCAGTGAAGCAGCAAAGGCCCACGGAGTGGAGCTCATTCCCAGCACGGAGCTGTACATAGTATAAATAAAACTGTGTCGTCCCTATCTACTCTCGTGCAGCTAATTGATGGACTGTTCTTCATTCAACACAGTAAAGTTGAGGCATACAGTGGCACGGGCGTAAAAACCCGCGAATCTGTGATTTACACCGAAGTGAATTAAGTAGCAGTAATATCATCGTCGTCTCTCTTGTTTGGATTGGGTCATCACATCTGACGCAGTCGGAAAGGATCCGAACCCCGGGTCACGACATGTATGTGAATAATAAAACTTCATTTATTTCCTTATGTTTTTTATTATAAAATTAAAAAAGGGCAACATGAAACTAGTGGGATATCAAAAACTCGCTGAAAATCACATAATCATGTTGAAAGCTTATGTCGCAAACACGTAAACTTTACGATTTTGTGGGCCGCTTTACTAGCTGTCCAGGGCCGCATGCGACCGGCGGGTCGCGGTTTGGACACGCCTGTTTTAAATGATCAATAAGAAGACTGCGACCCGTTTTAAGAACGACTAAAAAAAGAAGGCAACCTCTTAAACAACTATTTAAAAGATAACAATCCAAATTATTAAACCTAAGAGAATTATTGAGTGGAATTCAAATGATTTGAACAGCTATTCAGAAAGAAGTGAGCCATTTTAAAAACAGTTAAAATGAGCACAACCTATTTCAATAACTCTTAAAAAGAGTGGCAATGCAATTAAAAAACATTCCTTCTAACAGCGTTATTAAAAAAAAACTGCTCTCCTCCCAACAGCTCTTGAAATGGCAGCGACCCCTTTCGACAATTATTAAAATGATCGCAATCCATTTTAACAGACATTACAAAGGATTACAATCCATTAAAAGGGGTGCGACGCATTCTAAAAATTATTAATAGAACCAAAACCCATTTTATTAATTGTAAAAAGATCCGGAAAACAGTTATAACACTTTTTATAAAGTCCGCTATCCACTTCAACAACTGAAAAATTGCCGTAACTTATTTTAAAAATCATTCAAGGGATTGTCGTTGTTGTTGTTCTTCTTATTATTATCATAAAGATCTCATAATTATTATTATTTAAAGGTGATCTTAATGTTGTATTCTGTTTTGGGAAGTAACCCGTGTAGAGTATGAACTTTGACACTCCATTCATCCTTGTACGAGCCGGAGGTGGGGTGGCTCAGTCGGTAGCACGCCAGGCTCGTAATCTGCAGTTTTCAGGTTCGAATCCCAGCTGAGTCATCGTTGAGATTTATCTCCGCAAAATTCCTCGCCCTGCCCACGGTCAGTAGGGGTCAGTACCGATGGGCTTGGAAAGACCGCCGTCCATCGGATGGGACGTTAAGCCGTGGCCCAGTGTGCGGGAGAGCCATACTCTGTGCACGTTAAAGAACACGCTGGATGGTCTTGACGGGAGGCTACAATCTTTCTCCCAACAACTGTTCCAGTGGGTCTCCTCCCCCAACCTTCTCTCAACCTTTGGGGTCCTTGTGACCTGGCCATTTAGCCCATGGTGTGCAAAAAAGTGCCGCTCATAGGTAAAACAACCCAACTCATCCTTGTAACCTTCGCTTCTAAGGATTGAATCAGAAATATTCATTGCATTTAGACACAGACAAAGAAGCAGACTAATCAAAACCATAACTTGAATTATAATAATTATTATATTTACTTCATATGTCAAAAAATTTACATATATTTGGAATTGAAAGCACCATAGGAACGATAGAGATGAACAATTGCATGTCCAAATATCAGCTCCGCATTGAGTGTGGAAAGGAATTAATTACATTATCATTTATTTTTAGTCCTGAAAATAAAAGAAAGAAAGAAGCCAAAGTTAAAATTAAAAAACAAACAAGCATTATTTCTTATTTTACTTTTAATGTTTTTTCTCTATAAGCAATGATTCAAAAAACATCAGAAGATTCCAGAATTTTCTTCCTCTTTCTTACAAATGCAAACTTTTGTCGATTAAGATGAATGGCGATTAATCGTACTTGTCCCAGTAGTTATGTCGAGCAAAATCTGCTCCACCTACCGGTCGAATCCAGATGCTAAACCAGAATTTTTAGGTGTGTAATTACACTTACTGGTTGGGGTGTGAGAAAGGGCTAGTGCATCAAACTGTTATTGCTGATATGCTTTAAAAATCTTATTAATATAATAAATTTACATATTTAAAGCTTCATAAATATACTTTTAAGTTTGGTGCTGTTATTACGAATGCATTCTACGAACTATTGGCTAACTCTGAGTCTAATCATTTATGTCACTGATAGAAGGGTTTTGTATCGTTTTTATTGGGGAGTGCATATTTTTCCCCTCCCAAGCTCATCCCCAAATCACACCCTCCATTATCATCTGATTAAGTCAGTCGAAGTTTGCAGTCTTAAAACTGAATTCTAATTTAAGTCTAAAATGATTTAAATCCAGAAATAATCGTGAAAATGATTTTGTTCTGGATATTACACCGGTACATAAAAAGTTAAGTTATAACCACATTTTATGTCAATAGAAAACTAACTTCGAAACTCTATAGCTTCGATCCAGCTGGGTCAGCGTTGAGATTTATCTCCGCAATATTCCCCGCCCTGCCCACGGTCAGTAGGGAACACCGATGGGCTTGAAAAGGCCACCGTCCGTCGGATGGGACGTTAAGCCGTGGCCCCGTGTGCGGGAGAGCCATATCCTATGCACTTTAAAGAACACGCTGGATGGCCTTGACGGGAGGCTACCATCTGTCTCCCAACAGCCGTTCTAGTGGGTCCCCTCCTCCAACCTTCTCTGAGCCTTCGGGGTCCTTGTGACCTGGTCATTTAGCCCATGGTGTGCAAAAAAGTGCCGCTCAGAGTTAAAACAACCCAATCCAATTGTCGAATAAAGAAGATACGACTTGATCTATTCACAGGTAACTTTCCTACAAAAGGGTCATCTTCCTTTCCTTCTTCCTGAATTTGTCATCTTCCCAAAACTGCATTAAGAAGAGAGGATGAGAAAGTCCAACTGAAGCATCCCATCACGGATATGGATTTTACTTTTTTCCAGAAGAATATTCTGGTTCATCACAAAGCGAGACATACATTCATCCCCGCATCTTCTTCTTCTTCTTCTTCCCCTGCCTCTTGCAATCAATACTTGTCAGTGGCGCGAAATCCCCACGAGCCGCTCAAAGGTAAAACAATCCAATCCAATCGTATAGCTTCGAAATTAAGCTTTTTGTTACGGTAAAATGTGTAAAGATAAATTAAAGATCTCAATCTATATAAATCTCCATTTTGAGCAATAATAAGCAAGTATTGAAAGAGTTATGGAAGATGGATTATTTAACGTTATGTTATGGACTTCAATAAAACTCGTAGTATTGACGAATAGTGACTGAAAGAATTACTGACACAAATATTTAAAACATACACTCATTTTTATCAAACGTCCCGAGACAATATTCATTATTTAAGTTTAAGTAAACTTTTGATGGAGGAGGGGGGGGGGGTAATTTAGTCAATAGCATACCAAGCTCGTAATCTGCAGTTCCCAGGTTCGAGTCCCGCTTGGGCTAGCAGCCCAGGCCAGTTGAGATTTATCTCCGCAAAACTCTTCACCTTGCCCACGGTTAGTAGGGGACACCGATAAGCTTGGAAAGGCCGCCGTCCGTTGGATGGGACGTTAAGACGTGGCCCCGTGTGTGGGAGAGCTATACCATGTGCAGGTTAAAGAACACGTTGTATGGCCTTGACGGGAGGCTACCATCTGTCTCCCAACAGCTGTTTCAGTGGGTCCGTCCCCTAATCTCTGAGCTTTCGGGGTCCTTGTGACCTGGTCATTTAGCCCATTACATGAAATAAAGGTTCCGCAGAGGAAAACAACCCACTTTTGTTGTGAAATATTATGACTGTCATTGCTATTGTCATAATCCAAACCTTCATCACTCTTAAAATACCTAACGAATATTACTAAAATTTGAGGGTTGGGTTGTTTTACCTCTGAGCGGCACTTTTTTGCACACCATGGGATAAATGGCCAGGTCACAAGGACTCTGAAGAGAAGGTTGGAGGAGGGGACCCACTGGAACAGTTGTTGGGAGAGAGATTGTAGCCTCCCGTCAAGGCCATCCAGCATGTTCTTTAACGTGCAAAGGGTATGGCTCTCATGCACACGGGGCCACGGCTTAACGTTCCATCCGACGGACGGCGGCCTTTTCAAGACCATCGGTGTCCTCTACTGACCGTGGGCAGGGCGGGGAATTTTGCGGAGATTTCAAAAGAGACTGCGGAGACTTGAAAAGATTTTGCGGAGAATCTCAACGCTGACCCAGCTGGGACTCGAACCTGGGAACTGCAGATTACGAGCCTGGCGCGCTACCGACTGAGCCACCCCCGCCCCCCTAAAATTTGAGACTTGAAAAGTTTGATTGAGATCGTTATTTTTATTTTCACACATTTCACCATAAAAAGTCTATTTTAGGAGTTGCAGAGTTTCGAATTTAGTTTTCTTTTGGCATAAAATGGGGTTGTAACTTAACTTTTGCGCACAAGTGTATTTAAAATGTCTAGATACGTTTTAAAGAGTTTTTTTAATATAATAAACTCAACATATTTTCATGGTATGAAATACAAATATAAAAAGAGTCATCTTTATTTGATATTGCAAACTGCTTAGTCCTAATTTATGACTGAAAAAAGTTTTCTGCACAGCCAAAATTAATCGAATTTCCATCCCCAATTGAGAAATAAAAAATCGAGAAGACCAGTTATTTTTAATTGTCGCTCTCCCTTTACCAGATTTTTTCTCGTGATGTGATATAATTGATTGTCACCATTTCAAATCTGAAATGCTCGTTATTACACATTGTTATAGAATTTAGAGGAAATAATACCTTAAGCATTTTAATATACGAATCCAATGGGCAAGCATCCTAACAGGCCAAACACAATTATTCCTCCAAGTTTATCCTTGAATATATAGAAATTAATATTGGAGTTTATATCATATGTGGTGTTTATTATGTAAAAGAAAATTAACGGTTTAGAAATTTCAACCCCTTGAATCCAATTTTCAAAGTTTAGAAATTCCATTCCCTTGAATCCAATCTTGAAATTTAAAAATTCCATTCCCTTGAATCCAATCTTGAAATTTAAAAATTCCATTCCCTTGAATCCAATTTTCAAAGTTTAGAAATTCCATTCCCTTGAATCCAATCTTGAAATTTAAAAATTCCATTCCCTTGAATCCAATCTTGAAATTTAAAAATTCCATTCCCTTGAATCCAATTTTCAAAGTTTAGAAATTCCATTCCCTTGAATCCAATCTTGAAATTTAAAAATTCCATTCCCTTGAATCCAATCTTGAAATTTAAAAATTCCATTCCCTTGAATCCAATTTTCAAAGTTTAGAAATTCCATTCCCTTGAATCCAATTTTGAACGTTCAGAAATTCCATTCCCTTGAATACAATCTTGAAAGTTCAGAAATTCCATTATCTTGAATCCAGTTTTGAAAATTTTCTGGTTTCTAAAATCCCATTCCTTTGAGACCACGTAATTGGAGGGGTGGTTAAGGAGAATTAGGGGAAGGTAAGTGCTGGTGGATCTAAGTCACTAGAAATATTCGTGACATTCTACTCAAAACGCTGTGTGTTGTAGAAACATAAATGTTTCTGAAATGATACAATGCTTTCAGTTTCAGATTTTTCCTTGAATTTCTGTTCTTCGATGGTCATTTCTATTTACATGATTCTTTATAACTAGTTTGCTTTAACAAAGCCAATATCAACTGGTATGCTTTAACAAAGCCATTATTAGAGATGTTTCATCAAAGAGATTTCATTCCAGATTTTGTTGAATTTTTTTGATTTTGTTGAAAATTCAAAAAAAAAAAAGTTGCCAGACTTTCTAAAGAAATCTTTGCCAGGTATTTTTTCCGAATTCTGTAATCAACCATAGTGTCCGGATATTTTTTGAGCGACTGTACATTCTTCACCAAAGTCATTGTTACGCGCATGTATTAACAAAGCGAGTATTGATCATTACTTTTAGTTCATTTGTTGTGCAGGTCAGCTAACAATTGCTATTCACATTCTTTAACAGAGTCATATTTACAGATATATTTAACAGTGTAATTGATTCTAAATCAAAATTTTACACTCATAATTTTATAGTTTTCACTCATATTCAAAAAGAGAACCCTTATAAGAATGCTTTAGCAAAGAAATTGTTAATCAGTGATTTTTTTTTGTTGCGTGCTAAGATAAATTATTGTTCACGATTTTTTTTTGTCGCGTGCTAAGAACATTATTGTTCACGATTTTTCTTTCACAATGCTACTAACATTTTTGGAGTCATCATTAAAAAATTGGTTATTGATCTTTGGTTTTTTCAAAACAGTGTTGCACAAATAATTTCAACAGTTGCTATTTACATTCCTTAACAATGTCGTTGTTTAAATAATGCACCAACAAAGCAATTTTCAATAACTGAATTTAAATCAAAATTTTCATGATTTCAATCTTAATAATTATTGTTCGCATTCTTTAATGAAGTTTGTATCATCATATGAACTGTTTAACAGAGCCCATATTAATGGTTGACTTTAAATGAGATTTTTACACGCATGAATTACTACAAAGTCGTTATTATGCTCATATTTTTCCAAAGCGAATGTTACATCTTTTTTTAAATAATCTTTTCTGCGCATGACTTAACAAATGCTAATCGCATTCTTTACCGAAACCGTTCTTGTAGACATGCTTTAACAATGCAATCATTAAACTCTGCTTTAAGATCATTTGTTACACACATTATATAAGAGTACAATTTAAATTCTTTAGAGAAACCTTGATCTATGTATGCTTTAAGAATTCAATTTTTAATTATCAGTTTCAATTTCGCACATATGCATTTAAGCAGTGACACGAAGGTTGCCAGATCACTAAATTCTAAAAAAATTCGTTGCCAGATATTTTTCCTGAATTCTGTAATCACGTGACACGAAGGTTGCCAGATCACTAATTTCTAAAAAAAAAATCGTTGCCAGATATTTTTTTCTGAATTCTGTAATCAACCATAGTGTTCGGATACTTTTTTGAGCGACTGTAGGTGGTCATATTATTTTGATACTAGATCGTGTGGGCTCACTCACGGAAATATTGAGCGTGTGCAGTTACCGTTCACAGCAAACTGGAGCGTGTGCAGTAACTGCAGTGTGTGCAGTAACGGTAACTGGAGCGTGTACAGTTGCTGTAGACGCTCCAGATATTTTTCCTGAATTCTGTAATCACGTGACATGAAGGTTGCCAGATCACTAATTTCTAAAAAAAATCGTTGCCAGATATTTTTTCTGAATTCTGTAATCAACCATGGTGTTCGGATACTTTTTTGAGCGACTGTAGGTGGTCATATTATTTTGATACTAGATCGTGTGGGCTCACTCACGGAAATATTGAGCGTGTGCAGTTACCGTTCACAGCAAACTGGAGTGTGTGCAGTAACTGCACACGCTCCAGTTTGCTGTGAACGGTAACTGGAGCGTGTACAGTTGCTGTAGACGCTCCAGATATTTTTCCTGAATTCTGTAATCACGTGACATGAAGGTTGCCAGATCACTAATTTCTAAAAAAAATCGTTGCCAGATATTTTTTCTGAATTCTGTAATCAACCGTAGTGTTTGGATACTTTTTTGAGCGACTGTAGGTGGTTATATTATTTTGATACTAGATCGTGTGGGCTCACTCACGGAAATATTGAGCGTGTGCAGTTACCGTTCACAGCAAACTGGAGTGTGTGCAGTAACTGCACACGCTCCAGTTTGCTGTGAACGGTAACTGGAGCGTGTACAGTTGCTGTAGACGCTCCAGATATTTTTCCTGAATTCTGTAATCACGTGACATGAAGGTTGCCAGATCACTAATTTCTAAAAAAAAATCGTTGCCAGATATTTTTTCTGAATTCTGTAATCAACCATGGTGTTCGGATACTTTTTTGAGCGACTGTAGGTGGTCATATTATTTTGATACTAGATCGTGTGGGCTCACTCACGGAAATATTGAGCGTGTGCAGTTACCGTTCACAGCAAACTGGAGTGTGTGCAGTAACTGCACACGCTCCAGTTTGCTGTGAACGGTAACTGGAGCGTGTACAGTTGCTGTAGACGCTCCAGATATTTTTCCTGAATTCTGTAATCACGTGACATGAAGGTTGCCAGATCACTAATTTCTAAAAAAAAATCGTTGCCAGATATTTTTTCTGAATTCTGTAATCAACCGTAGTGTTCGGATACTTTTTTGAGCGACTGTACCACGTCGTATTGAAAACGGTCGAACACCACTGTTATAAAGCAAACTTTAACAAAACAATTAGAAATCTCTGCTTTTAACTCAATTCATGCGTGTTTAAAACAGTTGTCACGTATTAATAAAAGCCACTAATTCTTCCCATTCGGCAACTTTTAGTTGTTACCTTGCTGGCGTTTAACAAAGCCATCATTGCTGTCGTGCTCTACAATGGTTCCTTCTTGTCTTCATTGTCTAACGAGAAGCATTGTTTCAAGCAGATTGTTATTATCAATAGGCCTCGAGGAGAACAGTAAAAGACCGAATTATCGGCGGTGCAAAAAAGTTCGAAAGGAAAAACGAGACCGAAAAGAAGGAGCAGTACGGGAGCTACATCCCGTAGGAAGCAGTGCTCGAATTCGGAATAGAGTAATTATTGCCAACACAACTAGCATGTCCTGTACATAGAAAAAAAAAAAAGAAAAGTTGAAGTAAAAGTCCCCACGGGGGTCATAATCTCGTTTCCACCCCCAAGGGAGCGTCTTCCTCTGTCTCTTCTTCTTCTCCCAGAGATCGACTCTCGTGCTCTGTTGACGCAGTGGAGACAAAAGGAAGTCTTCTGGGGATGTCTCTGTCAGTCACAGAGCGCCTCAGGGGGAGAAGCAGCGGCCTACTCCACCTCAAGGCGTCCTCGTACGACGGAGGAGGGTTATCGGGGTCGTGCTGCATAGTACTAGTAGTGCCACCAGGAGTTCGGAGTTCAGAAGGAAACCTGCGCGTCGCAACGTCTTCGACAGGAAGCGGCGAGACGTAGTACACGACGCGGCCATTCTGGAACGAGGAGCGACTGATGGAGACCGGGATCCCTGTTCGCGGCATCGAGTATCTCCTGCTGGTGCCAGCCCACGAACACCTGTTCGTGCAGCGTCGCTCGGGCCACGAGACGTCTGCGGAGTTTCCCGAAGACGATTCGGTCGTCGCTATCGTCGTCATCGTAGTCGATGTCGCAGACGAAGACGTTTGAGTGTTGTCCGAAGGGCACACCCCGTTGGGGATGTTGCCGTTGGAATCGGCTTCAAACAGAGGACGACCCGTCGTGGGGTCGAGTAGAAGTGCTTCCGAATAACTGGGAGCGATGGTGTTGTTGTTGACGAGGTGTCTCTCAAACTCCGAGCTGTCGATGGTGCTCCCGCGAGACATCCGGCCTACGACGGTCATCGCTCCGCTGGACGGGGTCAAGTAGTTGACCCCGAAGAGTTTGTTCACCTGGTAGTGCACGTAAGCTGTCTTATACTGGATGAGGACTCTCAGAGGCCAGGAGAGAAGGACGAGAGAGAACATCCAGAAGATGAGGTGGGAGACATACCACGGCAAGCGATCCGGGTCGGCGAAGGCCACCATGTGCTCCTGAAAGTTGACCCCGACCAGATCGAGTCCCTCGCACATCTCCATGTAATCATCGAGTCTCTCGTTCTCGTGGAAGAACCTCCTCCTCTGCTCGTCGAACTCGTTGGCAGCCTCCAGGTTGGCGAAAGCGAATCCCTTGCTGAAACGGATCTTGGTGGCGGCGTGCTTCTCTAAGTCGAGCAGCTTCTTCGAGATGTCTTTCACGCCGCAGCTCGTGTACACGAAGCTCGAGCCCGAACCGTGCGAGTTGACGCGCTCGTAGTACACCTGCGTGGTCGTGTAGGCGTCTCCGTTCCGATAGCGGGTCACGTGTCGGGTCCGTCGAACGTAATGGTAGCAGACGGCCTTCCACCAGATGACCGGCTGGGCGTCACGCATCTGTTGGATGTGTTCATAAACAGAAGCGGCGTCCACCTGAAAGGAAGAAAAAAAATCATCACCACCACCACCATGGCCGGATCTAGGAGGGGGGGAAGGAGGAGGTCATGTCCCACCCCCCTTTGAGAATTTTAGTAAGGGTAATAGACACAAAAAAATTATTAAATTTACGTAAACTACGTACAGTCGCTTAAAAAAATATCCGAACACTACGGTTGATTACAGAATTCAGAAAAAATATCTGGCAACGTTTTTTTTAGGAATTAGTGATTTGGCGTGTACGTACACGAGGTTGCCAGATCACTAATTTCTAAAAGAAATCGTTGCCAGATATTTTTTTCTGAATTCTGTAATCAACCATACCCCCTCAAGCAGCTGCTTGCCACAGAGGTCTGACAGGAGCCTGTCAGTTTACATGCCATAGTAGGAGGTCTGAGAGGATCGCAGAACCTCAGCAGAAAAACAACACACACAACTGTAGTGTTGGGATATTTTTTTAAGCGACTGTATATGTCGTTCGTTTTTTTAATTAAAAAAATCATCTAAAACAGAAAGGAAAATAGTATACCATAAAGAAAATCCAGTCTCTTGACTCCCCCCCCCCTCCCTATTTATTTTTTCTATTTCCGGTCCTGATCATCATCATCATCATCATCGGGTTTAGTCAATCTGGAGAGGATTTCGAAATAAATTTACTAGACGTGTATGTATTTGCAGAATAATTTTTTTCCCTTCCACAACCCTCTCTAATCTCTTGGGGTTCTTGTGACCTGGGTGCCGTTCAGAGATAAAACTATCCAAACCGAACAGAAGATGATTCAAATTTTCATTTTATATTCATTCATGCAGTTGGGGTATTTCCAATTGTGGGGAGGGTGACGAAATTCAGTTTCCGATTTTCAGATACCTTCTTTTAGGAAATACACTTTATTCAAGCTCTTAAAATGGGAGTTTATAAACCCATTGTCTGTCGATGCCATTACGTTCATGTAATACTATAGTTGTGCAGAATTTCTACATATTTTAGTAAAGCTTTTAGTAAATCTTTAAATCACAGGTAACATTTTTTCATAAATGGATTATTCTATAGTATATATAAAGATGCTAAAATTAATTTTCCACTGACTTCATAGAGAGTTGGGGCGGGGGTGGCTCAGTCGGTAGCACGCCAGGCTCGTAATCTGTAGTTCCCAGGTTCGAGTCCCAGCTGGGTCAGCGTTGAGACTTATCTCCGCAAAATTCTCCGCCCTGCACACGGTCATTTGCAGTGTTACATTTTCCATTTCATATTAGAGGTTTTTTAAAAATTCTTGAAAAAATCCTTATTAGCATCCCAAAAGGGGGTTAGGACTCTCTTCTTGCCCCCCCAGATCGAGCCCTGTTTGCTAACAATTATCATTCTTCATCGTAATTGTCTTTCTTTATAACCATTGTCATTCTTCATCGCAATTGCTGTTCACTATTATCACTCTTCAACGTAATCAGCGGCGGGGGTGGCTCAGTCGGTAGCGCGCCAGGCTCGTAATCTGTAATTCCCAGGTTCGAGTCCCAGCTGGGTCAGCGTTGAGATTTATCTCCGCAAATCTCCCCGCTCTGCCCACGGTCAGTAGGGAACACCGATGGGCTTGGAAGGCCGTCCATCGGATGGGACGTTAAGCCGTGGCCCCGTGTGCGGAAGAGCCATACTCTGTGCATGTTAAAGAACACGCTGGATGGCCTTGACGGGAGGCTACCATCTGTCTCCCAACAGCTGTTCCAGTGGGTCCCCTCCCCCAACCTTCTCTGAGCCTTCGGGGTCCATGTGACCTGGCCATTTAGCCCATAGCAATGAACTTGCCCCAGGCTAGAGCCATCAGGTCTGGGGCGCTTGTTCGGTCAATTAAAATGAATTGGAACAGTCTTTGTACAACTCAGCAGAGCATTCGAGTTCCTTGGAGAACGAATAAGGAAAGGCTTAAATGACGTCATATTAGAGAAGCTAGAGAGCGCGTGGTGTTAGTGAGATTAGCTTGTCAAAAATCTATTGCAATAGTGCACGAGTGTTGAATTCGCATTTATAGTGACGCCAGCCATTATAAAGCAAGCTAGTCAGATAGACTGCTGTTATGCCGTGGTCCCGTGTGCAGGAGAGAGCCATACCATGTCACGTGACACGAAGGTTGTCAGATCACAAATTTCTAAAAAAATCGTAGCCAGATATATTTTTTCTGAATTCTGTAATCAACCATGGTGTTCGGATACTTTTTTGAGCGACTGTAGGTGGTCATATTATTTTGATACTAGATCGTGTGGGCTCACTCACGGAAATATTGAGCGTGTGCAGTTACCGTTCACAGCAAACTGGAGCGGTTGCGGTTAATGTTCACAGCACATTGGATCGTGTGGGCTCACTCACGGAAATATTGAGCGTGTGCAGTTACCGTTCACAGCAAACTGGAGCGTGTGCAGTAACTGCACACGCTCCAGTTTGCTGTGAACGGTAACTGGAGCGTGTACAGTTGCTGTACACGCTCCAGATATTTTTCCTGAATTCTGTAATCACGTGACACGAAGGTTGCCAGATCACTAATTTCTAAAAAAATCGTTGCCAGATATTTTTCCTGAATTCTGTAATCAACCATAGTGTTGGGATATTTTTTTGAGCGACTGTACACGTTAAAAAAAATAAAACGCTGCTTGGCCTTGACGGCTTCCATCTGTCTCGTAATAATTGTTCATTGGATACTCTACGCTATCCATCTCTGAAGCCTTGGGGTTCTTGTGACCTTCCAATTTAGTTTACTGTGTGCAAAAAAAAAGTCCCTCAAAGATAAAACACGAATAATTTTCCTTCGCAGATGAACACTCACTCTAGTGGGGAAGATCACTGTTTAATTTCTCCTTGACTTTCTTATTTATTCTCTTAGTACTAACTTTACCACTGCCACGTACCTTGTAGGCGAGTTCTAGCCTCGTGCTGCAGTGCCAGCATTCGACGAGATAGACGAGGTAGAGCATGGTCATGAATGCGACGGGGATGTACACGTAACCTTCGTCGCAAGGGCTCACCCTTCGCCTGCTGGTGATCGGGAAGCTCTGGAAATTGACGACGAGCCGGGTCACTTGGGCGCAGTGGCACCACGTCAGCACCGCCAGGCAGCCGAGAATGAGCAGCGTGAGCACGAGACACTTCACGTGACCGTCCCGACGGAGGCTGCGGCACAGACTCTGGTTCTGGGGCCGTTGCTATGGGAGAAAATAAAGAGGGGGAATAGATTCAGCACAACAGTGGATAATATTGCGTAACAGTGATATTGATGGAGTGGACATCATTTCGTAACAGTGTCATTGGTAGAACAACAGTGAACATCATTGCGTAACAGTGATATTGATGGAATAACAGTGGACATCATTGTGTAACAGTGATATTGATGGAATAACAGTGGACATCATTGCGTAACAGTGATATTGATGGAATAACAATGGACATCATTGCGTAACAGTGATATTGATGGAATAACAGTGGACATCATTGCGTAACAGTGATATTGATGGAATAACAGTGGACATCATTGCGTAACAGTGATATTGATGGAATAACAGTGGACATCATTGCGTAACAGTGATATTGATGGAATAATGGTGGACATCGTTGCGTAACAGTGATATTGATGGAATAACGGTGGACATCGTTGCGTAACAGTGATATTGATGGAATAACGGTGGACATCGTTGCGTAACAGTGATATTGATGGGATAATGGTGGACATCGTTGCGTAACAGTGATATTGATGGGATAACGGTGGACATCGTTGCGTAACAGTGATATTGATGGATAACGGTGGACATCGTTGCGTAACAGTGTCATTGGTGGAACAACAGTGGACACCATTGCGTAAAAAGTGTCATTGGTGCAACAACAGTGGACATAATTGCATAACAATCACAGAACAGGAAGGATCGAAGTTATGGTGGAACAATAGTGGTCATCAATGCGTAACAATGTTATTGGCGGAACAACAGTGGCCATCAATGCGTAACAATGTTATTGGCGGAACAACAGTGGACATTGCGCAATATTATTTATTTATTTATTTATTTATTTCGGGGGACAGTCGACATCATTGAGTAACAATGTCATACTGTGGAGTAATAGTGGACATCATTGAGTAACAATGTCATACTGTGGAGTAATAGTGGACATCACTACGTAACAGTGTTATTTGTGGAGCAACAGTGGTCATCATTGCGTACCAGTGTAATTTGTGGGGTCAGCAGCCGGACATCATTGCCTAATAGTGTTATTTGTGGAGCAACAGTGTACATCATTGAATAAAAATATAATTTATAGATCAACATCAAAGCGTACCCAAAGTCATTAGTTAAACAACAATAGATGTAATTGCATAAGTGTTTTTTGTAGAGCAACAGTGGATATCATTGAGTAAGTGTGGCATTTGCGGAGCAGCAGCGAACATCATAAATTGCGGATTACCCACTAGACCAGGCATGGCCAACATACGGCCCGCGTAATGAATTTATGTGGCCCGCGAACAATTTTTCAATATTAGCATTTAACTTCTAGTAATTAATCGAATGAATTCTCGATACTTCTATATTTTTTTAAAAAAGATTCCGTTATAAAGAATTAAAACTTTTATACTCATCTGTACTCGATATGATCTGTTTGATGATTGCATGATTTACATTTGAAGGCTGTGTTAAGAATAGCTACTACAAGTATAGAACCAGATATTAAAAAAATAATAAGCGATGCAAACCGCCTCAACACGTCGCATTAGTTATTATGTTAATTTGTTGTGTTGATTTACGTACAATTATTCATAAACAAATTTCATAATAAAATTTTGTTTACTTAAAGAAATAAGTGTTTTGCTTAACATTTTTCAATTTTAATATTTCGTCCGGCCCGTGAAAATATTTTTTTTTCCAATCCGGCCCGGGGGCAAAAACAGTTGGCCATGCCTGATCTAGCTCCTTGTACATTGTTAACATCACTGCGTAAACAGTGTTATTAGTTAAGCAGAAATAAGTGTCTTTACATAGCAACGCTTTTGATAGAACAACAGTGGATATCATTGCTCAACAGCCGCATTCACGAAATGTCTATGGAAATTGTCACTGCATAACAATTTGATTGGATGAACAACAATCGACATGATTGCATTACATTGTTTCGTTTCTTTAAAAATGACTGAACATGCATGAAATGCACATAAACAAATAAAAAAACGCAAAACATTAACCATAATGTACAGTCGCTCAAAAAATATCCGAACACTATGGTTGATTACAGAATTCAGAAAAAATATCTGGCAACGATTTTTATTTTAGAAATTAGTGATCTGGCAACCTTCGTGTCACGTGACAAGAAGGTTGCCAGATCACTAATTTCTAAAATAAAAATTGTTGCCAGATATTTTTTCTGAATTCTGTAATCAACTATATTGTTCGGATATTTTTTTGAGTGACTGTATAGGATATTATTCTTCTTATCATTCTTGAGATCGCATGTCTATTATCGTTCTTATCAAAACTTTCTTCTTATCATTTTAACCCTTCATCATCTTTACGGGCCTGATCCGAATATCTCCGCAAAATTCCCCGCCCTGCCCACGGTCAGTAGGGGACACCGATGGGATTGGAAAGGCCGCCGTCCGTCGGATGAGACGTTAAGCAGTGACCCCGTGTGCGGGAGAGCCATACCCTGTGCACGTTAAAGAACACGCTGGATGGCCTTGACGGGAGGCGACCATCTGTCTCCCAACAGCTGTTCCAGTGGGTCCCCTCCCTCAACTTTCTCTGAGCCTTCGGGGTCTATGTGACCTGGTCATTTAGTCCATGGTGTGCAAAAAAAGTGCCGCTCAGAGGTAAAACAACCCAACCCTGATCCGAAATCAGTTTGCCAGAGTGATCAACTTCTGAGCTTTCCTCTTTGATAATAAATAATTTGTTTTCTGTGACTCTTTACGGGTTTATTTCAAGTTACGTGAGCAGAGTTATTAATTCAGAAACCTGCAGGATGCGACAAAACAGACTTCTTTTGCAGACTGTAACTAGTACTGGCATCCTTTTCGTAAAAGAAAAAGCAAAATACCCTTTTTTCTGTTTTTTTGACAGGGTTGAGTTGTTTTACCTCTGAGCGGCACTTTTTTTGCACACTAATGCGAATAAATAATATGGCCAGGTCACAAGGACCCCGAAGGCTCAGAGAAGGTTGGGGGAGGGGACCCACTGGAACAGCTGTTGGGAGACAGATGGTAGCCTCCCGTCAAGGCCATCCAGCGTGTTCTTTAACGTGCACAGGGTATGGCTCTCCCACACACGGGACCACGGATTAACGTCCCATTCGACGGACGGCGGCCTTTCTAAGCCCATCGGTGTCCCCTACTGTCCGTGGGCAGAGCGGAGAATTTTTGCGGAGATACATCTCGACGCTGGCCCAGCTGGGACTCGAACCTGGGAGCTACAGATTACGAGGCTTGGGCACTACCGACTGAGCCACCCCAGCCCCTTTTTTGACAGGCAAAACAGACTTTTCCAAATACCCTCTTATCCAACTCCGAAATGAAAATAAACGAAAATGTTTGCAACTTTTTCCCCAACTACAGAAAATGTCCAAATCTTTTTTTTTTATTTGATAACTGTAGACACAACGACAGAAAAAGAAGAATATGCCAAAAGAAAATTTAACCTCTTCCAAAATATCGGATGTTCAGGATCATCTTGGAAGGAACAAATATGACCTTCACTTGTCAAATTCAAGAGATTCGCTCTTTATTTCGGTCACGAAGTGTGCACTACAGTAAAAGGGATTACGGCAAGCGTCGAACACACTGTCACGTTCGGGCAGTTAACTTAACAGAATGCATTTGCACCCTTCTCTCTGCATCCGAGGAACACCAAGAGCAGATGCTGTGAAGATCTCGAGATGAGAGAAAGGATCCGAGAGGAATTATGTTGACCAAGAGTGAATTTGCACTCACTCCCCCTTCCTCTCTTGTTTACCTAAGGAGCGGGCGTCTGCCGCTCTCTGCACGAAAAGCCCTCTCCTGTCAGAGGAGCGCTATCGCCCATACGTCACATTTATCAGATTACGCAAGATGGGCGCGTGGCAGTCACTCTTTTCTTTGGCGGGAGCCTAGGCGAAGTCGTCAACAATTTTCATATGTCGCGCAGGCGCCAACAGACAAACGCCTCGCGAACTCAATCGCTCTCTTTGCAAGTGAAAAGAATGACGTCAGAACAATGCAAAAGGAGACAATAAGATGGAGGAAAAATTGAAACATTATTCTTCTTTTTATTATCATCGCATTCCTATCTTCGTATTTCTTATCATCGCATTCGTATCATCATTATCAACACATTCTTCTTATCATTCTTACTATCGGATTCCTATCTACGCCTTCTTATCGACACATTCTTATCATCACCTTTATCATCGCATTTCTATCATCATTCTTATCATCACCTTTATCATCGGGTTTCTATCATCATTCTTATCGTCGAATTTATATTATAATTTCTATTAAAACATTCTTTTTTTACCATTTTTGCCATCAGATTCTTATCATTCTTATCGACACACTTATCATCATTCTTATCATCGCATTCTTCTAATCATTCTTATCAGCACATTCTTGTCACCATTATTAACATGGTATCATCATTCCTATCATCGTATTTCCATCATCATCATCAACAACAACAAAATCTTACCACTCATATCATCGATATTGTTTTAATGAATTCTAATCCATTCCTACACATAATTCTCAAGCAGACATGGACTACGGAGATCATGTTAAGGAGATCAAACCTGACTGGGTGCTTTAAGTCCTCTACATGTTGCCTCAGCTTTGGTGGGTTGTTGTACTTCTGAGAGACATTTTTTGCACACTATGGGCTAAATGGCCAGGTCACATGAACCCCGAAGGCTCACAGAAAGTTGGAGGAGGGGACCCATTGGAACAGCTGTTGGGACAGCAGATGGTAGCCTTCCGTCAAGGCCATGGGCTAAATGGCCAGGTCACATGAACCCCGAAGGCTCACAGAAAGTTGGAGGAGGGGACCCATTGGAACAGCTGTTGGGACAGCAGATGGTAGCCTTCCGTCAAGGCCATCCAACGTGTTCTTTAACGTGCACACAATGGGCTAAATAGCCAGGTCACAAAGACCCCGAAGGCTCAGACAAGGTTGGGGGAGGTGACCCACTGGAACAGCTGTTGGGACAGCAGATGGTAGCCTTCCGTCAAGACCATCCGGCGTGTTCTTTAACGTGCACACAATGGGCTAAATGGCCAGGTCACAAAGACCCTGAAGGCTCAGAGAAGTTTGGGGGAGGGGACCCACTGGAAGAGCTGTTGGAACAGCAGATGGTAGCCTCCCGTCAAGGCCATCCTGCGTTTTCTTTAACGTGCATAGGTTATGGCTCTCCCGTACACGGGACCACGGCATAACGTCCCATCTGACGGACGGCGGGCTTTCCAAGTACGTCTGTGTCCCCTATTGACAGGACGGGGAGTTTTGTGGAGATAAATCTGAACGCTGACCTATCTGGGACTCGAACCTGGGAACTGCAGATTACGAGACTGGCGCGCTTCCGACTGAGCCACCCTTCTAGCCTCAGCTGTTGCTCCACTAGATTAATGCGTCTGTCCATATCATATGGGCAAATACACTGAAAGGAGAATTTATTACACACATCCACCAAATAATGTGTGGACTTTCGCCCTCACAACAGCAGCAATAGAGCATGGCATGGACTCTATACCCGGCATTGGAAATGTTCGCTTTGCATCCCATGATTCCGGGGCATCCCATCTGTAAAGCGCCGAGAACTGCCGGTGATGGGTTTCGGACTCTATCGTTCCACTTCGTCCCACAGATGCCCAATAGGGTTCAAATCCAGAGGGTGAGAAGGCCATTTAGGGGTTGTGAACTCACGTTCTTGTTGAAAGAAGGCCTCCTGCTGTGGGAGGGGCGGGGGTGGCTCAGTCGGTAGCGCGTCAGGCTCGTAATCTGTAGTTCACAGGTTCGAGTCCCAGCTGGGTCAGCGTTGAGATTTATCTCCGCCAAATTCCCCGCCCTGCCCACGGTCAGTAGGGGACACCGATGGGCTTGGAAAGGCCGCCGTCCGTCGGATGGGACGTTAAGCCGTGGTCCCGTGTGCGGGAGAGCCATACCTTGTGCACGTTAAAGAACACGCTGGCTGGCCTTGACGGGAGGCTACCATCTGTCTCCCAACAGCTGTTCCAGTGGGTCCCCTCCCCCAACCTTCCCTGAGCCTTCGGGGTCCATGTGACCTGGCCATTTAGCCCATGGTGTGCAAAAAAGTGCCGCTCAGAGGTAAAACAACCCAACCTGCTGTGGGAGATGGATAGCCATGAACGGGTGCAGGTGGTCGGTGAGTACGTCAGCATAGCCTTGTGTGGTGGTGGTGGTCTCAATAGGTACAGTCGCTCAAAAAAATATCCGAACATTATGGTTGATTACAGAATTCAGAAAAAATATCTCGCAACGAATTTTTTAGAAATTAGTGATCCGCAACCTTCGTGCACACTAATTTCTAAAAAAAAAAATCGTAGCCAGATATTTTTTCTGAATTCTGTAATCAACCGTAGTGTTCGGATATTTTTTGAATATATATAATGCGTATGAATATATAATGCAATGAATATGGAGCGTGTGCAGTTACCGTTCACAGCAAACTGGAGCGGTTGCGGTTAATGTTCACAGCACATTGGATCGTGTGAGCTCACAAAGACCTGGATCGTGTGGGGCTCACTCACGGAAATATTGAGCGTGTGCAGTTACCGTTCACAGCAAACTGGAGCGGTTGCGGTTAATATTCACAGCACATTGGATCGTGTGGGCTCACTCACGGAAATATTGAGCGTGTGCAGTTAACGTTCACAGCAAACTGGAGCGTGTGCAGTTACTGCACCGCTCCAGTTTGCTGTGAACGGTAACTGGAGCATGTACAGTTGCTGTACACGCTCCAGATATTTTTTCTGAATTCTGTAATCACTTGACACGAAGGTTGCCAGATCATTAATTTCTAAAAAAAATCGTTGCCAGATATTTTTTCTGAATTCTGTAATCAACCGTAGTGTTCGGATATTTTTTTTGAGCGACTGTACCGTAACTCAGAGATTGCATAACAATGATTAAGCCAGCCATCCAGAAAAACGTCTTTCTAATTTCTTTCTTCTTTTAATCATTTTTTATGCGGTGTTAAAGTGATTGTAATTGTCTTACAGTCCCCCCCCCCCCACCTCCAACCATCGTGCACCAACTATTTTTTTTGTGTGTTTGTCTGTGTGCAGATGATAGCAAGAACACAGATAGAGACATGAAAAAAGAATGGTAAAAAAAAAACTCCCCCAAGTTCATCTTATAAAAGGTCCCAAGCCACCTGCCAATGACAGTTAATTATAGTTTTAAAATCTCTTCTCCCAAACCACTATTTGCAGACAACAAGATTAGCTGCAGCTTTTCCGTTTCGACAGCATTTTAATTGCCTGCTTCGGGTGCATTTCGATATTACGATCATCATCGTGGCAAGCGTCTCGTGCCTCTTCGTCACGAGTGAAACAGATCACTTTTTTAAAAAAAAAGCGATGAGGATAAAAAAAAGATGCAAATTACATTTTGAAGAATCGAACTGAAGTATTTGTGTTTGAGAGATAATACGAAATTTGAGAAATCGGTAGCGTTCGCACCACACAAAAAATTGATGAAAATGTCAGTAGCAGAGGAGGGCGGGAGTGGCTCAGTCGGTAGCTCGCCAGGCTCGTAATCTGTAGTTTCCAGGTTCGAGTCCCAGCTGGGTCAACGTTGAGATTTATCTCCGCAAAATTCCCCGTCCTGCCCACGGTCAGTAGGGGAAACCGATGGGCTTGGAAAGGCCGCCGTCCGTCGGATGGGACGTTAAGCCGTGGCCCCGTGTGCGGGAGAGACATACCCTGTACACGTTAAAGAACACGCTGGATGGCCTTGACGGGAGGCTACCATCTGTCTCCCAACAGCTGTTCCAGTGGGTCCCCTCCCCCAACCTTCTCTGAGCCTTCGGGGTCCATGTGACCTGGCTATTTAGCCCATGGTGTGCAAAAAAGTGCCGCTCAGAGGTAAAACAACCCAACCCAGTAGCAGAGGAAGAAAAAATTCGTTCTCTTTACGGATTTCTCATCCTGAAGGAGAAACAAATCTTCCTCTTTATTTGTCACTCCAAAATCAACAACGGTAAATGATAAGAATGAAAATAAGAGGCGAATCTCTTAACAATGGATGTGCAACAATCGCTTGTTTCGTCAGCTGAAAACGACTGTTAGGTCTTCCTCTGGAGGATGATAGATTCGTTGGATGATAAATTTTAGTTTCCGTCGACACGTAGAGGAAGATGAAGCACGAAATGTAAACAAATTAAGACTAATGAAAGAAAAAGGAATATTTTGAGTGACTAATGGTGTTCTTAATTACCTGATGGATTAGAATAGTTATAGATAGTTATGAAGGGAGGATGAGTAGTTGAGGAAAGTTAAACAAGTGAGCAGATTCACTGGATGATTAAATAGACGAAAATAAAATTTAAGCAGATGTAAATAATGGATGATAGAGAGACGAAAGAATGGTTTAGAAAATAGGTAGATATGGAGACGAGACAGTAGGTACAGTCGCTCAAAAAAAAGCATCCGAACGCTTTGGTTGATGACAGAATTGAGAAAAAATATCTGGCAACGTTTTTTTTAGAAATTTGTGATCTGCCAACCTTCGTGTCACGTGACACGAAGGTTTTCAGATCAACTAATTTCTAAAAAAAAATCGTTGCCAGATATTTTTTCCGAATTCTGTAATCAACCGTAGTGTTCGGATATTTTTTTGAATATATATAATGCGTATGAATATATAATGCAATGAATATGGAGCGTGTGCAGTTACCGTTCACAGCAAACTGGAGCGGTTGCGGTTAATGTTCACAGCACATTGGATCGTGTGAGCTCACAAAGACCTAGATCGTGTGGGCTCACTCACGGAAATATTGAGCGTGTGCAGTTACCGTTCACAGCAAACTGGAGCGTGTGCAGTTACCGTTCACAGCAAACTGGAGCGTGTGCAGTAACTGCACACGCTCCAGTTTGCTGTGAACGGTAACTGGAGCGTGTACAGTTGCTGCACACGCTCCAGATATTTTTCCTGAATTCTGTAATCACGTGACACGAAGGTTGCCAGATCACTAATTTCTAAAAAAAATCGTTGCCAGATATATTTTTTCTGAATTCTGTAATCAACCATAGTGTTCGGATACTTTTTTGAGCGACTGTAGGTGGTCATATTATTTCGATACTAGATCGTGTGGGCTCACTCACGGAAACATTGAGCGTGTGCAGTTACCGTTCACAGCAAACTGGAGCGTGTTCAGTTACTGCACACGCTCCAGTTTGCTGTGAACGGTAACTGGAGCGTGTACAGTTGCTGTACACGCTCCAGATATTTTTCCTGAATTCTGTAATCAACCGTAGTGTTCGGATACTTTTTTGAGTGACTGTATGTGATAACAAATAGATAATAGGGAAAATGGGAGAGCAATGGATAAATGATTGGATAGAGTAAATAATAGAGAAGATGGATGAGAAAATAATAGGTTGCTTGGGTAGACGGATGTAGATAATTGGGGAATGAATTAGACAGTATTAATAAGGAAAGGAGAAGATGATTGGCTGGACAAATGAGGAAACAGTTAGGTCAATGATTGATTGGATGGATGAAAAATCCAGATATTTAAAAATAAAAAAAAACTATTAATACTAATCCATCAACAATAAGGAAATATATACGTATACATATATATATATACAGGAGAAATAAATGAGAAATATGCAAATAATTTCTGCTTGTATCAGATAGATGCAACACGTGTGTCGGATTCTGCCAGCTGTTGTGGATAAATAAGTTAATATTTTTAAAGAATGTAGTTGTTGGGAACTAACGTTCAATTCAGAGAAGCTTATCTTTGTTCTTACAAAGATAATTTACATTTATTTATATATTTTTAAAGAAGGAGAATGAGGTTTTCTCCTACACAAAACGGGGTGTCTCAGTCGGTAGCGCGTCAGGCTCGTAATCTGCAGTTCCCAGGTTCGAGTCCCAGCTGGGTCAGCGTTGAGATATATCTCTGCAATACTCCCCGCCCTGCCCACGGTCAGTAGGGGACACCGATGGGCTTGGAAAGGCCGCCGTCCGTCGGATGGGACATTAAGCCGTGGCCCCGTGTGTGGGAGAGACATACTCTGTGCACGTTAAAGAACACGCTGGATGGCCTTGACTGGAGGCTACCATCTGTCTCCCAACAACTGTTCCAGTGGATCCCCTCCCCCAACCTTCTCTGAGCCTTCGTGGTCCTTGTGACCTGGCCATTTAGCCCATGGTGTGCAAAAAAGTGCCACTCAGAGGTAAAACAACCCAATCCAAATCCTACACAACGGACGGAGACAACCTTGTCGCTCTATTAGCTTATTCTGTTTCTCATACAAGATACAAAACTTACACTGGACATGCCCCCGCTGGTCTTAGTTCTCATGAGGGGGGGGCGGGGGGGGCTCAGTCGGTACCGCGCCAGGCTGGTAATCTGTAGTTCCCAGGTTCGAGTCCCAGCTGGGTGAGCGTTGAGATATATCTCTGCAATACTCCCCGCCCTGCCCACGGTCAGTAGGGGACACCGATGGGCTTGGAAAGGCCGCCGTCTGTCGGATGGGACGTTAAGTCGTGGCCCCGTGTGCGGAAGAGCCATACCCTGTGCACGTTAAAGAACACGCTGGATGGCCTTGACGGGAGGCTACCATCTGTCTCCCAACAGCTGTTCCACTGGATCCCCTCCCCCAACCTTCTCTGAGCCTTCGGAGTCCTTGTGACCTGGCCATTTAGCCCATGGTGTGCAAAAAAAAGTGCCACTCAGAGGTAAAACAACCCAACCCAAATCCTACACATAGGACCGAGACAACCTTGTCGCTCTATTAGCTTATTCTTAGCTTATTTATTATTGTCGCGCTATTGTTAGCTTATATTATTATTTGTCGCTCTATTAGCTTATTTATTAGCTTATGCTGTTTCTCATACAAGATACAAAACTTACACTAGGACATGCCCCCGCTGGTCTTAGTTCTCACCTATGCTAACCACTAGACCAGGTATGGGCTTCTTAAGATAAACTGTAGTAACGATTCGAAAATTCAATCTGAGTTATGTTGTAGATAGAAATAGCTTTATTTCCATATTTTTCCATTTTACGTTATTAGAAAACGGCCTCTCCTGTTGCTTCCGCTATTGAAAAGTTAGGTAGAACTTTCCTGAGTTAGGTGAACCACATAGCGAAATAAAATCGCAAATGGAATTTTTTTTTTTTTTTTTTGAGAAATGAGGGAAAGAAAGCAGACGAACAGAATAATCTTATCCCTTCTATACACAATCCAGACGCGTTTGTTTCCCATCATTCTCCTCTCTTTTACGACCGAGGGAGAATTACGCCATAAACTTCCATTAACAATACAGTGCTCCTCATCTCTTTCCGCATCTTCTGGAGCAACGGATGCTGCATCCACTGCAAAATGGGGCAAACAGAATTTCTGAAGAGGAAATGCGCACTTTTCCTGCACATAATTTAATTTGGTGGCGCCCTGTTTTTCTTGTGAAATGCAATCTCGACACCGGAAGAGGTTTGTTCCTTCCTTTTAATGCTGTCCTTTACTCTTTCGATTAAGATAGACGATGACGATTATGCTTTAGGCAGACGATTCTCTTGGAAACGTCTGCAGAACTGTTTGCAATAACACATTTAAATCTGGTTTTATTTTATTTTCACTCTCTCTTCCTCTATCTCTATCTTTTGTGGTTAGTGTCTCCGTTCCAGTTCTTTACTTTCTCTTGTGGAGACTTAATTCATTTTTCTGCACATCTGTGACATTTCTTTGCACGCCGGGAGCATCTCTAAAAGCGAGCTCAATTGGGACATAGATACGAAATTCCGTAGAGTTCCAGGCTTGGTCGATTCGCAGGATACCAGATTCCAGGACTGATGGTTTCCTAGACTGCAGACTCAGTCAACGAAAGAATTTCCCCTCATTTGGGAAAAGGTCAACGAGAGTGCTTCACCTCATCTAGAAGGGGTCAACAAGAGTGCAACATCTAGAAAGGAATCAACGAGAGCGTTTCACCTCATTCCGAACGGTGTCAACGAAAGAGCTGGGCATCACTCAAAAAGATGCCGGCGAAAGAACTTCACTTTATCCGGAATGGTGTCTACAAGAGCGCTTCTTCTCATTTGTAATGGGTCAAATAAAGAGCTTCACCTCATCCAGAAAGGTGTCAACGAGAGCGCTTCACCTCATTCAGAATGGTGTCAACGAGAGCGCTTCACCTCATTCAAAAAAGTGTCAACGAGAGCGCTTCACCTCATCCAGAACGGTGTCAACGAGAGCGCTTCACCTCATCCAGAAAGGTGTCAACGAGAGCGCTTCACCTCATTCAGAAAGGTGTCAACGAGAGCGCTTCACCTCATCCAGAAAGGTGTCAACGAGAGCGCTTCACCTCATCCAGAAAGGTGTCAACGAGAGCGCTTCACCTCATTCAGAAAGGTGTCAACGAGAGCGCTTCACCTCATTCAGAAAAGGTGCCAACGAGAGCGCTTCACCTCATTCAGAAAAGAGTCAAACGAAAGATTTTCACCACATTGAAAGGCGAGTCAACAAGAGAGAGAGAGCTTCACCTCCTCCAGAGAGAAGTCAACGAGGGATTTTCCCAGTCGCCATGCTACCGTCGATGAGAAATTAATACTAATGAGCTTGGAAAGATCACCATCCATCGCGTGAAACATTAATCCTTGAATATGTGTGCGAGGCTTATTTCACCACTATGCGCATTGCCACATATTCTGATAATTTTCGCATAAAAATAAGTATCCCTATTCCTTCAGATATTTATGCATATTAAAGTTGAGTGTTTTTAAATGCATTAAAAAACACAAATTTAATTACATTTCTGGAATCTAAGATTCTTTTACACTTGCAAATTCTCGTTTTAACTACATTACTCAACGTAAAGTTTCTTTATTGAAAAAAATAATAGATTTTTAACTGTACACCACATTCTCGAGTTATGGGTACTGGTACAGTCGCTCAAAAAAGTATCCGAACACTATGGTTGATTAAAGAATTCAGAAAAAATATCTGGCAACGATTTTTTTTTTAGAAATTAGTGATCTGGCAACCTTCGTGTCACGTGACACGAAGGTTGCCAGATCACTGATTTCAAAAAAAAAATCGGTGCCAGATATTTTTTCTGAATTCTGTAATCAACCATAGCGTTCGGATACTTTTTTGAGCGACTGTAGGTGGTCATATTATTTTGATACTAGATCGTGTGGGCTCACTCACGGAAATATTGAGCGTGTGCAGTTACCGTTCACAGCAAACTGGAGCGTGTGCAGTTATTGCTCAGTTGCTGTACACGCTCCAGATATTTTTTATGAATTCTGCAATCACGTGACACGAAGGTTGCCAGATCACTAATTTCTAAAAAAAAATCGTTGCCAGATATTTTTTTTTGAATTCTGTAATCAACCATAGTGTTCAGATATTTTTTTGAGCGACTGTACCCGTCTCTTCGTAGTTGGCTTATTTCTTCTTCCATTTCTTAAAAAAATTACCAAACCTTGCCTCTAAAACAGCGTAGAAAATAATCCAACACCTTTTCATTGGAAACCATTTCGAACATTTCTCAGCTGTTGAAACGCTAATAACTTTGCTCTCTGATTTCTCCCTTTACGTCTAAGGAAACGATCTCATTTACCATTCATTCGTCGTGTTATATAAGCAAAAGTTATTCTCCAAACATGCAAATAAGGTTAAGGAAGCGCAAGACGAAGCATCCTTCTCAATTGCACTCCAAGGCCCAGTTTGTACTGGACATTAAGAGGTTCCTTTACGGAGGTAAAACCGATTCCCCAGATAAAAGCTCTCTCTCTCTTATTATGACGCTGCTATGTCATCCCTCCACATCACAAAGAGATTTCTATTAGTCCCCTGATACTTCCATTATGACGCCATACAAATAGGCGATTCAACCTCATCCAACAACTGAAACGTGATCCGATATCGTGTTTGTTATCTGCTTCTGTTGACTGCTCTGTCGTCTATTGCTTTCTCAAAGCGTTCAGTTAACAGAGAAGAGATATTGTTTAATTGGCACTATCCGAAATCAGATAACGTTCCGATAAAGCATCCGTGTTTACGATGCCACAATTTAAATGCAAGCGAACTCATTAACCCTAAAGTGAACTTTGCATTTAGAACTTTCTGGACATGAAATAACTTTTGAAGACAGCTCTCAACAGAACATTAACGACTCTTGTATTCGACTGCTTTGAAATTCTGTCCCTCGCACATATATTCCATGTTTGGTAAGCTTCCTAAATTAGCGCTTCCCCTCAATTTCATTTATTTAAATATAAAACTTTTGGTGCATGGAGAACACTAATTGTTTAATCCACCAATCTAGTAAACAGATGAAGAATATATTATCACCATGGCTCGACTCCGGATGCTTAAACCAACAACTCCGCCAAAGGTGGGGCGGGGATGGCTCAGTCGGTATCGCTCCAGGCTCGTAATCTGCAGTTCACAGGTTCGAGTCCCAGCTGTGTCAGCGTTGAGATTTATCTCTGCAAAACTCCCCGCCCTGCACACGGTCAGTAGGGTACACCGATGGGCTTGGAAAGGCCGCCGTCCGTCGGATGGGACGTTAAGTCGTGACCCCGTCTGCGGAAGAGCCATACCCTGTGCACGTTAAAGAACACCCTGGATGGCCTTGACGGGAGGCTACCATCTGTCTCCCAACAGCTGTTCCAGTGGGTCCCCTTCCCCTAACCTTCTCTGAGCCTTCGGGGTCCATGTGACCTGGCCATTTAGCCCATGGTGTGCAAAAAAGTGCCGCTCAGAGGTAAAACAACTCAACCCACACAGTGGGCTTAATGATCGTTAATCTTCGTGTCACGTGACACGAAGGTTGCCAGATCACTAATTTGTGAAAAAAAAAATCGTCGCCAGATATTTTTTATGAATTCTGTAATCAACCAATATGTTCGGATACTTTTTTGAGCGACTGTACTTTCGTGTCAAGAACTTAACTTGGAGGGTTCAACTTTAACTTCTAAATCACTTTTTTTCAGTTCAGTAAATTTAGAAAGAGAATTTGGTTCTTGTTTCGTTTGTTAAATCCTTCTAAGTGGAAACCTTAATAACTTCTTTATTTTTCCTACGTGAGCAGTAGCATACCAAAAAGAATCCAAATCTGTAATTGCGAATCTTAAACGTTAATTTCCCCCCCCCCCCAGTCTTATCTATTTCAGCGAAACTTAATACTCCGTAAAAAAAAAGGGTAATGGATGAATTCGAAACCTGCTGCTGCCTCGTTTCATTCGCAAAATGGTGCTGGAATCTGATTTCTATCATTTCAAATGATGATGATTGAGATGAAGATGAGCACGTCATTAAAAGTAATCACGTGACGATAAAGAATGACGTGGTCGATATCAACTTGGGTTGATCAATATCTGCAGTTGTTATCGTAATAAGTGGTGCCATTTCAAAATTTTAGACTTTCTCTGATGTTGATTCTTATCAACACGATGACTTAATATCGGTCTTCTGATAAAATATTCGCCATTTTCTCATCTGCATTTGAAAAAAAAATTGAAAAAAGGGTAAAATAAAGAGTTAAAAATAAAGAGTTAAAAATAAAGAGTTAAAACCGACCAAAGAGAAAAGGAAAAGTAAAAAAAATAACGGATTTTGTTTTCACGGTTTGTGTTGTTTTACCTCTGAGCGGCACTTTTTTGCACACCATGGGCTAAATGGCCAGGTTACATGGACCCCGAAGGCTCAGAGAAGGTTGGGGGAGGGGACCCACTGGAACAGCTGTTGGGAGACAGATGGTAGCCTCCCGTCAAGGCCATCCAGCGTGTTCTTTAACGTTGGGTTGTTTTACCTCTGTGAGGTAATTTTTTGCATACCATGGGCTAAATGGCCAGGCCACATGGACCCCGAAGGCTCAGAGATGGTTGGGGGAGGGGACCCACTGGAACAGCTGTTGGGAGACAGATGGTAGCCTCCCGTCAAGGCCATCCAGTGTGTTCTTTAACGTTGGGTTGTTTTACCTCTGAGCGGCACTTTTTTGCACGCCATGGGCTAAATGGCAAGGTCACATGGACCCCGAAGGCTCAGAGAAGGTTGGGGGAGGGGACCCACTAGAACAGCTGTTGGGAGACAGATGGTAGCCTCCCGTCAAGGCCATCCAGTGCGTTCTTTAACGTTGGGTTGTTTTACCTCTGAGCGGCACTTTTTGCACACCATGGGCTAAATGGCCAGGTCACATGGACCCCGAAGGCTCAGAGATGGTTGGGGGAGGGGACCCACTGGAACAGCTGTTGGGAGACAGATGGTAGCCTCACGTCAAGGCCATCCAGTGTGTTCTTTAACGTTGGGTTGTTTTACCTCTGAGCGGCACTTTTTTGCACGCCATGGGCTAAATGGCAAGGTCACATGGACCCCGAAAGCTCAGAGAAGGTTGGGGGAGGGGACCCATTGGAACAGCTGTTGGGAGACAGATGGTAGCCTCCCGTCAAGGCCATCCAGTGTGTTCTTTAACGTTGGGTTGTTTTACCTCTGAGCGGCACTTTTTGCACACCATGGGCTAAATGGCCAGGTCACATGGACCCCGAAGGCTCAGAGATGGTTGGGGGAGGGGACCCACTGGAACAGCTGTTGGGAGACAGATGGTAGCCTCACGTCAAGGCCATCCAGTGTGTTCTTTAACGTTGGGTTGTTTTACCTCTGAGCGGCACTTTTTGCACACCATGGGCTAAATGGCCAGGTCACATGGACCCCGAAGGCTCAGAGATGGTTGGGGGAGGGGACCCACTGGAACAGCTGTTGGGAGACAGATGGTAGCCTCACGTCAAGGCCATCCAGTGTGTTCTTTAACGTTGGGTTGTTTTACCTCTGAGCGGCATTTTTTTGCACGCCATGGGCTAAATGGCAAGGTCACATGGACCCCGAAGGCTCAGAGAAGGTTGGGGGAGGGGACCCACTGGAACAGCTGTTGGGAGACAGATGGTAGCCTCCCGTCGAGGCCATCCAGTGTGTTCTTTAACGTTGGGTTGTTTTACCTCTGAGGGGCACTTTTTGCACACCATGGGCTAAATGGCCAGGTCACATGGACCCCGAAGGCTCAGAGATGGTTGGGGGAGGGGACCCACTGGAACAGCTGTTGGGAGACAGATGGTAGCCTCACGTCAAGGCCATCCAGTGTGTTCTTTAACGTTGGGTTGTTTTGCCTCTGAGTGGCTCATTTTTGCACACCATGGACTAAATGGCCAGGTCACATGGAACCCGAAGGCTCAGAGAAGGTTGGGGGAGGGGACCCACTGGAACAGCTGTTGGGAGACAGATGGTAGCCTCCCGTCAAGGCCATTCAGCGTGTTCTTTAACGTGCACAGGGTATGGCTCTCCCGCACACGGGGTCACGGCTTAACGTCCCATCCGACGGACGGCGGCCTTTACCAAGCCCATCGGTGTCCCCTACTGACCGTGGGCAGGTCGGGAATTTTTGCGGAGATAAATCTCAACGCTGACCCAGCTGGGACTCGAACCTGGGAACTACAGGTTACGAGCCTGGCGCGCTACCGACTGAGCCACCCCCGCCCAATGCGTCAGGAGATTTCCTCAGAAATAAATTAAAACTTAAATAATGAATATTTTTTTCAAATCTTTTAATAAAAAAAATATACATTTCAGAAGTTTGCGTAATGATTATTTCAATATTAGATAAATATGAATGATTTTTATAAAACAAAAAATTTTTTTGCTAAATATTTAGCTAAATTATTATTGAAACATAGAATAAATGAAACATTAAAGAAAGATCAGTCGGTATCGTTCCAGTTTCGAAATCTGCAGTTCCCAGGTTCGAATCCGACCTGTGCCAGCTTTGAGATTTATCTCCGCTAAAACCCCGCCATGCTCTAGGTCAGAATGAGACAGCGATCGACTTGGAAAGGATGCCGTCCGTCGGATGGGACTTTAAGACGTGGCTCCGTGTGCAGGAGAGAGTCATGCTTTGTGCATTGTATAGGAAACGCTGGATGGACGCTAGATGGTTCTGATCGGTGGCTACCATCTGGATCCCAACAGCTGCCCAGTGAGTCGCCTCCCTTAATTTTCTTTGAGCTCTTGGGGCCCTTGTGACATAGACATTTAGCCCACTGGGTGCAAAACAAAGTGACGCTCAGAGGTAAAACAACCCAACAATTTTTTTAATAATTACAAAAATTAATTTCTTTTTCAAACTGCATGAAGGGGTTAGGTGATAATTGGAATGGCAACATGTCACATGCCAATTATCGTCCAAGGCACGTTGAGTTGTTTTACCTCTGAGTAGCATTTTTTTGCACACCATGGGCTAAATGGCCAGGTCACAAAGATCCCGAAGGCTCAGAGAAGGTTGGGGGAGGGGATCCACTGGAACAGCTGTTGGGATTCAGATGGTAGCATTCCGTCAAGGCCATTCAACGTGTTCTTTAACGTGCACAGGGTGTGTCTCTCCCGCACACGGGGCCACGGCTTAACGTCCCATCCGACGAACGGCGGTCTTTCAAAGCCCATCGGTGTCCCCTACTGACAGTGGGCAGGGCGGGAATTTTGCGGAGATAAATCTCAACGCTGACCTAGCTGGGATTCGAACCTGGGAATTACAGATTACGAGCCTGGTGCGCTACCGACTGAGCCCCCCCCCCTTCCATGGCACGGCAGGGTTGGGTTGTTTTACCTCTGAGCGGCACTTTTTTGCACACCATGGGCTAAATAGCCAGGTCACATGGACCCCGAAGGCTCAGAGAAGGTTGGGGGAGGGGACCCACTGGAACAGCTGTTGGGAGACAGATGGTAGCCTCCCGTCAGGGCCATCCAGCGTGTTCTTTAACGTGCACAGGGTATGTCTCTCCCACACACGGGGCCACGGCTTAACGTCCCATCCGACGGACGGCGGCCTTTCCAAGCCCATCGGTGTCCCCCTACTGACCGTGGGCAGGGCGGGGGAATTTTGCGGAGATAAATCTCAACGCTGACCCAGCTGGGACTCGAACCTGGGAACTACAGATTACGAGCCTGGCGCGCTACCGACTGAGCCACCAACGCCCCAGGCACGGCAGGAGCAATGCATATTATCGTCCACCCTATAGGGAATGTAGTCGTATGTAACCGTGCCATGGACGAGTGGTTAGCGCGATTGGCTACTCATGTAGAGCCACCTGAGTTCGAGCTGAGTAAGGCATGGATATCTGTGTTCTCTTTCTGCTGAGGTCCTGCCATCCTCACAGACCTTCTACTATGGCGTATTAAACTGACAGGCTCTTGTCAGACCTCTTTGGCAAGCAGCTGCTTGAGGGGATATTTTTATTATTTTTTTTAAAGGTAACGTACAAGAACTCTACCCAACTCTTGTACTGCTCCCTTGCAATTTTTTTTAATCTCTATTTCTATCTGTAGCAAGCGAAAAATAATCATCCCTTACATCTTTTCTGTCAGAAATGAAGATTTACGCTTACATGGTCAGTGCAAAATAAAGAGATGAAACAATTTGTGTATCTCTCGCCCCCACTCCCCCCCAAAAAATACATTAAAAAGTAATAAAAAGTCGCTTAACGTGATCTTGAACTCGGAAGAACTTCAGCTGCTGAGGTAGTTCATCTGAAAAAACGCATTACAGACATCTTTTCTTCTATTTTCAACGTAATTCTGTGAAACAATTTCCTCGTGTTTTTGTTCGTAAAATATGAGGTAAAAAGGATAGAATGAACTATTCTGAATACTCACTATGTGCACGTGAAAATTTCATTTACATATTCATGAAGTGCGTTAATGAACTGAGCTGTGTCTGCAGGTTTTTCGATGGAGGGAATTTGTGCGGGCGGTACTGCGCATGTCTCTCGTCACTTGCTGTACAGTCGCTCAAAAAAATATCCGACACGATGGTTGCCAGATCACTAATCTCTAAAAAAATAGCTGCCAGATATTTTTTCTGAATTCTGCAATCAACCGTAATGTTCGGATATTTTTTTAAATTAAATCTGGCAACGTAAAATTAGTGATCTGGCAACTTTCATGTCACGTGACACGAAGGTTGCCAGATCACTACTTTCTAATAAAATCGTTGCCAGATATTTTTTCGGAATTCTGCAATCAACCGTAATGTTTGGATATTTTTTAAATTAAATCTGGCAACGTAAAAATTAGTGATCTGGCAACCTTCATGTCACGTGACGCGAAGGTTGCCAGATCACTACTTTCTAATAAAATCGTTGCCAGATATTTTTTCCGAATTCTGCAATCAACCGTAATGTTTGGATATTTTTTAAATTAAATCTGGCAACGTAAAAATTAGTGATCTGGCAACCTTCATGTCACGTGACGCGAAGGTTGCCAGATCACTACTTTCTAATAAAATCGTTGCCAGATATTTTTTCCGAATTCTGCAATCAACCGTAATGTTCGGATATTTTTTGAGCGACTATACATCCGCTAACCCCTCACCCTTTTCTCCTTATTACACCGTTAGGATTGTAACGCCCTCCGTTGGATGAGACATTAAGCCATGGCCCCTTGTGCAGAAGAGTCAGATAATAAGCACTTTCAAGAACACTTTGATGACCTTGACGGGAGGCTTCCGTCTGTCTCCTAACACCTGTCCAGTGGGGTCCCTTCCTCCCCAATCGTCTCTTAGCCCTTGAAGTTTTATGACCTGGCATTTTATCAGGTAGTGTGAAAACAAAATGCCGCTCGGAGCTAAAACAACCGAATCACACCCTTTCCAGTCACGTGGTAACTGTGAAGACAACGTGAAAGACTCTGAGACTGCGCAGTTGGTGCTCCGATAGCTCTCACCTATCATTGGTCGATCACCTATCAATCGCCTGTCAGTCAACCAAAGGTCTGTGACAACTGTCGAAACGTCAACTGCGCAGTCTCAGAGTGTCTCCAGCTCGCGATACGTCATTGGTGACATTCGATCCTCGTCAGGAATTTGTATTTATCAGAAATTCGGCCTTTTACACCAGATGCGAGCAAATCGCGATTTGCTGCCGAAGAAATAAGATTGAAAAAGACAATCTTTGTAGAAAGCAGACCCATAAATAATCTCTACGGTACGCAGTGCTATCTGTTTTGTTTCTTATCGCTCAGAGCAGCTACAGTCCCTCGAAAAAAAATATTCGAACACTACGGTTGATTACAGAATTCAGAAAAAAATATCTGGCAACGATTTTTTTTAGAAATTAGTGATCTGGCAACCTTCGTGTCACGTGATTACAGAATTCAGGAAAAATATCTGGAGCGTGTACAGCAACTGTACACGCTCCAGTTATCGTTCACAGCAAACTGGAGCGTGTGCAGTAACTGCACACGCTCCAGTTTGCGCTGAATATTGAGCTCACGGAAATATTGAGCGTGTGCAGTAACTGCACACGCTCAATATTTCCGTGAGTGAGCCCACACGATCCAGGTCTTTGTGAGCTCACACGATCCAATGTGCTGTGAACCTTAACCGCAACCGCTCCAGTTTGCTGTGAACGATAACTGCACACGCTCAATATTTCCGTGAGTGAGCCCACACGATCTAGTATCAAAAAAATATGACCACCTACAGTCGCTTAAAAAAGTATCCGAACACTACGGTTGATTGCAGAATTCAGAAAAAACACTTGGCAACGATATTTTTTTTTCGAAATTAGTGATCTGGCAACCTTCGTGTCACGTGACACGAAGGTTGCCAGATCACTAATTTCAAAAAAAAAATATCGTTGCCAAGTGTTTTTTTTTTAATTCTGCTATCAACCGTAGTGTTCGGATACTTTTTTTTGAGCGACTCTACAGTTCTGTTGGTCTGCCAGATTTCTATCGGGCTACCCTCAGCTGATGACGATACCACCCAGCAGACGAAGCTGCGCATCTTTCGATTTGCGATATGAGTTTCTCCGACGTCGGCGAATTATTGATGTTGTCTTCCGGTTGTACAGACGCGTCGATGTCCGTTTGCTCTGAGTGAGGTAAGATTGTTATCGTTGGCTTGTAACACGTGCCGGTTCAAAAGGTATTTCTTTAACAAACGCGTCAAAGAATGTAAGCAACAGGGATTGGTTGAGTTGGTAATGCGTCAGGCTCATAATCTGTGGTACTCGGGTTCGATTCTTATTGTAGTTCCGATGGGTTTGGAAAGGCCACCATCCGTTGCATGGAGGGACGGGGTGGCTCAGTCGGTAGCGCGCCACCCCGTCGTAATCTGCAGTTCCCGGGTTCGAATCCCAGCTGGGTCAGCGTTGAGATTTATCTCCGCAAAATTCCCCGCCCTGCCCACGGTCAGTAGGGGACACCGATGGGCTTGGAAATGCGCCGTCCGTCGGATGGGACGTTAAGCCGTGGCCCCGTGTGCGGGAGAGCCATACCCTGTGCACGTTAAAGAACACGCTGGATGGCCTTGACGGGAAGCTACCATCTGTCTCCCAACAGCTGTTCCAGTGGGTCCCCTCCCCCAACCTTCTCTCAGCCTTCGGGGTCCATGTGACCTGGCCATTTAGCCCATGATGTGCAAAAAAGTGCCGCTCAGAGGTAAAACAACCCAACCCATTGCATGGAACGTTAAGCCGTGACTCCTTGTGAGGAGAGCCATACTCAGTTTTTACTTAATTTTTTTTTTACCTGTTATCGATTTTGAATGCAATTTTTTTAATCCAGTAAAGTACAATTTATAAATATGTGAAAAAAAAAATGAATAAGCATTCACCAAATAAACAACCTAAATATTAATAACATATAAAGTTGCAAAAATAATTTTTTTTTGATAAAATGTTAGAGTTTACGTTTGTGTATTAATGCCCATAAAAAACGTTACTTACTGCACTATGCTTACACACGTTAGTGAGAAGGTTTCAAGGTTGTCTTCACACTCAATTGATCCACGGTTTTTAATATAGTCACATCATTAAAGAGAAAAACGATTTTGAACTGTGAAAAAACATATTTAAAAAAATTTGTCTATGAATACGTATATAAGCTGTCCCGTGGCCGAGTGGTTAGCACGCTTGGCTACTGATCTAAGGGACCTGGGTTCGAGCCCCAGAATAGGCATGGATGTGTGTGTCGTTTTTCTGCTGAGGTCCTGCCATCCTCTCAAATCTCCTACTGTGGCATATAAACTGACAGGCTCCTGTCAGACCTCTGTGGCAAGCAGCTGCTTGAGGGAGTATTTATTTATTATTTTTTTTATTTATACGTATATATGAAGTATTATTTGATAAATATTTGTAACACGAAAAGCAAACTGAAACCGAACTGAATGCTTAATTGAATGCCTAACCGCTGTGTCATGTCCCTCGAATTTTATGTTTATTTATTTATTGCTGTATTTCTGTTGTATTTTATTATTATATATATTTTTATGTGTTCTTCGAAATGTTTGTGCTGGGATGACTCACTGTTGTTGTTTTTCGAGTCTAAAGTGCTGGCGTGCAAGCGGTGACAAATGCCAGCAGTTGTTTATGGCCGTAAATGACTAGCCTAGAGCGCTAGTGCAGCAAGTAGGCTAGAGAAGGGAGATTGAAGAGTCAGTCTTGGTGTGAGCTGTGGAACTGAGAAGGAGTCGTTTCGATTCACGTCAGAAGGACGTCGCCATGTAATAAATAAATAAATACCCCCTCAAGCAGCTGCTTGCCACAGAGGCCAGACAGGAGCCTGTCAGTTTATATGCCATATAGAAGGTCTTTGAGGATGGCAGGACCTCAGCAGAAAAACGACACAAACAACCATGCCTTACCCGGGGCTCGAACCCAGGTCCCTTAGATCAGTAGCCAAGGGCGCTAACCACTCGGCCACAGGACGGCCAAACAAATACCCCCTCAAGCAGCTGCTTGCCACAGAGGTCTGACAGGAGCCTGTCAGTTTATATGCCATAGTAGAAGGTCTGTGAGGATGGCAGGCCCTCAGCAGAAAAACGATACAAACAGCCATACCTTACCCGGGGCTCGAACCCAGGTCCCTTAGATCAGTAGCCAAGCGCGCTAACCACTCGGCCACGGGACGGCCAAACAAATACCCCCTCAAGCAGCTGCTTGCCACAGAGGTCTGACAGGAGCCTGTCAGTTTATATGCCATAGTAGAAGGTCTGTGAGGATGGCAGGCCCTCAGCAGAAAAACGATACAAACAGCCATGCCTTACCCGGGGCTCGAACCCAGGTCCCTTAGATCAGTAGCCAAGCACGCTAACCACTCGGCCACAGGACGGCCAAACAAATACCCCCTCAAGCAGCTGCTTGCCACAGAGGCCAGACAGGAGCCTGTCAGTTTATATGCCATATAGAAGGTCTTTGAGGATGGCAGGACCTCAGCAGAAAAACGACACAAACAACCATGCCTTACCCGGGGCTCGAACCCAGGTCCCTTAGATCAGTAGCCAAGCGCGCTAACCACTCGGCCACAGGACGGCCAAACAAATACCCCCTCAAGCAGCTGCTTGCCACAGAGGCCAGACAGGAGCCTGTCAGTTTATATGCCATATAGAAGGTCTTTGAGGATGGCAGGACCTCAGCAGAAAAACGACACAAACAACCATGCCTTACCCGGGGCTCGAACCCAGGTCCCTTAGATCAGTAGCCAAGCGCGCTAACCACTCGGCCACGGGACGGCCAAACAAATACCCCCTCAAGCAGCTGCTTGCCACAGAGGTCTGACAGGAGCCTGTCAGTTTATATGCCATAGTAGAAGGTCTGTGAGGATGGCAGGCCCTCAGCAGAAAAACGATACAAACAGCCATGCCTTACCCGGGGCTCGAACCCAGGTCCCTTAGATCAGTAGCCAAGCACGCTAACCACTCGGCCACAGGACGGCCAAACAAATACCCCCTCAAGCAGCTGCTTGCCACAGAGGTCTGACAGGAGCCTGTCAGTTTATATGCCATAGTAGAAGGTCTGTGAGGATGGCAGGCCCTCAGCAGAAAAACGATACAAACAGCCATACCTTACCCGGGGCTCGAACCCAGGTCCCTTAGATCAGTAGCCAAGCGCGCTAATCACTCGGCCATGGGACGTCGCCATATTAAAAAAAAAAAAAAAAAAAAACTGTGAAGTGAGGGTGCGATTCCAAGTGGGAATCGCGATTCTTGTGTGAATCTGTTTCATTCTTGTGGTTCAGAAGGAATCACAGTGTAGGCAAAGGTTGGTTATCCTTTCGCCGAGTTCTTGAGGTCTGTAAAGTGAGAATTCTCAAAGCGTGCGATTCTTCACCTCATTATTAATGTTTGCAGCAGCAAGGCAGCAAAGGCCCACGGAGTTGAGCGCATTCCCAGCACGCAGCTGTATATATTATAAATAAAACTGTGTCGTCCCTATCTAACTCTAGTGCAGTAATTGATGGACGACTGTTATTCATTATTCAACACTAGTTTCTTCAGAGGCGTGCAGTGCCATCGGCCTAAAAACCCGCGAACCTGTAATTTCATCGAAGTTGGGTTGTTTTACCTCTGAGCGGCACTTTTTTGCACACCATGGGCTAAATGGACAGTTCACAAGGACCCCGAAGGCTCAGAGAAGGTTGGGAGAGGGGACCCACTGGAACAGCTGTTGGGAGTCAGAAGGTAGCCTCCCGTCAAGGCCATCCAGAGTGTTCTTTAACGTGCACAGGGTATGACTCTCCCGCACACGGGCCACGGCTTAACGTCCCATCCGACGGACGGCGGCCTTTCCAAGCCCATCGGTGTCCCCTACTGACCGTGGGCAGGGCGGGGAATTTTTGCGGAGATAAATCTCAACGCTGACCCAGCTGGGACTCGAACCTGGGAACTACAGATTACGAGCCTGGCGCGCTACCGACTGAGCCACCCCCGCCCATTCACCGAAGTGAGGGTGAAGTAATTATTAAGCAACAATCGCATCGTCCTCCGTCGGCCACGGCGTTTGGCTCAGTCTCGATAGATCTGAGAAGGGAGGACATCACATCTAGCCCAGTCGGACAGGATTCGAACCCAGGTCATCATATCTGACTTAGTCCTACAGGATAAGAACGTTTTTGGGTCATCACACACTGTATATGCGTTGTTCCTGCAATATGAGGAATAATGCAGTGAAGCTACCGATACGAGCAATTGCTTGCTTTGTAAGAAACGAAGATTATCATCACACAGAGTGGTAATATTGCTTTACTTATACCATCCATCATCTCATTTCGCTATGCATCCTATTATTTGTATAATAGACGCAACTCCGGGAGAACGGAGGGGGAAGATATGCATGACGTCATCGTTGACAGAAATTGACAGTTTCCCCATGATTTCGCGGGTACAGTCGCTCAAAAAAAGTATCCGAACAACTAGGGTTGATTACAGAATTCAGAAAAAATATCTGGCAACGTTTTTTTCTTGTTTTAGAAATTAGTGATCTGGCAACCTTCGTGTCACGTGATTATAGAATTCAGGAAAAATATCTGGAGCGTGTACAGCAACTGTACACGCTCCAGTTACCGTTCACAGCAAACTGGAGCGTGTGCAGTTACTGCACACCTCCAGTTTGCTGTGAACGGTAACTGCACACGCTCAATATTTCCGTGAGTGAGACCACACGATCCAGGTCTTTGTGAGCTCACACGATCCAATGTGCTGTGAACATTAACCGCAACCGCTCCAGTTTGCTGTGAACGGTAACTGCACACGCTCCATATTCATTGCATTATATATTCATACGCATTATATATATTAAGAAATATCCGAACACTACGGTTGATTACAGAATTCAGGAAAAATATCTGGAGCATGTGCAGCAACTGTACACGCTCCAGTTTGCTGTGAACGGTAATTGCACACGCTCAATATTTCCGTGAGTGAGCCCACACGATCTAGGTCTTTATGAGCTCACACGATCCAATGTGCTGTGAACGTTAACCGCAACCGCTCCAGTTTGCTGTGAACGGTAACTGCACACGCTCAATATTTCCGTGAGTGAGCCCACACGATCTAGTATCAAAATAATATGACCACCTACAGTCGCTCAAAAAAGTATCCGAACACTATGGTTGATTACAGAATTCAGAAAAAATATCTGGCAACGATTTTTTTTTAGAAATTAGTGATCTGCAGCCTTCGTGTCACGTGATTACAAAATTCAGGAAAAATATCTGGAGCGTGTACAGCAACTGTACACGCTCCAGTTACCGTTCACAGCAAACTCGAGCGTGTGCAGTTACTGCACACGCTCCAGTTACCGTTCACAGCAAACTCGAGCGTGTGCAGTTACTGCACACGCTCCAGTTTGCTGTGAACGGTAACTGCACACGCTCCATATTCATTCCATTATATATTCATACGCATTATATATATTAAAAAATATCCGAACATTATGGTTGATTACATGAATTCACAAAAAACACTTGGCAACGATTTTTTTTTAGAAATCAGTGATCTGGCATTCTTCGTGTCATGTGACACGAAGGTTGCCAGATCACTAATTTGTAGAAATAAGAACGTTGCCAGATATTTTTTCTGAATTCTGTAATCAACCATAGTTGTTCGGATACTTTTTTGGGCGACTGTACATAGTTTTGATCCTCCTCCGGCTGGAAATTGAAAGTACTTACAGAGGAAAGAATATTATATGTCGTGCTTTTATTCCCTCAATATACTGGACGTCCTACTCTCCTTCACAGCGACCACCAATCTCACTGAGGCTATTGAAAATGTTTTTTAGTAACTTTTTTCTTTCCTCCAAGGGCGGTAAATTTTCGAGATAGGATAGATAGTTCCGTGTAAATTTATCTGTTGGCAGAGAATAACTTTTCACGCCCAACAAATCTCTTGGCAGAAGAGGAAGAAACGAGATCACGTGACGAGATGTGTCATCAGCGACAGAGGGGGGGGGGGGGGCAACACCCTCCCTAACACCCTTTATTCATCCTCCCCCCGCACCACCTGCCCCTCTTTCTCGTAACGACAGATACGAGCTGCAGACGACATTTCTTCGTCGAGCTGACCGCTCATCGTTTGGCCAGTCGCTTCTCGGGCAGACGTTTCTTCTGCCGACAAGATCGGCGTCGTAAATCGATTTATGTCGATGTCGTCTGATAAAGATGACTCCGCAGCATCACGTACAAAGAGATACGTGGAAGATGAGGTTGAGAGAGCAATTTTTCGAAAAGGGAAAATGTTTGGTAACGGAAAGTAAATGTTTTTTTTTTGTATACTATGAAAAACATTTTAAATGTGGTTAGGAGTTCTAATTATTAATCATTAATATATTTAAATGTAGTTGAAATTATATTAATGGAAGATATAAGTGCATTACACAGCGCACGTTGCAATTCTCTCAAGGTCATGTTACATATCAGGAGGAGGCAGGTCCTAGAATTTTGTTTCGAGGATCCTAGAATTCAGTTTCGAGGAAGCTCCGAGAATTTAGCTTTGAGGGGGGGGGTCTGAGAATGAGACTGAGTAAGGTTTTCTAATTGCTAAAACATTCCACCAGACAGAAAACGTTAAAATGATATTCGATACAGAACGAGATTTTATAGTGCTTTTTTTTTTATCTATTTTTAGTGTTGGACATAAAATAGGGGGGCTAAAATAAAATTATACAAAGACTTCTGTTTTGGATTGCAAAAGGCGGAGGGATTCAGAGCGTCCTGATCACCCTACTGTGGATTTGCAAAGACAGAGGGATTCAGAGTTTTCGGATCACCCTCCTTTGGATTGCAAAGACGAAGGGTTTCAAAGCGCCCGGATCAGTCTCCTTTGGAATGTAAAGACGAACGGTTTCGGAGCGTCCGGATCACCCTCCTTTGGATTGCAACGACGGAGGGATTCAGAGCATCCGGATCACCCTCCTTTGGATTTGCCAAGACGGATGGATTCGGAGTGTCTGGATCACCCTCCTTTGGATTGCAACGACGGAGGGATTCAGAGCGTCCGGATCACCCTCTTTTGCATTTGTCAAGACGGAGGGATTCAGAGCGTCTGGATCACCCTCCTTTGGATTGCGACGACGGAGGGATTCAGAGCATCCGGATCACCCTCCTTTGGATTGCGACGACGGAGGGATTCAGAGCATCCGGATCACCCTCCTTTGAATTTGTCAAGACGGAGGGATTCGGAGTGTCTGGATCACCCTCCTTTGGATTGCAGCGACGGAGAGATTCAGAGCATCCGGATCACCCTCCTTTGAATTTGTCAAGACGGAGGGATTCGGAGTGTCTGGATCACCCTCCTTTGGATTGCAGCGACGGAGAGATTCAGAGCATCCGGATCACCCTTTGGATTTGCCAAGACGGAGGGATTCGGAGTGTCTGGATCACATTCCTTTGGATACGTCTCTGCATCTAGGGAAGGAGACAGAATCCCCCAGAGGTGTGACGAACTTGAAAAGTCCTTTACTTCCAAAGGATTAACTTTCAGAATGGGGGGGGGGGGAATCCGTAAACTAAACGATCCTTAACGAAAGTAATGTTCATTATACCATTAAATAAAGGAAAATCTACATATCCATAATAAAAAACACAAAGAACATACTTTTATAAGAGAGAGTGAAAGGAAATTACCGACTTTGTCATAAGCGGATTTGATTGTATTTGATATTTAAGACATTGTCTCCCTTGCAGACAGAATCTTTAAAATTTCGCCTGCATTTCGAACTATCGATGTATCCATGTAGAACTTTCTAAATAAAGTTAACAGAGATTATTTCTATTTCGAGAGAACTTTCATTGTGTTTAGTAACTTTAAAAAACATATTTTGCTGAATGCATATAATCGGACCCAAATGATACTTCTGCGAATAACTACTCCATGCTGGCTGGCCATGATGGTAGCCTCCCGTCAAGGCCATCCAGCGTGTTCTTTAACGTGCACAGGGTATAGCTCTCAGGGGCCACGGCTTAACGTCCCATCCGACGGACGGTGGCTTTTCCGAACCCATCGGTATTCCCTAATGACCAAATGTAGGGTGGAGAGTTTTGCGCAGATAAATCTCAACTTAGTTACAGTTGGGACTCGAACCTGGGAACTGCAGATTACGAGCCTGGCGCGCTACTGACTAAACCACCCAAAAATGGGTGGCTTAGTTGTACAGTCGCTCAAAAAAAAAATATCCGAACACTATGTTTGATTACAGAATTCATAAAAAATATCTGGCAACGATTTTTTTTGAAATTAGTGATCTGGCAACCTTCGTGTCACGTGACACGAAGGTTGCCAGATGACTAATTTCTAAAAAAAATCAATGCCAGACATTTTTTCTGAAATTTGCAATCGACCGTAGTGTTCGGATACTTTTTTGAGCGACTGTATATCCCCTACAGAAGGGTTACTTGTGTTTATCTATTATCCAATTGATTGAATGAGTTAGGAATTGAGGTAGATATTAAATCAAACTTCGACCCCATTTTATCTTCATCCGATTTTAGAAATTTCGTAACCTAGAATATATTCACAACACTCTTGTCTAGCCTTACCTCCTTCCAGAAATGAACATCCCCCCTTTGAAAACTGAGACCTTCCTCTCAGAATTTAGAACACACCTCTCTCCTTACACCACCTGAAAGGAATGACGACGACGCTTTCCACACATAAACGCACCTGCTATCCTCTTACTCGAAACTGAATCTCTGGACGATTCAAAGAAAGAGCCGAAGGTAAAGTTAAATGGGGACATGATGATGAATAATCTCCCGCCATCAGAGGCAAACAGGCGAAGAAGATGCTGAGGATCTCTTCCGGAGATGATGGAAGAGATCGCCAAGCGGAACAAATAAAAGGACACCTTTACGGGTGAGTGGGTAAATTCCACGTGCATAGACACCGAACGACTGTGTCTCCTCACACGCGCTGTCGCACTGGCAAGAGCTCCTCAGCTTCATCTCTCTCTCTCCTCTTACAGTCCAAAGGGAAGATGGGGGAATGGATGCGTTAAACTGTGGTCAAGTGTTCGGAGTAAGAAAATATCCCGTTTAAATTAATAAAATGCTTATATGATCTGAGCAACATGATCTGCAGCTATCAGGTGGTTCCTCGTACCCTATTAGAAACTGTGGGGGTTCTTATGACCTTGCCGTTTGGTAGATATTTAGCGCCACCTGTTTAAATCATAATAATTCATTCAGAGAAACTTTACTACAAATTATCACAAATGTGGACGAAAAGCAGATCTTCAGAAGTGGACTTGAAATGTGGACGAAAAGCAGATCTTCAGACACGCCACACTTCGTAATAGCTCCCGATGGATCGCAGATCTTTATTCGGCTATTTCAATGGATATCGACGCTCAAAATGTTTCTTAAAATGGGACACAAATCTTCATATAATTGTTGCAATGGATAGCGACCCCTTAAACAGTTCTTAAAATGGGACCGCAGATCTTTTTATATAATTGTTACTATGGATAGCGATCCTTTAAACATTTTTTTAAAATGGGTCGGATATCTTTATGTAATTGTTGCAATGGGTAGTAATGCTTCACACGTTTATTAAAATGGGTCGCAGATCTTCAGACACGCCACACTTCGTAATAGCTCCCGATGGATCGCAGATCTTTATTCGGCTATTTCAATGGATATTGACGCTCAAAATGCTTCTTAAAATGGGACACAAATCTTCATATAATTGTTGCAATGGATAGCGACCCCTTAAACAGTTCTTAAAATGGGACCGCAGATCTTTTTATATAATTGTTACTATGGATAGCGATCCTTTGAACATTTTTTTAAAATGGGTCGGATATCTTTATGTAATTATTGCAATGGGTAGTAATGCTTCACATGTTTATTAAAATGGGTCGCAGATCTTCAGACACGCCACACTTCGTAATAGCTCTCGATGGATCGCAGATCTTTATTCGGCTATTTCAATGGATATTGACGCTCAAAATGCTTCTTAAAATGGGACACAAATCTTCATATAATTGTTGCAATGGATAGCGACCCCTTAAACAGTTCTTAAAATGGGACCGCAGATCTTTTTATATAATTGTTACTATGGATAGCGATCCTTTAAACATTTTTTTAAAATGGGTCGGATATCTTTATGTAATTGTTGCAATGGGTAGTAATGCTTCACATGTTTATTAAAATGGGTCGCAGATCTTCAGACACGCCACACTTCGTAATAGCTCTCGATGGATCGCAGATCTTTATTCGGCTATTTCAATGGATATCGACGCTCAAAATGTTTCTTAAAATGGGACACAAATCTTCATATAATTGTTGCAATGGATAGCGACCCCTTAAACAGTTCTTAAAATGGGACCGCAGATCTTTTTATATAATTGTTACTATGGATAGCGATCCTTTGAACATTTTTTTAAAATGGGTCGGATATCTTTATGTAATTGTTGCAATGGGTAGTAATGCTTCACATGTTTATTAAAATGGGTCGCAGATCTTCAGACACGCCACACTTCGTAATAGCTCTCGATGGATCGCAGATCTTTATTCGGCTATTTCAATGGATATCGACGCTCAAAATGCTTCTTAAAATGGGACACAAATCTTCATATAATTGTTGCAATGGATAGCGACCCCTTAAACAGTTCTTAAAATGGGACCGCAGATCTTTTTATATAATTGTTACTATGGATAGCGATCCTTTGAACATTTTTTTAAAATGGGTCGGATATCTTTATGTAATTGTTGCAATGGGTAGTAATGCTTCACATGTTTATTAAAATGGGTCGCAGATCTTCAGACACGCCACACTTCGTAATAGCTCTCGATGGATCGCAGATCTTTATTCGGCTATTTCAATGGATATCGACGCTCAAAATGTTTCTTAAAATGGAACACAAATCTTCATATAATTGTTGCAATGGATAGCGACCCCTTAAACAGTTCTTAAAATGGGACCGCAGATCTTTTTATATAATTGTTACTATGGATAGCGATCCTTTGAACATTTTTTTAAAATGGGTCGGATATCTTTATGTAATTGTTGCAATGGGTAGTAATGCTTCACATGTTTATTAAAATGGGTCGCAGATCTTCAGACACGCCATACTTCGTAATAGCTCTCGATGGATCGCAGATCTTTATTCGGCTATTTCAATGGATATCCACGCTCAAAATGCTTCTTAAAATGGGACACAAATCTTCATATAATTGTTGCAATGGATAGCGACCCCTTAAACAGTTCTTAAAATGGGACCGCATATCTTTTTATATAATTGTTACTATGGATAGCGATCCTTTGAACATTTTTTTAAAATGGGTCGGATATCTTTATGTAATTGTTGCAATGGGTAGTAATGCTTCACATGTTTATTAAAATGGGTCGCAGATCTTCAGACACGCCACACTTCGTAATAGCTCCCGATGGATCGCAGATCTTTATTTGGCTATTTCAATGGATATCGACGCTCAAAATGTTTCTTAAAATGGGACACAAATCTTCATATAATTGTTGCAATGGATAGCGACCCCTTAAACAGTTCTTAAAATGGGACCGCAGATCTTTTTATATAATTGTTACTATGGATAGCGATCCTTTAAACATTTTTTTAAAATGGGTCGGATATCTTTATGTAATTGTTGCAATGGGTAGTAATGCTTCACATGTTTATTAAAATGGGTCGCAGATCTTATTACAGTTGTTACAATGGACAGCGACCCTTCACAAACAGTTCTCAAAATGGGGTCGCAGATCTTTATGTAATTGTTGCAATGGATAGCGACTCTTTAAATAGTTCTTAAAACGGAGTCGCATGTCTTTATACAATTGCTACAGTTAATAGCGACCCTTTAAATAGTTATCAAAATGGGGTCGCAGATCTTTATATAATTGTTGCAATGAATAGCGACCGTTTGAATAGTTCTTAAAATGGGGTCGCAGATCTTTATATAATTGTTGCAATGAATAGCGACCCTTTAAATAGTTCTCAAAATTGGGTCGCAGATCTTTATATAATTGTTGCAATGAAGAGCGACCTTTGAATAGTTCTCAAAATGGGGTCGCAGATCTTTATATAATTGTTGCAATGAATAGCGACCGTTTGAATAGTTCTTAAAATGGGGTCGCAGATCTTTATATAATTGTTGCAATGAATAGCGACCCTTTAAATAGTTCTTAAAATGGGGTCGCAGATCTTTATATAATTGTTGCAATGGATAGCGACCCCTTAAATAGTTCTTAAAACAGAGTCGCAGGTTCTTATATAATTGCTACAATGGATAGCGACCATTTAAACAGTTCTTAAAATGTGTCGCAGATACTTAAACGTTTATTGCATTATCTAGGCACCTATAAAAAAATTCCGAATCAACGCTCTGCTCTCCGATTTCAAGTCCTTTCTTATCTCTCCAATGTAAACTCTTAAGAGGGCAAAATGATTCCAAGCTTAAGTATGGTTTCGGTTAATGCCTCCCTACTCGATGTTCTCGATCGCCTTCTCCTTCATTCATTCCATTTACCTTCGTTTCAAAAGGGCGCCTTAGTTGCGCAAAAAGGGCGTCTCAACTGAAGCGTGGAAGTGGAGTGTAGAGGTAGGAGGTGCGAGAAACAATCCGTCCGATAACGTTAAAGAGCTGGAGGGGGCGAAGAGGGGGGAAAGGAAGATTAGATGGGCAACTTTGCAACGAGAACCTCGAGAAATTTTCAGTGTTGTCTGAGGAAAGAGTTTGGAGATCAACTCTGCCGGAAATCAAATTACGTCTTTCCGTTAACGGACTTCGATTAGGAGGATGGGCACGAGGAGCGAGGGGTGAAGATGAGGAGGATGGGCACGAGGCGCGAGGGGTGAAGATGAGGAGGAGGCTCTCTCGAACCTGAAAACAATTTCAAAGTTTTTTCTTTCTTTTCTTCCTTTGATTCGGTAAATATTTAAAAGATTATGGGAAGGATTTCGGAAACTTTTTCCCGTCGTTATGGCAACGATCTCGTTACGTTTTTTGTTCAGTCTTGGTAGCATCTAAGAGAATGACTCACTTTCGATTTCTCGTATGGTTTCTTTTTTTAAAGCTTTTTTTTTTCGAAAGGCAGAATATCAGATGAGTGACATTTTTTTCTCTTGATTTTCCTTTCTTCGGAAGAGAAGATGCCTCCCCCCTCCCCCTTGAAAATTTGACAGAAAAATTAACATGTTGAATAATATCGGGCCTATCAAAAACTAACGATGAGCAATTTTGCATAATGTTAAGTTTGTATATCGTAAGTTAAGTTGCATGGCGTTAAATTGCAATTTTGCATATCGTTAGGTTTTCTTTTGTTACAGTCGCTCAAAAAAGTATCCGAACACTATGGTTGATCACAGACTGACACATCTAGCAACCTTCGTGTCACGTGACACGAAGGTTGCCAAATCACTAATTTCTAAAAATAATCGTTGCCAGATATTTTTTTCTGAATTCTGTAATCAACCATAGTGTTCGGATACTTTTTGAGCGACTGTACGAGAATCATTTTATTTAATTTTTATTGATGTGAATTTTCAATAAGTTTCTTTCTTTTTTTTCCATTTAATTTTTGGGCATTCATGATAGGTACATGAATGTTTTAGGCAGGGCTTGACTCAGTCTGCAGCGCGCGCCACGCTCGTAATCTGTAGGTCTTAGGTTCGAGTCCCAGCTGGGTCAGCGTTGAGATTTATCTCCGCAAAATTTTCCGCCCTGCCCACGGTCAGTAGGGGACACCGATGGGCTTGGAAAGGCCGCCGTCCGTCGGATGGGACGTTAAGCCGTGGCTCCGTGTGCGGGAGAGACACCCTGTGCACGTTAACGAACACGCTGGATGGCCTTGACGGGAGACTACCATCTCTCTCCCAACAGCTGTTACAGTGGGTCCCCTCCCCCAACCTTCTCTGAGACTTCGGGGTCCATGTGACCTGGCCATTTAGCCCATGGTGTGCAAAAAAGTGCCGCTCAGAGGTAAAACAACCCAACTCAACCTATGCATAATTGCCGTTTTAGCAGTCGCAGTTATTAAAGAACGGCTCGGCGTAAATCAATGTTTCGAGATAGATATATTTATGCATATATAATATATAGAGATAATTATATATTAGATTTATTCATTTGCCACGCCACCCTCCCCCTAGAGAAATTTCTGCCGACTCCCATGGTAATAACTGTATTTTGATAATGTTGTTCTGTTAACTGGTGTCGCATAGCTGTATGATGGCGACACTAAAAATCCCTCTTTCTTCAATAAATCTTGATTTGTTTCTTCATAAAAAGACATTTATCTGAATTCGATGGGCAGATTTTAAAACGTAAAAAAAAAAAATCTCTCAAAGAATTATAAATTTGTGGACGACCCCTTCCTATGAATGGATGAGCTTCACGTAGTAACAAAATCCGGAAGCCGGAAGTGAGCCCGAAAAATCAATAACGAGGCTAGGGGTGATCGTGTAAGCGCCCAGACCCCGCAGTCAGTCGGTCACATAGGAGAGGAGGAGGAGGAGAAGGGAGGATGAGGAGGAGGAGGGGCTGAGAGAACAGAGTCCAATCAATGCATGAAATTCTGATGGAGGAGTCAGATCCTGTTTGGTAACTTTTTTCTTTTGTTTTTAAATTCCCACCATGCTGTTTTATGCTAATTTAACGCTTTAGAAAATGAGACGCATCAATTGGGGAGTAAGGCCACAAAGAGAAAGCCTCGAGCGATTTAGCGTCATCAACCTTTTGCAAACGTTTTGGCGTTTAAAACAATTTCCAAATCAAGAAGGTGGCCTCATAACAAACTGGAACGTGTGAAGTGAATCATGCGCGGTCCTCACAGAAAACTGGAGCGTGTGTAGAAAACGCCATGCGCTGTTCTCACAAGAAAATGGAGCGTGTGCAGAAAACCATATGCAGATTTTTCAGGAACTTATTGTCACACATTATGCCTAGTGATGCACTAGAAGCAAGCAAATGTTTCCCACCAACAGCCAATCAACTTCAAGAATGATATCCGTTACGATTTGTTCGCGTTAATGCTAGAAGCCTAAAAAAATACTGGGATGCACTTAATATAAATTTAAGATACTATGTGAGATATGTAGATATTATCATGGGTTGGGTTGTTTTACCTCTGAGCGGCACTTTTTTGCACACCATGGGCTAAATGGCCAGGTCACATGGACCCCGAAGGCTCAGAGAAGGTGGGGGGAGGGGACCCACTGGAACAGCTGTTGGGAGACAGATGGTAGCCTCCCGTCAAGGCCATCCAGCGTGTTCTTTAACGTGCACAGGGTATGTCTCTCCCGCACACGGGGCCACGGCTTAACGTCCCATCCGACGGACGGCGGCCTTTCCAATCCCATCGGTGTCCCCTACTGACCGTGGGCAGGGCGGGGAATTTTGCGGAGATAAATCTCAACGCTGACCCAGCTGGGACTCGAACCTGGGAACTACAGATTACGAGCCTGGCGCGATACCGACTGAGCCACCCCCGCCCCAGATGTTATCATACTAACATAAACTAACTAACAAAGAAATACACTTTTTACAATCTGAAATTCTACCTGCGCAATCTTTATAACTAAGAATTAAAAGAAATGATGTGATATACTATTAGCTGTGCACAGATTCCCAAGTACAGAGGCAATTTTTTTTTGAAACAAATTTACAATTTGAGATTTTAATATCGATGCAAAACAATAAAAAACAAGGCATGGAAAGGTACAGTCGCTCAAAAAAATATCCGAACACTATGGTTGATTACAGAATTTAGAAAAAATATCTGGCAACGATTTTTTTTTCAGAAATTAGTGACCTGGCAACCTTCGTATACGCAAACAATATAAAAATATAAATTCTACAAAAACAATGCAAAATATAAATCCTACATAAACAATGCAAAATATAAATCCTACATAAACAATGCAAAATATAAATTCTGCAGAAACAATGCAAAATATAAATCCTACAAAAACAATGCAAAATATAAATCCTACTAAAACAATGCAAAATATAAATCCTACAAAAACAATACAAAATATAAATCCTTCAAAAACAATACAAAATATAAATCCTACAAAATCATTATCAGAAACTTCGCAATATAGTAACATCTGGGTTGGGTTGTTTTGCCTCTGAGCGGCACTTTTTTGCACACCATGGGCTAAATGGCCAGGTCACATGGACCACGAAGGCCCAGAGAAGGTTGGGAGAGGGGACTCACTGGAACAGCTGTTGGGAGACATGGGCTAAATGGCCAGGTCACATGGACCACGAAGGCCCAGAGAAGGTTGGGAGAGGGGACCCACTGGAACAGCTGTTGGGAGACAGATGGTAGCCTCCCGTGAAGGCCATCCCAGCGTGTTCTTTAACGTGGACAGGGTATGGCTCTCCCGCACACGGGGCCACGGCTTAACGTCCCATCCGACGGACGGCGGCCTTTCCAAGCCCATCGGTGTCCCCTACTGACCGTGGGCAGGACGGGGAATTTTGCGGAGATAAATCTCAATGCTGACTCAGCTGGGACTCGAACCTGGGAACTACAGATTACGAGCCTGGCGCGCTACCGACCGAGCCACCCCCGCCCCCTTGATTGAGGAAAGCATTCTTATTTAGTTCCTGAGTTGAAGCTGTTCCAAGAATACCGACGCATGAGTCTGACGTAACAATGATTTTTATGACAAACACTTCGAGCGTCGAACGTTAATTGTTCGCCTTTCGTTGACAATCAGGGTTATGCCTTTGTTTTATTGTTGGCGCTGTTCCCGGATTAAGTAATAATAATGCAAATGAGCTTTCAGAACCGTCTCGACTGTTGTAGAACAAATTGGTTGCGAGGCAAGAAGAGAAGCCCGCTTTACTAATAGTTAAATAATGTAATTAAATCGCATCTTTTCCTAATTAATAGCTAACGTTTTTAGCTGAAGTTATGCTAATAAAAGGGAAACCAGTGCTAATTGCTAAAATTATAATTATCTAGGTAAAAAAAAAGGTTATATTTTTGTGTTTCTGCTGTTTCTCGTTTAATTTTTGGGGCGGGGGTGGCTCAGTCGGTAGCGCGCCAGGCTCGTAATCTGTAGTTTCCAGGTTCGAGTCCCAGCTGGGTCGGCGTTGAGATTTATCTCCGCAAAATTCCCCGCCCTGCCCACGGTCAGTAGGGGACACCGATGGGCTTGGAAAGGCCGCCGTCCGTCGGATGGGACGTTAAGCCGTGGCCCCGTGTGTGGGAGAGCCATACCCTATGCACATTAGAGAACACGCTGGATGGCCTTGACGAGAGGCTACCATCTGTCTCCCAACAGCTGTTCCAGTGGGTCCCCTCCCCCAACCTTTTCTGAGCCTTCGGGGTCCATGTGACCTGGCCATTTAGCCCATGGTGTGCAAAAAAGTGCCGCTCAGAGGTAAAACAACCCAACCCAACTCGTTTAATTTTTTGTTATTATTGATATGTTGCTTGGCACAACTTTTGTTGTTTAAATTGTTTTTCGTACTTTTTGATTTAAATTTCCGATTATTTTAAAACCAACAATTATATTATTTTTTGCGATTTAAAATTGTTATTAATTGCTGAATAATGCATTGTAATGGATATAAACGGTCCAGATAATTCTTAACTTCTGAGGAAACAGATCTGGGTTCGAGTGTTTAATTGTTGTTACCTTCGTTTAAAGCTTCCGGGAGAAAAATAAATAATTTAAGGTAAGCTGGTGTGACGGAAAAAAAAAGGATCGAAGGAATTGCGACTCAAATAGTCTCAGTCGCATTTAAGTAAAAAGCTTAACATAAAAAATAAATTGCTAAACTATACGAAAAAAGTGGCGTTTAAAAAGGTTCTGGAATGACTCCTTTTTCATGATACGTCATCGGGAAAAAAAAGAATCACTGTGAAAGTTATCAATTAGGTTGTTTTATCTCTGAACGGCATTTTTTGGTAACCAGTGGGTTGGGTTGTTTGGGTTGTTTTACCTCTGAGCGGCACTTTTTTGGGCCGTGGGCTAAATGGCCAGGTCACATGGACCCTGAAGGCTCAGAGAAGGTTAGGAGGTGACCCACTGGAGCAGCTGTTGGGAGACAGATGGTAGCCTCCCGTCAAGGCCATGCAGCGTGTTCTTTACCGTGCACAGGGTATGGCTCTCCCGCATACGGAGCCACGGCTTAACGTCCAATCCGACGGACGGCGGCCTTTCCAAGCCCATCGGTGTCCCCTACTGACCGTGGGCAGGGCGGGGAATTTTGCGGAGATAAATCTCAACGCTGACCCAGCTGGGACTCGAACCTGGGAACTACAGATTACGAGCCTGGCGCGCTACCGACTGAGCCACCCCCGCCCCCTTGTACACAGTGGGCAAAATAGGCAGGTCACAAGGAACTAGAGGAGTAGGAGAAAGTTGGGGAAGGAGACCCATTAGACTGCTGGTAGACTGTCGACTGATGGTAGCTTCCGATCAAGGTCATCCAGGAGTGTACTTTAATATGCCAGAGTATGACTCTTCCCACATGGGACGACGGCTTAACGTCCTATCTGATGGACGGTGCCATCTGACCGGGGCAGGGCGGGGAGTTTTGGGGAGATAAATCTCAACGCTGGTTCACATGGAACTAGATCTTGAGAATTTCAACATTACGAACTCCCCCTCCTTAAATCCCACGGATTCGGAGAAAGTTGGGGGAAGAGGATTTTTTTGTTAGTCAGACGGTAGCTTCTCGCCAAGTTAATTTTTTTGTTAATTTCTTACTGACGTAAGCATTCTACGTCACTACGAAGTCATACAGAAACAGTAAAGTACAGTCGCTCAAAAAATATCCGAACACTATAGTTGACTGCAGAATTCAGAAAAAAAATATCTGGCAACGATTTTTTTAGAAATTAGTGATGATCTGGCAACCTTTGTGTCACGTGACACGAAGGTTGCCAGATCATCACTAATTTATAAAAAAAAAATCGTTGCCAGATATTTTTTCTGAATTCTGTAATCAACCATATTGTTCGGATATTTTTTGAGGGACTGTACATGGCGGTATTGCATTGTCTTGCGATGACACTGCAACTGTGGAAGTCCGGGTTCGAGTTCATGGTTGCGTGGCCTTTATTCCGCGATATATGTTGTGATTGCACCTCCCCCCTTCCTACTAAACATTTTTGGATACGTCAAAATATCGATGTTCTCACATTGGGACATAAAGCAAACATTGCGTATAAGTCTCATCAACCCAATAATAAAAAACAAAATTGGGGAGGGGTGGCTCAATTGGTAGCGCGCCAGGCTTGTAATCTGTAGTTCCCAGGTTAGGGTCCCAGCTGGGTCAGCGTTGAGATTTATCTCCGCAAAGATCCCCGCCCTGCCCACAGTCAGTAGGGGACACCGATGGGCTTGGAAGGGCCACCGTCCGTCGGATTGGAAGTTAAGCCGTGGCCCCGTGTGTGGGAGAGCCATACCCTGTGTACGTTAAAGAACACGCCGGATGGCCTTGACGGGAGGTTACCATCTGTCTCCCAACAGCTGTTCCAGTGGGTTTCCTCCCCCAACCTTCTCTGAGCCTTCAGGGTCCATGCGACCTGGCCATTTAGCCCATGGTTTGCAAAAAAATGCCGCTCAGAGGGAAAACAACCCGACCCAATAGAAATAAATAATAATTTAGCCAGGCAGTGTACGTTTTCCGCTTTTAAGTAAAGATGTTTAACTGCTGTTGTTTAAAAATATAGTTGACTTGTTTTCTTACTGTTCTTCGCTAAGTGGCGCGGGGGTGGCTCAGTCGGTAGCGTGCCAGGCTCGTAATCTGTAGTTCCCAGGTTCGAGTCCCAGCTGGGTCAGCGTTGAGATTTATCTCCGCAAAATTCCCCCGCCCTGCCAGCGGTCAGTAGGGGATACCGATGGGCTTGAAAAGGCCGTCGTCCGTCAGGTGGGACGTTAAGCCGTGTCCCCGTGTGCGGGAGAGCCATACACTGTGCACGTTAAAGAACCTCGCTGGATGGCCTTGACGGGAGGCTACCATCTGTCTCCCAACAGCTGTTCCAGTGGGTCCCCTCCCCCAACCTTCTCTGAGCCTTCGGGGTCCTTGTGGCCTGGCCATTTAGCCCATGGTGTGCAAAAAAGTGTCGCTCAGAGGTAAAACAATCCAATCTTCGCTAAGTTTGAATTGGTCTAGATTAAATTTTTCCATCTGCCAATAACAATCCAGTGGATCCAATTTCCCTACCAGATATGACCCTTGGGGGACCTTGTTACCTGGTCATTTAGTCCATTGTGTATGAAAAAAAGCCCAACAGTCCAATCACGATGTCCTATTGGAAGACCGCCACCACAAAAAAAAAGGTGTATATAAATATATAAAAGAGACACTTGAAATAATGATTGATGGAATGGATGCTGAGGTTTAGCTGGATCTCGGGTCACGCAGAAAGGAGCCCTATGTCGGCGCCGAGAGCCGGGGATGGCCAATGTCGTGAATGTAACAAGGGAATTTTTTTTTATTTATTTCTTTATGGAGTCTAGAGACGTCAAATTGGGCGTGCCTTCTCGTGGAGCCAGAGGGAGAGGGGGAAAGATGGAGGAACTGCTCGCGCAGGTGAGAAGGAGAGAGAGAGAGTCCGCGTGCTCCGGTGAGCACTTCTCTCTCTCTTTCTCATTCTGTTTTCTTGTAGATGGTCGTTCACTCTTTCGTTTCATTTTGTCACTTCTTCGAGTCACGGCCACACAAAGAAAGCGCCCTGAGAGTTTTAACGTTTTTAGACTTTGAAGCGTCAAAAAGTCTTTACCGGTAACCTAAAAATTCATCTCTTAAAACTGAAATATTTGAAAAGTTGTTGTTTTCCACCTATTTTATCGCCTTGTCGATTGCTATCTGAAGAATAGCACTATTAACTGTATGGAGTGGCCAGCTCAATCTGTCAAGCTAAATCCTATGGAATATGCATGAGATGTTCTCCTGAATCCTGGAGCGGGGGTGGCTCAGTCGGTAGCGCGCCAGGCTCGTAATCTGTAGTTCCCAGGTTCGAGTCCCAGCTGGGTCAGCGTTGAGATTTATCTCCGCAAAATTCCCCGCCCTGCCCACGGTCAGTAGGGGACACCGATGGGCTTGGAAAGGCCGCCGTCCGTCGGATGGGACGTTAATCCGTGGCCCCGTGTGCGGGAGAGCCATACCCTGTGCACGTTAAAGAACACGCTGGATGGCCTTGACGGGTGGCTACCATCTGTCTCCCAACAGCTGTTCTAGTGGGTCCCCTCCCCCAACCTTCCCTGAGCCTTCGGGGTCCATGTGACCTGGCCATTTATCCCATGGTGTGCAAAAAAAGTGCCGCTCAGAGGTAAAACAACCCAACCCAACTCGGGAAAATCTGGGGTTTCAAGTTGTTCCTTAATTAAAACCAGTGTAGTATAAAACAATTTGCCAAAGGTATAATGGACGTTCACCATTATGGTAAAGTATTCAAAGTAAAAACTTTTATTTACAAAATCTTTAGAAGCATAAGACTGAAAAAAAAAAAGGGAGCCAGATATTAGACACAAGAGTTGCAAGAGTCATTCACGTTCACGTGGCAGTCTGTCGTAATGACCGTAAAATCTGATAGTGAACTCAGTGCGACAGAAGTCCGTCTTATGTGGAGATTACGGATCGCTGGAGATTTGCCTGAAGAAAAGAATGGATGAAATGGGAAGTGGAGGAAAATGAAAGAATTATGGGAGAAGAGGACGATGGTGAAAGGGGGAGGGGGGGTTAGAGAGAGGAGGAGAAAAGGCGACTGAGATTGCATGGACAATAGGAATAGGATGGAAGATTGCCAAAGAAAATGTGGACATGAGAACCCGCTGGAGGAATAGGAGGAGAAGGAGAGAGAGGAAGAGAGGCTGAATAAATCAGTAGTAGGATGAAGATAAAGAGTAGAAAGATGACGAAATGGGTGACGAGGAAGAAATGTGTGAAGGAGAAGAGGAGAGGAGAAGGAAGAGGTTGTGGTGGTTGTGGAGGAGGAGGAGTGAAGAAAGCGTTGAGAGAAATATGGAGGACGAAGGAAAGGATGATGAGGTAGAGGAGCCGTAGAGGAAGAGTATTAAAAGAGAAACAGAAGGGATAGCTTGTTGTCGTGGTGGTTGAGGAACGCAAACAGCATTGAAAAAATATGGAAGAAGATTGTGGGGAAGAGGAGGAGTAGGATGAAGAGGATGAAGAAAAAGAGCAAGAGGATTTTGGGACGGTAGTAGTGGAGGAGGAGGAGGAGGAGGAAAAGGAGGAGGAGGAGGAGGAGGAGTGAAGAAAGTGTTGTGAAAAATATTCCTTGGAGTGAAGAAAGTAACTAACACATATTACAAACACCGCGACATACATAAATACACATGGGTTTCACCTGATGGGTTGCATAAGAATATAATTGATTATATATTAATTAACAGCAAATGGGCTAGTTCTGTTAGAAATACCAGGGCATATAGGGGAGCTGAAATTGGATCTGACCATTACCTTGTTAAAAGTGTCTTGTAACTTAAACTTAAAAAGTGTTGTGCTAGGGTTAAAAAATTTACCTTTAATACTGAAGCTCTGAAAGACCCAGTTATAGCTAAAGCTTACCATGATAGGTTACTTAGTCATTATGACAGTCATGGTTTGCTTAATACTGAAGTTGAGGAAGAATGGGGCCATTTTAAACAGGCTTTTTTGGAAACTAATAGTACTCTTTTAGGGAAAAAGGACCAGAGGAGGCAGAATTATTTAAGTGATAAGGCACTTGAGCTTATTTCAGAAAGAAGGAAATGCAGGAATGTCCTTAATCAGTACCCTACTAGTCCTAATAGAAAGCATTACAAAGAACTTAATAAACGTCTAAAGGATCAGTTAGCTACTGATAAGAATCTTTGGCTTGATAGCCTTGCTGACAAAGCTGAGGAAGCAGTTAGACAGCACAACAGCAGAGAGCTGTACCAGATAGTTAATGTTTTGTGTGGTAGAAAACGAACAGGTATACAGGGATTGAAGGATAAACAAGGCAAGGTTATAGAAGGTGAGGATTCTGTCATGGCTAAGTGGGCTGAGCATTTCAGTGATGTTCTAAACAATGTGGTTAGTTCTACTCCCATTGTTTGCAATGATGATAGATGCATTGTTGGCTTTAATGTTGGCCCTATAACACAATCTGAAGTTAGTTTGGCAATTTCTAAACTTAAACTTCATAAATCCCCAGGGGTGGATGAAATTACTACGGAAATGCTTAGAGCTGGGAATGTTTCAGTTACCACTTGGATGACTGAAATTTTGAATAACTTTTATGATAAAGGCATGGTTCCTAAGGATTTTACCAGAGCTATTATTATCCCTATTTTCAAAAAAGGTGATCGCAGTTCTTGTGATAACTATAGGGGTATCAGCCTACTCTCCGTTCCAGGTAAAGTTCTTTCCATGATTGTGCTTAATAGAATTAAGAATCTGGTTGACAGGCAATTGCGTGATGAGCAATGTGGATTCAGAAGTGGTAGGGGATGTGTGGATCAAATATTTTCACTTAGGCAGATTCTTGAGAAATGTTTAGAGTTTCAGAAACCTTTGGTTGCTAGCTTTGTTGATTTCAAAAAGGCTTTCGACTCTGTTGATCGTCATAATTTGTGGTTGATTGTGAGATCATATGGTATACCAGACAAGTTAGTTAACATAATGAAAGCTCTCTATAATAACACTGAGTCATGTGTGAGAGTTGGTAAGTCTTGTAGCAATTGGTTTAGCATTACTTCTGGTGTTCGACAAGGGTGCATTTTGTCTCCTTTTCTCTTTAGTTTGGTTGTTGATTATGTTATGCGAAATTCACTTCAAGGGAAAGCTTTTGGCCTTAAATGGGCTGGAGATACGAAAATTTCTGATTTAGATTATGCTGATGATTTAGCCCTTTTGGCAAATGATGTTGATGAGATGAACTCTTTCATTCGAACTGTTGATGAGACTGGTAGTACAGTAGGTTTGGTTATAAACAGAGAGAAAACTAAAGTGATGAAAATTGGTCAGGCAGGTTGTGATTCAGTTAATCTGAATGGTTGCAGTCTTGAGCAGGTGTCACAGTTTAATTACCTTGGGAGCTGCCTAACTGATACTGGTGATGTGCGGCATGAGATTAACAGACGAATAGGTATTGCTGCCGGGACTTTTAAGAATCTATGGAGATTGTGGAGAAATAGGCGTATACACCTAAAGACTAAAATTAGACTGTATAATAGTTTGGTTCTTTCTATGGTTAGTTATGGTAGTGAAACGTGGACGCTGTGTAAGCAAGATAACAGGAAACTAGATGCTTTTGATTCTAGATGCTTACGCAGTACCTTGGGTATTAGGTGGTTTAACTTTGTAACTAATGATGAGGTTAGGCAAAGGAGTCTGCAACCTCCTTTAAGCAGCATATTGTGCAGAGAGAGACTCCGCTGGTTTGGCCATGTTGCCCGTATGGATAATTATAGATTGGCGAATAGGGTTATGAACAGTGTGCCTAGAGGCCTCAGAAGGAGGGGGAGACCTAGGATGCGGTGGACAGACAATGTCAAACAGGATCTTGTTAGAATTGGTGTACAGTGGCCGGATGCAGCAGATGTAGCTCAGGACAGATATGCTTGGAGAATTAAACTGCGCGGTCTGGTTGGACCTCCGTAGCCCATGGCTGCTTGAGGATGATGATGATGATGTGAAGAAAGTGTTGTGAAAAATATTCCTTGGAGTGAAAAAAGTGTTGTGAAAAATATTCCTTGGAGTGGGGAATATAAAGTGGAGGGCGATGCTGTATAGACCGAGGCAACACCAAAGTAAAGGGAAGCCCTGAAAAATGATTAATCAAATTTCGTACCTCCGTTGAGTTCCTGAAATCTCCTCCCTATATTTTAAAGGATTATTCCTATCATCTAATAACTATTAATTGAACTGGATTAAAAGGAAACTTAATCCCAACTCTCGTAGAGATTCTCGTAACAACATGTTTTGCGTTTCAATCTGCCTGAAACATTTTTGAATTGGGCTTTAACCGATGAATTGCAAATTATTCATTTGTTTCCCTATCATCATCGTCATCAATATGCCATTCCATTCTTATTTTTAATCATACCTTCTGCTTCTTTATTTCGTTTAAATGATTCTTTTTTTAGTGCACGGGTCATCTGCAATTGGATGTTAGTCAATACTTTTTAGTGATCCAGCAGCGCGAGTTTTGCTTCTGTATGCCTTTTGAAAATAAATTTTTAAAACTACTTAGATCATCTATGATCATCCTGTATATCTGATGACCCCATCCCCCCATAAAAAATTTAATTTCAAGATATAGAAAATTTTAGCATAAGTGAAAATCTACAAATTTCATAAAGGTACAGTCGCTCAAACAAATATCCGAACACTGTGGTTGATTAAAGAATTCAGAAAAATATCTGACAACGATTTTTTTTTAGAAATTAGTGATCTGGCAAACCTTCGTGTCACGTGTGACACAAAGGTTTGCCAGATCACTAATTTCTGAAAAAAAATCGTTGTCAGATATTTTTTCTGAATTTTGTAATCAACCTGAATCTCACTGAATTCTTTAATCTACCTGAATCTGTAATCAACCTGAATCTCACTGAATTCTTTAATCTACCTGAATCCGTAATCAATCTGAATCTCACTGAATTCTTTAATCTACCTGAATCTGTAATCAACCTGAATCTCACTGAATTCTTTAATCTACCTGAATCTGTAATCAACCTGAATCTCACTGAATTCTTTTATCTACCTGAATCCGTAATCAACCTGAATCTCACTGAATTCTTTAATCTACCTGAATCTGTAATCAACCTGAATCTCACTGAATTCTTTAATCTACCTGAATCCGTAATCAATCTGAATCTCACTGAATTCTTTAATCTACCTGAATCTGTAATCAACCTGAATCTCACTGAATTCTTTAATCTACCTGAATCCGTAATCAACCTGAATCTCACTGAATTCTTTAATCTACCTGAATCTGTAATCAACCTGAATCTCACTGAATTCTTTTATCTACCTGAATCCGTAATCAACCTGAATCTCACTGAATTCTTTAATCTACCTGAATCTGTAATCAACCTGAATCTCACTGAATTCTTTAATCTACCTGAATCCGTAATCAATCTGAATCTCACTGAATTCTTTAATCTACCTGAATCTGTAATCAACCTGAATCTCACTGAATTCTTTAATCTACCTGAATCCGTAATCAACCTGAATCTCACTGAATTCTTTAATCTACCTGAATCTGTAATCAACCTGAATCTCACTGAATTCTTTAATCTACCTGAATCTGTAATCAACCTGAATCTCACTGAATTCTTTAATCTACCTGAATCTGTAATCAACCTGAATCTCACTGAATTCTTTTATCTACCTGAATCTGTAATCAACCTGAATCTCACTGAATTCTTTAATCTACCTGAATCTGTAATCAACCTGAATCTCACTGAATTCTTTTATCTACCTGAATCTGTAATCAACCTGAATCTCACTGAATTCTTTAATCTACCTGAATCCGTAATCAACCTGAATCTCACTGAATTCTTTAATCTACCTGAATCCGTAATCAATCTGAATCTCACTGAATTCTTTAATCTACCTGAATCTGTAATCAACCTGAATCTCACTGAATTCTTTAATCTACCTGAATCCGTAATCAACCTGAATCTCACTGAATTCTTTAATCTACCTGAATCTGTAATCAACCTGAATCTCACTGAATTCTTTAATCTACCTGAATCTGTAATCAACCTGAATCTCACTGAATTCTTTAATCTACCTGAATCTGTAATCAACCTGAATCTCACTGAATTCTTTTATCTACCTGAATCTGTAATCAACCTGAATCTCACTGAATTCTTTAATCTACCTGAATCCGTAATCAACCTGAATCTCACTGAATTCTTTAATCTACCTGAATCTGTAATCAATCTGAATCTCACTGAATTCTTTAATCTACCTGAATCTGTAATCAACCTGAATCTCACTGAATTCTTTTATCTACCTGAATCTGTAATCAACCTGAATCTCACTGAATTCTTTAATCTACCTGAATCCGTAATCAACCTGAATCTCACTGAATTCTTTAATCTACCTGAATCCGTAATCAATCTGAATCTCACTGAATTCTTTAATCTACCTGAATCTGTAATCAACCTGAATCTCACTGAATTCTTTAATCTACCTGAATCCGTAATCAACCTGAATCTCACTGAATTCTTTAATCTACCTGAATCTGTAATCAACCTGAATCTCACTGAATTCTTTTATCTACCTGAATCCGTAATCAACCTGAATCTCACTGAATTCTTTAATCTACCTGAATCTGTAATCAACCTGAATCTCACTGAATTCTTTAATCTACCTGAATCCGTAATCAATCTGAATCTCACTGAATTCTTTAATCTACCTGAATCTGTAATCAACCTGAATCTCACTGAATTCTTTAATCTACCTGAATCCGTAATCAACCTGAATCTCACTGAATTCTTTAATCTACCTGAATCTGTAATCAACCTGAATCTCACTGAATTCTTTAATCTACCTGAATCTGTAATCAACCTGAATCTCACTGAATTCTTTAATCTACCTGAATCTGTAATGAACCTGAATCTCACTGAATTCTTTAATCTACCTGAATCTGTAATCAACCTGAATCTCACTGAATTCTTTAATCTACCTGAATCTGTAATCAACCTGAATCTCACTGAATTCTTTAATCTACCTGAATCTGTAATCAACCTGAATCTCACTGAATTCTTTAATCTACCTGAATCTCACTGAATTCTTTAATCTACCTGAATCTGTAATCAACCTGAATCTCACTGAATTCTTTAATCTACCTGAATCTGTAATCAACCTGAATCTCACTGAATTCTTTAATCTACCTGAATCTGTAATCAACCTGAATCTCACTGAATTCTTTAATCTACCTGAATCTGTAATCAACCTGAATCTCACTGAATTCTTTAATCTACCTGAATCTGTAATCAACCTGAATCTCACTGAATTCTTTAATCTACCTGAATCTGTAATCAACCTGAATCTCACTGAATTCTTTTATCTACCTGAATCTGTAATCAACCTGAATCTCACTGAATTCTTTAATCTACCTGAGTCTGTAATCAACCTGAATCTCACTGAATTCTTTAATCTACCTGAATCTGTAATCAACCTGAATCTCACTGAATTCTTTAATCTACCTGAATCTGTAATCAACCTGAATCTCACTGAATTCTTTAATCTACCTGAATCTGTAATCAACCTGAATCTCACTGAATTCTTTAATCTACCTGAATCTGTAATCAACCTGAATCTCACTGAATTCTTTTATCTACCTGAATCTGTAATCAACCTGAATCTCACTGAATTCTTTAATCTACCTGAATCTGTAATCAACCTGAATCTCACTGAATTCTTTAATCTACCTGAATCTGTAATCAACCTGAATCTCACTGAATTCTTTAATCTACCTGAATCTGTAATCAACCTGAATCTCACTGAATTCTTTTATCTACCTGAATCTGTAATCAACCTGAATCTCACTGAATTCTTTAATCTACCTGAGTCTGTAATCAACCTGAATCTCACTGAATTCTTTAATCTACCTGAATCTGTAATCAACCTGAATCTCACTGAATTCTTTAATCTACCTGAATCTGTAATCAACCTGAATTTCACTGAATTCTGTGCACTACCTTGACGGGAGGAAGAAATTGCGCTTATTCAAGAAAAGATCTGGGTTATTTATAAGTGAAATGATAAAAAAAAGGTAAAAGTTCTCCAAATAGATCAACAATATTACTCAACGCCCAAAACAATATCGCCCATAATCGAATCGAAACATTTTTGAATTGGGCTTTAACCGATGAATTGCAAATTATTCATTTGTTTCCCTATCATCATCGTCATCAATATGCCATTAGCCGCGGTGCAGTCGGACGCAATTCCTTGCTCGCGTCCTCGAGACATTCCACTTTCTAACACTATTTAATCCGCAATTTATGATAGCCTGTGAGCGTGCAGAGCCAATCGAAACGTCTTAGACCTAACTCACGCCTTCGCTCAACAACGCAACACTAGAAATTCCTCGTGGCACCTGGGGAGGGGTGGCTCAATCGGTAGCGCACCAGGCTCGTAATCTGCAGTCCCCAGGTTCGAGTCTCAGCTGGGTCAGCGTTGAGAATTTTGTCCTCAAAACTCCCCGCTCTGCCCACGGTCAGTAGGGAACAACGATGGGCTTGGAAAGGCCGCCTTCCATCGGATGGGACGTTAAGCCGTGGCTCCGTGTGCGGGAGAGCCATACACTGTGCACGTTAAAGATCAGGCTGGATGGCCTTGACGGGAGGCTACCATCTGCCTCCCAATAGCTGTTCCAGTGGGTCCCCTCCTCCAACCTTCTCTGAGCCTTCGGGGTCTTTGTGACCTGGCCATTTAGCCCATTGTGTGCACGTTAAAGAAGACGCTGGATGGCCTTGATGGGAGGCTACCATCTGTCTCCTAACAGCTGTTCCAGTGGGTCCCATCCTCTGAGCCTTCTCTGAGCCTTCGGGTCCATGTGACCTGGCCATTTAGCCCGTGGTGTGCAAAAAAGTGCCGCTCAGAGGTAGAACAACCTCGTGGCACCATCTCTCGTTGAGAACGAGACTTTTCTCTGTTGTGTGTGTGAGGAGAGGGGGAGCCCGAAGGAAAAGATTCATTCATCAGACAACTCTTTGGGAATCGTAAAAGCTCTAGGTTGTATTTTGTTTTACTTTCGAGTGGCACTTTTGTGTACGCAATGGGCTCAATATTCAGATCAGAAGGACCCTGAAGGCTCAGAGAAGGTTAGAGGAAAGGTTTGGGTTACCTCTGAGCTGCACGTTTTTGCACACCATGGTCTAGATGGCCAGGTCACAAGGACCCCGAAGGCTCAGAGAAGGTTAGAAGAAAGGATTGGGTTACCTCTGAGCGGCACGTTTTTGCACACCATGGTCTAGATGGCCAGGTCACAAGGACCTCAAAGGCTCAGAGAAGGTGTGTTTTGGTTACCTCTGAGCGGCACGTTTTTGCACACCATGGGCTAAATGGCCAGGGCACATGGACCCCGAAGGCTCAGAGATGTTTGGGGGAGGGGACCCACTGGAACAGCTGTTGGGAGATAGATGGTAGCCTCCCGTCAAGACCATCCAGCGTGTCCTATAACGTGCACAGGGTATGACTCTCTCGCACACGGGGCCACGACTTAACCTCCCATCAGACGGACGGCGGCCTTTCCAAGTCCATCGGTGACCCCTACTGACCGTGGGCAGGGCGGGGAAATTTGCGGAGATAACTCTCAACGCTGACCTAGCTGGGACACGGGGAACTACAGATTACGAGCCTGGCGCGCTACCGACTGTGCCATCCCCGACCCGGAGGAAAGGGACTCACTGGACAGCTATTATGACACCAAATGCATACTTTCCGTCAAAACACTCCAGCGTGTTCTTTAACGTGTACAGGATATGGCTCTCCTGATCACGGAGGCACGGTTTAACGTCTCATCCGACGGACGGTGGCTTTTCAGAGGCCCCTTTCTGACCATGCGCAGAGCGAGGGGTTAACGGAGCTAAATCCCAACTCTTGGACAGGTGAGATTCGAACCTGAGAACTGCGGATTGCAAGTCTTGCGCAGTACCGACTAAGCCAACCCTCGTACAAAAGATCGTGAATCCGATGTATATGAACAGAGAAAAAGATCGTTTAGTTCATCCTGTTCCTTTCTAACTGGATGCTGGTCTCTACTATGTTATGGCGTAGCGTCGGATTGTTTTACCTCTGAGCGACACTTTTTTTTTGCACAGAATGGTCTAAATGGCCACTTTAAACATCCCACTAACCATTTTCTCCCCATAGCTAACTCTCCGCCCTTTGTTTTAATAGTAATCTTCTAAATTGCTTTTTCTCTTATTACAACGTGGAGAAGTCTACGTACTTTAATCAATGCAGTGTACAGCCGCTCAAAAGAGATATCCGAACACTCTGGTTGATTACAGAATTCAGAAAAAATATCTGGCCACGATTTTTTTTTTATAAATTAGTGATTTGGCAACTTTCGTGTCACGTGACACGAAGGTTGCCAGATCACTAATTTCAAAAAAAAAAATCGTCGCCAGATATTTTTTCTGAATTTTGTAATCAACCATAGTGTTCGGATACTTTTTTGAGCGACTGTAGGTGGTCATATTATTTTGATACTGGATCGTGTGGGCTCACTCACGGAAATATTGAGCGTGTGCAGTTACCGTTCACAGCAAACTAGAGCGTGTGCAGTAACTGCACACGCTCCAGTTTGCTGTGAACGGTAACTGGAGCGTGTACAGTTGCTGTACACGCTCCAGATATTTTTCCTGAATTCTGTAATCACGTGACACGAAGGTTGCCAGATCACTAATTTCTAAAAAAAAAATATCTTTGCCAGATATTTTTTCTGAATTCTGCAATCAATCGTAGTGTTCGGATATATTTTTTTTTGAGCGACTGTACATGCACCGTTCATACTCCGTAAGGTTAACTTCCTTAAAATGTTAACTAAAAAACAAATAGCGTAAAAGAAAAGATGGAAATATAAACTGAATGTTGTCCTAAAATTTGCGAATGAAGAAGATTTATTCCCCTGTTTATCTTGCATGGGGTAAATCAGAGAAAGAAGTTGCAGTTCAGGTCTGTTCACTCTCTATTTGCATTTCAGACAAAAGTTAATTACTTTTCGACGAATTCTTTATTTATTTCTCTTCAAACGTTTCGTCAGAACAGTGAACGCAATTTTTTTTTGTTTCTGAATTCTTAACAAAAAGAATAAGCTTATTCTAATTCCACTTTTGTCTTACTAGAATGAAAAATATTTATTTTTTTACGATAGTTCTCCTAAGTTGTTATTATCCAACATGTGTTGCGTCCACTGTTGAAGTTGTCGTCAGTTTCTATGTGGAAGTCTAATTTGTTTAAAAAAGTCGTTTTTTCTTATTCGTATAGAAAAGCGCCTAGAGGCCTTTTAAAGTTGGGGCGGGGGTGGCTCAGTCGGTAGTTCCCAGGTTCGAGTCCCAGCTGGATCAGCGTTGAGATTTATCTCCGCAAAATTCCCCGCCCTGCCCACGGTCAGTAGGGGACACCGATGGGCTTGGAAAGGCCGCCGTCCGTCGGATGGGACGTTAAGCCGTGGCCCCGTGTGCGGGAGAGCCATACCCTGTCCACGTTAAAGAACACGCTGGATGGCCTCGACGGGAGGCTACCATCTGTCTCCCAACAGCTATTCCAGTGGGTCCCCTCCCCCAACCTTCTCTGAGCCTTCGGGGTCCATGTAACCTGGCCATTTAGCCCATGGTGTGCAAAAAAGTGCCGCTCAGAGGTAAAACAACCCAACGTTAAAGAACACGCTGGATGGCCTTGACGGGAGGCTACCATCTGTCTCCCAACAGCTGTTCCAGTGGGTCCCCTCCCCCAACCTTCTCTGAGCCTTCGCGGTCCTTGTGACCTGGCCATTTAGCCCATAGTGTGCAAAAAAGTGCCGCTCAGAGGTAAAACAACCCAACGTTAAAGAACACGCTGGATGGCCTTGACGGGAGGCTACCATCTGTCTCCCAACAGCTGTTCCAGTGGGTCCCCTCCCCCAACATTCTCTGAGCCTTCGGGGTCCATGTAACCTGGCCATTTAGCCCATGGTGTGCAAAAAAGTGCGGCTCAGAGGTAAAACAACCCAACGTTAAAGAACACGCTGGATGGCCTTGACGGGAGGCTACCATCTGTCTCCCAACAGCTGTTCCAGTGGGTCCCCTCCCCCAACCTTCTCTGAGCCTTCGGGGTCCTTGTGACCTGGCCATTTAGCCCATGGTGTGCAAAAAAGTGCCGCTCAGAGGTAAAACAACCCAACGTTAAAGAACACGCTGGATGGCCTTGACAGGAGACTACCATCTGTCTCCCAACAGCTGTCCCAGTGGGTCCCCTCCCCGAACCTTTTCTGAGCCTTCGGGGTCCATGTAACCTGGCCATTTAGCCCATGGTGTGCAAAAAAGTGCCGCTCAGAGGTAAAACAACCCAACGTTAAAGAACACGCTGGATGGCCTTGACGGGAGGCTACCATCTGTCTCCCAACAGCTGTTACAGTGGGTCCCCTTCCCAACATTCTCTGAGCCTTCGGGGTCCATGTAACCTGGCCATTTAGCCCATGGTGTGCAAAAAAGTGCCGCTCAGAGGTAAAACAACCCAACGTTAAAGAACACGCTGGATGGCCTTGACGGGAGGCTACCATCTGTCTCCCAACAGCTGTTCCAGTGGGTCCCCTCCCCCAACATTCTCTGAGCCTTCGGGGTCCATGTAACCTGGCCATTTAGCCCATGGTGTGCAAAAAAGTGCCGCTCAGAGGTAAAACAACCCAACGTTAAAGAACACGCTGGATGGCCTTGAAGGGAGGCTACCATCTGTCTCCCAACAGCTGTTCCAGTGGGTCCCCTCCCCCAACATTCTCTGAGCCTTCGGGGTCCATGTAACCTGGCCATTTAGCCCATGGTGTGCAAAAAGTGCCGCTCAGAGGTAAAACAACCCAACGTTAAAGAACACGCTGGATGGCCTTGACGGGAGGCTACCATCTGTCTCCCAACAGCTGTTCCAGTGGGTCCCCTCCCCCAACATTCTCTGAGCCTTCGGGGTCCATGTAACCTGGCCATTTAGCCCATGGTGTGCAAAAAAGTGCCGCTCAGAGGTAAAACAACCCAACGTTAAAGAACACGCTGGATGGCCTTGACGGGAGGCTACCATCTGTCTCCCAACAGCTGTTCCAGTGGGTCCCCTCCCCCAACATTCTCTGAGCCTTCGGGGTCCATGTAACCTGGCCATTTAGCCCATGGTGTGCAAAAAAGTGCCGCTCAGAGGTAAAACAACCCAACGTTAAAGAACACGCTGGATGGCTTTGACGGGAGGCTACCATCTGTCTCCCAACAGCTGTTCCAGTGGGTCCCCTCCCCCAACATTCTCTGAGCCTTCGGGGTCCATGTAACCTGGCCATTTAGCCCATGGTGTGCAAAAAAGTGCCGCTCAGAGGTAAAACAACCAACCCTTTTAAAGTTAATGTCAGCAGGATATGAATTAAAGTCACACAAGATAATTTGAAGATCTCAAACAAATATAGTGATCATTATTTCCACAAAATATGCGTTCAATATTTAAAAAGCTATGGGAGCTAAAACGTTTAGAAAGCTCATTCTTCAAATAATTATTCAAAAGTGACGAAAATTAACATAATTATTAGGAGAAATATTTAGAAAAAACTCTTTCACACGTTTATTAATATAACGGTTTCCTTTTAACTTGTTTTTATTAACTTTTCAAAGCAATTATTTAAACTTGCATTTCTGCTGTTAAATATTTCAATTTCAGTAATTACCACTTTACTGACTATTAGAAAAAGGACATCTTGGACATGGATGCTGATGTCCCATCGTCCATGAGTGTCGTCTAGAAAGAGGACATCTTCTTGGATGTCGCCCATCGGATGGGACATTAAGCCGTGGTCTCGTGTGCGGGGGAAAGCCATGCACTGTGTACGTTAAAAAACACACTGGATGGCCTTGATGGGGCAGTTCCTAGGTTCGAATCCTAACTCCGCTAACCCATATAAGAATATTGGAGAAGGTATATTAACCATCTGTCTCTTAACAGCTGTCCAGTAAGTCCCCTTTCCTTTTCCCCCAAACTTCTTTGAGCCTTCGGGGTCACTGTGACCTTGCTATTTAGCCCATTGTGTGCAAAAAAGTGCCTCTCAGAGGTAAAACAAGCCAATCCATATGCAACACCTGTTTTTGCATTTTGTATCTTTTTATATAAAACTTTCAAAAACTTCATTTACAAAAAAATATTTAAAGCAAAAATTAAGAAACGTTACAGTTTCAAAAATAAAAATAAAAACTAACCAAACCTAAAGTATAAAGTTGGGTTGGGTTGTTTTACCTCTGAGCGGCACTTTTTTGCCCACCATGGACTAAATGGCCAGGTCACATGGACTCCGAAGGCTCGGAGAAGGTTGGGGGAGGGGACCCATTGGAACAGACAGCTGTTGAGAGACAGATGGTAGCCTCCCGTCAAGGTCATCCAGCGTGTTCTTTAACGTGCACAGGGTATGGCTCTCCCGCACACGGGGCACGGCTTAACGTCCCATCCGACGGACGGCGGCCTTTCCAAGCCCATCGGTGTCCCCTACTGACCGTGGGCAGGGCGGAGGAATTTTTGCGGAGATAAATCTCAACGCTGACCCAGCTGGGACTCGAACCTGGGAACTGCAGATTACGAGCCTGGCGCGCTACGACTGAGCCACCCCCGCCCCCAAAGTATAAAGTTAACATACACTGCAAATAAAACATTACTAATAAAATCGCAATTATCCTGAAATCTAGTTATTCACGAGAATTCCACATGAAGCGGAACAACTATCCTTGAACATACACAACACGAGGATCACAGACGCAATGGTCCGTACAGAGTTTGCTGCAAAAATCGATAACTGTTAGTGTCTGCTTCTCTGGAAAGATTTTCTACCAACGGATGTTGGAATGTTGGTAACTAGGGCAGTGTGACGTCTCGCTCATAAACATTGTTATTAAAGCAGCGGGTTCGTGTTTTGCATGTTCCTCGAGCGTTGCGCACAGTCACGCAGGGGGTGCACATGCGTGCCCTTTATTGCGTCGATAAACCAAACTAGAGGATTTCTAAATTCCTTTGTTCCTTAAATCGAAAGAGATTCTAGTAACCACAATCATACATTACTTTCTTTAAATTTTGGAGGACTTTTTCCCTCTGAACTGGAGGGGCGGGGGTGGCTCAGTCGGTAGCGCGCCAAGCTCGTAATCCAGTGTTCCCAGGTTCGAGTCCCGGTTGGGTCAGCGTTGAGATTTATCTCCGCAAAATTCCCCGCCCTGTCCACGGTCAGTAGGGGACATTCATGGGCTTGGAAAGGCCGCTGTCGGTCAGATAGGACGTTAAGCCATGGCCCCGTGTGCGGGAGAGCCAAACCATGTGCACGTTAAAGAACACGATGGATGGCCTTGACGGGAGGCTACCATCTGTCTCCCAACAGCTGTTCCAGTGGATCCCCAACCTTCTCTGAGCCTTCGGGATCCTTGTGACCTGGCCATTTAGCCCATGGTGTGCAAAAAAGTGCCGCTCAGAGGTAAAACTACAGAACTGTGAACTGGAATACTTCGCACACACAATTGGATGAATGATCTGGTTAAAAGGACCCCAAGGATAGGATACACTAGATATCTATTAGAAGACATAAGGGTTGTGTGTTTTACCTCTGAGCGGCATATTTTTACGTGTGGCCAGGTCACAAGGATCCAGAAATCTCAGAGAAGGTTGGGATGCGGTTGTTAGGAGACAAAAGGTAGCCTCACGTCTAGACTATCAGGTATGTGCTTTAACGAGCACAAGTTATGGCTCTGTTGCATGCGGAACCACGGCTTAACGTCCCATCAAACGGACAACTTCTTTTACACGAAGCCGTCGGGTGTCCACTTTCTTACCGGAAACAGAACAGCACATAGCAGGGACAAATCTCAATGAAAACACAGTTGGAACTCTAAATTATATTGAATTTATTATTTGCAATGAAAATAATAGCAGTGATATGTTTCTTTACATTACGGAATAGCATTTATAAGTCGAAGGAGCCATCAGTTTTATAGAATCTTATTTATTTGCCAAGACTTTCGAAAGCATCTTCAATTCTGGAATATTCTGGACACTGCTCACTGTTTCCAATAACGCTGCTTCGTACAGTCGCTCAAAAAAGTATCCGAACACTATGGTTGATTACAGAATTCAGAAAAAAATATCTGGCAATTTCTTTTTTTTAAATTAGTGATCTGGCAACCTTCGTGTCACGTGATTAAAGAATTCAGGAAAAATATCTGGAGCGTGTACAGCAACTGTACACGCTCCAGTTATCGTTCACAGCAAACTGGAGCGTGTGCAGTTACTGTACACGCTCCAGTTTGCTGTGAACGGTAACTGCACACGCTCAATATTTCCGTGAGTGAGCCCACACGATCTAGTATCAAAATAATATGACCACCTACAGTCGCTCAAAAAAGTATCCGAACACTATGGTTGATTACAGAATTCAGAAAAAAATATCTGGCAACGATTTTTTTTTAAATTAGTGATCTGGCAACCTTCGTGTCACGTGATTAAAGAATTCAGGAAAAATATCTGGAGCGTGTACAGCAACTGTACACGCTCCAGTTATCGTTCACAGCAAACTGGAGCGTGTGCAGTTACTGCACACGCTCCAGTTTGCTGTGAACGGTAACTGCACACGCTCAATATTTCCGTGAGTGAGCCCACACGATCTAGTATCAAAATAATATGACCACCTACAGTCGCTCAAAAAAGTATCCGAACACTAGGGTTGATTATAGAATTCAGAAAAAAATATCTGGCAACGATTTTTTTTAGAAATTCGTGATCTGGCAACCTTCGTGTCACGTGACACGAAGGTTGCCGGATCACGAATTTCTTATTTTTTTTTCTTATTGTTACTATATGTTTATTTTTTATTATTGTTGTCACTTTGTTCTTATTGTTAATTTATTCTTTTTCCCCTTCTTGTTGCTCTTTTCTTATTATTATTCTTACTGTTAATTTATTGTTATTCTTATTGTTATCCATATTATCCATATTTTATTCTTGTTGTCATTGTTATTCTTTTATTTTTACTTTATTCCTATCTCCATTCTTCTTTTCATTAATTTTTCTTATTCGTCTCGTCGTAGCTGTTATTATTATTGTTGTTGTGATCATGTTGTATCCGTCGTCATCGTTACTGTTCTTTTCCTCATTAAGATGACGATATGACGAACAATGTTCACATAAGTGCGAGAAATTAAAAACTCACTTAACAATATTCACAGAGAGCAAACCCTCATTGCACACATTTTCATAGGAGCAGAAATCATCACCGAAACATGGCTTGCTTCCGATGATTCGTTTATCATTCAGAACGACCCCTTTTTTTGTCCTTTTCTAACTCCAAACTCCTACAAATTGTCAAACATAAATCATTCTCTCTCTCTTCTGTCTGTCCGACGTCTTCTGTCCTTCCCCCTCATTAGCAGACGACTTAAATAATCTTCTCGTTCTAACCATCAGAGTGAAGGAGGAAGAGGAGGAGGTGAGTCCTTTCTCCTCCTCTTCCTCCTCCGCTCACAAGGCCGAGAGAGCATCGCCAATGGACCCTTAAGAGAACCAGCGTACTCTGACCCCGGAGGCAAACATCCGGAATCGATATCTCTACCTCCGCCAAACACTAGATCCTTCCTCTGTTAGTTCCCATGGCAAAGCAGTGCAGGGATGAGGATTGAGAGGGGGGGGGGGTCGAGGGAGGGAGCGGATGCGTAGAGGCAGAAGTAAATTAACATCTTAATTAGGTTCGCTATTTGGCGCGGGATTAGAGATTGAGCCTTTACTCTGCACCCCCCTTCTTTCCGCCGTTAGCCTTCCTCCCCTCCCCCACAAAACTTCCACTCCCCAAATGCCACAGGAAGTGACGTAACGCACCTCTTTCCGTGTCTCTCTCTCCAGATCAGCTCATTAGAGGAGTTGAAAGAGAGTAGTTAATATTCCATTACTCATTTGATTCTGAAAAGGTCGAAAAGGAAGGTGGATGGAAGGGGGGGGGGCGAAGTTAAAAAGGAAGGGGGGAGGAAGAAAGCATAGAGAGGCATCTCTTGGATTCTGATTAATTTTCTCGACTACGATTCCAACTTCTGCAGAATTATAGCAGCATGGTCACTAAGGAAGTGGAATTCGCGAGTCAAATTCACTAGCAGGTAAGTGAACGAGATAGAATTCTAAGAGAGAGAGAGAAGGGGATGCTTTAGGAATTAAATCCTACCCCCCTATCTCATTATGCTCGAGAAACGACTTGATTGGACGTTGATCATTGTGGGTTTATCTTGCTCTGTCTCTCTCTTCGATCACTGGCAGTTGTTTTGTGTGCCTGGCAAAGGAAAAGGCAATGAAGACGACCCTTATTTACCGAAAGTTGATTGAGGCGGAAACACTTTGTTTAAATAGTCATTCTCTCGGCGAATTTTGCTCACAGAACTTCGCTACGTAGAAGTGCAGGACTTCGTTTATCATTCAGAACGACCCCTTTTTCGAAGTTCGCTACGGAGAAGTGCAGGAGGAAGATGAAGAAGGAGTAAATGCAAGAAGAAGAGAAAAAGATGTCGATTTGGAAGAGTAAGTGCAGGAGGAAGAAGAAGGAGGAAGATGAAGAAGGAATAAATGCAAGAAGAAGAGAAAAAGATGTCGATTTGGAAGAGTAAGTGCAGGAGGAAGATGAAGAATGAGTAAATGCAAGAAGAAGAGAAAAAGAGGTCGATTTGGAAGAGTAAGTGCAGGAGGAAGATGAAGAATGAGTAAATGCAAGAAGAAGAGAAAAAGAGGTCGATTTGGAAGAGTAAGTGCAGGAGGAAGAAGAAGAAGGAATATAGAAGAGTATATGCAAGAAGAAGAAGGAATACAGAAGAGTAAATGCAAGAAGAAGAAGAAGGAATATGAAGAAGGAGTAAATGCAAGAAGAAGAGAAAAAGAGGTCGATTTGGAAGAGTAAGTGCAGAAGGAAGATGAAGAAAAAGTAAATGCAAGAAGAAGAGTAAAAGAGGTCGATTTGGAAGAGTAAGTGCAGAAGGAAGATGAAGAAAAAAGTAAATGCAAGAAGAAGAGTAAAAGAGGTCGATTTGGAAGAGTAAGTGCAGGAGGAAAATGAGGAAGGAGTCATTCTCTCGGCAAATTTTGCGTCGAGACGAGTTTTTTTCGGCGAGTTTTGACTACCTTCTACGTAGCGAACTTCGTAGAAGGTCGTTCTAAATGATAAACGAAGCAGAATGGTTGCGAAATTTTGTACTCTGTTGGTTGTTGATCTTCTTCATCATTTGCTTCCTATTGTTCTCCTTCATTATCTTGTTTCTTTCTTTTCATCTTCTTTACCATCCTTCATCATCGTTCTCCTCTTTGTACTCATTCTCCTTTTTTTTATCCTCTTGCTCTTTTTTTAAATTCCATCTCATTTTAGTTCTTCATCCTTCTTCATCACCCCTCACCTCCTCACCGTCATCTTCTTCTTTTTCACATGTCTTTCTTCATCCGATTTTCCTCTTCTTCTTCCATGTGCTTCTTAACTTTCATCCTTCTGCTCCTCCACGTTATTCCTACACTTAATCTACCTAAGTACTCCTTCTTCTGAGCCTACACCTTCCTTTGCACTTACTCTTCCTAATCGACCTCTTTTTCTCTTCTTCTTGCATTAATTTCTTCTTCATCTTCCTCTTGCATTTACTCTTCCTAATCGACCTTTTCTCTTCTTCTTGCATTTACTACTTCTTCATCTTCCTCCTGCACTTACTCTTCCTAATCGACCTCTTTTTCTCTTCTTGCATTTATTTCTTCTTCATCTTCATCTTGCACCTACTCTTCCTAATCGACATCTTTTCTCTTCTTCTTGCATTTACTCTTTCTTCATCTTCCTCCTGCACTTACTCTTCCTAATCGACCTCTTTTTCTCTTCTTGCAATTACTCCTTCTTCATCTTCCTCCTGCACTTACTCCTACTAGATAGAGGACTAAGAGGAGGATGAAAGGAGATGCAGAAGAAAGAGAGAGAAGAATGATGAAGAAGGAGAGATAAGGAGCTTATTTCTCCCGATATCTTTCTCCTTCGTTTTCCTTCGGCCTATATTCCTATATATATATATATCTTCAGCATTCACTTCACTTTCATTTTCCTTCCTATTCTTTCTTCCTCCTGCATACAAAAATTTTTCGTTCCCCTCCTCCTTCTTATTCTTCCTACATTGAATCGTCCTTCATCCTCTTCATCCGGCACTTACTCCCCCTTCATCTAACTCCTTCCTCTTGTACCTTAACTTTATTCATCACCACTTTCCCCCTCTTCTTCTTACATCTACTCTTCCATTTCCTCTTCCTCTTCTTCTTACAGCCGTTCCTCCTTTTCTTCTTACAGCCATTCCTCTTTTTCTTCTTCCTTTTCTTCTTACAGCCATTCCTCCTTTTCTTCTTTCTTTTCTTCTTACAGCCATTCCTCCTTTTCTTCTCTCTTTTCTTCTTACAAGCCATTCCTCCTTTTCTTCTTTCTTTTCTTCTTACAGCCATTCCTCCTTTTCTTCTTCCTTTTCTTCTTACAGCCATCCCTCGTTTTCTTCTTTCTATTCTTCTTAATGCCATTACTCCTTTTTTTTTCTTTCTTTTCTTCTTACAGCCATTCCTCTTTTTCTCCTTCCTCTTCTTCTTACAACCATTAATCCTTTTCTTCTTTCTTTTCCTCTTTCTTTTCTTCTTACAGTCATTCCTCCTTTTCTTCTTCCTTATTTCATCTTTCTCTATCTCATTCTTCTTAGCATTATTATTATTATAATACTACTTATTCTACCAAAGTTTTATCGCTAATCATGGCACACACACAACGCAAAATGTTTTACTAATTTCGTATTCATTACGAAGTACAATTCAAAAACTGCGCTAGAAATGTTACAAGAAGTAGAGAACTGATTCAAACGTATTGAATAAATAATTTCACAAAGTCATCTTCGTTCGATGCTTTAGGTAATGAAAAATATGCTAATGACTTTAATCAGGGTTTTGTAAATATAAAAGAGGCAAGGAATTTTCAGATGATAAAATTTCGAAAATGATTTCCAAAAAAAAGACGCTTTTGCTTTCTTTAAGGGCTGATGAAAAACAAGTTCCAACTTTTATGAATGCTTTGAATAAAAATAATAAATCTAATGGAATTAATAAAGTAAGATTTAAAATAAAGAAACTGTTTAGATGAATATCATACAACTTTCTTAAACAAAATTTCTTAACGACCTTTTTTACTTTTCTTACTTTAAACATAGTTTCTTACTTTAACGATTTCTTACTTTAAACATAGTTTCTTTAATTAAACTATAGTTGATGTGTCAATTAATGATAGTTACTGCAGATACCAGGGCCGTATCTAGGATAGGAGGCATGACACCCCCTTTCAACCCCAAGGTTGCCATGCCAACCCCCTTTCAACTCCAAGGTTGCCATGCCAACCCCCTTTCAACCCCAAGGTTGTCATGCCAACCCCCTTTCAACTCCAAGGTTGCCATGCCAACCACCTTTCAACCCCAAGATTGCCATGCCAACCCCCTTTCATCTCCAAGTTTGCCATTCCAATCCCCTTTCAACTCCAAGGTTGTCATGCCAACCCCCCTTTCAACTCCAAGGTTGTCATGCCAACCCCCTTTCAACTCCAAGGTTGCCATGCCAACCCCCTTTCAACCCCAAGATTGCCATGCCAACCCCCTTTCAACTCCAAGGTTGTCATGCCAACCCCCCTTTCAACTCCAAGGTTGTCATGCCAACCCCCTTTCAACTCCAAGGTTGCCATGCCAACCCCCTTTCCATTGCTAGTAGCGGTAATGGAGGCAAAAATTAGTAAACTGGTGAATATTTCACGCATATTTCAAAAAATGTTCTGAAAACCATCTAAAGCGAAGGGGTTATATCGAAATAAAAATCCAGTCTCTTGTCACCTCCCTCCCCCCTTTATTTTTTTCTAGATCTGGGGCTGGAAGAAACAATGTATAAAAGAGTAACTTTTACAAATATCCAAACTTATTTCTCTTCAAACGTTATTGACAAAAATATTAAAGTTAAAACCTTTAAAATATTTAAAGTTTTTTAATTTTTTTTATGAATACGATTATGGATTCAGAAAAACTTTCACCCTCTAACTCTTAATTCTATAATTAAAGAATAAAAAGTATACTAATAATCAGGCGTGGATATGGGTTTGATTGTTTTACCTCTGAGCGGCACCTTTTTGCACACCATGGGCTAAATGGCCAGGTCACATGGACCCCGAAGGCTCAGAGAAGGTTGGGGGAGAGGACCCACTGGAACAGCTGTTGAGAGACAGATGGTAGCCTCCCAAGGCCCGTCAAGGCCATCCAGCGTGTTCTTTAACGTGCACAGGGTATGGCTCTCACGCACACGGGGTCACGGCTCAACGTCCCATCCGACGGACGGCGGCCTTTCCAAGCCCATCAATGTCCCCTACTGACCGTGGGCAGGGCGGGGAATTTTGCGGAGATAAATCTCAACGCTGACCCAGCTGGGACTCGAACCTGGGAACTTGCAGATTACGAACCTGGCGCGCTACCGACTGAGCCACCCCCGCCCCGGCGTGGATATGGAAAACAAATTCCAGGAGGGAGGCAAGAAACATAATCGAGCTAGATAGCGGGGGGGGGGGGGGTAAGATCCTGGATTTCCAATGCAGTATAACATTTTCTCTCCGTTTTGCAACTCTTTAAAGAATTTCTTTAAAAATGTGCGAAACGGAAATAATTGAAATAATTTTTCCTTCTCTTACCCTTACTAGCATTCTGAAAGGGCTCCTAATATCCGGCCCCGCTAATAATACTTAAAAAGCTTTAATTATTTACACAGATATTTTCTAAAACATTTGATGTAATCACTTGAGATTTGCCTTAAAAATAAATACTTACCTAGGACTTATAGTTATCGTCTTAAAATGATCTTTCTCATACACATCCAATAAAAACATGGTTTCTCTTAATTCGAATGTCAGTATTTTGTATTCATTAAAAATATTATATTATATTACTATTATTTATATTCACTTCAAACAATGTTTACCCTTTGGATCTAAAAGATTCGGTTATTTATCATTTATTTATTCTATTATTTCTGTTATTTTTATTCAGGGCGGGGGTTAATGAAAATATGACTTGACCGAGAGGTCTAATTAAATGATGACTATCGTAGTCATTGAAGATGACTTTTTCCTTTCGTAATCAGTGAATGGTTCTGTCTGAAGGTTGGGTTGTTTTACCTCTGAGCGGCACTTTTTTGCACACAATGGGCTAAATGGCCAGGTCACAAGGACCCCGAAGGTTCAGAGAAGGTTGGGGGAGGGGACCCACTGGAACAGCTGTTGGGAGGCAGATGGTAGCCTCTCGTCAAGACCATCCAGCGTGTTCTTTAACGCGCACAGGGTATGGCTCTCCCGCACACGGGACCACGGCTTAACGTCCCATCCGACGGACGGTGCCTTTCCAAGTCCATCGGTGTCCCCTACTGACCGTGGGCAGGGCGGGGAATTTTGCGGAGATAAATCTCAACGCTGACCCAGCTGGGACTCGAACCTGGGAACTACAGATTACGAGCCTGGCGCGCTACCGACTGAGCCACTCCCGCCCCTCTCTGTCTGAAGGAACCAACTATGATTTCACGTGAGAGAGTGTCGGGAAACGCAGCTGCAATTCTTTGATCACGTGCTATGAGTAAATATTAGATACAAAGTTACGAAAGTAAGTAGTTGACCTTGGATTCCTTTTTAAGGTAAGATCCATATCCGGAGGATTGATTTAATTAAGCAGCGAATTCCGAAACATTTAGTGTTGTTAAAAAAAGAGGTACCGGGATCGTTGCCCGGCGCCTCCAAAAAGATTTTGCCGTCCCATGGCCGAGTGGTTAGCACGCTTGGCTACTGATCTAAGGGACCTGGGTTCGAGCCCCGGATAAGGTATGGACGTTTGTGTTGTTTTTCTGCTGAGGTCCTGCCATCCTCTGAGACCTTCTACTATGTCGTATAAACTGACAGGCTCCTGTCAGACCTCTGTGGCAAGCAGCTGCTTGAGGGGGTATTTATTTTTTTTATAACTTTTTATGCTTAATGAAATTTTTATTCATAAATAAAAGAAAAACTTTTTTTTTGGGGGGGGGGACTCAGTCGGTAGCGCGCCAGGCTCGTAATCTGCAGTTCCCAGGTTCGAGTCCCAGCTGGGTCAGCGTTGAGATTTATCTCCGCAAAATTCCCCGCCTTGCCCACAGTCAGTAGGGAACACCGATGGACTTGGAAAGGCCGCTGTCCGTCGGATGGGACGTTAAGCCGTGGCCCCGTGTGCGGGAGAGCCATACCCTGTGCACGTTAAAGAACACGCTGGATGGCCTTGACGGGAGGCTATCATCTGTCTTCCAACAGCTGTTCCAGTGGGTCCCCTCCCCCCAACTTTATCTGAGCCTTCGGGGTCCTTGTGACTTTGCCATTCAGCCCATGGTGTGCAAAATGGTGCCGCTCAGAGGTAAAACAACCCAACGTTAAAGAACACGCTGGATGGCCTTGACGGGAGGCTACCATCTGTCTCCCAACAACTGTTCCAGTGGGTCCCCTCTCCCAACCTTCTCTGGGCCTTTGGGGTCCTTGTGACCTGGCCATTTAGCCCATGGTGTGCAAAAAAGTGCCGCGCAGAGCTAACCCAAACTTTAATATTGATTAGAAACTTTAATTTGTATAGAAAAATCGAGATTTAGATTTAAGTGAGATCTTCAATTTATTGCCAGTGACATTTCTATGTAAAAAAAACTTTTTTTTTTCAAAATGAAGGGACATCGAATTCGTTTTTTTTTTAAAATTCGCATAACACAAATTATGGAAGAGAAATGCTCATGTTCTTTAACGAGTTATCTGGTCTCCAAAACTCGAAAAGCCTTCAAAAAAGAAAAACCTTGTTATAAAAATCTATAAACGCATCTCTACGAGATGTCAACGCTAACATCGAAAATTCTCAAAAAGGTTAATCCAAAAGAAGAGAACAACAACAAAAAAAATCAGTTCGGAAACAATAAACGAAAGTGTCGACAACGCAGAAAATATATTTTTTTCCTTCATTTCAAGCAATAGAAATTGCGGGCCATCGTTTCTTCCCTTTTTCTCGTCCCTTTTTACGCGCTGGGCACGTGCCTGGTCGGCATCCAATCACGTTGTTACCTCTTCCATCATCTCCTGTTGCCGATCACGTGCGCGGCACGTGAGGTGCCACCGCCGCAGCAATCATCATAAACAATGTATGGCAGGCCTCGTCTGCTCTCACCGTTGCGTCACGACTTCCAACTTTCTGATAGAAAGTCGCGGAGCGGGGGTGGGGATCTTCCTCTGATTTGAGTGATTTCCGAGTCCGGTGATCGAAATTGATTTTTTTTTTAATCGAAAAGAGGAAAAGGGGGACAGGTTGGAAGAAAATCTGTATTGCGAATCAATGGCCAACCCGTGGCCGAGTGGTTAGCGCGCTTGGCTACTGATCTACGGGACCCGGGTTCGAGCCCCGGGTAAAGCATGGTTGTGTGTGTCGTTTTTCTGCTGAGGTCCTGCCATCCTCTCAAACCTTCTACTCTGGCATATAAACTGACAGGCTCCTGTCAGACCTCTGTGGCAAGCAGCTGCTTGAGAGGGTATTTATTTATTTAATCGATGCAAAGAAATAGACTTAGATGTAGGTTGGGTTGGGTTGTTTTACCTCTGAGCGGCACTTTTTTGCACACCATGGGCTAAATGGCCAGGTCACAAGGACCCCGAAGGCTCAGAGAAGGTTGGGGGAGGGGACCCACTGGAACAGCTGTTGGGAGACAGATGGTAGCCTCCCGTCAAGGCCATCCAGCCTGTTCTTTAACGTGCACAGGGTATGGCTCTCCCACACACGGGGCCACGGCTTAACGTCCCATCCGACGGACGGCGGCCTTTCCAAGCCCATCGGTGTCCCCTACTGACCGTGGGCAGGGCGGGGAATTTTGCGGAGATAAATCTCAACGCTGACCCAGCTGGGACTCGAACCTGGGAACTACAGATTACGAGCCTGGCGCGCTACCGACTGAGCCACCCCCGCCCCACTTAGATGTAGAATAGATCTTATATATATATTAAATTCTTATTATGAGGGGAACTTGCTGCACTGGTGGGCCTCTGTTGAGGGAGAATCTGCCGCTGTGTTTTCTGTTTGCTTCTGGGTTGCCAGCTCTACGTGAACAGAGGCATGGGATACCTTATATCACCTGGTGGATAATCCTAATCAGAGGCCATCGGAGGTACCTGAACCTTACTTAGCTAGTTGGGCATCGTCAAGCCTAAACTGGAGTAATGTGTCTCAGGCAGGCCATATGGCTCTTGAAAACGTCCACTTGAAAAGGTGGTGCCTGAAGTTCCTACCAGCATCGGTGACTTCAGCCTTTAGCGGAGGAGGAAGAGGTCTTTGCCCCATGCCTGCGATCAGGGACTGTTTGATATTATTGGCCCTACAAATCTCAATAAACCTAATTTTTTTAAAACTCCTACTAATCATTTTCTCTCTGCAGGAACGTGGAACGTGAGGACATTACATAGAGATTATTCTCTTGATGTCCTCATGCAGGAATTCCAGCGCTATAACCTAGATATTCTAGGCTTGCAAGAGACCAGATGGACAGGTAAAGGTGAGATACTTAAAACTAACTTTATATTTCTCTTTACAGGGAGGGAGGATGGAAAGCATCACCAAGGCGTGGGTCTGCTGCTCAGCAGACATGCTAGTGATGCTCTTCTGGGATATGAGTGCATTAATAAAAGGTTTCTTACAGCAAACTTTCAGACAAGTATTAAAGACTTGAATGTTATCTGCTGTTATGCCCCCACTGAGAATTCTGATGAGGATGAGAAGGATAGGTTTTACGGACAACTTCAGGATATTTTGAATTCTGCCAAGAAAGGAGATATTACCCTTGTTCTTGGTGACTTCAATGCCAAAGTTGGTATCAACTCTGACCTTTGGGGAGGAGTAATAGGCCCTTTTGGTATTGGTAGCTGCAATGACAATGGGCAACGTCTCTTACAGGTAAGTAAACTCAATGGTTTCAGAATAACTAACACATATTACAAACACCGCGACATACATAAATACACATGGGTTTCATCCGTTGGGCTGCATAGGAATATGATTGATTATATATTAATTAACAGCAAATGGGCTAGTTCTGTTAGAAATACCAGGGCATATAGGGGGGCTGAAATTGGATCTGACCATTACCTTGTTAAAAGTGTCTTGCAACTTAAACTTAAAAAGTGTTGTGCTAGGGTTAAAAAATTTACCTTTAATACTGAAGCTCTGAAAGACCCAGTTATAGCTAAAGCTTACCATGATAGGTTACTTAGTCATTATGACAGTCATGGTTTGCTTAATACTGAAGTTGAGGAAGAATGGGGCCATTTTAAACAGGTTTTTTTGGAAACTAACAGTACTCTTTTAGGGAAAAAGGAGCAGAGGAGGCAGAATTATTTAAGCGATAAGGCACTTGAGCTTATTTCAGAAAGAAGGAACTGCAGGAATGTCCTTAATCAACACCCTACTAGTCCTAATAGAAAGCATTACAAAGAACTTATAAAACTTGTAAAGGATCAGTTAGCTGCTGATAAGAATCTTTGGCTTGATGGTTTGGCTGACAAAGCTGAGGAAGCAGTTAGACAGCACAACAGCAGAGAGCTGTACCAGATAGTTAATGTTTTGTGTGGTAGAAAACGAACAGGTATACAGGGATTGAAGGATAAACAAGGTAAGGTTATAGAAGGTGAGGATTCTGTTTTAGCTAAGTGGGCTGAGCATTTCAGTGATGTTCTAAACAATGTGGTTAGTTCTACTCCCATTGTTTGCAATGATGATAGATGCATTGTTGGCTTTAATGTTGGCCCTATAACACAATCTGAAGTTAGTTTGGCAATTTCTAAACTTAAACTTCATAAATCCCCAGGGGTGGATGAAATTACTACGGAAATGCTTAGAGCTGGGAATGTTTCAGTTACCACTTGGATGACTGAAATTTTGAATAACTTTTATGATAAAGGCATGGTTCCTAAGGATTTTACCAGAGCTATTATTATCCCTATTTTCAAAAAAGGTGATCGCAGTTCTTGTGATAACTATAGGGGTATCAGCCTACTCTCCGTTCCAGGTAAAGTTCTTTCCATGATTGTGCTTAATAGAATTAAGAATCTAGTTGACAGTCAATTGTGTGATGAGCAATGTGGATTCAGAAGTGGTAGGGGATGTGTGGATCAAATATTTTCACTTAGGCAGATTCTTGAGAAATGTTTAGAGTTTCAGAAACCTTTGGTTGCTAGCTTTGTTGATTTCAAAAAGGCTTTCGACTCTGTTGATCGTCATAATTTGTGGTTGATTGTGAGATCATATGGTATACCAGACAAGTTAGTTAACATAATGAAAGCTCTCTATAATAACACTGGGACTCGAACTTAGCATTACTTCTGGTGTTCGACAAGGGTGCATTTTGTCTCCTTTTCTCTTTAGTTTGGTTATTGATTATGTTATGCGAAATTCACTTCAAGGGAAAGCTTTTGGCCTTAAATGGGCTGGAGATACGAAAATTTCTGATTTAGATTATGCTGATGATTTGGCCCTTTTGGCAAATGATGTTGATGAGATGAACTCTTTCATTCAAGCTGTTGATGAGACTGGTAGTAGAGTAGGTTTGGTTATAAACAGAGAGAAAACTAAAGTGATGAAAATTGGGCAGGCAGGTTGTGATTCAGTTAATCTGAATGGTTGCAGTCTTGAGCAGGTGTTACAATTTAATTATCTTGGGAGCTATGTAACAGATAATGGTGATATGCGGCATGAGATTAACAGACGAATAGGTATTGCTGCCGGGACTTTTAAGAATCTATGGAGAGTGTGGAGAAATAGGCGTATACACCTAAAGACTAAAATTAGACTGTATAATAGTTTGGTTCTTTCTAGGGTTAGTTATGGTAGTGAAACTTGGACACTTTGTAAACAAGATAACAGGAAACTAGATGCTTTTGATTCTAGATGCTTATGCAGTATCTTGGGCATTAGGTGGTTCAACTTTGTAACTAATGATGAGGTTAGGCAAAGGAGTCTGCAACCTCCTTTAAGCAGCATATTGTGCTGAGAGAGACTCCGCTGGCTTGGCCATGTTGCCCGTATGGACAATTATAGATTGGCGAATAGGGTTATGAACAGTGTGCCTAGAGGCCTCAGAAGGAGGGGGAAACCTAGGATGCGGTGGGCAGACAATGTCAAACAGGACCTTGTTAGAATTGGTGTACAGTGGCCGGATGCAGCAGATGTAGCTCAGGACAGATATGCTTGGAGAATTAAACTGCGCAGCCTGGTTGGACCTCCGTAGCCCATGGCTGCTTGAGGATGATGATGATGATGATGATGATGATGATGATGATGATGATGATGATCATGATGATGATGATCATGATGATGATGACGACGACGACGACGACGACGACTCCGTAGCGCGTTAGGCTCTTAAGTTTCTCGGGTTCGAGTCAAACCTGTGCCAACGGTGAGATTTATCTTCTCTAAACCCCACCTTGCACTCGATAAGAAAGGGGATACCGATGAGCTTGGAAAGGACGCCGCTCGGCTGATGGGACATTAAGCCGTTGTCCCCGTGTACAAAAGAGCCATACCCTGTGCACGTTAAAGAACACGCTGTATAGCTTCACGCGACGGTACCATCTGTCTCCTAACAGCTGTCCAGTGGGTCCCCTTCCCCCAACCTTCTCTGAACATTTAGGGTCCTTGTGACTTGGTCACTAAGCCCATTGGGTGCAAAAAATGTGTCGCTCAGAGGTGAAATAACCTTAAATAGCTAGAAGCACTGAGTTGGGTTGTTTTACCTCTGAGCGGCACTTTTTTGCCCACCATGGGCTAAATGGCCAGGTCACATGGACCCCGAAGGTTCAGAGAATGTTGGGGGAAGGAGACCCACTGGAACAGCTGTTGAAAGACAGATGGTAGCCTCCCGTCAAGGCCATCCAGCCTGTTCTTTAATGTGCACAGGGTATGGCTCTCCCGCACACGGAGTCACGGCTTAACGTCCCACCCGACGGACGGCTGCCTTTCCAAGCCCATCGGTGTCCCCTACTGACCGTGGGCAGGGCGGGGAATTTTTGCGGAGATAAATCTCAACGCTGACCCTGCTGGGACTCGAACCTGGGAACTACAGACTACGAGCCTGGCGCGCTACCGACTGGGCCACCCCCTAGAAGCACTGAATTTTGCAAGAACTTTCTCTTCACCTAGGAGAAGATTATAGATTATATGGAATATAGAATATATATTTATATTTTTGAACTTGCTGAGATCAGCGAAAACTGTTTTGGATTGGAGAATGTAAGAGTTTGCACTCAAAGATATCTGTTCCTAAATGGTAACAAATAAGCCCACCAAATTCGATACACAACTTCTAATTTTAACTTTAAAAAACGTAAGTTTTGGGATCCTAATATTTTTCCTAAAGCCCCCCTCCAGCTTCCCTCCTTCGCCTTCCCCCCTCTCCAGCGCGAGAGAGAGTTTTTATTTAAAAGTTGAGAGCTATGATCACAGAATTCGATACACACCTTCCCCTCCTAAAAAATTAACGAAATATAAGAATTTGCACCCCTCTCCTAACACATTTTTCTTCACTCCCCCCTAAAAAGTTCAGTCTACAGCTTCCTCCCATCATTGCCTAGAGCAACGAAAGGGTTAATCCCCTCCCCCAACCACTCTTCGCCCTCCTAAAAAAAAAGTAAAATTCTAAGATATTTATCGACTTCACGAGTCAGATTTCTAAAGAAAGCTACTAATCTAGAAAGTATCAAGGGGTTTCTTCGGCAGCACTGCAGTTCACGGTTATCACGGTTCACCCCATCTTATTCACGGTTCATCACATCTTATTTTTCACGGATCTTAATACGTTGAGTTTTGCTATACCACTCACCCCTTAGCGGTCACTAGGAGAATCAAAGAAAAATTATTTTTCCTTTATGAAACAATAAAAAAACTCCTCCGTAATTTACTGCCATAAACAAAACAGAATGAAACGCAATCTACCAATAGTAATGTGGCGGGGGTGGCTCAGTCGGTAGCGCGCCAGGCTCGTAATCTGCAGTTCCCAGGTTCGAGTCCCAGCTGGGTCAACGTTGAGACTTATCTCCGCAAAGCTCTCCGCCCTGCCCACGGTCAGCAGGGGACACCGATGGGCTTGGAAAGGCCGCCGTCCGTCGGATGGGACGTTAAGCCGTGGACCGTGTGCGGGAGAGCCATACCCTGTGCACGTTAAAGAACACGCTGGATGGCCTTGACGGGAGGCTACCATCTGTCTCCCAACAGCTGTTCCAGTGGGTCCCCTCCCCCAACCTTCTCTGAGCCTTCGGGGTCTTTGTGACCTGGCCATTTAGCCCACGGTGTGCAAAAAAGTGCCGCTCAGAGGAAAAACAACCCAACGTTAAAGAACACGCCGGATGGCCTTGACGGTAGGCTATCATCTGTCTCCCAACAGCTGTTCCAGTGGGTCCCCTCCCCCAACCTTCTCTGAGCCTTCGGGGTCTTTGTGACCTGGCCATTTAGCCCACGGTGTGCAAAAAAGTGCCGCTCAGAGGAAAAACAACCCAACGTTAAAGAACACGCCGGATGGCCTTGACGGTAGGCTACCATCTGTCTCCCAATAGCTGTTCCAGTGGTCCTCTCCTCCAACCTTCTCTGAGCCTTCGGGGTCCTTATGGCCTGGCAGTTTAGCCCATTGTGTGCAAAAGAGTGCCGCTCAGAGGTAAAACAACCCAACCCAATCAATAGTACATTACAAACAATATTCAACGCAGTTGTACCTATAATGGCCTTAAACTCGCATTACGAGTTAGTAAAGTCACTTTAAAGAGAGAATACGCCAAAAATGAATGTAACGATAAATGCTTATTTTTAAACACAAAATCTTTGCTTTGCATATAAAATACCGGCAAAAATAAATGCATCTAATGTATTTGTTACGTAACTGAGCATATCACTAAATAACGAATGTCACGTCACCTTACGCATTTTAACATGCCAAACGAAGCCACTTCTTTCACCAACGTATAGAACTAGCCAATAAATGTCCTTTCCGCGCTTAATAATAATAAAAAAAATACCCCCTCAAGCAGCTGCTTGCCACAGAGGTCTGACAGGAGCCTGTCAGTTTATATGCCACAGTAGGAGATCTGAGAGGATGGCAGGACCTCAGCAGAAACGCTCCAAAGAAGAGATAGTCTCATCGGACACAACACGTTTTTTGCTTCAAATGTGTGGTGTGCGAAAAGAGAAAAAATAAAACCTCTCAGTCGGGTTTCTTTTCACGTGGGGGGGGGGGCTCAGTCAGTAGCGCGCCAGGCTCGTAATCTGCAGTTCCCAGGTTCGAGTCCCAGCAGGGTCAGCGTTGAGATTCATCTCCGCAAAATTCCCCGCCCTGCCCACGGTCAGTAGGGGACACCGATGGACTTGGAAAGGCCGCCGTCCGTCGGATGGGACGTTAAGCCGTGGCCCCGTGTGCGGGAGAGACATACCCTGTGCACGTTAAAGAACACACTGGATGGTCTTGACGGGAGGCTACCATCTGTCTCCCAACAGCTGTTCCAGTGGGTCCCCTCCCCCAACCTTCTCTGAGCCTTCGGGGTCCCTGTGACCTGGCCATTTAGCCCATGGTGTGAAAAAAGTGCCGCTCAGAGGTAAAACAACCCAACCCAAATTTCACGTAGGGCCATAAAGCCCAGTCACAAGGACCCCCAAGGCTCAGAGTTGTTTAAGGGAAGGTGATTCATTGGATAACAGTTAGGAGAAAGAAGATATCTTCCTTCTGGGTTAATTCATCATCTGAATTCATCGCCTGAATTTATCGAATAGCTTCACGTCATTGAAAGAAATGATCTGTGAACTCTTCGTGAATCTACTGACGACCTCAGAGACCTCTACAGAAGACCCCATGCCATGTTAATGGCATGGAAATTGACACCGCATGGGGTCTTTCACAAAGGAATTGGAAATGGAATTCCGTTTTCCATAACTCTTTAAATATCAACCAATATTGTTTAGAGTAGAGATTTAAGTAGATCCCATTATGACCTTTAATTTGTCTTGGGTTACAATGTAAATTCCCTCAATGCTATTTAGAGCAGTATATAAATAAATACCCCCTCAAGCAGCTGCTTGCCACAGAGGTCTGACAGGAGCCTGTCAGTTTATATGCCATAGTAGAAGGTCTGAGAGGATGGCAGGACTTCAGCAGAAAAACGACACACACATCCATGCCTTACTCGGGGCTCGAACCCAGGTCCCGTAGATCAGTAGCCAAGCGCGCTAACCACTCGTCCACGGGACGACTAAAAAAATACCCCCTCAAGCAGCTGCTTGCCATAGAGGTCTGACAGGAGCCTGTCAGTTTATATGCGATAGTAGAAGGTCTGAGAGGATGGCAGGACCTCAGCAGGAAAACGACACAAACAGCCATGCCTTACTCGGGGCTCGAACCCAGGTCCCGTAGATCAGTAGCCAAGCGTGCTAACCACGCGACCACGGGACGGCTTTTCAGAGCAGTATATATCACAGATAAATAAAAGAAAAGGAAAAAAAAAGAGGAAATGAAAGCATAAATTGAAACAAATCAAGTTCATTATTCGTCATGTGATAAATCCTTCTACCTGGCTCAATCGCATATTTTGGATAAGAGCGGTAACCCGTAAAGCCCAACGAGCTTTAAATTGGAGCAACATTTAAGCCCCTGATAATAACACTCACCACCGAAGTCGAAACGTTCATTAAGTGCGTGTTCCGAACGCAAAGCAATGGACGGGAACTCCGGCACGTGCGGAGGCTAGCTGCTATGCACGCTCCGCGAAACACATCCGTAATGAACCAATCGGTGCATTCGAATGTAGTTGGGGGGGGGGAAGACACAATGAGTGCTCATGATTAATTCAAGGCGAATGGAGAGAGTGGTACGAGAATAGAGAAAGGTATGGGGAAGAGAGTATCAGTCGTGTGTGTCCCCCCCCACCTTCTTCTTCCCCACCGCGTCATTTACGACAAGAGGTTAGAGCATGCGCACTGAATGTCACAGAAAATTAGATAGACTATCCAGAGCATGTCATTCGCCATTACCAGAGATCCTTCTCGACATAATAGAAGTTGAGAGCTGCTTCTGTTGTGGCTTAAGTCTTGGGATGATCGCTCTGTGACGAAATCGGTGTGTCGTGCTATTATTGTGAAGAAAGCGTAGCAGAGAATAGGAGATTAATGATTTGTTATTGTTTCAGCGTTTCAGAATACTGTGTTCACAGTAGAAGCTTGATATTCAAGGGCATTACATCCGTTCCCGTGTGGGGGTGTGGGCGGGGGTGGCTCAGTCGGTAGCGCACCAGGCTCGTAATCTGTAGTTCCCAGGTTCGAGTCCCAGCTGGGTCAGCGTTGAGATTTATCTCCGCAAATTTTTCCGCCCTGCCCACGGTCAGTAGGGGACACCGATGGGCTTGAAAATAGCCGCCGTCCGTCGGAGGAGACGTTAAGTCGTGGCCACGTGTGCGGGAGAGCCATACCCTGTGGACGTTAAAGAACACACTGGATAGCCTTGACGGGAGGCTACCATCTGTCTCCCAACAGCTATTCCAGTGGGTCCCCTCCCCCAACCTTCTCTGAGCCTTCGGGGTCCTTGTGGCCTGGCCATTTAGCCCATGGTGTGCAAAAAAATGCCGCTCAGAGGTTAAACAATCCAATCCGTTCCAGGCCCGGATTTAGTAAAATCATCAGATCCCATCAGACACAAGACAATTTTTTTCCTCCACACTCATCTTCACCCTGTTACTTAAAAGCAGCTTGAGTGTGGATAAATATTCATTAAATCAATGATGAGCTGTGAATTCCCATGGCAAGTATATACTGTCTTATCAAAATACAGAATTTCCGTGTAACCATATCCTGTCGGCCTGTAAATGGTAGCTAGGCATAAACTGGAAAGAGAGCTGTGTACCAATCCCTAGTGATGATGCACAGAACCGGCCAGGTCTAGCACCTAATGTGGGGCGGGGGTGGCTCAGTCGGTAGCGCGCCAGACTCGTAATCTGTAGTTCCCAGGTTAGAGTCCCAGCTGGGTCAGCGTTGAGATTTATCTCCGCAAAATTCGCCGCCCTGCCCACGGTCAGTAGGGGACACCGATGGGCTTGGAAAGGCCGCCGTCCGTTGGATGGGACGTTAAGCCGTGGTCCCGTGTGCGGGAGAGCCATACCCAGTGCACGTTAAAGAACACGCTGGATGGCCTTGACGGGAGGCTACCATCTGTCTCGCAACAGCTGTTCCAGTGGGTCCCCTCCCCCAACCTTCTCTGAGCCTTCGGAGTCCATGTGACCTGGCCATTTAGCCCATGGTGTGCAAAAAAGTGCCGCTCAGAGGTAAAACAACCCAACCCTAGCACCTAATGTCCGACCCCGCCTTCTCGTGGTGCAGGCCGTTAGTACCTTTCAAAAGAGATATTCTCTTTTGGAAGGGAACGGAAGGGGAGGGCTGCCAGTTCAGTATGGCCTACTGATCTGGTCATCTATGGCCACTTTTTTCTTTTTTTTTCAACCCTGCTGAAGAGTGGTCAACTTTACAGGGTCCTGGTGCAGACCATTTATGCCTACTAGACTGGACTTGTTTATGGATTTGAGCTTGATTATTGATCCTGGACTTGTTGCACTGGTGGGCCTCTGTTGAGGGAAAATCTGCCGCTGTGTTTTCTGTTTGCTTCTGGGTTGCCAGCCCTCAGTGAACAGAGGCATGGGATACCTTATATGAGCTGGTGGATAATCCTAATCAGAGGCCATCGCAGGTACCTGAACCTTACTTAGCTAGTTGGGCATCGTCAAGCCTAAACTGGAGTAATGTGTCTCAGGCAGGCCATGTGGCTCTTGAAAAAGTCCACTTGAAAAGGTGGTGCCTGAAGTTCCTACCAGCATCGGTGACTTCAGCCTTTAGCGGAGGAGGAACAGGTCTTTGCCCCATGCCTGCGATCAGGGGCTGTTTGATATTGCTGGCCCTACCAATCTCAATAAACCTAATTTCTTTAAAAATCCTACTAATCATTTTCTCTCTGCAGGAACGTGGAACGTGAGGACATTACATAGAGATCATTCTCTTGATGTCCTCACGCAGGAATTCCAGCGCTATAACCTAGATATTCTAGGCTTGCAAGAGACCAGATGGACAAGTAAAGGTGTGATACTTAAAAATAACTTTAAATTTCTCTTTACAGGGAGGGAGGATGGAAAGCATCACTAAGGCGTGGGTCTGCTGCTCAGCAGACATGCTAGTAATGCTCTTCTAGGATACGAGTGCATTAATGAAAGGTTTCTTACAGCAAAATTTCAGACAAGCATTAAAGACTTGAATGTTATCTGCTGTTATGCCCCCACTGAGGATTCTGATGAGGATGAGAAGGATAGGTTTTACGGACAAATTCAGGATATTTTGAATTCTCTCAAGAAAGGAGATATTACCCTTGTTCTGGTGACTTCAATGCCAAAGTTGGTACTGACTCTGATCTTTGGGGAGGATTAATAGGCCCTTTTGGTATTGGTAGCTGCAATGACAATGGGCAACGTCTCCTACAGGTAAGTAAACTCAATGGATTCAGAATAACTAACACCTATTACAAACACCGCGACATACATAAATACACATGGGTTTCACCTGATGGGCTGCATAGGAATATGATTGATTATATATTAATTAACAGCAAATGGGCTAGTTCTGTTAGACATACCAGGGCATATAGGGGAGCTGAAATTGGATCTGACCATTACCTTGTTAAAAGTGTCTTGCAACTTAAACTTAAAAATTGTTGTGCTAGGGTTAAAAAATTTACCTTTAATACCGAAGCTCTGAAATACCCAGTTATAGGTAAAGCTTACCTTGATAGGTTACTTAGTCATGGTATGCTTACTACAAAAGTTGAGGAAGAATGGGATCATTTTAAAAAGGGTTTTTTGGACACTAACAGTACTCTTTTAGGAAAAAAGGAGCAGAGGAGACAGAATTATCTGAGTGATAAGGCACTTGAGCTTATATCGGAAAGAAAGAACTGCAGGAATGTCCTTAATCAGTACCCTACTAGTCCTAATAGAAAGGATTACAGAGAGCTTAATAAACATGTAAAAGATCAGTTAGCTACTGATAAGAATCTTTGGCTTGATGGCTTGGCTGACAAAGCTGAGGAAGCAGTTAGGCAGCACAACAGCAGAGAGCTGTACCAGATAGTTAATGTTTTATGTGGTAGAAAACGGACAGGCATACAAGGATTGAAGGATAAACAAGGTACGGTTATAGAAGGGGAGGATTCTGTCGGATATCATTGTCGGATATCAACCTTCGTGTCACGTGACACGAAGGTTGCCAGATCACTAATTTCTAAAAAAAAAATCATTGCCACATATTTTGCTCTGAATTCTGTAATCAACCATAGTGCTCGGATACTTTTTTGAGCGACTGTAGGTGGTCATATTATTTTGATACTAGATCGTGTGGGCTCACTCACGGAAATATTGACCGTGTGCAGTTACCGTTCACAGCCAACTGGAGCGTGTGCAGTAACTGCACACGCTCCAGTTTGCTGTGAACGGTAACTGGAACGTGTACAGTTGCTGTACACGTTCCAGATATTTTTTCTGAATTCTGTAATCAACCATAGTGCTCGGATACCTTTTGAGCGACTGTACCTTTGTTTCAATTTAGAAAAATAAGCGCGCGCTCTTTTGCGTTCCTCTGAAAGATTCTTAGCAACGTACGAGAACGCTTCACTTTCTGCAGAGTTGAGTTTTTTACCTCATGAATAAATAATCACGCTTCTTAAGCCTCAGAAACAGAAAAAACAACAACAAAGTTTTAATTTTTTTTTTTTCAATTTTTAAAGAGGCTTTGCAAAAATTCTCTACAGTCGTGTACCACACGACCGCGTCATAAGAACGACACCACAAAGGTTTCCCATTTTTTGTTTTTGTTATTTATTCGCGTGCTGCATTCGTCTTACTTGGCACCGCAAAACCCAACAATCACCGGAAACAGTAGAACTTTCGAATCGTTGTTATTCCTGCGATTGTTGCGTAACGGCGATTGTGCCCACAACAGATTCGACGTCTATTGCGAAGAGGAAAGCTTTTGTTCTGGAACAGCAACGAACTCTCTCGGTAACAGGTTTTTCGTTGGCTTCTGGCGATTCTATACTTCTTATTTCTCTTATCATTCTGTCGGAAAAAAAGAAACATCACGGATTCCTCCATGCCTTAAAGGCGAAGTTGCAAATGGAAGGCACCGGACTGCTGTTATAATAATAAAGAAAAAACCTTGGATATCGCTCGCAAACCTATAAAATATTCATGGCTAACGGTAAAAATATGGGAAAATATTTCAGTGCGCTTTGTCTTCCGAATTTGAAAGTGCTATTTATTGGAAAAAGGAGACTGGGTTTTGTTTTTTGTCGTGTGGCTGTTAGGGAATTAGGGGATGATTCAAAGTTTTCATAAATATTTTTTTCGTATTATGTGCTGCGCTTGTTGATTTTATTTTTTTGGTTTGCCTTTTGTTGAAACGATGCTGTGAAGCAGTTACTTCTGGTATGCAACAATCCGTTTGTCGAAAAATAACAGCTTGTACTTTGCAATAATGATTCCAAGTGTAAAATAATAATTCCAACAGTACAATAATATTTTCAATAACAAAATAACGATTTCAACCTAAAAATAATGAATTAAACATAAAAAATAATGATTTCAACCTCGATGATTGCAAATTATATTACAATCATGATTCCAACAGCAATAATGATTCCAACTATAAAACTATGATTCCAACTATAAAACTATGATTCCAACTATAAAACAATGATTCCAACTATACAATAATAATTCCAACTGTAAAACAATGATTCCAACAAGCAAGAATGATTCTAACTTGAAACATGATTCGAACAGTATAATAATAATCCCAACTGTAAAACAATGATTCAACTGTGAAACAATGATTCCAAAAATATAATAATTCCAACTGTTAAACAATGATTCCAACTGCACAATAATAATGATTCCAATTGCAAAACAATGATTCAACTGTGAAACAATAATTCCAACTGTTAAACAATGATTCCAACTACACAATAATAATTCCAACTGTAAAACAATGATTCCAACTATACATTAATAATTCCAACTGTAAAACAATGATTCCAGCAATATAATAATTCCAACTGTAAACAATGATTCCAACTACACAATAATAATTCCAACTATACAATGATAATTCCAACTGTAAAACAATGATTCCAACTATACAATAACAATTCCAACTGTGAAACAATGATTCTAACTTGGAACAATGATTCGAACTTGAAACATTTATTCGAACAGTATAATAATAATTCCAACTGTGAAACAATGATTCCAACAATATAATAATAATTCCAACTGTTAAACAATGATTCCAACTATACAATAATAATTCCAACTGTACAATAATGATTCTAACTTGAAACAATGATTCCAACAGTATAATAATACCAACTGTAAAACAATGATTCGAAGCGTAAAATAATTATTCTGAGTGTAAAATAATGATTATAATTGCAAATTAATGATTCGAACTGCACAGTAATGACGCAAACTTTCTACAATGGCGCCCTCTCAGCTTAGCAAATATTTTATCGCCTCCCCCCACCCTAAAAAAAATGTGTGTCGATTGGAATGTAATATCCATTGTTGAGAGGTGCGGGTAGACAAAGCAACTGAAAATGCAGGTGACAATGTTCCCAGCTGTCAAGTACCAACCACTGTTGTTTCTGATGTTGAATATCAAATCGTGCAGCAGATGCATGGACTGAAGAAAACCTTCAATCGAACAAAGGGATCTTGTAGCTTCAAGGATTGAGTTTCTGAAAGCAATACGCGAAACTATGATAAGGGTTCAGAAAGTTTATTCATCTTAGTTTGCTGTTTTCCTTGTAAAATCTTTTTTCTTTATTTCCGCTAATTACTACACTGGAAATAATTTTAAGGAATTTCTTATGATCTAATTTTCTTACCAGGTTTACTCTTTTGTTCGTTACCTCCAGGGATATGTTCAACTATTAATTCAGACTTATACACTAAAAATTCCTTTACACACAAGTTACTTGTCTTCTTGGACTTAACGATATATATCCGGCACATCTCCACGAAGGAGTTGGATTCTTGTTTTACCTATGATCGGCACTTTTCCGCACACAAGGATCCCGAAGTCTCAGAGAAGGTTGGAGCGGGAGGGGACCCATTAGACAGTTTGTAGAAGATAGATGGTAACCACCCGTCAAGCGGGGGCGGGGGTGGCTCAGTCGGTAGCGCGCCAGGCTCGTAATCTGTAATTCCCAGGGTCGAGTCCCAGCTGTGTCAGCGTTGAGATTTATCTCCGCAAAATTCCCCACCCTGCCCACGGTCAGTTGGGGACACCGATGGACTTGAAAAGGCCGCCGTCCGTTTGATGGGAGGTTAAGCCGTTGCCCCGTGTACGGGAGAGCCATACCCTGTGCACGTTAAAGAACACGCTGGATGGCCTTGACGGGAGGCTACCATCTGTCTCCCAACAGCTGTTCCAGTGGGTCCCCTCTCCCAACCTTCTCTGAGCCTTCGGGGTCCATGTGACCTGGCCATTTAGCCCATGGTGTGCAAAAAAGTGCCGCTCAGAGGTAAAACAACCCAACCCGTCAAGCGTATTCATTAACGTGCACAGGATACGGCTCTCCCGCACAAGGATCCACAGATTTATATCCCATCCGACGGATTTCCAAGCCCATCGGTGTCCCCTACTGCCTGAGGGTAGGGTGGAGTTATCCGTCCGTTGGATGAGACGTTAAGCTGTGCCTCCGTGTACTTCCAATCATTGTGCACATTAAAGAACAACGTGGATGACCCCTGTAAGAGATGTTTCATGTCTCCTAACAGTTATCAAAATGGCACCCCCTCTTCCAACCGTCGGGGCGGGGGTGGCTCAGTCGGTAGCGCGTCAGGCTCGTAATCTGTAGTTCCCAGGTTCGAGTCCCAGCTGGGTCAGCGTTGAGATTTATCTTCGCAAAATTCCCCGGCTTGGCTTGAAAAAAAAAATGGGCTTGGAAAGGCTGCCGTCCGTCGGATGGGACGTTAAGCCGTAGTCCCTTGTATGGGAGAGCCATACCCTGTGCACGTTAAAGAACACGCCGGATGGTCTTGACGGGAGGCTACCATCTATCTCCCAACAGCTGTTCCAGTGGGTCCCCTCCCCCAACCTTCTCTGAGCCTTCGGAGTCCATGTGACCTGGCCATTTTGCCCATTGTGTGCAAAAAAGTGCCGCTCAGAGGTAAAACAACCCAACCCAAATCCTCCAACCGTCTCTTAGCCTTTTGGGGTCCATGTGACCTTGGTCGCTCAGAGATAAAAAAAGCCCAACCACAACCTTGCAATTCTACTCTTGGTTCCTTCTATCATTTACCGCAAAGTTTCTGTATATCCTTCTGTAAGAAACCCACACCAGAAATCCCAACCAATTGCATTAGGCAATCTCCTCGAATCTAAAACAGTTGTAAAAGAGCTTTTATTGTCTCGTCCTCCGCCTCCTTCTGCCTCGCGCCCTCTCCTGCACAGAGAACGCGGACGAAGGTCACGCGGAGGCCAGGTCGAAGCGCGGAGCCTCGCAATATCTTAACAGATCCCCCTACTAAGTGCCAACATAAATAATTCCCTTCCGACTGCACGAGCGAAGACCGTTTCCTCTCTCCTGTAGCAACGAGTTTACGGGAGCCAGTCCCGTCCAGACCCATCAGGTATTACCGGAGGGTAATTATGCGGCACGTTGCCCCGAGACCACCGCGTCATGTATTACATTACCGTCATTTCCCAGCGGAGCTGTCTATCTGTCTGGCCTCGAGAACGGTAAGGAGCATGTGTAGGGGGGGGGGAACTCCAGTACAGGAAGTGTGGTAGTGTAGTATGGCAGTCGCTTTTCGGATCGCCAACAATGAGGACAAGAGTGTGTACCAATTCGCTTGTTCACCCGACGATACATCCATCATTGTTGGAGCCTCCTCTACTTCCGAGTCTTTTTCGCTCCGATTCCTTCCCTTTTTCTGGTAACTTGTTGGTTTTTTAAATTGTGCACAAATGAAAAATTCTTCCTGCTAAAAACGATTTAGACCAGGTCCTGAGTAGTTTTATATCAGAGCGGCACCTTTTTTCTGCACACAATAGGCTAAATGTCCAAGTCACACGGGGCGGGGGTGGCTCAGTCGGTAGCGCGCCAGGCTCGTAATCTGTAGTTCCCAGGTTCGAGTCCCAGCTGGGTCAGCGTTGAGATTTATCTCCGCAAAATTTCTCCGCCTTGCCCACGGTCAGTAGGGGACACCGATGGGCTTGAAAAGGCCGCCGTCCGTCGGATGGGACGTTAAGCCGTGGCCACGTGTGCGGGAGAGCCATACCTGTGTTAAAGAACACGCTGGATGGCCTTGACGGGAGGCTACCATCTGTCCCCCAACAGCTGTTCCAGTGGATCCCCTCCCCCAACCTTCTCTGAGCCTTCGGGGTCCTTCTGGCCTGGCCATTTAGCCCATGGTGTACAAAAAAGTGCCGCTCAGAGGTAAAACAATCCAAACAATCCAAAAGTCCAAGTCACAAAGACCCCAAACACTCAGAGAAGATTTGGGAGTAAATAACCCATTGGATATCTGTTAGGAGACAAATGGAGGCCTACCGTTATCACCGTCCAGCGTGTTTTTAACATTTACAGGTTATGGTTCGAATCTACTTCACCATAGGAACCACGGCTTTACGTCTCATCCGACCGACGGCGGATCTTCCACGCCTAACGGTGTCTCTTTTCCAACCAAGAGCCGGTGCAGGGTTTAGCGGAGAAATAAATGTCGACAGTGGGACAGGTTTGACTAGAACCTGAGAATTGCATATTACGTGACTGGCGCGCTACGAAATGCGCGAGCCTCCTCCGCTCTTTTGTTCGGCCGAATTGTGATGGAACCTGCGCTGAACCACGGATTTCCACGACACTTGAATTCTCTCTTTTATTATATTTATCAGTAACAAAAAAAATAAAAACACACAGAACAGCTCCATTGGGTTGGGTTGGGTTGTTTTACCTCTGAGCAGCACTTTTTTGCACACCATGGGCTAAATGGCCAGGTCACATGGACCCCGAAGGATCAGAGAAGTTTGGGGGAGAGGACCCACTGGAACAGCTGTTGGGAGACAGATGGTAGCCTCCCGTCAAGGCCATCCAGCGTGTTCTTTAACGTTGGGTTGTTTTACCTCTGAGAGGCACTTTTTTGCACACCATAGGCTAAATGGACAAGTCACATGGACCCCGAAGGCTCAGAGAAGGTTGGGGGAGGGTACCCACTGGAACAGCTGTTGGGAGACAGATGGTAGCTTCCCGTCAAGGCCATCCAGAGTGTTCTTTAACGTTGAATTATTTTACCTCTGAGCGGCACTTTTTTGCACACAATGGGCTAAATGGCTAGGTCACATGGACCCCGAAGGCTCAGAGAAGGATGGGGGAGAGGACCCACTGGAACAGCTGTTGGGAGACAGATGGTAGCCTCTCGTCAAGGCTATCCAGAGTGTTCTTTAACGTTGAATTATTTTACCTCTGAGCGGCACTTTTTTGCACACAATGGGCTAAATGGCTAGGTCACATGGACCCCGAAGGCTCAGAGAAGGATGGGGGAGAGGACCCACTGGAACAGCTGTTGGGAGACAGATGGTATCCTCCCGTCAGGGCCATCCAGTGTATTCTTTAACGTGCACAGGGTATGGCTCTCCTGCACACGGGGCCACGGTTTAACGTCCCATCTGACGGACGGCGGCCTTTGCAAGCCCATCGGTGCCCCCTACTGACCGTGGGCAGGGCGGGGAATTTTGCGGAGATAAATCTCAACGCTGACCCAGCTGGCAGAACAACTCCATATTCCATATTTAAATAATTCATCGATGATTACTTATTTACTTAATTAACGAGATAATTAATAACGTAATTAAAATGTTATTAATACATTACTACATTTTTGTCATTTGCCATTTCAAGTAAATTTTCGGTGTCACATATTTTAGCGTTGATTTTTTTTGGGGCACTGGTTTTTTTTTGTTACATAAAATGGATTGCGATTGAAATAAAAAAATATAATCTACGTAATTGTTTTATCATCCTTATATGTCAAATGCAGCAGTACAGTAAAAAATATTAAAATAAGTGTGAATAAAAAAAGTAATAAAAAATACAGTCCATTACCCGCATTATCTTTGGGAAGAAATATACATTTGATGTACAGTCGCCCCCAAAAAAAAGTATCCGAACACTATGGTTGACTACAGAATTCATGAAAAATATCTGGAGCGTGTACAGCAACTGTACACGCTCCAGTTACCGTTCACAGCAAACTGGAGCGTGTGCAGTTACTGCACACGCTCCAGTTTGCTGTGAACGGTAACTGCACACGCTCAATATTTCGGTGAGTGAGCCCACACGATCTAGTATCAAAATAATATGACCACCTACAGTCGCTGAAAAAAATATCCGAACGCTATGGTTGATTTTACAGAATTCAGAAAATAATATCTGGCAACGATTTTTTCAGGAATTAGTGATCTGGCAACCTTCGTGTCACGTGACACGAAGGTTGCCACATCACTAATTTATTAAAAAAAATCGTTGCCAGATATTTTTTCTGAATTCTGTAATCAACCATAGCGTTCGGATACTTTTTTGAGCGACTGTACAGTACTGGGTTGAGTTGTTTTACCTCTGAGCGGCACTTTTTTGCATACTATGGTCTAAATGACCAGATCACAAGGACCCCGAAGGCTCAGAAATCATTGGGGGAGGGGACCCACTGGAACAGCTGTTGGGAGACAGATGGTAACTCCCGTCAAGGCCATCCAGCGTGTTCTTTAACCTGCACGGGATATGGCTCTCCCGCACACGGGACCACTGCTTAACGTCCCATCCAACGGACGGCGGCCTTTCCAAGTCCATCGATGTCCTTTACTGACCATGGGTAGGGCGAACCTGGGAACTGCAGATTACAAGTCTGGCGCGCTACCAACTGATCCACCCCCACCCCATTGCAATAGATTATGCCAGTGGTTCTGAAACTGTGGGCAGCGAGCAGCTTGGAAAGGCGAGGAGGGAGGTCGCAAAGCTCCGATAGTTTTATATCTTCGTATTTGCAATAAAAAAAAATCACTAAAAATAAAATCACACATAATTTGATACTATTTTTAGTTTAGTACTTTTTGTTATCTTTTTTTTCTTAAATACGTAGATACCAGGGGGGGGGGAAGCAAATAATTTTATCTACGATTCTGGTGGGTAGCATATTTTTATTTAAGTTTCTAGGCGTCGCATAATTTTACTTAAGATTCTAGTGATCGCATAATTTTACTTAAGATTCTAGTGATCGCATAATTTTATTCAAGATCTTGGGGGTCGCATGATTTCTGTACGATTCTGGGGGGGTCACATAATTTTAATTGCGATTCCAGTGGGTACCATAATTTGATCTACGATTCTAGGGAGTCATTTTATTTCATCTACGATTATGAGGATCGCAAAATTTCATTTTGAATAATAGGGGGGGGGTCGCATAATTTCTATACGATTACAGGAGGTCGCATAATTTGCAATAAAAAAAAATCACTAAAAATAAAATCACACATAATTTGATACTATTTTTAGTTTAGTATTTTTTGTTATCTTTTTTTTCTTAAATACGTAGATACCAGGGGGGGGGAAGCAAATAATTTTATCTACGATTCTGGTGGGTAGCATATTTTTATTTAAGTTTCTAGGCGTCGCATAATTTTACTTAAGATTCTAGTGATCGCATAATTTTACTTAAGATTCTAGTGATCGCATAATTTTACTTAAGATTCTAGTGATCGCATAATTTTATTCAAGATCTTGGGGGTCGCATGATTTCTGTACGATTCTGGGGGGGTCACATAATTTTAATTGCGATTCCAGTGGGTACCATAATTTGATCTACGATTCTAGGGAGTCATTTTATTTCATCTACGATTATGAGGATCGCAAAATTTCATTTTGAATAATAGGGGGGTCGCATAATTTCTATACGATTACAGGAGGTCGCATAATTTCATCTACGTTTCTAGGGATTTGCATATTTTTACCCCCCGATTCTAGATGGTCGAAAAATTTCGCCTACGATTATGAGGGTCGCATAATTTTACCTATAGTTCTAGAGAGTTGCATAATTTATCTACGATTCTAGGGGGTCGCATAATTTTGTGTACGATGGTAGCCTCACATCAAGGACATCCAGCGTATTCTTCAACGTGCACAGGGTATAGCTCTCCCACACAATGGGCCACAGCTTAACGTTCCATCCGATGGAATGCAGCCTTTCCTAGCCCATCAGTGTCCCCTACTGGCCATGGGCGGACGGGGAGTTTTGTGCAGTGTGTGAGAAAGGAACCGCTGCTTAACGTCCCATCCGATGGACGGAGGCCTTTCTATGCCCATCAGTGTCCCCTACTGGACATGGCGAACGGGGAGTTTTGCGGAATGTGTGAGAAAGGAACCACTGCTTAACGTCCCATCCGACGGACGGAGGCCTTTCCAAACCCATCAGTGTCCCCTACTGGCCATGGGCGGACGGGGAGTTTTGCGGAGTGTGTGAGAAAGGAACCACTGCTCAACGTCCCATCCAACGGACGGCGGACCTTCCAAGCCCATCAGTGTCCCCTACTGGAACATGGGCGGACGGGGAGTTTTGCAGAATGTGTGAGAAAAGAACCACTGTTTAACGTCCCATCCGACGGACGGAGGGCTTTCCATGCCCATCAGTGTCCCCTACTGGCCATGGCGAACGGGGAGTTTTGCGGAGTGGGTTGGGTTGGGTTGTTTTACCTCTGAGCGGCACTTTTTTGCACACCATGGGCTAAATGGCCAGGTCACATTGACCCGATGGCTCAGAGAAGGTTGGGGGAGGGGACCCACTGGAACAGCTGTTGAGAGACAGATGGTAGCCTCCCGTCAAGGCCATCCAGCGTGTTCTTTAACGTGCACAGGGTATGGCTCTCCCGCACACGAGGCCACGGCTTAACGTCCCATCCGACGGACGGCGGCCTTTCCAAGCCCATCAGTGTCCCCTACTGATCGTGGGCAGGGCGGAGAATTTTGCGGAGATAAATCTCAACGCTGACCCAGCTGGGACTCGAACCTGGGAACTACAGATTACGAGCCTGGCACGCTACTACACATTACGAGCCACCCCCGCCCCGATTTGCGGAGTGTGTGAGAAAGGAACCACTGCTTAACCTCCCATCCGACGGACGGAGGCCTTTCCAAGCCTGATCAGATTCGAAGTTCCATCTGATCGCCCATGACCAGTAGGGGACTCTGATGGGCTTGGAAAGGCCTCCCTCATTCGGATGGGACGTTAAGCAATGGTTCCTTTCTCACACACTCTGCAAAACTCCCCGTTCGCTATGGCCAGTAGGAGACACTGATGGGCTTGGAAAGGCCTTCCTCAGTCGGATGGGACGTTAAGCAATGGTTCCTTTCTCACACACTCTGCAAAACTCCCCGTTCGCTATGGCCAGTAGGGGACACTGATGGGCTTGGAAAGGCCTCCGTCCGTCGGATCAATCTTTCCAAGCCCATCAGATCCCCTACTGGCCATGGGCGAACGGGGAGTTTTGCGGAGTGTGTTAGAAAGGAACCACTGCTTAACGTCCCATCCAACGGACGGCTGACCTTCCAAGCCTATCAGTGTCCCCTATTGGCCATGGGTGGACGGGGAGTTTTGCAGAATGTGTGAGAAAGGAACCATTGCTTAACGTCCCATCCGACTGAGGGAGGCCTTTCCAAGCCCATCAGTGTCCCCTACTGGTCATGGGCGAATGTTGAGTTTTGCGGAGTGTGTGAGAAAGGTACCACTGCTTAACGTCCCTTCCAACGGACGGAGGACATTCCAAGCCCATCAGTGTCCCCTACTGGCCACGGGCGAACGGGGAGTTTTGCGGAGTGTGTGAGAAAGGAACCACTGCTTAACGTCCCATCCAATGGACGGCGGACCTTCCAAGCCCATCAGTGTCCCCTACTGCCCATGGGCGGACGGGGAGTTTTGCAGAGTGTGTGAGAAAGGAACCACTGCTTAACGTCTCATCCGACGGACAGAGGCCTTTCCAAGCCCATTGGTAGCCCCTACTGGCAATGGGCAGACAGGGAGTTTTGCAGAGTGTGTGAGAAAGGAACCATTGCTCCGACGTGACAAAGGCTCCATTGCTCCCATCCGACGGACGGAGGTCTTTCCAAGCCCATCAGTATCCCCTACTGGCCATAGCGAACGGGGAGTTTTGCAGAGTGTGTGAGAAAGGAACCATTGCTTAACGTCCCATCCGACTGAGGGAGGCCTTTCCAAGCCCATCAGTGTCCCCTACTGGTCATGGGCGAATGTTGAGTTTTGCGGAGTGTGTGAGAAAGGTACCACTGCTTAACGTCCCTTCCAACGGACGGAGGACATTCCAAGCCCATCAGTGTCCCCTACTGGCCACGGGCGAACGGGGAGTTTTGCGGAGTGTGTGAGAAAGGAACCACTGCTTAACGTCCCATCCAATGGACGGCGGACCTTCCAAGCCCATCAGTGTCCCCTACTGCCCATGGGCGGACGGGGAGTTTTGCAGAGTGTGTGAGAAAGGAACCACTGCTTAACGTCTCATCCGACGGACAGAGGCCTTTCCAAGCCCATTGGTAGCCCCTACTGGCAATGGGCAGACAGGGAGTTTTGCAGAGTGTGTGAGAAAGGAACCATTGCTCCGACGTGACAAAGGCTCCATTGCTCCCATCCGACGGACGGAGGTCTTTCCAAGCCCATCAGTATCCCCTACTGGCCATAGCGAACGGGGAGTTTTGCAGAGTGTGTGAGAAAGGAACCATTGCTTAACGTCCCATCCGACTGAGGGAGGCCTTTCCAAGCCCATCAGTGTCCCCTACTGGTCATGGGCGATCAGATGGAACTTCGAATCTGATCACATGGAACTCGAACTTGGGAACTGCAGATTACTACTCTGGCGCGCTACCGACTCGCCACCCCAAACCCATGTGAAAAAAAGTGCCCCTCAAAGATAAAATTGCCCAGGATTTGAGATCACCTGACTAAAGATCCTAATTACTTAATTATTCTACATTTCATAGTTATCCAAATGCGTTAGGGACAAGGCTCACCAACCAAAGCAATAAAATGCCACCACATAAGACAATATTTTCTTTTCATTAAAACTAAATATTTCAGAAACAGTTGTTTGACACAAAGGTCCGACAGGAGAGTGTTAGTTTAATACGAGACCCAGCCGAGAAGGGTCAAAACCAGTGGCAAGTGTTAGTCTTCTAAGTCACTTCGTCACTCTTCTGTTTGTGTCAACCTAGCCGAGAAAGGACAAAACCAGTGGCAAGAGTTAGTCTTCTAAATCACTTCGTCACTCTTCTGTTCCTGTCAACCCAACAAAGAAGGTTCAAAACCAGTGGCAAGAGTTAGTCTTCTAAGTCACTTCGTCACTCTTCTGTTTGTGTCAACCCAGGCGAGAAGGGTCAAAACCAGTGGCAAGAGTTAGTCTTCTAAGACACTTCGTCACTCTTCTGTTTGTGTCAAACCAGCCGAGAAGGGTCAAAACCAGTGGCAAGGGTTAGTCTTCTAAGTCATTTCGTCACTCTTCTGTTTGTGTCAACGTAGCCCAGAAGGGTCAAAAACAGTGGCAAGAGTTAGTCTTCTAAGTCACTTCGTCACTCTTCTGTTTGTGTCAACCCAGTCGAGAAGGGTCAAAACCAGTGGCAAGAGTTAGTTTTCTAAGTCACTTCGTCACTTTTTTGTTTGTGTGAACCTAGCCCAGAAGAGTCAAAACCAGTGGCAAGAGTTAGCAAGAGTCTAAGTCACTTCATCACTCTTCTGTTTGTGTCAACCCAGCCGAGAAGGGCCAAAACCAGTGGCAAGAGTTCGTTTTCTAAGGTATTTCGTCACTTTTTGGTTTGTGTCAACCTAACCCAGAAGGGTCAAAACCAGTGGCAAGAGTTAGTCTTCTAAGTCACTTCGTCACTCTTCTGTTTGTGTCAACCTAGCCGAGAAGGGTCAAAACCAGTGGGAAGAATTAGTCTTCTAAGTCACTTCGTCACTCTTCTGTTTGTGTCAATCCAGACGAGAAGGGTCAAAACCAGTGACAAGAGTTAGTCATCTAAGTCACTTCGTCACTCTTCTGTTTGTGTCAATCCAGCCGAGAAGGGTCAAAACCAGTGGCAAGGGTTTGTCTTCTAAGTCACTTCGTCACTCTTCTGTTTGTGTCGATCTAGCCGAGAAGGGACAAAACCAGTGGCAAGAGTTAGTCTTCTAAGTCACTTCGTCACTCTTCTGTTTGTGTCAACCTAGCCGAGAAGGGTGAAAACCAGTGGCAAGAGTTAGTTTTCTAAGTCACTTCGTCACTCTTCTGTTTGTGTCAACCCAGCCGAGAAGGGTCAAAACCAGTGGCAAGAGTTAGTCTTTTAAGTCACTTCGTCACTCTTCTGTTTGTGTCAACCCAGCCGAGAAGGGTCAAAACCAGTGGCAAGAGTTAGTCTTTTAAGTCACTTCGTCACTCTTCTGTTTGTGTCAACCTAGCCGAGAAGGGTCAAAACCAGTGGCAAGAATTAGTCTTCTAAGTCACTTCGTCACTCTTCTGTTTGTGTCAATCCAGACGAGAAGGGTCAAAACCAGTGGCAAGAGTTAGTCATCTAAGTCACTTCGTCACTCTTCTGTTTGTGTCAATCCAGCCGAGAAGGGTCAAAACCAGTGGCAAGAGTTAGTATTCTAAGTCACTTCGTCACTCTTCTGTTTGTGTCGACCTAGCCGAGAAGGGACAAAACCAGTGGCAAGAGTTAGTCTTCTAAGTGACTTCGTCACTCTTCTGTTTGTGTCAACATAGCCGAGAAGGGTGAAAACCAGTGGCAAGAGTTAGTTTTCTAAGTCACTTCGTCACTCTTCTGTTTGTGTCAACCCAGCCGAGAAGGGTCAAAACCAGTGGCAAGAGTTAGTCTTCTAAGTCACTTCGTCACTCTTCTGTTTGTGTCAACCCAGCCGAGAAGGGTCAAAACCAGTGGCAAGAGTTATTCTTCTAAGTCACATCGTCACTCTTCTGTTTGTGTCAACCCAGCCGAGAAGGGTCAAAACCAGTGGCGAGAGTTATTTTTCTAAGTCACATCGTCACTCTTCTGTTTGTGTCAACCCAGACGAGAAGGGTCAAAACCAGTGGCAAGATTTATACTTCTAAGTCACATCGTCACTCTTCTGTTTGTGTCAACCCAGACGAGAAGGGTCAAAACCAGTGGCAAGATTTATACTTCTAAGTCACATCGTCACTCTTCTGTTTGTGTCAACCCAGCCGAGAAGGGTCAAAACCAGTGGCAAGAGTTAGTCTTCTAAGTCACTTCGTCACTCTTCTGTTTGTGTCAAACCAGCCGAGAAGGGTCAAAACTAGTGGCAAGAGTTAGACTTCTAAGTCACTTCGTCACTCTTCTGTTTGTGTCAACCCAGCCGAGAAGGGTGAAAACCAGTGGCAAGAGTTAATCTTTTAAGTCACTTCGTCACTCTTCTCTTTGTGTCAACCCAGCCGAGAAGATTCAAAACCAGTGGCAAGAGTTAGTCTTCTAAGTCAGTTCCTCACTCTTCTGTTTGTGTCAAACCAGCCGAGAAGGGTCAAAACCAGTGGCAAGAGTTAGACTTCTAAGTCACTTCGTCACTCTTCTGTTTGTGTCAACCAAGCCGAGAAGGGTCAAAACCAGTGGCAAGAGTTAGTCTTCTAAGTCACTTCGTCACTCTTCTGTTTGTGTCAAACCAGCCGAGAAGGATGAAAACCAGTGGCAAGGGTTAGTCTTCTAAGTCACTTCGTCACTCTTCTGTTTGTGTCAACCCAGCCGAGAAGGTTCAAAACCAGTGGCAAGAGTTAGTCTTCTAAGTCACTTCGTCACTCTTCTATTTGTGTCAACCCAGCCGAGAAGGGTGAAAACCAGTGGCAAGGGTTAGTCTTCTAAGTCACTTCGTCACTCTTCTGTTTGTGTCAATCCAGCCGAGAAGGGTCAAAACAAGTAGCAAGAGTTTTTCTTCTAAGTCACTTCGTCACTCTTTTGTTTGTGTCAACATAGCCCAGAAGGATCAAAACCAGTGGCAAGAGTTAATCTTTTAAGTCACTTCGTCACTCTTCTCTTTGTGTCAACCCAGCCGAGAAGGTTCAAAACCAGTGGCAAGAGTTAGTCTTCTAAGTCAGTTCCTCACTCTTCTGTTTGTGTCAAACCAGCCGAGAAGGGTCAAAACCAGTGGCAAGAGTTAGTCTTCTAAGTCACTTCGTCACTCTTCTGTTTGTGTCAAACCAGACGAGAAGGGTCAAAACTAGTGGCAAGAGTTAGACTTCTAAGTCACTTCGTCACTCTTCTGTTTGTGTCAACCCAGCCGAGAAGGGTGAAAACCAGTGGCAAGAGTTAGTCTTCTAAGTCACTTCGTCACTCTTCTGTTTGTGTCAATCCAGCCGAGAAGGGACAAAACCAGTGGCAAGAGTTAATTTTCTAAGTCACTTCGTCACTTTTTTGTTTGTGTCAACCTAACCCAGAAGGGTCAAAACCAGTGGCAAGAGTTATTCTTCTAAGTCACTTCGTCACTCTTCTGTTTGTGTCAATCCAGAAGAGAAGGGTCAAAACCAGTGGCAAGAGTTAGTCATCTAAGTCACTTCGTCACTCTTCTGTTTGTGTCAATCCAGCCGAGAAGGGTCAAAACCAGTGGCAAGAGTTAGTCTTCTAAGTCACTTCGTCACTCTTCTGTTTGTGTCAACCTAACCCAGAAGGGTCAAAACCAGTGGCAAGAGTTAGTCTTCTAAGTCACTTCGTCACTCTTCTGTTTGTGTCATTCCAGACGAGAAGGGTCAAAACCAGTGGCAAGAGTTAGTCATCTAAGTCACTTCGTCACTCTTCTGTTTGGGTCAATCCAGCCGAGAAGGGTCAAAACCAGTGGCAAGAGTTAGTCTTCTAAGTCACTTCGTCACTCTTCTGTTTGTGTCAACCCAGCCGAGAAGGGTCAAAACCAGTGGCAAGAGTTAGTCTTCTAAGTCACTTCGTCACTCTTCTGTTTGTGTCAACCCAGCCGAGAAGGGTCAAAACCAGTGGCAAGAGTTATTCTTCTAAGTCACATCGTCACTCTTCTGTTTGTGTCAACCCAGCCGAGAAGGGTCAAAACCAGTGGCAAGAGTTATTCTTCTAAGTCACATCGTCACTCTTCTGTTTGTGTCAACCCAGACGAGAAGGGTCAAAACCAGTGGCAAGATTTATAATTCTAAGTCACATCGTCACTCTTCTGTTTGTGTCAACCCAGCCGAGAAGGGTCAAAACAAGTGGCAAGAGTTAGTCTTCTAAGTCACTTCGTCACTCTTCTGTTTGTGTCAAACCAGCCGAGAAGGGTCAAAACTAGTGGCAAGAGTTAGACTTCTAAGTCACTTCGTCACTCTTCTGTTTGTGTCAACCCAGCCGAGAAGGGTGAAAACCAGTGGCAAGAGTTAGTCTTCTAAGTCACTTCGTCACTCTTCTGTTTGTGTCAACCTAGCCGAAAAGGGACAAAACCAGTGGCAAGAGTTAGTCTTCTAAGTCACTTCGTCACTCTTCTGTTTGTGTCAACCTAGCCCAGAAGGGCCAAAACCAGTGGCAAGAGTTAATCTTTTAAGTCACTTCGTCACTCTTCTCTTTGTGTCAACCCAGCCGAGAAGGTTCAAAACCAGTGGCAAGAGTTAGTCTTCTAAGTCAGTTCCTCACTCTTCTGTTTGTGTCAAACCAGCCGAGAAGGGTCAAAACCAGTGGCAAGAGTTAGTCTTCTAAGTCACTTCGTCACTCTTCTGTTTGTGTCAAACCAGACGAGAAGGGTCAAAACTAGTGGCAAGAGTTAGACTTCTAAGTCACTTCGTCACTCTTCTGTTTGTGTCAACCCAGCCGAGAAGGGTGAAAACCAGTGGCAAGAGTTAGTCTTCTAAGTCACTTCGTCACTCTTTTGTTTGTGTCAACATAGCCCAGAAGGATCAAAACCAGTGGCAAGAGTTAATCTTTTAAGTCACTTCGTCACTCTTCTCTTTGTGTCAACCCAGCCGAGAAGGTTCAAAACCAGTGGCAAGAGTTAGTCTTCTAAGTCAGTTCCTCACTCTTCTGTTTGTGTCAAACCAGCCGAGAAGGGTCAAAACCAGTGGCAAGAGTTAGTCTTCTAAGTCACTTCGTCACTCTTCTGTTTGTGTCAAACCAGACTAGAAGGGTCAAAACTAGTGGCAAGAGTTAGACTTCTAAGTCACTTCGTCACTCTTCTGTTTGTGTCAACCCAGCCGAGAAGGGTGAAAACCAGTGGCAAGAGTTAGTCTTCTAAGTCACTTCGTCACTCTTCTGTTTGTGTCAATCCAGCCGAGAAGGGTGAAAACCAGTGGCAAGAGTTAGTCTTCTAAGTCACTTCGTCACTCTTCTGTTTGTGTCAATCCAGCCGAGAAGGGACAAAACCAGTGGCAAGAGTTAATTTTCTAAGTCACTTCGTCACTTTTTTGTTTGTGTCAACCTAACCCAGAAGGGTCAAAACCAGTGGCAAGAGTTATTCTTCTAAGTCACTTCGTCACTCTTCTGTTTGTGTCAATCCAGAAGAGAAGGGTCAAAACCAGTGGCAAGAGTTAGTCATCTAAGTCACTTCGTCACTCTTCTGTTTGTGTCAATCCAGCCGAGAAGGGTCAAAACCAGTGGCAAGAGTTAGTCTTCTAAGTCACTTCGTCACTCTTCTGTTTGTGTCAACCTAACCCAGAAGGGTCAAAACCAGTGGCAAGAGTTAGTCTTCTAAGTCACTTCGTCACTCTTCTGTTTGTGTCATTCCAGACGAGAAGGGTCAAAACCAGTGGCAAGAGTTAGTCATCTAAGTCACTTCGTCACTCTTCTGTTTGGGTCAATCCAGCCGAGAAGGGTCAAAACCAGTGGCAAGAGTTAGTCTTCTAAGTCACTTCGTCACTCTTCTGTTTGTGTCAACCCAGCCGAGAAGGGTCAAAACCAGTGGCAAGAGTGTCTTCTAAGTCACTTCGTCACTCTTCTGTTTGTGTCAACCCAGCCGAGAAGGGTCAAAACCAGTGGCAAGAGTTATTCTTCTAAGTCACATCGTCACTCTTCTGTTTGTGTCAACCCAGCCGAGAAGGGTCAAAACCAGTGGCAAGAGTTATTCTTCTAAGTCACATCGTCACTCTTCTGTTTGTGTCAACCCAGACGAGAAGGGTCAAAACCAGTGGCAAGATTTATAATTCTAAGTCACATCGTCACTCTTCTGTTTGTGTCAACCCAGCCGAGAAGGGTCAAAACAAGTGGCAAGAGTTAGTCTTCTAAGTCACTTCGTCACTCTTCTGTTTGTGTCAAACCAGCCGAGAAGGGTCAAAACTAGTGGCAAGAGTTAGACTTCTAAGTCACTTCGTCACTCTTCTGTTTGTGTCAACCCAGCCGAGAAGGGTGAAAACCAGTGGCAAGAGTTAGTCTTCTAAGTCACTTCGTCACTCTTCTGTTTGTGTCAACCTAGCCGAAAAGGGACAAAACCAGTGGCAAGAGTTAGTCTTCTAAGTCACTTCGTCACTCTTCTGTTTGTGTCAACCTAGCCCAGAAGGGCCAAAACCAGTGGCAAGAGTTAATCTTTTAAGTCACTTCGTCACTCTTCTCTTTGTGTCAACCCAGCCGAGAAGGTTCAAAACCAGTGGCAAGAGTTAGTCTTCTAAGTCAGTTCCTCACTCTTCTGTTTGTGTCAAACCAGCCGAGAAGGGTCAAAACCAGTGGCAAGAGTTAGACTTCTAGGTCACTTCGTCACTCTTCTGTTTGTGTCAACCCAGCCGAGAAGGGTCAAAACCAGTGGCAAGAGTTAGTCTTCTAAGTCACTTCGTCACTCTTCTGTTTGTGTCAAAGCAGCCGAGAAGGATGAAAACCAGTGGCAAGGGTTAGTCTTCTAAGTCACTTCGTCACTCTTCTGTTTGTGTCAACCCAGCCGAGAAGGTTCAAAACCAGTGGCAAGAGTTAGTCTTCTAAGTCACTTCGTCACTCTTCTGTTTGTGTCAACCCAGCCGAGAAGGGTGAAAACCAGTGGCAAGGGTTAGTCTTCTAAGTCACTTCGTCACTCTTCTGTTTGTGTCAACCCAGCCGAGAAGGTTCAAAACCAGTGGCAAGAGTTAGTCTTCTAAGTCACTTCGTCACTCTTCTGTTTGTGTGAAACCAGCCGGGAAGGGTCAAAACCAGTGGCAAGAGTTAGTCTTCTAAGTCACTTCGTCACTCTTCTGTTTGTATCAACCCAGCCGAGAAGGGTGAAAACCAGTAGCAAGAGTTAGTCTTCTAAGTCACTTCGTCACTCTTCTGTATGTGTCAACCCAGCCGAGAAGGGTCAAAACCAGTGGCAAGAGTTAGTCTTCTAAGTCACTTCGTCACTCTTCTGTTTGTGTCAACCCAGCCGGGAAGGGTGAAAACCAGTGGCAAGGGTTAGTCTTCTAAGTCACTTCGTCACTCTTCTGTTTGTGTCAACCTAGCCGAGAAGGGTGAAAACCAGTGGCAAGGGTTAGTCTTCTAAGTCACTTCGTCACTCTTCTGTTTGTGTCAACCCAGCCGAGTAGGGTCAAAACCAGTGGCAAGAGTTAATCTCTTGTTAATCTCTCGTTAACTTTTGCCACCTTAGTAGAATGTTTGAGTGGCAACACAAACACCTAGTTGATCGTGTCTTCTATCCTTAAAACCCTCTAGTTAATTGTGCTTTAAGCCAATTGCCCCCCCTCCCCCTCCATACAGACACACATACATACCCACTCTACACGAATATTTGTAGACTCAGACTTAATTTATAATACTAATCTCTATATTAATTTCAAATATTATTTTTTTTTAATTCTCATCCACTAATTGAAGCAATAAACACATGACCCCTGAAGCCAATTGCATCCTGAAAATGACCTCTGCGCTCGTGTTGCCACTTACCGATTGCACAGTACAGATAAAGTGCCAGACGAAAACCAAAAGAGAATGAAATAGGCGAAATTTTATCGACCAACAGAGAAACTCCTTTCCAACTCATTCCTCTTAATGAAACTTAAATCCGCAAAGAAAGTGTTGCCACATCAAAACGCAGAAACATCCACCCGTCGCAACGACATCCCCCTCCTCTCCATCTTCCTTCCCAGTTCCTTCATTTGCATAAAGGATCTACCCATTCAGCATCACCTTTACTGAAATCGTCTGCTATGAAATGCACGAAAAAAGAAAAATTTCTCTTCCCACAATGCGCATGTGCGCACAAATCCCTTATCAAAGCTAACTCTTTCTAACCCAGGCCCCCCCACCTCCTCTCCTTCACCAACTCGGATCCCCCCCCCACTGTCTGCTGCCCTACACCTGCTGGGAAACTCCACAGCTGGTCACAGTTGGAGAACGGCGCATGCCTGCAAAATCAATGTCTCGAGCGTGGAGCGAGCGCACTCACGCATGGCAGTCTGGGTATCGGTCAAGGCTGTAAAACCGTATCCGCAGTTTCAGACACATTGAAGCCGATTGCACTTTAGCTTGACCTTGGGAGCTGGAACCGCATGCGTTCACAGCACGAGAATTCGGAATAGCTGATGTTAGAAAGCCTTCAGCACATCCAACCTTGTTCTTTCTTATTATAGTGGACTGCTCATTTCTAGATCGTATCTTCTTTCCCCAGTAAGAAAATTTTGAAAACTTCTACCATTTTAAGAGTGACGAAGTCTTGCCACTGGTTTTGACCCTTCTCGGCTGGGTTGACACAAACAGAAGAGTGACGAAGTGACTTAGAAGACTTAACTCTTGCCACTGGTTTTGACCGTTCTGGGCTAGGTTGCCACAAACAAAAAAGTGACGAAGTGACTTAGAAAACTAACTCTTGCCACTGGTTTTGACCCTTCTCGGCTGGGTTGACACAAACAGAAGAGTGACGAAGTGACTTAGAAGACTAACTCTTGCCACTGGTTTTGACACTTCTCGGCTAGGTTGACACAAACAGAAGAGTGAAGAAGTGACTTAGAAGACAACCTCTTGCCACTGGTTTTCACCCTCTTGGCTGGGTTGACACAAACAGAAGAGTGACGAAGTGACTTAGATGACTAACTCTTGCCACTGGTTTTCACCCTTCTCGGCTGGGTTGATACAAACAGAAGAGTGACGAAGTGACTTAGAAGATTAACTCTTGCCACTGGTTTTCACCCTTCTCGGCTGGGTTGACACAAACAGAAGAGTGAGAAGTGACTTAGAAGACTAACCCTTGCCACTGGTTTCCACCCTTCTCGGCTGGGTTGATACAAACAGAAGAGTGACGAAGTGACTTAGAAGACTAACTCTTGCCACTTGTTTTGACTCTTCTCGGCTGGGTTGACACAAACAGAAGAGTGAGAAGTGACTTAGAAGACTAACCCTTGCTACTGGTTTTCACCCTTCTCGGCTGGGTTGACACAAACAGAAGAGTGACGAAGTGACTTAGAAGACTAACTCTTGCCACTTGTTTTGACTCTTCTCGGCTAGGTTGACACAAACAGAAGAGTGAGAAGTGACTTAGAAGACTAACCCTTGCCACTGGTTTTCACCCTTCTCGGCTGGGTTGACACAAACAGAAGAGTGACGAAGTGACTTAGAAGACTAACTCTTGCCACTTGTTTTGACTCTTCTCGGCTGGGTTGACACAAACAGAAGAGTGAGAAGTGACTTAGAAGACTAACCCTTGCCACTGGTTTTCACCCTTCTCGGCTGGGTTGATACAAACAGAAGAGTGACGAAGTGACTTAGAAGACTAACTCTTGCCACTTGTTTTGACTCTTCTCGGCTGGGTTGACACAAACAGAAGAGTGAGAAGTGACTTAGAAGACTAACCCTTGCCACTGGTTTTCACCCTTCTCGGCTGGGTTGACACAAACAGAAGAGTGAGAAGTGACTTAGAAGACTAACCCTTGCCACTGGTTTTCACCCTTCTCGGCTGGGTTGATACAAACAGAAGAGTGACGAAGTGACTTAGAAGACTAACTCTTGCCACTTGTCTTGACTCTTCTCGGCTGGGTTGACACAAACAGAAGAGTGAAGAAGTGACTTAGAAGACAAACTCTTGCCACTGGTTTTCACCCTTCTCGGCTGGGTTGACACAAACAGAAGAGTGAGAAGTGACTTAGAAGACTAACCCTTGCCACTGGTTTTCACCCTTCTCGGTTGGGTTGACACAAACAGAAGAGTGAGAAGTGACTTAGAAGACTAACCCTTGCCACTGGTTTTCACCCTTCTCGGCTGGGTTGATACAAACAGAAGAGTAACGAAGTGACTTAGAAGACTAACTCTTGCCACTTGTTTTGACTCTTCTCGGCTGGGTTGACACAAACAGAAGAGTGAGAAGTGACTTAGAAGACTAACCCTTGCCACTGGTTTTCACCCTTCTCGACTGGGTTGACACAAACAGAAGAGTGAGAAGTGACTTAGAAGACTAATCCTTGCCACTGGTTTTCACCCTTCTCGGCTGGGTTGATACAAACAGAAGAGTGACGAAGTGACTTAGAAGACTAACTCTTGCCACTTGTTTTGACCCTTCTCGGCTGGGTTGACACAAACAGAAGAGTGAAGAAGAGACTTAGAAGACAAACTCTTGCCACTGGTTTTCACCCTTCTCGGCTGAGTTGACACAAACAGAAGAGTGAGAAGTGACTTAGAAGACTAATCCTTGCCACTGGTTTTCACCCTTCTCGGCTGGGTTGATACAAACAGAAGAGTGACGAAGTGACTTAGAAGACTAACTCTTGCCACTTGTTTTGACTCTTCTCGGCTGGGTTGACACAAACAGAAGAGTGAGAAGTGACTTAGAAGACTAACCCTTGCCACTGGTTTTCACCCTTCTGGGCTGGGTTGACACAAACAGAAGAGTGAGAAGTGACTTAGAAGACTAACCCTTGCCACTGGTTTTCACCCTTCTCGGCTGGGTTGATACAAACAGAAGAGTGAGAAGTGACTTAGAAGACTAACCCTTGCCACTGGTTTTCACCCTTCTCGGCTGGGTTGATACAAACAGAAGAGTGACGAAGTGACTTAGAAGACTAACTCTTGCCACTTGTTTTGACTCTTCTCGGCTGGGTTGACACAAACAGAAGAGTGAAGAAGAGACTTAGAAGACAAACTCTTGCCACTGGTTTTCACCCTTCTCGGCTGGGTTGACACAAACAAAAGAGTGAGAAGTGACTTAGAAGACTAATCCTTGCCACTGGTTTTCACCCTTCTCGGCTGGTTTGATACAAACAGAGAGTGACGAAGTGACTTAGAAGACTAACTCTTGCCACTTGTTTTGACTCTGCTCGGCTGGGTTGACACAAACAGAAGAGTGAGAAGTGACTTAGAAGACTAACCCTTGCCACTGGTTTTCACCCTTCTCGGCTGGGTTGACAGAAACAGAAGAGTGAGAAGTGACTTAGAAGACTAACCCTTGCCACTGGTTTTCACCCTTCTCGTCTGGGTTGATACAAACAGAAGAGTGACGAAGTGACTTAGAAGAATAACTCTTGCCACTGGTTTTGACCTTCTCGGCTGGGTTGACACAAACAGAAGAGTGAGAAGTGACTTAGAAGACTAACCCTTGCCACTGGTTTTCGCATTTCTCGGCTGGGTTGACACAAACAGAAGAGTGAGAAGTGACTTAGAAGACTAACCCTTGCCACTGGTTTTCACCCTTCTCGGCTGGGTTGATACAAACAGAAGAGTGACGAAGTGACTTAGAAGACTAACTCTTGCCACTTGTCTTGACTCTTCTCGGCTGGGTTGACACAAACAGAAGAGTGACGATGTGACTTAGAAGAATAACTCTTGCCACTGGTTTTGACCTTCTCGGCTGGGTTGACACAAACAGAAGAGTGAGAAGTGACTTAGAAGACTAACCCTTGCCACTGGTTTTCGCATTTCTCGGCTGGGTTGACACAAACAGAAGAGTGAGAAGTGACTTAGAAGACTAACCCTTGCCACTGGTTTTCACCCTTCTCGGCTGGGTTGATACAAACAGAAGAGTGACGAAGTGACTTAGAAGACTAACTCTTGCCACTTGTCTTGACTCTTCTCGGCTGGGTTGACACAAACAGAAGAGTGAGAAGTGACTTAGAAGACTAACCCTTGCCACTGGTTTTCACCCTTCTCGGCTGGGTTGACACAAACAGAAGAGTGAGAAGTGACTTAGAAGACTAACCCTTGCCACTGGTTTTCACCTTTCTCGGCTGGGTTGACACAAACAGAAGAGTGAGAAGTGACTTAGAAGACTAACCCTTGCCACTGGTTTTCACCCTTCTCGGCTGGGTTGATACAAACAGAAGAGTGACGAAGTGACTTAGAAGACTAACTCTTGCCACTTGTTTTGACTCTTCTCGGCTGGGTTGACACAAACAGAAGAGTGAGAAGTGACTTAGAAGACTAACCCTTGCCACTGGTTTTCACCCTTCTCGGCTGGGTTGACACAAACAGAAGAGTGAGAAGTGATTTAGAAGACTAATCCTTGCCACTGGTTTTCACCCTTCTCGGCTGGGTTGATACAAACAGAAGAGTGACGAAGTGACTTAGAAGACTAACTCTTGCCACTTGTTTTGACTCTTCTCGGCTGGGTTGACACAAACAGAAGAGTGAAGAAGAGACTTAGAAGACAAACTCTTGCCACTGGTTTTCACCCTTCTCGGCTGGGTTGACACAAACAAAAGAGTGAGAAGTGACTTAGAAGACTAATCCTTGCCACTGGTTTTCACCCTTCTCGGCTGGTTTGATACAAACAGAGAGTGACGAAGTGACTTAGAAGACTAACTCTTGCCACTTGTTTTGACTCTGCTCGGCTGGGTTGACACAAACAGAAGAGTGAGAAGTGACTTAGAAGACTAACCCTTGCCACTGGTTTTCACCCTTCTCGGCTGGGTTGACAGAAACAGAAGAGTGAGAAGTGACTTAGAAGACTAACCCTTGCCACTGGTTTTCACCCTTCTCGTCTGGGTTGATACAAACAGAAGAGTGACGAAGTGACTTAGAAGACTAACACTTGCCACTGATTTTGACCATTCTCGGCTGGATTGACACAAACAGAAGAGTGACGAAGTGACTTAGAAGACTAACTCTTGCCACTTGTTTTGACTCTTCTCGGCTGGGTTGACACAAACAGAAGAGTGAGAAGTGACTTAGAAGACTAACCCTTGCCACTGGTTTTCACCCTTCTCGGCTGGGTTGACACAAACAGAAGAGTGAGAAGTGACTTAGAAGACTAACCCTTGCCACTGGTTTTCACCCTTCTCGGCTGGGTTGATACAAACAGAAGAGTGACGAAGTGACTTAGAAGACTAATCCTTGCCACTTGTCTTGACTCTTCTCGGCTGGGTTGACACAAACAGAAGAGTGAAGAAGTGACTTAGAAGACAAACTCTTTCCACTTGTTTTGACTCTTCTCTACTGGGTTGACACAAACAGAAGAGTGAGAAGTGACTTAGAAGACTAACCCTTGCCACTGGTTTTCACACTTCTCGGCTGGGTTGACACAAACAGAAGAGTGAGAAGTGACTTAGAAGACTAACCCTTGCCACTGGTTTCACCCTTCTCGGCTGGGTTGATACAAACAGAAGAGTGACGAAGTGACTTAGAAGACAAACTCTTGCCACTGGTTTTCACCCTTCTCGGCTGGGTTGACACAAACAGAAGAGTGACGAAGTGACTTGGAAGACTAACTCTTGCCACTGATTTTGACCCTTCTCGGCTGGATTGACACAAACAGAAGAGTGACGAAGTGACTTAGAAGTATAAATCTTGCCACTGGTTTTGACCCTTTTCGTCTGGGTTGACACAAACAGAAGAGTGACGATGTGACTTAGAAGAATAACTCTTGCCACTGGTTTTGACCCTTCTCGGCTGGGTTGACACAAACAGAAGAGTGAAGAAGAGACTTAGAAGACAAACTCTTGCCACTGGTTTTCACCCTTCTCGGCTGGGTTGACACAAACAAAAGAGTGAGAAGTGACTTAGAAGACTAATCCTTGCCACTGGTTTTCACCCTTCTCGGCTGGTTTGATACAAACAGAGAGTGACGAAGTGACTTAGAAGACTAACTCTTGCCACTTGTTTTGACTCTGCTCGGCTGGGTTGACACAAACAGAAGAGTGAGAAGTGACTTAGAAGACTAACCCTTGCCACTGGTTTTCACCCTTCTCGGCTGGGTTGACAGAAACAGAAGAGTGAGAAGTGACTTAGAAGACTAACCCTTGCCACTGGTTTTCACCCTTCTCGTCTGGGTTGATACAAACAGAAGAGTGACGAAGTGACTTAGAAGAATAACTCTTGCCACTGGTTTTGACCTTCTCGGCTGGGTTGACACAAACAGAAGAGTGAGAAGTGACTTAGAAGACTAACCCTTGCCACTGGTTTTCGCATTTCTCGGCTGGGTTGACACAAACAGAAGAGTGAGAAGTGACTTAGAAGACTAACCCTTGCCACTGGTTTTCACCCTTCTCGGCTGGGTTGATACAAACAGAAGAGTGACGAAGTGACTTAGAAGACTAACTCTTGCCACTTGTCTTGACTCTTCTCGGCTGGGTTGACACAAACAGAAGAGTGACGATGTGACTTAGAAGAATAACTCTTGCCACTGGTTTTGACCTTCTCGGCTGGGTTGACACAAACAGAAGAGTGAGAAGTGACTTAGAAGACTAACCCTTGCCACTGGTTTTCGCATTTCTCGGCTGGGTTGACACAAACAGAAGAGTGAGAAGTGACTTAGAAGACTAACCCTTGCCACTGGTTTTCACCCTTCTCGGCTGGGTTGATACAAACAGAAGAGTGACGAAGTGACTTAGAAGACTAACTCTTGCCACTTGTCTTGACTCTTCTCGGCTGGGTTGACACAAACAGAAGAGTGAGAAGTGACTTAGAAGACTAACCCTTGCCACTGGTTTTCACCCTTCTCGGCTGGGTTGACACAAACAGAAGAGTGAGAAGTGACTTAGAAGACTAACCCTTGCCACTGGTTTTCACCTTTCTCGGCTGGGTTGACACAAACAGAAGAGTGAGAAGTGACTTAGAAGACTAACCCTTGCCACTGGTTTTCACCCTTCTCGGCTGGGTTGATACAAACAGAAGAGTGACGAAGTGACTTAGAAGACTAACTCTTGCCACTTGTTTTGACTCTTCTCGGCTGGGTTGACACAAACAGAAGAGTGAGAAGTGACTTAGAAGACTAACCCTTGCCACTGGTTTTCACCCTTCTCGGCTGGGTTGACACAAACAGAAGAGTGAGAAGTGATTTAGAAGACTAATCCTTGCCACTGGTTTTCACCCTTCTCGGCTGGGTTGATACAAACAGAAGAGTGACGAAGTGACTTAGAAGACTAACTCTTGCCACTTGTTTTGACTCTTCTCGGCTGGGTTGACACAAACAGAAGAGTGAAGAAGAGACTTAGAAGACAAACTCTTGCCACTGGTTTTCACCCTTCTCGGCTGGGTTGACACAAACAAAAGAGTGAGAAGTGACTTAGAAGACTAATCCTTGCCACTGGTTTTCACCCTTCTCGGCTGGTTTGATACAAACAGAGAGTGACGAAGTGACTTAGAAGACTAACTCTTGCCACTTGTTTTGACTCTGCTCGGCTGGGTTGACACAAACAGAAGAGTGAGAAGTGACTTAGAAGACTAACCCTTGCCACTGGTTTTCACCCTTCTCGGCTGGGTTGACAGAAACAGAAGAGTGAGAAGTGACTTAGAAGACTAACCCTTGCCACTGGTTTTCACCCTTCTCGTCTGGGTTGATACAAACAGAAGAGTGACGAAGTGACTTAGAAGACTAACACTTGCCACTGATTTTGACCATTCTCGGCTGGATTGACACAAACAGAAGAGTGACGAAGTGACTTAGAAGACTAACTCTTGCCACTTGTTTTGACTCTTCTCGGCTGGGTTGACACAAACAGAAGAGTGAGAAGTGACTTAGAAGACTAACCCTTGCCACTGGTTTTCACCCTTCTCGGCTGGGTTGACACAAACAGAAGAGTGAGAAGTGACTTAGAAGACTAACCCTTGCCACTGGTTTTCACCCTTCTCGGCTGGGTTGATACAAACAGAAGAGTGACGAAGTGACTTAGAAGACTAATCCTTGCCACTTGTCTTGACTCTTCTCGGCTGGGTTGACACAAACAGAAGAGTGAAGAAGTGACTTAGAAGACAAACTCTTTCCACTTGTTTTGACTCTTCTCTACTGGGTTGACACAAACAGAAGAGTGAGAAGTGACTTAGAAGACTAACCCTTGCCACTGGTTTTCACACTTCTCGGCTGGGTTGACACAAACAGAAGAGTGAGAAGTGACTTAGAAGACTAACCCTTGCCACTGGTTTCACCCTTCTCGGCTGGGTTGATACAAACAGAAGAGTGACGAAGTGACTTAGAAGACAAACTCTTGCCACTGGTTTTCACCCTTCTCGGCTGGGTTGACACAAACAGAAGAGTGACGAAGTGACTTGGAAGACTAACTCTTGCCACTGATTTTGACCCTTCTCGGCTGGATTGACACAAACAGAAGAGTGACGAAGTGACTTAGAAGTATAAATCTTGCCACTGGTTTTGACCCTTTTCGTCTGGGTTGACACAAACAGAAGAGTGACGATGTGACTTAGAAGAATAACTCTTGCCACTGGTTTTGACCCTTCTCGGCTGGGTTGACACAAACAGAAGAGTGACGATGTGACTTAGAAGAATAACTCTTGCCACTGGTTTTGACCTTCTCGGCTGGGTTGACACAAACAGAAGAGTGACGAAGTGACTTAGAAGACTAACTCTTGCCACTGGTTTCGACCCTTCTCGGCTGGGTTGACACAAACAGAAGAGTGACGAATTGACTTAGAAGACTAACTCTTGCTACTGGTTTTCACCCTTCTCGGCTGGGTTGATACAAACAGAAGAGTGACGAAGTGACTTAGAAGACTAACTCTTGCCACTTGTTTTGACTCTTCTCGGCTGGGTTGACACAAACAGAAGAGTGAAGAAGTGACTTAGAAGACAAACTCTTGCCACTGGTTTTCACCCTTCTCGGCTGGGTTGACACAAACAGAAGAGTGACGAATTGACTTAGAAGACTAACTCTTGCCACTGGTTTTGACCCTTCTTGGCTTGGTTGACACAAACAGAAGAGTGACGATGTGACTTAGAAGAATAACTCTTGCCACTGGTTTTGACCCTTCTCGGCTTGGTTGACACAAACAGAAGAGTGACGATGTGACTTAGAAGAATAACTCTTGCCACTGGTTTTGACCCTTCTCGGCTGGGTTGACACAAACAGAAGAGTGACGATGTGACTTAGAAGAATAACTCTTGCCACTGGTTTTGACCCTTCTCGGCTGGGTTGACACAAACAGAAGAGTGACGATGTGACTTAGAAGAATAACTCTTGCCACTGGTTTTCACCCTTCTCGGCTGGGTTGACACAAACAGAAGAGTGACGAAGTGACTTAGAAGACTAACTCTTGCCACTGGTTTTGACTCTTCTCGGCTGGGTTGACATAAACAGAAGAGTGAAGAAGTGACTTAGAAGACAAACTCTTGCCACTGGTTTTCACCCTTCTCGGCTGGGGTGATACAAACAGAAGAGTGACGAAGTGACTTAGAAGACTAACCCTTGCCACTGGTTTTCATCCTTCTCGGCTGGTTTGACACAAACAGAAGAGAGACGAATTGACTTAGAAGACTAACCCTTGCCACTGGTTTTGACCCTTCTCGGCTGGGTTGACACAAACAGAAGAGTGACCAAGTGACTTAGAATACTAACTCTGCCACTGGTTTTGACTCTTCTCGGCTGGGTTGACACAAACAGAAGAGTGACGAAGTGACTTAGAAGATAAACTCTTGCCACTGGTTTTGACCCTTCTCGGCTGGATTGACACAAACAGAAGAGTGACGAAGTGACTTAGAAGACTAACTCTTGCCACTGGTTTTGACCCTTCTCGGCTTGGTTGACACAAACAGAAGAGTGACGAAGTGACTTAGAAGACCAACATCATCATCGTGTCACGTGACGCGAGGGTTGCTAGATCACTAATTTCTGAAAAAATTCGTTGCCAATTTTTTTTTCTGAATTCTGTAACCAACCCTAGTGTTCGGATATTTTTTGAGTGACTGTGCAACTAAGCCACTTGGGTGGCTTAGTTGTTACGTGACACGAAGGTTGCCAAATCACTAATTTCTAAAAAAATCGTTGCCAGATATTTTTTCTGAATTCTGTAATCAACCTTAGTGTTCGGATATTTTTGGAGCGACTGTACAACTAAGCCACCCATTTTGGATGGCTTAGTTTTCACGTGACACGAAGGCTGTCAGATCACTAATTTCTGAAAAATCGTAGGCCAGATATTTTTTCTGAATTCTGCAATTAACCATAATTTTCGGATATTTTTTGAGCGACTGTACGTTAACCACTACACCAGGTTGAGCTGTATATATATATACAGCCAATGTTTCATTAGTAAAAAACGCAAAAATAATTTTTTGCCTACTAGTTATTACGCCAAAAGAATCATGATGAAATAAAAACGTCCTCCACCCTCTCCGGAGGCGTCATTTCCGGAAGACTCATTGCCCTCTTAACCATCTCACTCTACGACCCAAATTTCAAATTTCTAGTATAAATAATTCGTTTGCAATATTCGTTTAAAAGTTTTGTATTTAAATAATGGAAAATTCTGAAAAATGCGAATCGTAATATGCCATCAATGCCTATTCAAACCCAAACATATTAAAACACCTCCAAAAATGAAAAAAGAAAGACTGAATATCCACAGACAGACAAGAAGCAAAAATGTTAGATCTGTTTTTTTCATTTCAAACTGAAAAAATTAACCAGTTATAAAAAAAAAGACAAGTAATTAAATGAAAAAAAAAAAGTCCAGTTGTTCAGATATTTATTCCCTGATTTTCTGTTCGAATTTTCTTCCAAAGGAAAAAAAAAAATCGACTCCTCAAAACAGCCATACCATTTTCAAACAGAAGAGGATTTTCTTTTCATCATCGTTTCGTTTAAAATAAAAAGAGAGTAAAAAGACTAAATAAATGAAATCAGAGCAGAAAAAAATAAAGAGGGAGCCACTTTAACGACTTTCGTTTGGAGCCAACGGAAAGGAGTCTTTCCGAAAAATCGTTCCCCAGCGACCAATCAAAGGCAAAGAGGAGGAAAGCGGAGAGGCCACGTGATGTTGGAATTACTCCACGTGGACAACACATGCACGGGGAGAGTGAGAGAGAGAAAGAGCTCGGGGCCTTTCTAACGAACGAAGAAATCAGGAGAGCGAGAGGAAATGGAGTTGCGAGTTGTTCCTCTCTAACGAGATTCGATGAGATCCGGAAGCGCTCGTGCGAGAGGAGGAAGGGTGGGGGAGGCCATTTCGGATTCCTCCTATTAGCGAGAAAAGAAAGAAAAAAATGAAATCATCATCAACATCATCATCATCATCATCATGATGTCCCATTCTCATTTCTTTCGGAGATAAGCGCTCAGAATTAACCGAGGTCCAAATGTTATCCAAAAGACACTTGTACAGTCGCTCAAAAAAGTATCCGAACGCTATGGTTGATTGCAGAATTCAGAAAAAATATCTGGCAACCACTTTTTTTAGAAATTAGTGATCTGACAATCTTCGTATCACGTGACAGGTGTTACGTGACATTGTTGTTGTTGAAGCCAACGCTTCCTTTTGTGTCTACGCCACATTGTTGAAGTCAACACTTCCTTTTGTGTCCACGCCACATTGTTGAAGTCAACGCTTCCTTTTGTGTCCACGCCACATTGTCGAAGCCAACGCATCCTTTTTGCGCCCATGCCACATTGTTGAAGTCAACGCTTCCTTTTGTGTCCACGCCACATTGTTGAAGTCAACGCTTCCTTTTTGTGTCCATGCCACATTGTTGAAGCCAACGCTTCCTTTTGTGTCCACGCCACATTGTCGAAGCCAACGCTTCCTTTTGTGTCCACGCCACATTGTTGAAGTCAACGCTTCCTTTTTGTGTCCATGCCACATTGTTGAAGCAAACGCTTCCTTTTGTGTCCACGCCACATTGTCGAAGCCAACCCTTCCTTTTTGTGTCCATGCCACATTGTTGAATCCAACGCTTCCTTTTTGTGTACATACCACATTGTTGAATCCAACGCTTCCTTTTGTGTCCATGCCACATTGTTGAAGCCAACGCTTCCTTTTGTGTCCACGCCACATTGTTGAAGTCAACGCTTCCTTTTTGTGTCCAAGCCACATTGTTGAAGCCAACGCTTCCTTCTGTGTCCACGCCACATTGTTGAAGTCAACGCTTCCTTTTTGTGTCCATGCCACATTTTTGAAGCCAACGCTTCCTTTTGTGACCACGCCACATTGTCGAAGCCAACGCTTCCTTTTTGCGCCTATGCCACATTGTTGAAGCCAACGCTTCCTTTTGTGTCCATGCCACATTGTTGAAGCCAACGCTTCCTTTTTGTGTCCATGCCACATTGTTGACGCCAACGCTTCCTTTTTGTGTCCATGCCACATTGTTGAATCCAACGCTTCCTTTTGTGTCCACGCCACATTGTTGAAGCCAACGCTTCCTTTTGTGTCCACGCCACATTGTTGAAGCCAACGCTTCCTTTTTGTGTCCATGCCACATTGTTGAAACCAACGTTTCCTTTTTGCGTCCATGCCACATTGTTGAAGCCAACGCTTCCTTTTGCGTCCACGCCACATTGTTGAAGTCAACGCTTCCTTTTTGTGTCCATGCCACATTGTTGAAGTCAACGCTTCCTTTTTGTGTCCATGCCACATTGTTGAAGCCAACACTTCCTTTTTGCGTCCATGCCACATTGTTGAACCCAACGCTTCCTTTTGTGTCCACGCCACATTGTTGAAGCCAACGCTTCTCTCTCGTGTTCGGACTGGTCATCACATCTGACATAATCTGACAGAATCTTTTCTCTTTGGGTCACGACAAACACTATGTACCCTTGTTGAAATGAACACTACCGATTTGTGTCCACGTCCCATTGTTGAAGCCAATGTTACATTTTTGTCCATGCACCATTATTGAAGTCAACACTACCGACGAAACTAACAGTCAAGCTATCGGACACTTGAGCAAATCGAATTATTACGAAAGACAAATTGCAACAAACAAAAGAAAATAAATTTCAATTTTTCTGTTTTTCTCCCCGGACGATTTCCAGTTGCCATGGGCAACTCGCGAAATTTCCAGCATCATCTTCAAACAAAACCACGATCTTTCTTTTATTTACATTTTATTTGGAAGAACTAAAATCCCCGGATGCATTTAGAGTTTCGTCTGTCGCTCCCTCCACCCACCATCCGAGATATTAACGTTTCGAATGCGCACAAGAGGAAACAGGAAAGGCCCGTTGCCTAGCAACGAGTCAACGCCATAGTCTGCAACGATAACCTCGCAGCCACTCATTCTTTCCATCTTCCCCCCCCCCCCCAAACACACACACACACACACACAAAGCATCTTCAGCATCTTCATCACACCGGCCGTTGCTCTGACGACAGTGATATTCATCCTCGACAAATCCCTGCCTCCCGTCGAACAGTCTGTCTCTATCATCCCTCATCCTGGCGACGATATGTTTAGAAGATGCTACTGAGATGAAGGGAATAGAGTGGGTGGGTGGGTGAAAGTTCCGGGGGATCGGATGGGAGAGAGGTTGGGGAGGCTAGTATCAAAATCCTGGATGCGAATTAATCTCTCGGAGTTGCATCTCCGAGATGAGATCTTTCTTTCCGTTTCTGCCCCCCCCCCATTCAACGCTGATTTACAGAACCATTACATGATGGGGTCTGGAGATTGCTTCTCGGGATTTTGTGTTATATAAAAGCCATTAGTTCTTTAGTTGTTTCCTAGAAGAAACACAACGAAAAGCCTACAAGTCACTGTTTCCCTCATTCAATGGCCTCCATTTATTTTTATTTTATTTTTTTTTTTGGAGGGGGGGATTTTTTTTCAATTGAGATCTCAGATATAAGATCATTTCCGTATGAAACACGATTTAACCAATGGCTATCGTCTTAGAAATTTGGGTGTACACTAGCTCAAAAAAGTATCCGAACGCTATGGTTGATTACAGAATTCAGAAAAAATATCTGGCAACGATTTTTTTTAGAAATTAGTGATCTGTCAACCTTCGTGTCACGTGATTACAGAATTCAGGAAAAATATCTGGAGCGTGTACAGCAACTGTACACGCTCCAGTTACCGTTCACAGCAAACTGGAGCGTGTGCAGTTACTGCACACGCTCCAGTTTGCTGTGAACGGTAACTGCACACGCTCAATATTTCTGTGAGTGAGCGCACACGATCTAAGTCTTTGTGAGCTCGTGATCTGGCAACCTTCGTGTCACGTGATTTCTGAATTCAGGAAAAATATCTGGCAACGATTTTTTTAGAAATTAGTGATCTGGCAACCTTCGTGTCACGTGACACGAAGGTTACCAGATCACTAATTTCTAAAAAAAATCGTTGCCAGATATTTTTTTCTGAATTCTGTAGTCAACCATAGTGTTCGGATATTTTTTTCAGCGACTGTACCTCCAGTAAGCTTGTTAACCCTTTCAGGACCATAAGGTTTCTAAGAGTAAATATTAGTATGTAACTGTTTATTTTAGTTTGTTTAGACGTAAAATAAATAAAAATCATAAGAAAAATACATAACAATGTGTAGTTTTTTTGGAATTTTATGGGAAATATTTTTCCCAATGGACTATAAAGATAACACAAATTATAGTTAGGCTTATTATGCAATGTCTTTTATTTATTGGTTTATTAGAACAAAATGTTAACTAAAATAATACAAAATTATGAAATAAAATTACTATACAAAATGATGTGCTAATTATGATATTCTGCGAAGCAATTTCTTTTGGTAGTGAGGCAAAGATGGACATTGCACATAGTACATATATTATGCGTCCTGACAGTTCTGTTTTTGTTTTCTAAACGTTCCCGTTTACGTAATTGCGTTCGGCATACGTTCTATTTTGACATTCTGTATAAAAAATGCAGATAAGGTTATAATTAAATACGACAATCGCCAATTTTAAAATGGGAAAAATGTTTCCCTTAGTCGTGAAAGGGTTAATAAAGAAGAGGCTTCCCAAAAGCCTGGAAAATTAGACATCATAAATATATTTATTTTATTTATATACCATTAATAATAAATAATCTTGTTAATGATAATAACAGAGACTTTATATTGTTTTTTTATGTTTGAATCCTAGTTATATTTCTCCTCTAGCCTTTCTCTAATAAAAATAACAACAATTCTAAGCTTGAGGGAGATTTTTCGTCTCGTGCCCCTCGTGTTATCCTCAGCCGATTTCGCCTCTCTGATGCTCTCAAGTTGCGAAAGACTTCGTGCAAACAAACGCACAAATTATTAATTCCGTCGCAGCGGCGGAAGAGCTCTCGTGAGCGTGAAATTCTTCGCCAAACGGATTACTCTGAGCTCGAGCGCCGCACGCACGAACAAGGTGTAGATTCGAACGAACGCGCAGGTAGAAGGGGTCGCGAACACGTGAGTGCTCTAGTTGTTGTGCGTAATAAAAGTAGATTAGAAAGTATACGGCGTTAAAAAGAAACCCAGGGTTTAAGAAGCAGAGGATGATGATGAAGAAGTCGGGGTTGATTAAGTGCACGTGCTGTGTGTGTGTGTGCAGCGGTGGAAAAATGCGCTTCGAATGTAGGTGAATTTTTATTTTGTTTTATTTTGCTGTTGTTAGTTACCTTGTGAGGAAAATTATGGATCATACATATGGAAGATATGTAAATGAAGGGAGGGAGGGGGCACTATTTGCAGTTCACGAGAGCACGCACAAGTTTTTTTTTTTAATGAACAAGTACATGGAGTGGGAGCGCTGGGCTGATGAATAAGCAGAATGGGAAGATTGATTTATTCCGAATCTCAGTTAAGGAGGATGGGGAAGGAAGAATGGGGGAGGGGGGAGCAGGGCTTTGATGTTTATTTCGAAATATCTAAAGGAAGTAGAGGCTGATTCAATTAACGAGCGCGAGAAGCGCGTGTGTTTCTCAAGACTGTTTTAGAAGTCGGTGCGCGAGAGAAAGAGGGAATTGTTTCAGGATGAAGAGGGTAAGACTGTTTTAAAAGCGTTTGCATATCTTGTAACGGAAAGTTTTGCTGGAGGAGTGTGCAGAGTGCGCGGAGGTGATTAGCATTGAGGCAGTAAGTGGTTGTGGGAATTGATTCTGTGATCTTTGGAGGAATGAAAATTGTTGCTGGAGGTGAGGAATCCTCTTCTTTGTGAGTGGCTCTGGGATCGGTGGAATCAAATTCCCGTCTTCAGATGTAAAATGATTTTTTTTTCTAAACGTTTCTTACAGGTTAGAATTGGGAATCATTCAAAAGCATGTGATCTTTGGTTAGAAAGACGATTCGGCATGCAGATGATCGGAGAAACAGAAAGTTGAATGAAGATGGAAAAACACAAGATGGAAAAAGGGGATGTGAGAGAAAGGAAGGAGAGATGGAGAAAGATAAGAGGGTGAGAAGGAAGACGAGAAAAGATAAGAAGGAGGAAAGGCTGATGGGGAAAGATAACGAGGAGGAAGGGAATATTGAAAAAGATAAGGATGAAGAAGGGAATAAGAGAAAATGTAAGGAGGAAGTAATGAGGATAGGGAAAGGTAAGAGGAAGGAAGATAATATAGGAAAAGATAAGAAGGAGGAAAGAGGGATGGGAAAAAATAAGAGGAAGGAAGGGATATGGTGAAAGATAAGAGGAAGAAAGGAAATATGAGTAGGATAAAGAAAAGTAAGAGGAAGGAAGGAAGATGGCGAAAGATATGAAATAAGGTATAACGAAAATAGACGAAAAGGTGAAAAGGAAGGTGGAAACAGATAGTAAGGAGAATGGGAAAACTGGAATAGAGAGGGAAGAGAAAAAGAAAACAGGAAGAAAGAAGGGAAGTAAAACCGGTCTAGACAGGGAGGAGAAAGGGAAAAATGAGGAATAAGAAAGGAAGGCAAGAAGAGATGGGGAAAAAAAGGAAATTGAATACAGGAGTAAAAGAACAAGAAAGAGGAAGGAGAGAGAAAAGAAGGATGGGTGTAAGAAGAGAAGAAAGTGGAAGGTGGAATAGACAGGAACAAAAAGTAGGAGGCATGAGAGAAGAGCAGAAGATAGGAAAAGACAGAAAAAAAGGGGAGGAAGCGGAAGAGGGAAGAAAGTGAAGGAACAAGGGAAAGCAGTAACGCACAAGTAGGAAAAATAGAAGATGGTAAGTGGCAGAAAACGAAAACGGGGATGAGTGGGAAGGTAAAATGTGGAATAGATAGGAAAAGAAAAAGAAGGAGGTGGGAAATGAAGAAGATTTGAATGAAGGAAATGAAGAAGATTGAGAAGGAAAGATGAAAAAGAAGAAAAAAATGGGGGAATCTGGAACAGACAAGAAAAAGCGGACGAAAGAAACATTCAGTAAATGGCAAGATAAAAAGGAAGCACGAGAGATGGGAGAATCCGGAAAAGACAGAAAAGGAGAAGGGAAAGAGAAAAAAACGGACAACAGCAGAGAAAGAAAGAAGAGAGAAAAATCTGGAGGGCCATAAGTAGTTTGATATAAAAATGGAAAGGCAGGAAATCGAGCAGAAATATGCAAGATGTAGAGAAAGAAGAGATTCGAGTGTATGAAAATAGTAAAGTAGGAAAATGATGAAAAGATAGGAAGATTGGAAACTAGGCAGACAGATAGAAAAAACAAAGGTAAAAAAAAGTAAACGAAGTAGTGGAACAATGCGTAAACAAAGAGAAGAATAGAATAGAATATCAGGGAATCAAACAAACTAGGTATTGGATTGGATTGTTTTACCTCTGAGCGGCACTTTTTTGCACACCATGGGATAAATGGCTAGGCCACAAGGACCCCGAAGGCTCAGAGAAGGTTGGGGGAGAGGACCCACTGGAACAGCTGTTGGGAGACAGATGGTAGCCTCCCGTCAAGGCCATCCAGCGTGTTCTTTAACGTGCACAGGGTATGGCTCTCCCGCACACGGCGCTACGGCTTAACGTCCCATCCGACGGACGGCGCCTTTTCAAGCCGATCGGTGTCCCCTACTGACCGTGGGCAGGGCGGGGGAAATTTTGCGGAGATAAATCTCAACGCTGACCCAGCTGGGACTCGAACCTGGAACTACAGATTACGAGCCTGGCGCGCTACCGACTAAGCCACCCCCGCCCCACAAACTAGGTAACGGGAAATCAAAAGACAAATAAGACAGAGGGAATTATAATATATATATATACGGTCAGTAGGGGGATGGGCAAGATGGGCTTGTAAAGGCCGTCGTCCATCGGATGGGATGTTAAGCCGTGTTCCCGTGTGCTGGAGAACCATACCCTGTGCACGTTAAAGAACACGCTGGATGGACTTGACAGGAGGTCCAGTGAGTCCCCTTTCCAAACCTTCTCTGAGACCGTATGGTCTTAGTGACTGGCCATTTAGCACATTGTGTGTAAGCAAAATGCTGCTTAGAGGTAAAATGTCATGTTAAGCCGTGGTCCCGTGTGCGGGAGAACCATACCCTGTGCACGTTAAAGAACACGCTGGACTTGACAGGAGGTCCAGTGAGTCCCCTTTCCCAACCTTCGCTGAGACCGTGGGGTCTTAGTGACTGGCCATTTAGCACATTGTGTGTAAACAAAATGCTGCTTAGAGGTAAAACAACCCAAGTCAAAAAGACAAATGCAATATCTAAATAAAAAAGACAAAGAGGACACTGCAGGAAAAATTACAGTCGCTCAAAAAAAAAGTATCCGAACACTATGGTTGATTACAGAATTCAGAAAAAAAATATCTGGCAACGATTTTTTTAGAAATCAGTGATTTGGCAACCTTCGTGTCACGTGGCACGAGGACCTTCGTGTCACAGATCACTAATTTCTAAAAAAAAATCGCTGCCAGATATCTTTTTCTGAATTCTGTAATCAACCATAGTGTCCCGATACTTTTTTGAGCGACTGTACTTACAAGATAAAGATAAATACAAGAGTGGAAAAAAAATAAAAGACAAATAGTGCAAGGGTGAAGAAAAATGACAGATAGGACGTCGGGAAAACGAATAAAGAAATATAACACAAGGAAAAAGAAAAGAAAACAATACAAGGGGAAAAAAATGAGAAATACAACAGGGTGCAAAAACAAAGAGACGATTAGGATAGCGGAAAGGCAAGAGTCAAGGGTTGGGTTGTTTTACCTCTGAGCGGCACTTTTTTGCACACCATGGGCTAAATGGCCAGGTCACATGGACCCCGAAGGCTCAGAGAAGGTTGGGGGAGGGGACCCACTGGAACAGCTATTGGGAGACAGATGGTAGCCTCCCGTCAAGGCCATCCGGCGTGTTCTTTAACGTGCACAGGGTATGGCTCTCCTGCACAGGGGGCCACGGCTTAACGTCCCATCTGACGGACGGCGGCCTATTCAAGCCCATCGGTGTCCCTTAGTGACCGTGGGCAGGGCTGGGAATTTTTATGGAGATAAATCTCAACGCTGACCCAGCTGGGACTCGAACCTGGGAACTACAGATTACGAGCCTGGCGCGCTACCGACTGAGCCACCCCCGCTCCGCAAGAGTTAAGGTGCAAAAACTGAAAAGCAGAGGGGAAGGTAGCAAAAGATGACTGACCGAAAGAGAAATAGATAGGAAATACAAAAAAAGCTGACAGAACGACCGACGGTCAACTGTAAAAAAGCTGGAAACGTTTGATTAAATTTTTTAGGAAACGAAATTGTTGGTTTTAACCTCTGGCGATCGGCTGGTTGTAGTTGTGAGCCGTTGGGAGATTCGGTCGCTCGAAGTGGTTAGTGAAACTTTGGGGACGCAAAAAAATGGAAAAAGAGGTTAATGGATACGGTAAAAAAACGAAAAAGTACCAGACTGAAAGTCGTCTGACATTCTAATGAAACGACACAGAGTAATTGAGGAGATTCGTTTTTTGCTTTCTTTTGGTTAAGGGAAGACAAGGAAAGAGAATGAATTAATGTAGATGGAAGGGATTGATTTATTCCGTTGATTCATCCAAAAGACTGAAAAATAAAGAGGAAGAGATTTCAGAGGAAGAGAAAAGGGCAGAGAGAGAATCGTACCAATAATGATCAGTTTAATCACAGAATGAGAATGAAACTAACAATGGATGAAATTCTTTTTTTGTTAGAGTAGTTAGTTACTATTAAAAATAAATTAATAGAATAGTTAGTTACTAATAGTAAAAACGTAATGGAATAGTTAACAATAGAGTCTGAGGAGGAGTTCATCGGTAGCGCTCCAGGTTCGATTCCCATCTGGATCAGCTTTGAGATTTATCTCCGCAAAATTCCCTGCCCTGCCCAGCCCACGGTCAATAGAAGGCCTCTGTCCGTCGGATGGGACGTTTAACCGTGGTTCCGTGTGCGGGAATGCCATACCCTGCGCACGTTAAAGAACACGCTGAATGGCCTTGAAGGGAGGCTTCCATTTGTATCCCAACAGATGTTCCAGTGGGTCCCCTACCCTTCAAATTTCTCTGAGACTTCGGGGTCCTTGTGACCTGGTCATTTAGCCCATGGTGTGCAAAAAAGTGCCGCTCAGAGGTAAAACAACCCAACCGAACTGAGGAGGGGGGGAGTAGAGCGCCAGGTTCGAGTCCCAGCTGGGTAAGCGTTGAGATTTATTTCTGCAAAACTCCCCGCCCTGCCCACGGTCAGGAGGGGACACCGATGGACTTGGAAAGGCCGCCGTCCGTCGGATGGAACGTTAAACCGTGGCTGCGTGTGTGGCAGAGCAATACCCTGTGCACGCTAAAGAACACGCTGGATGACCTTGATAGGAGGCTACCATCTGTCTCCCAACAGCTGTTCCAATGGGTCCCTTCCCCCAACCTTCTCTGAGCCTTCGGGGTCCTTGTGACCTGGCCATTTTGTCCATGGTGTGCAAAAAAGTGCCGCTCAGAGGTAAAACAATCCAAAGTCTTTGGCGTTGAGATCGGGCCTGGGCCAGTCAAAAATACGGGGCGCATCACTTCATTTCGCAAGCCATATGAATATATTAAGGGAGGATCCCCCTTTTTAAAATGCTAGTAGGGATGACGGAGGCAAAAATTATTATGTACATTTATTTGTATATTTCACGCATTTTTTTCGAGAAATTTTTAGAGACTTCTAAAACGAAGAAAAAATATCGTAGTGCAACGGAATTTCACTCTCTTGGGCACCTCCTTTTACTTTTGCCTTGTTCGATCGAGTCACTTGACCTCCCCCACCCCAACTCACTTATATTTCTTCTAAATCTGCGCCTAAATATATTTAATGGATATTTTAAAAATCATATTTTCTGTCATTTATTGAAAAAAATTTTAAGTTACATAATGAAACCGATTTTTCAGTGTTTTACAATTTAGATTTTTTTTAAATTTGGATAGTATTTGGATAGTGGGTTCATATGTCAAGATCGAATTGGTAAAGTTGAAACCATGAAAAAGTATTTTAATAAGCAACGGGAGCATTTAGTGGCCAGCAGAGGAAAACGTTTCCCCACCCCTGGTAAAATGCTTAAAACCACCAACAGACGAGATCTTGATCAGTGACCAGTAGCTCAAGGGTCAGAGCACGTGACACGTTTTCAAATTACCGATAATTAGTCACCCAAAAAAAACGATTATCTGAAAACTAATTATCAGAAATATCGATTATCCGAATGATGAATGCTAGAGATATCGATTATCAGAAATTCGTTAACAGAAATAGCGATTTTCCGAGAGCCAGTTTTTCCGAAATATCCATTATACGAATGCTGGTTCAAAATATCGATTACGTGAACCATAATTCAAAATATTGATTATCTGAATGCTAGTTATGATAAATAGGGACTGTTCGTACGCTGGAATCAGACAGTAAATATTTTATGTAGGAAAAAATAAATAGGTACACGGGGATTGAGGGATAATCAAGGTAAGGTTATAGAAGATGAGGATTCTGTCATGGCTAGGTGGGATGAGCATTTTAGTGATATTCTAAACAATGTGGTTATTTCTACTTCCATTGTTTGCAATGATGATAGATGCATTGGCAGCTTTAATGTTGGCCCTATAACACAATCTGAAGTTAGTTTGGCTATTTCTAAACTTAAACTTCATAAATCCCCAGGTGTAGATGAAATTACTACGGAAATGCTTAGAGCTGGGAATGTTTCGGTTACCACTTGGATGACTGAAATTTTGAATATCTTTTATGATAAAGGCATGGTTCCTAAGTTTTATTATCCCTATTTTTAAAAAAGGTGATCGCAGTTCTTGTGATAACTATAGGGGTATCAGCCTACTCTCTGTTCCAGGTAAAGTTCTTTCCATGATTGTGCTTAATAGAATTAAGAATCTGGTTGACAGGCAATTGCGTGATGAGCAATGTGGATTCAGAAGTGGTAGGGGATGTGTGGATCAGATATTTTCACTTAGGCAGATTCTTGAGAAATGTTTAGAATTTCAGAAACCTTTGGTTGCTAGCTTTGTTGATTTCAAAAAGACTTTCGACTCTGTTGATCGTCATAATTTGTGGTTGATTGTGAAATCATATGGTATACCAGACAAGTTAGTTAACATAATGAAAGCTCTCTATAATAACACTGAGTCGTGTGTGAGAGTTGGTAAGGCTTGTAGCAATTGGTTTAGCATTACTTCTGGTGTTCGACAAGGGTGCATTTTGTCTCCTTTTCTCTTTAGCTTGGTTATTGATTATGTTATGCGAAATTCACTTCAAGGGAAAGATTTTGGCCTTAAATGGACTGGAGATACGAAAATTTCTGATTTAGATTATGCTGATGATTTAGCCCTTTTGGCAAATGATGTTGATGAGATGAACTCTTTCATTCGAGCTGTTGATGAGACTGGTAGTAGAGTAGGTTTGATTATAAACAGAGAGAAAACTAAAGTGATGAAAATTGGTCAGGCAGGCTGTGATTTAGTTAATCTGAATGGTTGCAGTCTTGAGCAGGTGTCACAGTTTAATTATCTTGGGAGCTATTTAACAGATAATGGTGATGTGCGGCATGAGATTAACAGACGAATAGGGATTGCTGCCGGGACTTTTAGGAATCTACGGAGAGTGTGGAGAAGTAGGCGTATACACCTAAAGACTAAAATAATGCTGAAAGGTTGGGTGTCTTACAGAGATTATCTGAACATTGTTGCCAATCAAGTCCATCCTGAAATGTTAACTTTTTATCCAGCAGTGACGGATGTTTCATGCACTGCAATGCTACTGTCCATCGTGTAAGATGTGTTCAACAGTGGTTCAGCGAGCATGACAGCGACTTCCACTATCTTCCCTGACTACCACAAAGGCCGGATCTAAACCCCACTGAGAATGTATGGGACATATTAGAAAACAGATCCGGGAGCAAAGTCCTCTTCCGTCAAATCTGAGCCAGTTAAAGGACTGTCTGGTGAACGCCTGGTATGCTGGAGATGCGAAGACACTCCAACACCTTGTGGAATCTATGCCAAACCTCATACGTGCTGTAATTCGGGCTAAAGGTGGTCCAATTCGTATTGAATAAAGGTTTCTAATTCAGTGACCGGTGTGTTTAGATGCACAGGTTATGGCTCTCCCGCACACGGGACCGCGACTTAATGTCCATTCGACGGACGGCGGTCTTTCCAAGACCATCGGTGTCCCCAACTAACCGTGGGCAGGGCGGGGAGTTTTGCAGAGATAAATCTCAACGCTGACATAGATGGGACTCGAACCTGGGAAGTTCAGATTACGAGTCTGTCGCGCTACCGACTGAGCCACCCCCGTCCCAAATTTGTAAGTAATAACGTGGTTAGGCAAAGGAGTCAGTAATCTCCTTTGAGCAGCATATTGGGCAAAGAGAGACTAGTTGGATTGGGCATGTTGGACGTATACATAACTATAGATTTGCGAATAGGGTTATGAATAGTTGCCTAAATGCTTCAGGAAATGGGAGGGACCTAAGATGCGATGGGCAATCTCAAAGAGGATCATGTTACAGTTGGCTTACAATGGCGAAATGCAGCAACTCTGGCTCCGGGGATACATGTTTGTAGTACTAAACTACATTGTCTGGTTGGACATCCATATCCCATACTTGAATCCATATTCCCTATTGTGGATAAATTGATAGATGGCTTCACCAGACTTTCTCATCATCTCACTGAAAGCTCTTCCTTCATCAACCATGCTTCTTCTTGACCAATCTTCTTCTGAAGTTTAGTCTCTGATTGCGGTCCTTATGGCCTCATAATTTTTTCCTCCATATTGTGCGCTATAAATGATATCTCCGTCCGAAGTATAAAGTAGTCGAATCCGTGTGATGGGCGTGGGATTGTTTTGGGAGGAAAATCACCTTGGAACGGAGCGGGAAGAGGAAACTAAGCGAGTGCAGAAGGTGAAATAAAATCGGTATCTTCTTTATGTATCTCTTTACGACACATGTCTCGGAGAAAATCCCCTCTTCTCGATGTTGGGGGGGGGGGAGGTCATCTAAATTCAAACCGGGTCTGTGCGCAGTGATCAAGGATGATGCACTCGGGAATAAACAGGAACGGAAAATCTGACAGGCGCGCGGGAGAGGAAGAGAGAGCGATGGCTTAGCAACGGAGGATGGAGAGAAATATGAAAAACGGAATAGGGTGGTAGAAAGGTGAGAGGGCTGGGGGAGATATTTCTGACAACTCTTGTTTGGGATAGAAGAGAATTTATGTCACGAAAATTCACAAGAGTTTTCGCATTCCTTGGTGATATTTTTTGTTTATTTGTTTTTTTGTTACTGTTGTTGCTGTCTTGTTTGCTTTTCTGAGAAGACAGAAAGATGCGACATGTCGCAAAGGTTGAGTTGGAGACGTCGCACGATCTGTACGCTTTGCTACTGGAGGCGAGATTCTATAGGAAGGGGTGTGTGTGGTGAGGTTTTTTAAACAATTCTTCGTTCCTATGGAAACAAGCAGAGAGAATGCAATTTCGCTCGATTCGGTGGCATTGTCATATTGTGAATATTTTGAGGGGAAGTGAATAATCTAAACTAGGGGTTCTCAACGTGGGGTACGCGATAAAAGTTTTTGGGTTACGCAGTGAGAGCTCAAAAGTGGCTAGATGTAAGTTAAGTACAAAATCTAATGTTTATATAATATATATATATATATATTATTTTATTCCCGTTATTACACTATAACTATAGTTTTGTCTATCTATACAAGGGGTACGCCAGTTACATACGCATTTCCAGGGGGTACGTGAAGCATAAAAGGTTGAGAACCACTGATATATATCTTTTATTTTATTCCCATTGTTATACTATAACTATAGTTTTATCTATCTATACAAGGGGTAAGCCAATTACATACACATTTCCAGGGGGTACGTGAAGCATAAAAGGTTGAGAACCACTGATATATATGTTTTATTTTATTCCCATTGTTATACTATAACTATAGTTTTATCTATCTATACAAGGGGTAAGCCAATTACATACACATTTCCAGGGGGTACGTGAAGCATAAAAGGTTGAGAACCACTGATATATATGTTTTATTTTATTCCCATTGTTATACTATAACTATTGTTTTATCTATCTATACAAAGGGGTACGCCAGTCACATACACATTTCCAGGGGGTACGTGAAGCATAAAAGGTTGAGAACCACTGATATATATGTTTAATTTTATTCCCATTGTTGTACTCTAACTATAGTTTTATCTATCTATACAAAGGGGTACGCCAGTCACATACACATTTCCAGGGGGTACGTGAAGCATAAAAGGTTGAGAACCACTGATATATATGTTTTATTTTATTCCCATTGTTATACTATAACTATAGTTTTATCTATCTATACAAGAGGTACGCCAGTTACATACACATTTCCAGGGGGTACGTGAAGCATTAAAGATTGAGAACCACTGATATACATGTCTTATTTTATTCCCATTGTTATACTCTAACTATAGTTTTATCTATCGATAAAAGAGGTACGCCAGTTACATACACATTTCCAGGGGGTACGTGAAGCATAAAAGGTTGAGAACCACTGATATATAAGTTTTATTCAAATCGTTATACTATAACTACAGTTTTATCTATCTATACAAGGGGTACGCCAGTTATATACACATTTCCAGGGGGTACGTGAAGCATAAAAGGTTGAGAGCCACTGATATATATGTTTTATTCCCATTGTTATACTCTAACTATAGTTTTATCTATCTATACAAGGTGTACCCCAGTTACATACACATTTTCCAGGGGGTACGGGAAGCATAAAAGGTTGAGAACCACTGATATATATGTTTTATTTTATTCCCATTGTTATACTCTAACTATAGTTTTATCTATCTATACACGGGGTACGCCAGTTACATACACATTTCCAGGAGGTACGTGAAGCATAAAAAGTTGAGAACCACTGATATATATGTTTTATTTTATTCTCATTGTTATACTATAACTAGAGTTTTATCTATCTGTACAAGGGGTACGCCAGTTACATACACATTTCCAGGAGATACGTGAAGCCTAGAAGGTTGAGAACCACTGATATATATGTTTTATTTTATTGCCATTGTTATACTCTAAGTATAGTTTTATCTATCTATACAAGGGGTACGCTAGTTACATACACATTTCCATGGGATACGTGAAGCAAAAAAGGTTGAGAACCACTGATATATATGTTTTATTTTATTCCCATTGTTATACTCCAACTATAGTTTTATCTATCTATACAAGGGGTACGTCAGTTACATACCCATTTCCAGGGGGTACGTGAAGCATAAAAGGATGAGAACCACTGATATATATGTTTTATTCCCATTGTTATACTATAACTATAGTTTCATCTATCCATACAAGGGATACACCAGTTACATACACATTTCCAGGGGGTACGTGAAGCATAAAATGTTGAGAACCACTGATATACATGTTTTATTTTATTCCCATTGTTATACTCTAACTATAGTTTTATCTATCTATACAAGGGGTACGCCAGTTATATTCACCATTCCAGGGGGTACGTGAAGCACAAAAGTTGAGAACTACTGATATATATATATGTTTTATTTTATTCCCATTGTTATACTATAACTATAGTTTTGTCTATCTATACAAGGGGTACGCCAGTTACATTCACATTTCCAGGGGGTACGTGAAGCATAAAAGGTTGAGAACCACTGATATATATGTTTCATTTTATTCCCATTGTTATACTGTATCTAGAGTTTTATCTATCTATACAAGGGGTACGCCAGTTACATACACATATCCAGGGGGTACGTGAAGCATAAAAGGTTGAGAACCACTGATATATATCTTTTATTTTATTCCCATTGTTATACTATAACTATAGTTTTATCTATCTATACAAGGGGTAAGCCAATTACATACACATTTCCAGGGGGTACGTGAAGCATAAAAGGTTGAGAACCACTGATATATATGTTTTATTTTATTCCCATTGTTGTACTCTAACTATAGTTTTATCTATCTATACAAGGGGTACGCCAGTTACATACACATTTCCAAGGGGTACGTGAAGCATAAAAGGTTGAGAACCACTGATATATATGTTTTATTTTATTCCCATTGTTATACTATAACTATAGTTTTATCTATCTATACAAGAGGTATGCCAGTTACATACACATTTCCATGGGGTACGTGAAGCATAAAAGGTTGAGAACCACTGATATATATGTTTTATTTTATTCTCATTGTTATACGATAACTATAGTTTTATCTATCTATACAAGGGGTACGCCAGTTATATACACATTTCCAGGGGGTACGTGAAGAATAAAAGGTTGAGAATCACTGATATATATGTTTTATTCCCATTGTTATACTATAACTGTAGTTTTATCTATCTACACAAGGGGTACGCCAATTATATACACATTTCCAGGGGGTACGTGAAGCATAAAAGGTTGAGAATCACTGATATATATGTTTTATTCCCATTGTTATACTATAACTATAGTTTAATCTATCTATACAAGAGGTATGCCAGTTACATACACATTTCCATGGGGTACGTGAAGCATAAAAGGTTGAGAACCACTGATATATATGTTTTATTTTATTCTCATTGTTATACGATAACTATAGTTTTATCTATCTATACAAGGGGTACGCCAGTTATATACACATTTCCAGGGGATACGTGCAGCATAAAAGGTTGAGAACCACTGATATATATGTTTTATTTTATTCCCATTGTTATACTATAACTATAGTTTTATCTATCTATACAAGGGGTACGCCAGTTACATACACATTTCCATGGGGTACGTGAAGCATAAAAGGTTGAGAACCACTGATATATATGTTTTATTTTATTCTCATTGTTATACTATAACTATAGTTTTATCTATCTATACAAGGGGTACGCCAGTTATATACACATTTCCAGGGGGTACGTGAAGAATAAAAGGTTGAGAATCACTGATATATATGTGTTATTCCCATTGTTATACTATAACTATAGTTTTATCTATCTACACAAGGGGTACGCCAATTATATACACATTTCCAGGGGGTACGTGAAGCATAAAAGGTTGAGAATCACTGATATATATGTTTTATTCCCATTGTTATACTATAACTATAGTTTAATCTATCTATACAAGAGGTATGCCAGTTACATACACATTTCCATGGGGTACGTGAAGCATAAAAGGTTGAGAACCACTGATATATATGTTTTATTTTATTCTCATTGTTATACGATAACTATAGTTTTATCTATCTATACAAGGGGTACGCCAGTTATATACACATTTCCAGGGGATACGTGCAGCATAAAAGGTTGAGAACCACTGATATATATGTTTTATTTTATTCCCATTGTTATACTATAACTATAGTTTTATCTATCTATACAAGGGGTACGCCAGTTACATACACATTTCCATGGGGTACGTGAAGCATAAAAGGTTGAGAACCACTGATATATATGTTTTATTTTATTCCCATTGTTATACTATAACTATAGTTTTATCTATCTATACAAGGGGTACGCCAGTTATATACACATTTCCAGGGGGTACGTGAAGAATAAAAGGTTGAGAATCACTGATATATATGTGTTATTCCCATTGTTATACTATAACTATAGTTTTATCTATCTACACAAGGGGTACGCCAATTATATACACATTTCCAGGGGGTACGTGAAGCATAAAAGGTTGAGAATCACTGATATATATGTTTTATTCCCATTGTTATACTATAACTATAGTTTAATCTATCTATACAAGAGGTATGCCAGTTACATACACATTTCCATGGGGTACGTGAAGCATAAAAGGTTGAGAACCACTGATATATATGTTTTATTTTATTCTCATTGTTATACGATAACTATAGTTTTATCTATCTATACAAGGGGTACGCCAGTTATATACACATTTCCAGGGGATACGTGAAGCATAAAAGGTTGAGATCCACTGATATATATATGTTTTATTTTATTCCCATTGTTATACTATAACTATAGTTTTATCTATCTATACAAGGGGTACGCCAGTTATATACACATTTCCAGGGGATACGTGAAGCATAAAAGGTTGAGAACCACTGATATATATGTTTTATTTTATTCCCATTGTTATACTCTAACTATAGTTTTATCTATCTATACAAGGGGTACGCCAGTTATATACACATTTCCAGGGGGTACGTGAAGAATAAAAGGTTGAGAATCACTGATATATATGTTTTATTCCCATTGTTATACTATAACTATAGTTTTATCTATCTATACAAGAGGTATGCCAGTTACATACACATTTCCAGGGGGTACGTGAAGCATAAAAGGTTGAGAACCACTGATATATATGATTTATTTTATTCCCATTGTTATACTATAACTATAGTTTTATCTTTCTATACAAAGGGTACGCCAGTTACATACACATTTCCAGGGGGTACGTGAAGCATAAAAGGTTGACAACCACTGATATATATGTTTTATTCCCATTGTTATAGTAAAACTATAGTTTTATCTATCTATACAAGGGGTACGCCAGTTATATACACATTTCCAGGGGGTACGTGAAGAATAAAAGGTTGAGAATCACTGATATATATGTTTTATTCCCATTGTTATACTATAACTATAGTTTTATCTATCTATACAAGAGGTATGCCAGTTACATACACATTTCCAGGGGGTATGTGAAGCATAAAAGGTTGAGAGCCACTGATATATATGTTTTATTTTATTCCCATTGTTATACTATAACTATAGTTTTATCTTTCTATACAAAGGGTACGCCAGTTACATACACATTTCCAGGGGGTACGTGAAGCATAAAAGGTTGAGAACCACTGATATATATGATTTATTTTATTCCCATTGTTATACTATAACTATAGTTTTATCTTTCTATACAAAGGGTACGCCAGTTACATACACATTTCCAGGGGGTACGTGAAGCATAAAAGGTTGAGAACCACTGATATATATGATTTATTTTATTCCCATTGTTATACTATAACTATAGTTTTATCTTTCTATACAAAGGGTACGCCAGTTACATACACATTTCCAGGGGGTACGTGAAGCATAAAAGGTTGACAACCACTGATATATATGTTTTATTCCCATTGTTATAGTAAAACTATAGTTTTATTTATATATACAAGGGGTACGCCAGTTACATACACATTTCCAGGGGGTACGTGAAGCATAAAAGGTTGAGAGCCACTGATATATATGTTTTATTTTATTCCCATTGTTATACTATAACTATAGTTTTATCTATCTATACAAGAGGTATGCCAGTTACATACACATTTCCAGGGGGTACGTGAAGCATAAAAGGTTGAGAACCACTGATATATATGTTTTATTTTATTCCCATTGTTATACTATAACTATAGTTTTATCTATCTATACAAGAGGTATGCCAGTTACATACACATTTCCAGGGGGTACGTGAAGCATAAATGGTTGAGAACCACTGATCGAAACGATGACATCAAGGAATGAACTTTCGAAAATATTCACTAATAGTGTGTCTACGAATAACCGGAGAGAGAGCTACAGGTTTTTTTCCGAGTTCCTATTTATTTATCCCATAAATGTTTTTAATACAAAATGGGCTAAATGACCAAGTCACAAGGGCTCCAAGGACTTAGAGATAGTTGGAGGTGAAGGTGACTCTCTTTGCAGTTGTTAAGAGACAGATGTCCCGTCAAAATCCCACAGCCTGTTCTTTAACATACAATCGCCCAAAAAAATATCCGAACACTATGGTTCATTACAGAATTCAGAAAAAATATCTGGCAACGATTTCTTTTAGAAATTTGTGATCTGGAACCTTCGTGTCACCTGACACTTTTAAAAGGCCTTTTGAAAGGTACTAATGGTCCGCACCACGATAAGGCGGGGTCGGACATTAGGTGCTAAGCGTCGCTAATTCTGTGCATCATCACAGGGAATTGGGATAGAGCTCTCCTTTCATTTCATGCCTAGTTACCTTTTACATATTAACAGTTAACTATCAAACAACTAAACTGCTTATTCTGTATTTTGGTCATTATATCTGTAACATTCTGTATCTAAGCCATTTTTCAATCTACCGACCTCAAGTTTTCCTCATAGACACTCAGTATGGTTGTAGACGGCTCTCTTCTCTGCCTGTCTGGGCTGGATTCGGGGCGGGGGTGGCTCAGTCGGTAGCGCGCCAGGCTCGTAATCTGTAGTTCCCAGGTTCGAGTCCCAGCTGGGTCAGCGTTGAGATTTATCTCCGCAAAATTCCCCGCCCTGCCCACGGTCAGTAGGGGACACCGATGGGCTTGGAAAGGCCGCCGTCAGTCGGATGGGACGTTAAACCGTGGCCCCGTGTGCGGGAGAGCCATACCCTGTGCACGTTAAAGAACACGCTGGATGGCCTTGACTGGAGGCTACCATCTGTCTCCCAACAGCTGTTCCAGTGGGTCCCCTCCCCCAACCTTCTCTGAGCCTTCGGGGTCCATGTGACCTGGCCACTTGGTGTGCAAAAAAGTGCCGCTCAGAGGTAAAACAACCCAACCCAACAACCTGGGCTGGATTCTTTTACTAACTATCTGTGTGAGAGCTTTTGTAGAAGGGTACCTTTCCCTATCTTGTCAGGATGAATAATTCAGGTGGTCGAACACACAAACTCATGTATTTCAACCATGTACATTTATTTACATTTAATTATATACATACAGTGACTGCCCAAATTCAACACAGGCTATAACGAGACTCAGCGGTCCCACCGCTAGATACATACTTTTTGTGTTGCTGTACAACACAGCTACCACTGCAATCCCCGGTTCCGTCTGACGACACTACCAAATTGAATGGAATGCTGCGACTATCTACCGTCGGGGGCAAGGCTACACCATATAGATGCATCTCATCCCCGACACTCCTATGGCGAGCAGTCCTATAGAAGGAAAGCTCATCCATCGGTCAAAACCTGGAATTTACTCTGTTCCCCGGTTAGCCATGAACAAGGATATATAGATCCAAGTTCGCTCGGCTCCCGGGGTGGAGATTCTTAGTGGAGGCCCAGACTTTGAAAAAGACCCTTGCCTACTAGGGGACCAATCTGTTCGGCAGGGCCCTTGAACTGCTCCACTGAGCACCTGATTTTGAGGTCTTGGCACCGTCCAACCAGGCCACTGAAGTGGTCAGCAATGCCTTCGACCTCGGTTGGTCTTGGCTCTGTCGAACCAGGGCCCACACTGGTCAGCAGAGTCTTCGACCGGTTGCTGGACCTCAAGCCCCCCCCCCCACCACCACCACCACCACCACCGCGTCAAGGTGGTCCCCTATCGGAGGGGGGGGGCACCGCTAGATACAGACAAAGCTTAAAACGAGCTACAAACGAACAGTCTAACATCCGAACAGCCTCGTGGTCCGCGCTTCTTCTTCTTATACATCCTTCTTTCTAAGCTGGACCTATTTGTAAAGGGGGCCTCGGCCCCCTTATCATCAGGTCCATAGGGTGTCTCGGCCAATGGGGTACGAACACGCTCGCCGTGCCAGGACTACTCTTGTCGCCTTTTTTCATCGGCTACCCAAACTGGATCCGCCGCTGGCGCTATGTCGCCAGGCAGCCTAACCCTCACTCCTGCAGAGTCCCTACATTGGTCTTCATAAAATTCATAGGTAAATTATGGGTCCACTCACAATAGAAGGTCCTCTTCCAGGACTCTCCCCTTGTTCATTTTTTTTTCATAAACAGTTCGAAGATTGAAAAACAGATTAACAATTAATTAAAATTATGAATGATCACAGAATATTTGCAAGAAATGTTATAGCTGATAACTTTTACGTGATGATATAGTGATATTGGAATTTAGAAGATTTAGAGATTTTGAATAAGGTTTGAAAAAACCGGAAAAAAAGATAATTACATATACTCGGTTGAATATTGATCTCAATCGTTTCCTTAGTTATTACTTGCAAATTTAATCAAACCAAAAAAACATGGTTGCTTTCAAAGGGCTTAATTTATTACTTTTTCATTATAAAACTTTTTAAATACATATCTTTTTGGAAATTATTTCTCCGCATCAGAACAAGTATTTAACATTAATAGAATTTTTTACTTTAATTTTTTCTTATTATTATGATAGATAGATATAATTTTTATTTCAGAAAATGTTTTACAGTATACAAAAACTTTTGAGGTCTCACAAGAGCAGGCTCGTTCGTGAGATCTCAATAAACAATTTCAATTGAAAACATCAGTCGTCACTTTGAATAATACACAAAAAAAACGGAAACAAAATTATCATATATATATTTTAAATTAACCAAATTAATTCGGGACTCAAACGGTTAAAGTTTTACTTTAAAATAAGTAACAATAAATTATGATGATGGGGCGGGGGTGGCTCAGTCGGTAGCGCGTCAGGCTCGTAATCTGTAGTTCCCAGGTTCGAGTCCCAGCTGGGTCAGCGTTGAGATTTATCTCCGCAAAATTCCCCGCCCTGCCCACGGTCAGTAGGGGACACCGATGGGCTTGGAAAGGCCGCCGCCCGTCGGATGGGACGTTAAGCCGTGGCCCCATGTGCGGGAGAGACATAACCTGTGCACTTTAAAGAACACGCTGGATGGCCTTGACGGGAGGCTACCATCTGTCTCCCAACAGCTGTTCCAGTGGGTCCCCTCCCCCAACCTTCTCTGAGCCTTCGGGGTCGATGTGACCTGGCCATTTGGCCTATGGTGTGCAAAAAAGTGCCGCTCAGAGTTAAAACAACCCAACGTTAAAGAACACGCTGGATGGCTTTGACGGGAGGCTACCATCTGTCTCCCAACAGCTGTTCCAGTGGGTTCCCTCCCCCAACCTTCTCTGAGCCTTCCGGGTCCATGTGACCTGGCCATTTAGCCTATGGTGTGCAAAAAAGTGCCGCTCAGAGGTAAAACAACCCAACCAATGATGACGAATGCTAATAGTTGCAAAGAGAGAAATTTTTGATCATAAATAATGAAATAATAACTATAAACAAATATTATTGTTATTAGTGAGATTGAAAATACAGTAGTTACGAACTAAGACGATTTTGATGAATAATGCTAATCAGGCGCGGACTGGCAACTGGCCCTCAGCGTCGGGATTCCCTGGGACCTCATTGGAAGACGACGCTTTGAATAATAATAGTTGTTATTTGACACAAATTCCACAGAATTGGGGAAAACCCATTTTAAGCGTCACGTACAGTCGCTCAAAAAAAAAGTATCCGAACAAAATGGTTGATTACAGAATACAGAAAAAATATCTGGCATCGATTTTTTTAGAAATCATTGATCTGGCAAGGCTTGTAAATGGTAGCTAGGCATAAACTGGAAGGAGAGCTGTGCACCAATCCCCAGTGATGATGCACAGAACCGGCCAGGTCTAGCACCTAATGTCCCACCCCGCCTTCTCGTGGTGCAGGCCGTTAGTACCTTTCAAAAGAGATATTCTCTTTTGGAAGGGAACGGAAGGGGAGGGCTGCCAGTTCAGTAAGGCCTACTGATCTGGTCATCTATGGCCACTTTTTTCTTTTTTTCAACCCTGCTGAGGAGTGGTCAACTTCACAGGGTCCTGGTGCTGACCATTTATACCTACTAGACTGGACTTGTTTATGGATTTGAGCTTGATTATGGATCCTGGATTTGCTGCACTGGTGGGCCTCTGTTGAGGGAGAGTCTGCCGCTGTGTTTTCTGTTTGCTTCTGGGTTGCCAGCTCTAAGTGAACAGAGGCATGGGATACCTTATATCAGCTGGTGGATAATCCTAATCAGAGGCCATCGCAGGTACCTGAACCTTACTTAGCTAGTTGGGCATCGTCAAGCCTAAACTGGAGTAATGTGTCTCAGGAAGGCCATATGGCTCTTGAAAAAGTCCACTTGAAAAGGTGGTGCCTGAAGTTCCTACCAGCATCGGTGACTTCAGCCTTTAGCGGAGGAGGAACAGGTCGTTGCCCCATGCCTGCGATCAGGGGCTGTTTGATATTGTTGGCCCTACCAATCTCAATAAACCTAATTTTTTTAAAAATCCTACTAATCATTTTCTCTCTGCAGGAACGTGGAACGTGAGGACATTACATAGAGATTATTCTCTTGATGTCCTCATGCAGGAATTCCAGCGCTATAACCTAGATATTCTAGGCTTGCAAGAGACCAGATGGACAGGTAAAGGTGAGATACTTAAAAATAACTTTAAATTTCTCTTTACAGGGAGGGAGGATGGAAAGCATCACCAAGGCGTGGGTCTGCTGCTCATCAGACATGCTAGTGATGCTCTTCTAGGATATGAGTGCATTAATGAAAGGTTTCTTACAGCAAAATTTCAGACAAGCATTAAAAACTTGAATGTTATCTGCTGTTATGCCCCCACTGAGGATTCTGATGAGGATGAGAAGGATAGGTTTTATGAACAACTTCAGGATATTTTGAATTCTGTCAAGAAAGGAGATATTACCCTTGTTCTTGGTGACTTCAATGCCAAAGTTGGTACCGACTCTGACTTTGGGGAGGAGTAATAGGCCCTTTTGGTATTGGTAGCTGCAATGGCAATGGGCAACGTCTCCTACAGGTAAGTAAACTAAATGGTTTCAGAATAACTAACACATATTACAAACACCGTGACATACATAAACACACATGGGTTTCACCTGATGGGCTGCATAAGAATATGATTGATTATATATTAATTAACAGCAAATGGGCTAGTTCTGTTAGAAATACCAGGGCATATAGGGGAGCTGAAATTGGATCTGACCATTACCTTGTTAAAAGTGTCTTGCAACTTAAACTTAAAAAGTGTTGTGCTAGGGTTAAAAAATTTACCTTTAATACTGAAGCTCTGAAAGACCCAGTTATAGCTAAAGCTTATCATGATAGGTTACTTAGTCATTATGACAGTCATGGTTTGCTTAATACTGAAGTTGAGGAAGAATGGGGCCATTTTAAACAGGCTTTTTTGGAAACTAACAGTACTCTTTTAGGGAAAAAGGAGCAGAGGAGGCAGAATTATTTAAGTGATAAGGCACTTGAGCTTATTTTCAGAAAGAAGGAACTGCAGGAATGTCCTTAATCAGTACCCTACTAGTCCTAATAGAAAGCATTACAAAGAACTTAATAAACGTGTAAAGGGTCAGTTAGCTACTGATAAGAATCTTTGGCTTGATGGCCTTGCTGACAAAGCTGAGGAAGCAGTTAGACAGCACAACAGCAGAGAGCTGTACCAGATAGTTAATGTTTTGTGTGGTAGAAAACGAACAGGTATACAGGGATTGAAGGATAAACAAGGCAAGGTTATAGAAGGTGAGGATTCTGTCATGGCTAGGTGGGCTGAGCATTTCAGTGATGTTCTAAACAATGTGGTTAGTTCTACTCCCATTGTTTGCAATGATGATAGATGCATTGTTGGCTTTAATGTTGGCCCTATAACACAATCTGAAGTTAGTTTGGCTATTTCTAAACTTAAACTTCATAAATCCCCAGGGGTGGATAAAATTACTACGGAAATGCTTAGAGCTGGGAATGTTTCAGTTACCATTTGAATGACTGAAATTTTGAATAACTTTTATGATAAAGGCATGGTTCCTAAAGATTTTACCAGAGCTATTATTATCCCTATTTTCAAAAAAGGTGATCGCAGTTCTTGTGATAACTATAGGGGTATCAGCCTACTCTCCGTTCCAGGTAAAGTTCTTTCCATGATTGTGCTTAATAGAATTAAGAATCTGGTTGACAGTCAATTGCGTGATGAGCAATGTGGATTCAGAAGTGGTAGGGGATGTGTAGATCAGATATTTTCACTTAATCAGATTCTTGAGAAATGTTTAGATTTTCAGAAACCTTTGGTTGCTAGCTTTGTTGATTTCAAAAAGGCCTTCGACTCTGTTGATCGTCATAATTTGTGGTTGATTGTGAGATAATATGGTATACCAGACAAGTTAGTTAACATAATGAAAGCTCTCTATAATAACACTGAGTCATGTGTGAGGGTTGGTAAGTCTTGTAGCAATTAGTTTAGCGTTACTTCTGGTGTTCGACAAGGGTGCATTTTGTCTCCTTTTCTCTTTAGTTTGGTTGTTGATTATGTTATGCGAAATTCACTTCAAGGGAAAGATTTTGGCCTTAAATGGGCTGGAGATACGAAAATTTCTGATTTAGATTATGCTGATGATTTAGCCCTTTTGGCAAATGATGTTGATGAGATGAACTCTTTCATTCGAACTGTTGATGAGACTGGTAGTATAGTAGGTTTGGTTATAAACAGAGAGAAAACTAAAGTGATGAAAATTGGTCAGGCAGGTTGTGATTCAGTTAATCTGAATGGTTGCAGTCTTGAGCAGGTGTCACAGTTTAATTACCTTGGGAGCTGCGTAACTGATACTGGTGATGTGCGGCATGAGATTAACAGGCGAATAGGTATTGCTGCCGGGACTTTTAAGAATCTATGGAGATTGTGGAGAAATAGGCGTATACACCTAAAGACTAAAATTAGACTGTACAATAGTTTGATTCTTTCTAGGGTTAGTTATGGTAGTGAAACTTGGACGCTGTGTAAGCAAGATAACAGGAAACTAGATGCTTACGCAGTATCTTGGGTATTAGGTGGTTTAACTTTGTAACTAATGATGAGGTTAGGCAAAGGAGTCGGCAACCTCCTTTAAGCAGTATATTGTGCAGAGACAGACTCCGTTGGTTTGGCCATGTTGCCCGTATGGATAATTATAGATTGGCGAATAGGGTTATGAACAGTGTGCCTAGAGGCCTCAGAAGGAGGGGGAGACCTAGGATGCGGTGGGCAGACAATGTCAAACAGGACCTTGTTAGAATTGGTGTACAGTGGCTGGATGCAGCAGATGTAGCTCAGGACAGATATGCTTGGAGAATTAAACTGCGCGGTCTGGTTGGACCTCCGTAGCCCATGGCTGCTTGATGATGATGATGATGATGATGATGATGGTGTTGATGATAATGATGATGATGGTGGTGATGATGATGATGATGATGGTGGTGGTGGTGGTGGTGGTGGTGGTGATGATGATGATGATGATGATGATGATGATGATGATGATCTGGCAACCTTCGTGTCACGTGACACGAAAGTTGCCAGATCACTAATTTCTAAAAAAACGTTGCCAGATATTTTTTCTGAATTCTGTAATCAACCATAGTGTTCGGATTACTTTTTTGAGCGACTGTAGGTGGTTATATTATTTTGATACTAGATCGTGTGGGCCCACTCGGATACTTTTTTTGAGCGACTGTACGAACTATCAACAGAATATCAGTAATTAGGCATCGGCAGACAGTGCTTACAAAGTGTTAAGGTGTGAGGAATAAATACCGAAATGTTGGAGAAGCAACTGGATTTTTTTATTGCATCCGGGCCTCTCCACTGCAGCTGCGTTCCTGAAAAAAAAAGTACCAGTCCGCCCCTGATGCTAATGATTATAAAGAAAGACGATTGCCGGAAAAAATAATATTATTACTCCTGAGATGCAGTAGATGTAGCTCAGAATAGACTTGCTTGGAGAACTAAATTACACGGTCTGGTTGGACCTCCGTAGCCCATGGCTGCTTGAGGATGATGATGATGATGATGATAAGCATCGCTCTTTATAACCATTGTCATTCTATCATTTGTTTAAAACTATTATCATTCTTTTCAATAATCATCTCTCTTTAAAATTCTTATTCTTTTTCGTCATAATTTTCTCTTTTTATAACTGCAATTCTTCATCATAACACTGGCTTATTTGCAACCATTATAATTTTTCGTCATAATCATCTGTTTGTATTGTTGTTGTTGTTTATAAACAGAAATTATTACGATGGGTTGGGTTGTTTTTCCTCTGAGGGGCACTTTTTTTGCACACTGTGGGCTAAATGGCCAGGTCACAAAGACCCCGAAGGCTCAGAGAAAGTTGGGGGAGAAGACCCACTGGAACAGCTGTTGGGAGACAGATGGTAACCTCCCGTCAAGGCCATCCAGCGTGTTCTTTAACGTTGGGTTGTTTTACCTCTGAGCGGCACTTTTTTGCACACCATGGGCTAAATGGCCAGGTCACATGGACCCCGAAGGCTCAGAGAAGGTTGGGGGGAGGGGACCCACTGGAACAGCTGTTGGGAGACAGATGGTAGCCTCCCGTCAAGGCCATCCAGCGTGTTCTTTATCGTGTTCAGGGTATGGCTCTCCCGCATAAGGATCACGGCTTAACGTCCCATCCGACGGACGGCGGCCTTTCCAAGCCCATCGGTGTTCCCTACTGACCGTGGGCAGGGCGGGGAGATTTGCGGAGATAAATCTCAAAGCTGACCCAGCTGGGACTCGAACCTGGGAACTGCAGATTACGAGCCTGGCGTGCTACCGACTGAGCCACCCCGCCACTGATTACGTTGTAGAGTGATAATAGTGAACAACAATTGCGATGAAGAATGACAATGGTTATAAAGAAAGACAATTACGATGAAGAATGATAATTGTTAGCAAACAGTACTCGATATGGGGGCAAGAAGAGAGTCCTAACCCCCCTTTTGGGATACTAATAAGAATTTTTTCAAGAATTTTTAAAAAACCTCTAATATGAAATGGAAAATGTAACACTGCAACAGAAATCCATTCCTTGTCTCCTTTACCTTTTTTTGGTTCGATTGCTGCCCCCCCCCCTTCGCCCCACTTTCTTCTAAATCAGATCCTAGTTGTAAAGAGAGCCGATTACGATGAAGAACGATAATAATTTTGAACAAACACGATTATGATGGAAATGATGATGGTTATAAAGAGATGCGATTATCGAGAATACCAATGAAAATAATAGTTCTGAACAGAGATGATTACGATGAAGAATCATAATTGTTATGATCAAACACGATTATGATGAAAAACGATGATGGTTGTATAGCGAGATGATTACGATGAAGGATCATAATAGTTATGAACAGGGGCGATTATGATGACGAATGATAATAGTTATGAATAAACACGATTATAGTGAAAAATGATGATGGTTGTATAGCGAGATGAGCACGATGAAGAATGATAATAGTTATGAACAGGGGCGATTATGATGACGAATGATAATAGTTATGAATAAACACGATTATAATGAAAAATGATGATGGTTGTATAGCGAGATGAGCACGATGAAGAATAATAATAGTTATGAACAGGGGCGATTATGATGACGAATGATAATAGTTATGAATAAACACGATTATAGTGAAAAATGATGATGGTTGTATAGCGAGATGAGCACGATGAAGAATGATAATAGTTATGAACAGGGGCGATTATGATGACGAATGATAATAGTTATGAATAAACACGATTATAGTGAAAAATGATGATGGTTGTATAGCGAGATGAGCACGATGAAGAATGATAATAGTTATGAACAGGGGCGATTATGATGACGAATGATAATAGTTATGAATAAACACGATTATAGTGAAAAATGATGATGGTTGTATAGCGAGATGAGCACGATGAAGAATGATAATAGTTATGAACAGGGGCGATTATGATGACGAATGATAGTAGTTATGAATAAACACGATTATAGTGAAAAATGATGATGGTTGTATAGCGAGATGAGCACGATGAAGAATGATAATAGTTATGAACAGGGGCGATTATGATGACGAATGATAATAGTTATGAATAAACACGATTATAATGAAAAATGATGATGGTTGTATAGCGAGATGAGCACGATGAAGAATGATAATAGTTATGAACAGGGACGATTATGATGACGAATGATAATAGTTATGAATAAACACGATTATAGTGAAAAATGATGATGGTTGTATAGCGAGATGAGCACGATGAAGAATGATAATAGTTATGAACAGGGGCGATTATGATGACGAATGATAATAGTTATGAATAAACACGATTATAGTGAAAAATGATGATGGTTGTATAGCGAGATGAGCACGATGAAGAATGATAATAGTTATGAACAGGGGCGATTATGATGACGAATGATAATAGTTATGAATAAACACGATTATAATGAAAAATGATGATGGTTGTATAGCGAGATGAGCACGATGAAGAATGATAATAGTTATGAACAGGGACGATTATGATGACGAATGATAATAGTTATGAATAAACACGATTATAGTGAAAAATGATGATGGTTGTATAGCGAGATGAGCACGATGAAGAATGATAATAGTTATGAACAGGGGCGATTATGATGACGAATGATAATAGTTATGAATAAACACGATTATAGTGAAAAATGATGATGGTTGTATAGCGAGATGAGCACGATGAAGAATGATAATAGTTATGAACAGGGCGATTATGATGACGAATGATAATAGTTATGAACAAACACGATTATAGTGAAAAATGATGATGGTTGTATAGCGAGATGAGCACGATGAAGAATGATAATAGTTATGAACAGGGGCGATTATGATGACGAATGATAATAGTTATGAACAAACACGATTATAGTGAAAAATGATGATGGTTGTATAGCGAGATGAGCACGATGAAGAATGATAATAGTCATCAGCAATGATGATTATTATAGTAAGGCAAGTTGAAGGCTATAAACCGAGTTAATATTTTTTTTAAATTTAAAGCGAAAATCTCTGATAAATAGGAGATGAAATATCTGGCACCTTACTGTGAAGAAAAACTTAAAATAATACTTTGCGAGCAATCGATTATAAATATCTTTATATATATATGGAATTTTAACGCAGATTTTCCTCTTTGTTAATCACACGTCCAATTCGCATAATTACAGTCGCTCAAAAAAATATCCGAACACTAATGTTGATTGCAGAATTAAAAAAAAATATCTGGCAACGATATTTTAGAAATTAGTGATCTGGCAACCTTCGTGTCACGTGATACGAAGATTTGCCAGGTCACTAATTTCTAAAAAAAAAACCTTGCCAGATATTTTTTCTTAATTCTGCAATCAACCATGGTGTTTGGATGTTTTTTTCAGCGACTGTACCTAAAGGTTCTTACAATTCTAAAGGTTTATGAATGCACCTAAAGGTATAGTCGCTAAAAAAATATCCGAACACTAAGGTTGATTGCAGAATTAAGAAAAAAATATCTGGCAACGATTTTTTTTAGAAATTAGTGATCTGGCAACCTTCGTGTCACGTGATACGAAGGTCGCTAATTTCTAAAAAAAAATCGTTGCCAGATATTTTTTCTGAATTCTGTAATCAACCATAGTGTTCGGATATTTTTTTAGCGACTGTACTCGCTATAAATATCCTATGAACATAAATAGAAACTTTTTTCGGGAATTACTTATGCATTCTTCTCACTTATTTTGACTGACAGTCCCCTCAGTGAACAGAATCTCCTCCCCTTCTTTTTTTCACAGGAAAATATCGAAACATTCGTCACGAAAGATCCCATCATGTCGCGAGCGCAACTCAATATAACTCTCGTGTTTCCACTTCTCGAGAGTCTCGTCTTCTGCAAGAGAGAGCGCGAGAGAGAACCAAGAGCACGAGCGCATGCTGCACTTGTTTGATGGGCTTCTAGCAGCAAAGCTACAACAACGTGCCCTCGAGCAAGCTGCTTTGCTGCGCAGGCTATTTCAACTCCCCCCCTCCCCCCGACTTTCCAGAGCGCCATTTTCGTTTTCTCACTAGGCATTAATGCGGCTGACGTTTTGGAAAGTGTCCAAATCTCCCCTTTTGGCACAGAAAATAAAAGACGAAAAAATAAAACTTACAGATAACTGACGCATATGTAAAGGGCATCACTGTTACGAACATGAATATGCATTTTTTTATTTATTTATTTAGCGGGTTTCATAGCGTAGAAAATAAAACATAATGCAAGAGATATTTATTGAAGTTATGAATGAAGAAGAATAAAAGAGGATTCATTCAATGAGTTGTATTGCCAAGTGTCAGACTTAACACTAATGTAGGGAGGGGGTGGCTCAGTCGGTAGCGCGCCAGGCTCGTAATCTACAGTTCCCAGGTTCGAGTCCGCACTGGGTCGGCGTTGAGATTTATCTCCGCAAAATTCCCCGTCCTGCCCACGGTCAGTAGGGGACATCGATGGGCTTGGAAAGGCCGCCATCCGTCGGATGGGACGTTAAGCCGTGGCCTCGTGTGCGGGAGAGCCATACCCTGTGCACGTTAAAGAACACGCTGGATGGCCTTGACGGGAGGCTACCATCTGTCTCCCAACAGCTGTTCCAGTGGGTCCCCTCCCCCAACCTTCTCTGAGCCTTCGGGGTCCATGTGAGCTGGCCATTTAGCCCATGGTGTGCAAAAAAAGTGCCGCTCAGAGGTAAAACAACCCAACGTTAAAGGACACGCTGGATGACCTTGACGGGAGGCTACCATCTGTCTCGCAACAGCTGTTCCAGTGGGTCTCGTCCCTCAACCTTCTCTGAGACTTTGGGGTCCTTGTGACCTGGCCATTTAGCCCATGGTGTACAAAAAAGTGCCGCTCAGAGGTAAAACAACCCAACAGTAATCCAAAATGCTCTAGAAAGCCAATCTTAATCCGAAATAATAGGCGCCAGTTCCTGAAGCTGTTTTTATCGCCAGTTTAATTTGCATATAGAGAGTCTTTCGCATTCAGAAATTAAAATTTAATAGCCGATAAACGTGAATTATTTCGCCCTAAATATCCTCTGAAACTTTGGGTCAAATTCCAAAGAGGATTTATTAAGATATTTGCAACTTTGTTCGGCTTCCTTACATTACGAACATCAGTGTATATCTCAACTCTCAATATTCCTTACAGAGAACTCTTGCATGGTGAATACATCCCGATAAAAAGAATTCTCTCCGTGTCAATCAGTAGAAGCTCGTGCAACCTGCCACATGTACCTAAGTGTTTATTTGCTTACGGTGGAAACCGGCGCGTGGCATTTAGAAGTGACCTCGACAGTCGCTATTGCGAATCGGGGTTACTCGTTTGGTTGTGGTCTGTCGCGTGCTCATCCGCTAACTACCCCCACGTTGCCTAGCAACGCGGGTATTTGCTCTAGTTGGCGCGTGGAAGCACATTTTTTAGCGGAAGTGCAGTCGATGTTCGTAAGTCGGACAAACCGGAAATATCGCCGATACTATCCCGAAGTTGTTCGGGTGGTGGACGATTCTGTTCGGGATTTCAATCTCTCGATCCTGGTTTTGATTGTGACGAAATAAGGTTTGCTGGAAGGGGAGAGGTAGTGAGACCATTGATTGTTGTGAAAACCTAACGATGGAGTTGGGTTGTTTTACCTCTGTAGCGGCACTTTTTTGCACACCATAGGCTAAATGGCCAGGTCACAAGGACCCCGAAAGCTCAGAGAAGGTTGGGGAGGGGACCCACTGGAATAGCTGTTGGGAGACAGATGGTAGCCTCCCGTCAAGGCCAACCAGTGTGTTCTTTAACGTGCACAGTGTATGGCTCTCCCGTACACGGAGCCACTGCTCCGTGTCCATCGGATGGGACGTCATGTCGGATGACGGCCTTTCGAAACTCATTGGCGTTCCCTACTGACCATGGGCAGGGCGGGAATTCTGAGGAGACAAATCTCAACGCTGACCCAGCTGGGACTCGAACCTGGGAACTGCAGATTACGAGACTGGTGCGCTACCGACTGAGCCACCCCCGCCCCAAAATATAATGGGGACAGAAGTAGAGGGAGTAGAAGTATGGTGGTTTACTTTCTCTCTGAGTGGTTAACGTGCTTGACTACTGATTAAAGGTACCCGGGTTCGAGTCCCGAATAAGGCATGGAGGGTCTCATTCTTGTGTTCCTTCTGAGGTTTCCGCCTTCCTCACAGATATTTTTTATGAAGTATTATATATTATTATATTGATAGGCTCCTATCAGACCTCTGTGACAAGCAGCTGCTTGAGGGGTAATTTAGGTATATTTCGTTAACTTAACAACAATTTTTTTACTCCAAGAATTGGAGTAAAGGATGAATGATATAAAAGCCTTGAGACTGGGAACCTGGAGGCGGCTCCCTGGTCTCTTTGTGATATTCTTGCTCTTCAAAATCAGGCTCTGATTCTTGCCCTGGAAACTTTCGTTTTTCTTCTGTTTTTCGTAATTAAATATCTTTCAAAATTATCTTAGGGATAAAAGGCTTCTAGGCCAAAAATCCCATTTTTTGGTCCGCTTCATGTGGGCACACACTCACTCACCTGGAGGCGCTCAGACGAAAGGATCACGTGATGCTTTGCTCCTTTCCATGAGAGGGGATTGGCTCATTCGGTAACGCACTAGGGTCGTAATCTATAATTACAAGGTTCGAGCCCCAAATCTGCCACCGTCGAGATTTATCTATGTTAACCCCTCCCCCACACACACATAACTAGGGGCGGGAGTGGCTCAGTCGGTAGTGCGCCAGACTCGTAATCTGCAGTTCCCAGGTTCCAGTCCCAGCTGGGTCAGCATTGAGATTTATCTCCGCAAAATTCCCCGCCCTGCCTACGGTCAGTAGGGGATACCGATGGGCTTGGAAAGGCCGCCGTCCGTCGGATGGGACGTTAAGTCGTGGCACCGTGTGCGGGAGAGCCATACCCTGTGCACGTTACAGAACACGCTGGATGGCCTTGACGGGAGGCTACCATATGTCTCCCAACAGCTGTTCCAGTGGGTCCCCTCCCCAACCTTCTCTGAGCCTTCGGGGTCCTTGTGACCTGGTCATTTAGTCCATTGCGTGCAAAAAAGTGCCGCTCAGAGGTAAAACAACCGACCAATCAACAACACACACTTACCCTGCTCGTGGTGGGAAAGGGGACACTAATGGGATTGGAAAGGCCTCCATCCGTCGGATGAGACGTCTTCCTTGTGCAGGAAAGCCATACCTTGTGCACGTTAAAGAACACACTGAATGGCCTTGGGGAGAAACTACCATCTGTCTAGTAACAGCTGTCCAGTGGGTTTCCTAACCGAGCCGTTGGTTTCCTTGTGACCTGCATATTTAGCACAATGTGCAAAAAAGGTGCCGCTCAGAGATAAAACAATCCAACCTATTCAATTTTTTTTTGCGATTTTTTAAAGAGAACGGAGAGGATTGTTGGGTTGTTTTACCTGTGAGCAGTACTTTTTTTGCACACCATGGACTAAATGACCAGGTCACAAGGACCCCGAAGGCTCAGAGAAGGTTGGGGGAGTTGACCCACTGGAACAGCTGTTGGGAGACAGATGGTAGCCTCCCGTCAAGGCCATCCAGCGTGTTCTTTAACGTTGGGTTGTTTTACCTCTCAGCGGCACTTTTTTGCACACCATGGGCTAAATGGCCAGGTCACATGGACCCCGAAGGCTCAGAGAAGGTTGGGGAGGGGACCCACTGGAACAGCTGTTGGGAGACAGATGGTAGCCTCCCGTCAAGGCCATCCAGCGTGTTCTTTAACGTTGGGTTGTTTTACCTCTGAGCGGCACTTTTTTGCACACCATGGGCTAAATGGCCAGGTCACATGGACCCCGAAGGTCAGAGAAGGTAGGGGGAGGGGATCCACTGGAACAGCTGTTGAGAGACAGATGGTAGCCTCCCATCAAGGCCATCCAGCGTGTTCTTTAACGTGCACACAATGGGTTAAATGGCCAGGTCCAAAGACCCGGAAGACTAAGAGAAGGTTGGGGGAGGGGACCCACTGGAACAGCTGTTGGGAGACAGATGGTAGCCTCCCGTCAAGGCCATCCAGCGTGTTCTTTAATGTGCACAGGGTATGGCTCTCCCGCACATGGGGCCACGGCTTAACGTCCCATCCGACGGACGGTGGCCTTTCCAAGCCCATCGGTGTCCCCTACTGACCGTGAGCAGGGCGGGGAATTTTGCGGAGATAAATCTCAACGCTGACCCAGCTGGGACTCGAACCTGGGAACTGCAGATTACGAGCCTGGCGCGCTACCGACTGAGCCACCCCCGCCCCAGGACAGAGAGGGATGAAGCCTCAGTTGACAATACTGAATGTGACTAGTTGTTAACTTGGGAGGAGAAAGGAATTGGGGAAATTCATCGGAGCAGATAAATATCTGAGTGAGATTGCGCCAATCTCATTAGTCTTCACAACGAAACCAAATTTTGCTTGCATAACAGATGTCATCTCGAATCCTGATGACATTTAAGACGTATTATTAATAGATTTAAATATCAGGGATGCGATACATTCGCTCCTCATCATCCCACAATGTTACGAGTCATCGTCATCTGCAACTGCCGATGTTCATTTCCTGGCTTCCGTTTCCTCTGCGTGAAAAAGAGATAAAAAATGGTCAAAATAAAGAAGATAAGTACTCTCGCAGGAACAGAAATTTTAATTGCGGCAAGAGAGGAAATGTCAAAGATCAAAGGAATGAATCATTGTCCTTGCCATTAGATGTGTGATGAATGGAAGGGGGGGGGGGGAGAAGACAATTGCGGATGACTGATATATTTCAGAGGAAGCGGACTTTAAACTCGTGTCCGCGAGCCGATTCGATCCATTTAACAATGATTGGATTGGATTGTTTTCCCTCTGAGCGGCACTTTTTTGCACATCATGGGCTAAATGGCCAGGTCAAAAGGACCCCGAAGGCTCAGAGAAGGTTGGGGGAGGGGACCCACTGGAATAGCTGTTGGGAGACAGATGGTAGCCTCCCGTCAAGGCCATCCACCGTGTTATTTAACGTGCACAGATTATGGCTCTCCCGCACACGGAGTCACGGCTAAACGTCCCATCCTACGGACGGCGGCCTTTCCAAGCCCATCGGTGTCCCCTACTGACCGTGGGCAGGGCGGTGAATTTTGCGGAGGTAAATTTCAACGCTGACCCAGCTGGGACTCGAACCTGGGAACTACAGATTACGAGCCTGGCGCGTTACCGACTGAGCCACCCCGCCCCCCATTTAACAATGATATTCGGCCAGCGTGAAAACTGAAATATATAATACACATATATTTTTTTCAATTTGGCTCTGCTAAAAAAAATTGGTGTTTTAATAAGACCAAAATTTGAATAACATCATAACAACTATCTACAATGTCTTTGAAGTACAGTCGCTCGAAAAAGTATCCGAACACTATGGTTGACTAGAGAATTCAGAAAAAAAATATCCGGCAACGATTTTTTTTTTTTTTTTTTTTGAAATTAGCGATCTGGCAATCTTCGTGTCACGTGACACGAAGGTTGCCAGATCACTAATTTCTAAAAAAAAAATCGTTGCCAGATATTTTTTCTGAATTCTGTAATCTACCATAGTGTTCGAATATTTTTTTGAGCGACTGTACCGAGTTTCTGTATTCTGGAAAGTCATTACTTCTTTACTTTAAGGAACTCACTGAATGTCTTCAACCCTAAACAGCTGTTAATTGGGTCTTCTCCCTCAGCATGGGACCAATGACCATTCCTCACATCAACTGAATGAATGCGAAAGCGAATTAAATTTCGAAACTGACATGAAACTCTTACACAAAGAGGAGGAAAAATGAACTAAAGTTTACTATGTTATTTACGGTTAACGACTGAACTTTAAGAATTTCTCTTCTACGAAGAAATTGAATTTTCCCCCCCAAACTAATGACTGCATAACCCTCTTAATGACCGCCAAATAATTGTAAATAACCCCACTTTCCCGAATAACGACACCAATAATAATTATAATAAAAGCTTAATTTGATTTCCTGAAACAAGAGCTAAAAATAACCACATCATCTTTCTTTTCTGAGGAGGAAAGGAAGAAAGATTTTTTTCTTTCCATTACGGATACGTCAATCCGTAATGGAAAAAAAAAAGTCTTTCCTTCTTTGCGATTTTTACCTCCTTTTTGCGGCACCGTATAAACAACAATTAAGAGCAGCGCACGAGATGACCCAGATCATGCGGACACCTTCATCATCATCATTGTCTAACAGCAGAAAACGCTCTAACAGCAGAAAACGCGACAGAATCACGATCGTTGTCTACCGTAAGCGCGGGAAATTAGAACGCGGGAAAAAAAATCACCGCACATGGGAGTCGAATATATCCTTTGCGTAATAAAGCAGTTACCTGTTCTAATATAGATTGCTTAGCAACGAAATGGCGGAGTCGTTAAGAGCGCGTGAGACTAAACCCGTAATGCGATGTTCTTATCGTCATTTCCGCACGAGACACGTTCGTCTGTAATGGAAGTTTCCGAAGACACGCTGCGAGGAAGGTGAGAGAGAGGATGGAGAGAGACTCACGTGGATGGTGGAGAAAAGATGCTCCCAATCCATCGGATGTTGCAAAGATGTTCGTGACCTTTAAATGGTTAATAGGATTTCGGTTTTTGGTCCGTTGCTGTGCAAGCCTTTTATTACTTCGGATGCTAGAGGAGAGCTACAGAGGGACTGACGCTATTTATAGTAACTTGAGGATTCTCCTCGTCTTCTTTTTCTCTTCAAAGAGAGAGAGAACTGTGACTTCTTCCCGCGCAATGATGTTGATGATGCTTCGTCTTTCCTTCTCCGCGAAGCATCGCACGATTTAACTTTCGACGGAAGCGCAGTCTACGTAAGCATCACGCATTACCGGAATTGCCAGAAATGTGTGCGTTTTTTTTTTTTAAGTATTATTATTGTTTGTTTGGTAAAAGTTTTCATGGGTTTTGGTTTAAATTTAGGTAAAGAGCATTTTCATTTACACGAAATGAACTTTCTCGGAATATGTTTTTTTTTTATGTTTATTTACATATTTCTCTGTGTTTATTCATTTCATAAATCCGACCCATCCACACCAAACTTAATGAAGAACACCTGGGAAGAAAAAAAACTATAGTTTTAAAAGTCTGCAGGGAAAAATTCTCTATTTAAAAATGAGAAATCTATATTTTAAGGGAATCGAGAAAATATCTTGATTACGAAACAAATAACATACATTTTTAATGATTACTATGAATCCACAAAATCGTTTTGCACCTAAAAATGTTTGATAAAAAATATGGAAGAAACAAACCAGATTTAGTATGTTGATTATTTGTTTTATGGGCCAGATTCAGCACATTGATCATTTGTTTTATGATTCAGCATATTGATTATTAGTTTTATGAACCAGATTCAGTATATTGATTATTTTATGATTCAGTATACTGATTATTCATTTATGATTCAGTATATTAATTATTTGGTTTATGATTCAGTTTGTTAAATATTTGTTTTATGACTCAGTATATTAATTATTTGTTTTATGATTCAGTATATTAATTATTTGTTTTATGATTCAGTATATTAATTATTTGTTTTATGATTCAGCATATTAATTATTTGTTTTATGATTCAGTATGTTAAATATTTCTTTTATAATTCAGTATGTTAAATATTTGTTTTATGATTCAGTATATTAATTATTTGTTATGATTCAGTATGTTAATTATTTCTTTCATGATTCAGCATATTAATTATTTCTTTTATGATTCAGTATATTAATTATTTGTTTTATGATTCAGTATATTAATTATTTCTTTTATGATTCAGTATATTAATTATTTGTTTTATGATTCAGCATATTAATTATTTCTTTTACGATTCAGTATATTAATTATTTCTTTCATGATTCAGCATATTAATTATTTCTTTTATGATTCAGTATATTAATTATTTCTTTTATGATTCAGTATATTAATTATTTCTTTTATGATTCAGTATATTAATTATTTGTTTTATGATTCAGTATATTAATTATTTGTTTTATGATTCAATATATTAATTATTTCTTTTATGATTCAGCATATTAATTATTTCTTTTATGATTCAGTATATTAATTATTTGTTTTATGATTCAGTATATTAATTATTTCTTTTATGATTCAGCATATTAATTATTTGCTTTATGATTCAATATATTAATTATTTCTTTTATGATTCAATATATTAATTATTTCTTTTATGATTCAGCATATTAATTATTTATTTTATGATTCAGTATATTAATTATTTCTTTTATGATTCAGTATATTAATTATTTGTTTTATGATTCAATATATTAATTATTTCTTTTATGATTCAGCATATTAATTATTTCTTTTACGATTCAGTATATTAATTATTTGTTTTATGATTCAGTATATTAATTATTTGTTTTATGATTCAGTATATTAATTATTTCTTTTATGATTCAGTATATTAATTATTTGTTTTATGATTCAGTATATTAATTATTTCTTTTATGATTCAGCATATTAATTATTTCTTTTACGATTCAGTATATTAATTATTTCTTTCATGATTCAGCATATTAATTATTTCTTTTACGATTCAGTATATTAATTATTTGTTTTATGATTCAGTATATTAATTATTTGTTTTATGATTCAGTATATTAATTATTTGTTTTATGATTCAATATATTAATTATTTCTTTTATGATTCAGCATATTAATTATTTCTTTTATGATTCAGTATATTAATTATTTGTTTTATGATTCAGTATATTAATTATTTGTTTTATGATTCAATATATTATTTCTTTTATGATTCAGTATATTAATTATTTCTTTTATGATTCAGTATATTAATTATTTGTTTTATGATTCAGTATATTAATTATTTGTTTTATGATTCAATATATTAATTATTTCTTTTATGATTCAGCATATTAATTATTTCTTTTATGATTCAGTATATTAATTATTTGTTTTATGATTCAGTATATTATTTCTTTTATGATTCAGCATATTAATTATTTCTTTTATGATTCAGTATATTCATTATTTGTTTTATGATTCAGTATATTAATTATTTGTTTTATGATTCAATATATTAATTATTTCTTTTATGATTCAGCATATTAATTATTTCTTTTACGATTCAGTATATTAATTATTTCTTTCATGATTCAGCATATTAATTATTTCTTTTATGATTCAGTATATTAATTATTTCTTTTATGATTCAGTATATTAATTATTTGTTTTATGATTCAGTATATTAATTATTTGTTTTATGATTCAGTATATTAATTATTTCTTTTATGATTCAGTATATTAATTATTTGTTTTATGATTCAGTATATTAATTATTTGTTTTATGATTCAATATATTAATTATTTCTTTTATGATTCAGCATATTAATTATTTCTTTTATGATTCAGTATATTAATTATTTCTTTTATGATTCAGTATATTAATTATTTGTTTTATGATTCAATATATTAATTATTTCTTTTATGATTCAGCATATTAATTATTTGTTTTATGATTCAGTATATTAATTATTTGTTTTATGATTCAATATATTAATTATTTCTTTTATGATTCAGCATATTAATTACTTCTTTTATGATTCAGTATATTAATTATTTGTTTTATGATTCAGTATATTAATTATTTGTTTTATGATTCAGTTTGTTAAATATTTGTTTTATGACTCAGTATATTAATTATTTGTTTTATGATTCAGTATATTAATTATTTGTTTTATGATTCAATATATTAATTATTTCTTTTATGATTCAGCATATTAATTATTTCTTTTACGATTCAGTATATTAATTATTTGTTTTATGATTCAGTATATTAAGTATTTCTTTTATGATTTAGTATACTGATTATTCATTTATGATTCAGTATATTAATTATTTATTTTATGATTCAGCATATTAATTATTTCTTTTATGATTCAATATATTAATTATTTTTTTTTCGTTTCTTTATGCTTTTTTTTCAATTTTTTTTTTCGTTCCCCCTTTAAGGAAAGACGCATTAATGAAGTGTTGGAGAGTAAGAGGAATATTGGACCGTTGCTTAGCAACAGCATCAGTCGGTTGTCTGTAAGTCCATAGAATTTTACGAGGGGTCGTTCGTAGCACTCGGAAGTTTCGTCATTTCAACGGCAAAGCGAGTGTTCCGCGAGAAAGGAAGAGAGTTGATGAGGATGCGATGAACTTTCGAGCTGCTTCGCGAAACAACACATAAATAAGCGAAAGTTTGTTGTGTTTTGGCCTCGTTTTCGTTTTTATTGTGACGGCATCCCTAGACTCTTTAATGACGATCTGCGAGTTCTTTACGAAGGGAATGCTGTTTTACTGCGGCACAATAGAAGAGACTTGACCAACCTATAAAGCCAACGAAATTTCAGAGAATGAAGTTTAGCCTTAACCTTACCAGTGTAATCTTGATCACATGATTTGATAAAGCAGGGGGAAGGGGACGAGTATCTGGAACCTAATTCTGTGTTTTCATTTTGATGGGTTAAAAATTCTCAGATATTCTTTAGAAGATTGTGTAGAAAATAATTTTGAGGAAGCAGAAATTCCCCTTACATCCACAAAGAAAGCATACTCGGGGAATTGTGACAAGTTTAGTTCTTCTGCTACTGCATTGTCCAGGCCCGGTCTATCAAGTTGGCCTTGATACACCGGTCCTGGACAGTGCAGTAACAGAAGAACTACTTTTGAAGTTTGTAGCACTTTCAATTATATCTCTAGCGGTGATAATTTAACTGGTAGTTATTTATTTTTAAGGACTTGGTAATTTATTTGAAAATGTTCTTAAATATTTTTAGTAAAGTCGTGATAAATAAATTGTTTTGTTTGATACGTTTTAAAAATAGATTTTATTTACTGTTTAAAAATACCCCCTCAAGCAGCTGCTTGCCACAGAGGTCTGACAGGAGCCTGTCAGTTTATATGCCACAGTAAGAGATCTGAGAGGATGGCAGAACCTCAGCAGAAAAACGACACAGACATCCATGCCTAATACTGGGGCTCGAACCCAGGTCCCTTAGATCAGTAGCCAAGCGTGCTAACCACTCGGCCACGGGACGGCTTATTTACTGTTTAGACATAATTAAATCACTTAAATTTTTATGCATGGTGGTCCAGGCCTCGTGCATCAAGGTGACTCTTGGTAGCCCCGTCAGGCTCATAATCTGCAGCTCCTAGGTTCGAATCCCGGCATTGAGATTTATCTCCGCAAAACTTCCCATCCTGCCCTCGGCCAGTAAGGGACACCGATGGGCTTGGAAAGACAACCTTCCGTCGGATGGGACGTTAAGCCGTGACCCCGTGGCTGGGAGAGCCGTCCCCTGTCATACCCTGTGAAAATTAAAGAACACGCTGGATGTCCTTGGCGGGAAATTACCATCTGTCTCCTAACAGTTTGTCTAGGGGTCCCCTTTTCCCAACCTTCTCTGAGCTCTCGGGGTCCTTGTGACCTGAGGGGCGGGGGTGGCTCAGTCGGTAGCGCGCCAGGCTCGTAATCTGTAGTTCCCAGGTTCGAGTCCCAGCTGGGTCAGCGTTGAGATTTATCTCCGCAAAATTCCCCACCCTGCCCACGGTCAGTAGGGGACACCGATGGGCTTGGAAAGGCCGCCGTCCGTCGGATGGGACGTTAAGCCGTGGCCCCGTGTGCGGGAGAGCCATACCCTGTGCACGTTAAAGAACACGCTGGATGGCCTTGACGGGAGGCTACCATCTGTCTCGCAACAGCTGTTCCAGTGGGTCCCCTCCCCCAACCTTCTCTGAGCCTTCGGGGTCCATGTGACCTGGCCATTTAGCTCATGGTGTGCAAAAAAGTGCCGCTCAGAGGTAAAACAACCCAACCCTTGTGACCTGGCATTTAACCCATTGTGTGCAAAAACATGCTGCTCAGAGGTAAGCCAACCTACAACTCAACCCTTATTAGTGATCTGAATCTAGACTACTCTGATTTTTATATGTTTAAAGTAACTAGCAGATTTGCCAGCGTTTCTCTAACCATTACCTCCAACTCAATAAATTATAGTGTTGATGACACTCACTATGACGCAAGTGTACATTTCTCACAAAACTAGTTACGATCTGTTATTTCGATTGAAAAAAAATTAGGCTGGGGGGGGGAGTTGGCACGCACTTACATTGTTATAAATTATATTAAGAGGAAGTTGTGTGCTGAATTTGGTGGTCCGAGCTTATAAAGGAGCTCTTGAACAGAAAAGCAGCAGAACTAAACAAAACTTGTAAAAATATATATCATAAATAATTTACCTCTTAAACTGTTACTCAATGCTTGCACAAGACGTTACCATGTCCTGTGTGAGGGGGGCGGGGGTGGCTCAGTCGGTAGCGCGCCAGGCTCGTAATCTGTAGCTCCCAGGTTCGAGTCCCAGCTGGGTCAGCGTTGAGATTTATCTCCGCAAAAATTCCCCGCCTTGCCCACGGTCAGTAGGGGACACCGATGGGCTTGGAAAGGCCGCCGTCTGTCGGATGGGACGTTAAACCGTGGCCCCGTGTGCAGGAGAGCCATACCCTGTGCACGTTAAAGAACACGCTGGATGGCCTTGACGGGAGGCTACCATCTGTCTCCCAACAGCTGTTCCAGTGGGTCCCCTCCCCCAACCTTCTCTGAGTCTTCGGGGTACATGTGACCTGGCCATTTAGCCCATGGTGTGCAAAAAAGTGCCGCTCAGAGGTAAAACAACCCAACAACCCAACCTGTGTGAGGAACATTTACTTCGTTTGCATATTTATCGTTTTGCAGAAGAAAAATATTCTTCACTTGAAGTCAGGTCTCCCTTTAACCAACACCAATATAAAATAGATAAATGTTTACAGCTATGGCAAGACACATGCCAGGCTCGGTTGTTTTACCTCTTAGCGACTTTTTTTGCGCAAAAAATGGCTAAATAAATGGCTAAATAAATGGCCAGGTCACACGGATCTCGAAGGCTCAGAGAAGGTTTGGGAAGGAAACCCACTGGACAGCTGTTAAGAAATAGATGATAACCTCCAGTCAAGGCCACCCAACGTGTTCATTAATGTGTACAGAGTATGGCTCTCCCACACACGGAGCCACGTCTTAACGTCCCATCCGACGGACGGCGGCCTTTCCAAGCCCAGCGGTGTCCCCTACTGACCGTGGGCAGGGCGGGGAGTTCTGCGGAGATAAATATCAACGCTAGCAAAGCTGGGACTCGACCATAGGAACTGCAGATTACGAGCGTGGAGCGCTACCGACTGACCCCCCCTCGGGGATTACGTTCCTATAAAAGTAAGTGTAGGAAGATCCTTCAAGCCATCTTCAACTCTTTCTGAGCTCGCTTGACATCAGTTCAGTTATTGTCGCTATTTATTGAATTTGCTGTAACCGTGGAAATTCCATGTTAATATATTTTTTTCTCTTACCTCATTAAAAAACGATTTAATGTCTCCACTTTGTCGACTGTCCGTCTGTCTATAGACATTGAACATTTTGTTTGTACAGATAAATGAAAAATTCTCTTTGGGTTTGATGGGTACTGATCAGCGAACACGATTCGAAATTGCAGAATTTCCAAATAATTATAATAGCGCCCCCACAACGGTGGAAAATTACAAACTTTAAACAGCTATTCCAAAAGATCTATTTATACTAGAAATCTGAAACTTGGATTGTAGAGCGTGATGATCAAGATGTTTACATTGGCAGCAGTGAATTGCCTCCTGACCCCCTGGGAGTTGGGAGCGAGGGTGGCGAAACTCAACTCTTTCATTTTAAAAGATTAATGAGAAACATTTCTGTGTTGCATAGGTATTATTAAAATACCCCTAGGACACTAAATGTAAAAAATAAACTTCGTTCTATTTCAAAACAAGAATGCCATATTCGCCAGAGAGGATGTTTTAATGTTCTGGTATTGGTCGAACCCTTACTTTTTACCTTCCTCGTTTTTAAGCATTGAAATATATTCTGGTTTTTAACTCACTTTTTTTGTCAATCTATCTACTTGTGTTTTCCCACTTTCTTGCCAATATATCTTCTTGCTGTTTTTTTCCACTTTTTTGTCAATCTATTTTCTTGCGTTTCCCACTGTTTTTTGTCAATTTTTTTCTTGTTTCCCACTTTTTTGTCAATCTTTTTTCTTGTGTTTCCCACTTTTTTGTCAATTTTTTCTTGTGTTTCTCACTTTTTTGTCAATCTTTTTTCTTGGGTTTCCCACTTTTTGTCAATCTTTTTTTTTTTTGTGTTTCCCACTTTTTTTCAATCTTTTTTCTTGTGTTTCCCACTTTGTTTGTCAATCTTTTTTTTTTCTTGTGTTTCCCACTTTTTTTTCTTGTGTTTCCCACTTTTTTTTTCAATCTTTTTTCTTGTGTTTCCCACTTTGTTTGTCAATCTTTTTTCTTGTGTTTCCCACTTTTTTGTGTCAATCTTTTTTTGTGTTTCCCATTTTTTGTCAATCTATTTTTTTCCACATTTCTTTGTCAATCTTTCCCCTTGTGTTTTCTCCACTTTTTCTAAATCTATGTTTTATGTTTTCCCATTTTTTTGTCAATCTATGTTTTGTGTTTTCCTACTTTTTTTGTCAATCTATCTTCCTGTGTTTTCCAATTTTTTTGTCAATCTATCCTCTTGTGTTTTTCCACTTTTTTATCGCTCTATCTTTTTGTGTTTTTCCATATTTTTTCCTGTCTACCTTCTTGTGTTTTGAAAATATCATCCTCTCTATCTTCTTCTTTTTTTTCAACCTCTTTGCCTTTGTCTCCTCTTTCTTCCCCCTTCCCCACCCCTATTTCTCTCCTCTATATCTTCATGAAACCTCATCTATCCTCAAGGTGGGGCTACATCCAACACACTCCATCCGGCGCATCTCTCGCAAACCCATCCTGCTCTTCCTGACCCAGAACAGGATGTTTGAGACTGAAGATTATTTCAACGCCTGAACCTGCAGATGTGCTGCTACGCTTAAGCCCTTCCCACATTTTCCAAAAGGAAAAAAAAAAGAAAAAGAAAATGAATCGTTTCCATTTTATTTGAAGATGATGCAATGCGCCAAAAATTCCTCACAAAAAATTCTCTCTTTAAAAAGAAAAAGAAATGACCCCCCCCCCCTCCCCTCTCCACACCGTGACTGGGAAATCATCGTCTGCTAGAGAGCAAGAAAAGATTTTGGGAGTGAAATCGGGATGGTTTTCCAGTTCATCGCCCGTTGGAAGGGAGCACAACACAAGCGCGAGAGCAGAAGAGGAAAAACAGATCGATCTCGTGCGGCATTCCACGCTGATGTGGAGAGAAGCAAATCTAATCAACTGCGGACCTGGTGGCTCTCTCGACCTGCCATCGTTTGCCTGCATTACGCACCGCACGAGCACTGTGAGATTGTGGGAGGAGGAGGATGTTAGGTTAACTTCGCTAAACATCAGCTGATTAAAGAGCCCGTCTCATTTGACTCCTTATCCGATTCTCCCATTCGTCTGCTTGCCTGTCCATCCACCTGTCTCTGTCGTTAGGTCTGCTGTCAGTCTGCTGTTCGTTTGCTTGCATCAGTTCTTCTCTGTTTCTCTCTACCTGTCTGCTTCTCGTTTATTTTCCTCTTTCTCACTCTCTTTACTAATTGTTTATCCTACCTCTTTATCTGACAGTCTATCTTCCTGAATCTTTGAGTGTCGATTTATCCTTCTACTCCGTTGATTCGTTAGCTGCTAATCTCCTTCTCTATTTGACTCTCTGATTGCTTATCTCCTTATATCTTTAATTCTCTGACTGCTTATCTCCTTACATCTTTAACTCTCTGACTACTTATCTCCTTATATCTTTAACTCTCTGACTACTTATCTACTTATATCTTTGACTACTTATCTCCTTATATCTTTAACTCTCAGACTACTTATCTCCTTATATATTTAACTCTCTGACTTCTTATCTCCTTATATCTTTAACTCTCTGACTGCATATCTCCTTATATCTTTAATTCTCTGACTGCTTATCTCCTTATATCTTTAACTCTCTGACTGCTTATCTCCTTATATCTTTAACTCTCTGACTGCTTATCTACTTATATCTTTAACTCTTTGACTGTTTGTCTCCTTAAATCTTTAACTCTCTGACTTACATCTTTAACTCTCTGACTACTTATCTCCTTATATCTTTAACTCTCTGACTGCTTATCTCCTTATATCTTTAACTCTCTGACTACTTATCTCCTTATATCTTTAACTCTCTGACTACTTATCTCCTTATATCTTTAACTCTCTGACTACTTATCTCCTTATATCTTTAACTCTCTGACTGCTTATCTCCTTATATATTTAACTCTCTGACTACTTATCTCCTTATATCTTTAACTCTCTGACTGCTTATCTCCTTATATCTTTAACTCTCTGACTGCTTATCTCCTTATATCTTTAACTCTCTGACTGCTTATCTCCTTATATCTTTAACTCTCTGACTAATTATCTCCTTGTATCTTTAACTCTCTGACTTACATCTTTAACTCTCTGACTACTTATCTCCTTATATCTTTAACTCTCTGACTGCTTATCTCTTTATATCTTTAACTCTCTGACTGCTTATCTCCTTATATCTTTAACTCTCTGACTGCTTATCTACTTATATCTTTAACTCTTTGACTGTTTGTCTCCTTATATCTTTAACTCTCTGACTTACATCTTTAACTCTCTGACTACTTATCTCCTTATATCTTTAACTCTCTGACTGCTTATCTCCTTATATCTTTAACTCTCTGACTACTTATCTCCTTATATCTTTAACTCTCTGACTGCTTATCTCCTTATATCTTTAACTCTCTGACTGCTTATCTCCTTATAGCTTTAACTCTCTGACTGCTTATCTCCTTATATCTTTAACTCTCTGACTACTTATCTCCTTATATCTTTAACTCTCTGACTGCTTATCTCCTTATATCTTTAACTCTCTGACTGCTTATCTCCTTATATCTTTAACTCTCTGACTACTTATCTCCTTATATCTTTAACTCTCTGACTGCTTATCTCTTTATATCTTTAACACTCTGACTGCTTATCTCCTTATATCTTTAACTGTCTGACTACTTATCTCCTTATATCTTTAACTCTCTGACTACTTATCTCCTTATATCTTTAACTCTCTGACTGCTTATTTTTCTACCTGTAGTAGCTCTACTACTGTATCTAGCGTAGGCTTATTTCCCTACCTCCTTAACTCTCTGGATACTTATCTCCTTATCTATATGACTCTCTGTCTGATTATCTTCTTATCTCTTTGTCTCTCTGAATGCTTACTCCCCCATCTCTTTGAATCTTTGGCTACTTATCTCCTTATCTATTTCACGATCTGCCTGATTATCTTCTTATTTCTTTGACTGTATGATTTCTTCTCTCTCTAGTTATTTGACTGTTTTATTTCCCTTCCTCTTTAACTCTCTCGACATTTATCTCCTTATCTATTTTACTTTCTGACTGACTATTTTCTTATCTTCGTTACGGTCTCTCTAACTGCTTATTTTCAAATCTCTCTGACCATCTGGCTACTTATCTTCTTATCTATTTGACGCTCTGCCTGATTATCTTCTTATCTCTTTGACTCTATGATTTCAGTACTTATTTCCCTACCTGTTTAACACTCTGGATACTTATCTCCTTATCTATTTGACGCTCTGCTTGCTCACCTTCTTATCGTAGTGACTGCTTGTTTCCCTACCTTTTCGACAGAGAGTTAAAGATGTAAGGAGATAAGCAGTTAGAGAGTTAAAGATACAAGGTGATAAGCAGGTGTATACTTATCTCCTTATCTGTTTGACGCTCTGCCTGCTTATCTTCTTATCTCTCTACCTCTCTGACTGCTTTTCTTATCCCTTTGACACCCTCTGACTGCTTATCTCCTACCTCTTTGACTCTCCTGCTGCATGTCTTTGGTCTGTCTGCATATCTTATTACGACTTACCTGTCTGTCTGTTCACGTGCCACCTTATTTTCGTCTTTATTCGCCTACCTGTTTGCTTCTCTGTCTTACAGTCCTTTCACCCCTGTCTTGTTTGTTTAAAAACTTTACCGAACTTTCCCCTCTGTCTATCTTTTGAACTTTTTCTGAACTCCAAATGATTAAACACGTCGATGGCAAGTATCCAGAAAACTTCATCCCGAAAGATGCAAAACAAATAGGTGAATAAGCGAGACAGAGGAACAAAACGAGACAAGGAGCTTTTCCACAAGTCGGAGAGTAGACAGATGAATTACTCAGTACATTTCAGAGAGCAGAGCTTCAAACAGATCAAGACAACAACGATACGAAAATAAAAATACAAATAGGCAAACAGACGGACACACTGTAGGGTTGGGTTGTTTTAGCTCTGAGCGGCACTTTTTTGCACACCCTGAGCTAAATGGCCAGGTCACAAGGATCCGAAGGCTCAGAGAAGGTTGAGGGAGGGGAAACACTGGAACAGCTGTTGGGAGACAGATGGTAGCCTTCCGTTAAGGACATTTAGCATGTTCTTTAACGTTGGGTTGTTTTACCTCTGAGCAGCACTTTTTTTGCACACCCTGGGCTAAATGGCCAGGTCACAAGGACCCCGAAGGCTCAGAGATGGTTGGGGGAGGGGACCCACTGGAACAGCTGTTGGGAGACAGATGGTAGCCTCCCGTCAAGGCCATCCAGCCTGTTCTTTAACGTGCACAGGGTATGGCTCTCCCGCACATGGGGCCACGGCTTAACGTCCCATCAGACGGACGGCGGCCTTTCCAAGCCCATCGTTGTCCCCTATTGATCGTGGGCAGGGCGGGGACTATTGCGGAGATAAATCTCAACGCTGACCCAGCTGGGACTCGAACCTGGGAACTGCAGATTACGAGCCTGGCACTCTACCGACTGCGACACCCCCTCCCCCACACTGTAGGGGATAGATCAAACAGACCAGAACTTAGTAATGGTTCAACAATCAATGAGAGAACGCCAAATAAAAAAGACAGACAGGCAGTCAAATAAACAGTTAACAATATTAGGAAATAAGTAAATTAAACTGTCAGACAGATCAAAACAAAGACTATAGAAAGAAATTAGACTCCCATTAAAACAAACAGATTTAAAGGCACATATTACACCAATTAAGAAGACAGATTCAAGAAACAACTAGAAGGACGCATATCGCCTCTGGCTCATATGAGAATCTCGTTTTCAGAGAGAAGAAGTTTTTCCTTTACCTACTGTTTCATTCCTAAAAAGTTTTAATTTCAGATAGCGTGTGATAAGGGAAAATGCAAATAATATTTCATTAGAGCCACGACTTAGCGTCCATCTGACAGACGGCGGCCATTCCAAGTCCATCAGTGTCCCCCATTGAAGAGGAGAGGACCGGCAGTTCAAATATATTAAAATTCAAGAATATTATTATTCCTGTACAGTGACTCAAAAAAATATCCGAACACTGTGGTTGATTACAGAATTCATAAAAAAATATCTGGCAGCATTTTTTTAGAAATCTTTGATCTGGCAACCTTCGTGTCACGTGATTACAGAATTCAGGAAAAATATCTGGAGGGTGTACAGCAACTGTACACGCTCCAGTTACCGTTCACAGCAAACTGGAGCGTGTGCAGTTACTGCGCACGCTCCAGTTTGCTGTGAACGATAACTGCACACGCTCAATATTTCCGTGAGTGAGCTCACACGATCTAGGTCTTTGTGAGCTCACACGATCTAGGTCTTTGTGAGCTCACACGATCCAATGTGCTGTGAACATTAACAGCAACCGCTCCAGTTTGCTGTGAACGGTAACTGCACACGCTCAATATTTCCGTGAGTGAGCCCCCACGATCCAGGTTTTTGTGAGCTCACACGATCCAATGTGCTGTGAACATTAACCGTAACCGCTCCAGTTTGCTGTGAACGGTAACTGCACACGCTCAATATTTCCTTGAGTGAGCTCACACGATCCAATGTGTGGTGAACATTAACCGCAACCGCTCCGGTTTGCTGTGAACGGTAACTGCACACGCTCAATATTTCCGTGAGTGAGCCCACACGATCCAGGTTTTTGTGAGCTCACACGATCCAATGTGCTGTGAACATTAACCGTAACCGCTCCAGTTTGCTGTGAACGGTAACTGCACACGCTCAATATTTCCGTGAGTGAGCTCACACGATCTAGGTCTTTGTGAGCTCACACGATCCAATGTGTGGTGAACATTAACCGCAACCGCTCCAGTTTGTTGTGAACGGTAACTGCACACGCTCAATATTTCCGTGAGTGAGCCCACACGATCTAGGTCTTTGTGAGCTCACACGATCCAATGTGTGGTGAACATTAACCGCAACCGCTCCAGTTTGCTGTGAACGGTAACTGCACACGCTCAATATTTCCGTGAGTGAGCTCACACGATCCAATGTGTGGTGAACATTAACCGCAACCGCTCCAGTTTGCTGTGAACGGTAACTGCACACGCTAAATATTTCCGTGAGTGAGCCCACACGATCCAGGTTTTTGTGAGCTCACACGATCCAATGTGCTGTGAACATTAACCGCAACCGTTCCAGTTTGCTGTGAACGGTAACTGCACACGCTCAATATTTCTGTGAGTGAGCCCATACGATCCAGGTTTTTGTGAGCTCACACGATCCAATGTGCTGTGAACATTAACCGCAACCGCTCCAGTTTGCTGTGAACGGTAACTGCACACGCTCAATATTTCCGTGAGTGAGCTCACACGATCTAGGTCTTTGTGAGTTCACACGATCCAATGTGCTGTGAACATTAACCGCAACCACTCCAGTTTGCTGTGAACGGTAACTGCACACGCTCAATATTTCCGTGAGTGAGCCCACACGATCCAATGTGCTGTGAACATTAACCGCAACCGCTCCAGTTTGCTGTGAACGGTAACTGCACACGCTCAATATTTCCGTGAGTGAGCCCACACGATCCAATGTGCTGTGAACATTAACCGCAACCGCTCCAGTTTGCTGTGAACGGTAACTGCACACGCTCAATATTTCCGTGAGTGAGCCCACACGATCCAGGTCTTTGTGAGCTCACACGATCCAATGTGCTGTGAACATTAACCGCAACCGCTCCGATTTGCTGTGAACGGTAACTGCACACGCTCCATATTCATTGCATTATATATTCATACGCATTATATATATTTAAAAAAAAAGTATCCGAACACTGTGCTTGATTACAGAATTCATAAAAAATATCTGACAACGATTTTTTCAGAAATTAGTGATCTGGCAACCTTCGTGTCACGTGACACCGCGTTAAATGAGGTTACCTGTACGTGTGTTGAATGAGGGCTGAATCTGGGTGGGTGGGGGGAGCAATGAGGCCATATTCCCCCCTCCCCGGCTTTGAAAATGTTTAGTGATGGTAATAGAGGCAAAAAAATTGTTAAACTTAGGTATATTTTATTCATTTTTGAAGAAATATTTAAAAGATCTTTAAAACGGAGGGAAAACATTTCATATTAGAGTGGAAAATCAGTCTCTTCCCCTTCTTTTTACTTTTTTCCAGCTCGATTTTTAGCCCCCCCCCCCACTTTATTTCATTCTTGATCGGAGCCTGCATATAACATTAATATATAACATATTAATTAAATTTCTTTTATTCCTGACGACTAATGCAGTTTCAATTTAGACATTGGATTGGACTGGATTGTTTTACCTCTGAGCGGCACTTTTTTGCTCACCATGGGCTAAATGGCCAGGTCACATGGACCCCGAAGGCTCAGAGAAGGTTGGGGGAGGGGACCCACTGGAACAGCTGTTGGGAGACTGATGGTATCCTCCCGTCAAGGCCATCCAGCGTGTTCTTTAACGTGCACAGTGTATGGCTCTCCCGCACACGGGGCCACAGCTTAACGTCCCATCCGACGGACGGCGGTCTTTCCAAGCCCATCGGTGTCCCCTACTGACCGTGGGCAGGGCGGGGAATTTTGCGGAGATAAATCTCAACGCTGACCCAGCGGGGACTCGAACCTGGGAACTACAGATTACGAGCCTGGCGCGCTACCGACTGAGCCACATCCGCCCCTCAATTTAGACAAGGCAGAAGCAAACGTCAGTAGGATCGTCTCTAAATCCAGCAATGGGCGACAAAAAAACAACAACAAGAGAAAAAAAAAACCATTAAACGTATCAAAAAAAAACCAGCCATGATCCCTTTTCTCGGTAAGAGTAAAGCAGGCATTTGGAGAACGTTTTTTTAAATAGCGAGAATGGCAGTGTTGTTAAAAGGAGGTAGGTAGCATGTGTGTGCGCATCGGGGGACGGAAGGTTAGTCATTCTAGTTCTTACAAGCCCAAATCACATTAGCTAGTCCCGCTTTACCGGAACGTATATCCATTAGAAGGAACTCTACAGCAAATCTAGCTCCTGTTTGTAGAGAGGGTGAACTAATGGCACAGTCGATACTCATTAACCAATCAACGCACTGCAGATAACAATGGCCAGGGGCTCCATCGTTGCAACTCCCCCCACCCCCGACTATTGATGGCGGCACACATCCACGTGTCGCATCTTGTTATCATTTCGGCTCCAGAAACGTCGCGCTTTTTGATTAAAACATGTTCCCAAAACCAACCCTTTATTTCCTCTTGGTAATTTCTTCTTTTTTTTTTTAATTTCTTTATTTCCCTTTGGTTTGTTCCTTTTCATTTTGCACCCAAATGATGTTAGTGCTCGTGCCCCCCCCCCCCCCCCGAATCTTATTAACAATGCAGATTGCCCGCGGTTGAAAGGCATCGACATCGGTTATTGTTAAGTCACGGTGCTGTCTTTGTTGTGGGCTCCCGCAACAAAACAAACCGCGCGTCGTCAGGAAACGAGCACTTAGCAACGGAAATGAGTTTGGGAGAATTTTAATTTGTTCTTAAACGAGAGTCTTGTCAAGATGTTGAACTGAATAAAATAAGGGAGCATTTTTTTTTTTGTTTTAATTTAACGATCTAGGGTTGGGTTTTTTTACCTCTGAGCGGCACTTTTTTTCACACCATGGGCTAAATGGCCAAGTCACATGGACCCCGAAGGCTCAGAGAAGGTTGGGGGAGGGGATCCACTGGAACAGCTGTTGGGAGACAGATGGTAGCCTCCCGTCAAGGCCATCCAGCGTGTTCTTTAACGTTGGGTTGTTTTACCTCTGAGCGGCACTTTTTTGCACACAATGAGCTAAATCGCCAGGTCACAAGGACCCGAAGGCTCAGAGAAGGTTGGGGGAGGGGACCCACTGGAACAGCTGTTGGGAGACAGATGGTAGCCTCCCGTCAAGGCCATCCAGCGTGTTCTTTAACGTGCACAGTGTATGGCTCTCCCGCACACGGAGTCACGGCTTAACGTCCCATCCGACGGACGGCGGCATTTCCAAGACCATCGGTGTCCCCTACTGACCGCGGGCAGGGCGGGGGAATTTTACGGAGATAAATCTCAACGCTGACCCAGCTGGGACTCGAACCCGGGAACTACAGATTACGAGCCTGGCGCGCTACCGACTGAGCCACCCCCCGCCCCTTAACGATCCAGAGGGAAGAAAATTTAACCTTGTTGTGGAGGTAATTTCCGGTATAATTTCATCTCTAATGTCTACTATTAATCCTAAATAAATTATATTATTATTATTTTTAAATGTATGTTTTCGGAACTCTGAGAATAATGCCAAAAATAGAGTTGTTTTATTTCTGAGCAACGAATTATTTTGGAACTTAATGGAGTGGATGGCCAGGTTTCAAGGATCCCAATTTATTAGAGCTGCGATCCTTTGTACGGTTGGGTTGGCTGCTTTACCTCTGAGCGGTACTTCTGCGACACAATGGGTTAAATGGCCAAGTCACAAGGACCCCAAGGGTTCAGAGCTGGACCCTTTATTAGCAAGATAACACGAAACTTGATGCCTTTGATTCTACATAGGTGTTTACATAGTACAGTCGCTCAAAAAAATATCCGAACACTAGGGTTGATTACAGAATTCAGAAAAAATATCTGGCAACGATTTTCTTTAGAAATTAGTGATCTGGCAACCTTCGTGTCACGTGATTACAGAATTCAGGAAAAATATCTGGAGCGTGTACAGCAACTGTACACGCTCCAGTTACCATTCACAGCAAACTGGATTATTTTTATTTTTTTTAACCTAGTTAGAAAAGCGTGTGCAGTTACTGCACACGCTCCAGTTTGCTGTGCACGGTAACTGCACACGCTCAACATTTCCGTGAGTGAGCCCACACGATCCAGGTCTTTGTGAGCTCACACGATCCAATGTGCTGTGAACATTAACCGCAACCGCTCCAGTTTGCCGTGAACGGTAACTGCACACGCTCGTATTCATTGCATTATATATTCATACGCATTATATATATTAAAAAAGTATCCGAACACTAGGGTTGATTACAGAATTAAGAAAAATTATCTGGCAACGATTTTTTTTAGAAACTAGTGATCTGGCAACCTTCGTGTGACACGTGACACCAAGGTTGACAGATCACTAATTTCTGAAAGAAATCGTTGCAAGATATTTTTTCTGAATTCTGTAATCAACCCTAGTGTTCGGATACTTTTTTGAGCGACTGTACATTAGTGCATTCAGTCTGGAGTCGTCAGTTCAAGAACCGAATCATTCCCAAAAGTAGTCAAATTTATTTATAAGATTACCAAAACAATGCATATATATTTATACCATAAGCAAAATATACCCTCGCACCGAACTCTGTGGAAGAACTTTAATTTGAATCTTGTTCAAAAATAACTATACATTTTAACCGTTTGAAACCTTTTACATGAACAATATTTAAACCTATCGTCCAACTGATTGAACAGTTGTCAAGATGTTTGACGATATGATTATGATTAGATTCACTTAATGATTGACTTAATGCGAAGAAAAGAGACTTGGGTGCATCTTTTCTAACTAGGTTAAAAAAAATAAAAAAATAAATACCCCCTCAAGCAGCTGCTTACCATAGAGCCTGTCAGTTTATATGCCATAGTAGAAGGTCTGAGAGGATGGCAGGACATCAGCAGAAAAACGACACAAACAGCCATGTCTTACCCGGAGCTCGACCCCAGGTCCCGTAGATCAGTAGCCAAGCGCGCGAACCACTCGGCCATAGTGTTCGGATACTTTTTCGACACGAAGGTTGCCAGATCTCTAATTTCTAAACCTGGATCGTATGGGCCCACTCACAGAAATATTGAGCGTGTGCAGTTACCGTTCACAGCAAACTGGAGCGTGTGCAGCAACTGCACACGCTCCAGTTTGCTGTGAACGGTAACTGGAGCGTGTACAGTTGCTGTACACGCTCCAGATGTTTTTTCTGAATTCTGTAATCGACCATAAAACCAAAAATAAATACCCCCTCAAGCAGCTGCTTGCCACAGAGGTCTGACAGAAGCCTGCCAGTTTATATGCCATAGTAGAAGGTCTGAGAGGATGACAGGACCTCAGCAGAAAAACGACACAAACAACCATGCCTTACCCGGGGCTCGAACCCAGGTCAGTAGCCAAGCGCGCTAACCACTCGGCCACGGGACGCCTAACTAGGTTACCTTCTTTTTTTTTCAAATTTTTTTGCTAAATGTAATGTTTTAACAACAGTTAAAAGTTACACTACTAAATTCAAGTTGCTGATCGATTAAAAAAAACTATGCTGTTGAAAAAAAAGATTTAAATTTCTGAATTTGCGCAAAAAAACCTTTTCAGCTAGTTCCATTATTTCGCTATCACCATATTACGTTATTAACCCCTCCCGCCTTTTTTTATATTTCAGATAAAATATCGTGATTCGAAGAAATCTTAAATTGCAAAATATTTCCTTGTTTCTTATTTTTACCACAGAAATGCACGAGCACCGGCCAAATCCAGAATGTTTTTTTTTCCCACGTCAGCACTTAAATTTATGGATTCACATTTCATTTTTATCGTGCCCTAAACGAAATAAAGCAAGAAAATTGAGAGACTGCCAAATACACAAGTGTCGACCTTTATCGATTGTTCAAGGTCATAAAAAAAAGCACTCAGCGAAGCTATTGAGCGTGCAATGCGCTCTACAGATGGACGCCGCCGTGAAATAATCTTCTGCTGTTGTTGTTATCGTTGTTCACGAAACGGTAAACGTTAGTGATTTAATGGTATCTAGGGAGACTATGAGACTGCGCAGTTCGCGCTTCGACGGTTCTCGTAGATAATTGGTTGATTGAGTAGGTCGTTGACCTTTGGGCGGGACGAATCTGAAGTGCGGGTCTCCCCATAATCTCCAGAATTATCACTCATGCTACAGTCGCTCAAAAAAGTATCCGAACACTATGGTTGATTACAGATTTGGGTTGTTTTACCTCTGAGCGGCACTTTTTTGCACACCATGGGCTAAATGGCCAGGTCACATGGACCCCGAAGGCTCAGAGAAGGTTGGGGGAGGAGATCCACTGGAACAGCTGTTGAGAGACAGATGGTAGCCCCGCGTCAAGGCCATCCAGCGTGTTCTTTAACGTGCACAGGGTATGGCTTTCCCGCACACGGGCTACGGCTTAACGTCCCATCCGACGGACGGCGGCCTTTCAAAGCCCATCGGTTTCCCCTACTGACCGTGGGGCAGGGCGGGGAATTTTGCGGAGATAAATCTCAACGCTGACCCAGCTGGGACTCGAACCTGGGAACTACAGATTACGAGTCTGGAGCGCTACCGACTGAGCCACCCCCCGCCCCGTTGATTACAGAATTCAGAAAAAATATCTGGCGACGATTTTTTTTTTAGAAATTAGTGATCGGACAACCTTCCTGTCACGTGACACGGAGGTTGTCAGATCGCTAATTTCTAAAAAAAAATCGTTGCCAGATATTTTTTCTGAATTCTGTAATCAACCATAGTGTTCGGATATTTTTTTGAGCGACTGTACAACACTGGAGATTAGCCCGAAACTGATAAATTTGAATATTGACGCTCGGTGTTTGGGTCATCTAAGGCTGACAAATTACTACTTTGAAGCTTAGAATTTCGGTTGTCTAAAATCGGCAAATCGGAAATTTCAAGCTTAGCGTTTACAAGAGCAGTGGACGCAAAGAGTTTTCAAGATTAGCAAATTTGAATTTTGAAGCTTAGCGTTTTGCGTCCTCTATTTGCCAGATCACATGACTCAAACCCGAAGCTTCAAAATTCAAATTTGAGCTTTTAAGCTTAGCATTTGGGTCATCTGATGGTGGTCAGTTCCAGCTTGGAAGTTAGCGTTTGAATCTGAGCCCTCGGAGTCCTTGTGACCTGCCCATTTAGCCCACTCCGTGCGGGGCGGGGCGGGGGTGGCTCAGTCGGTAGCGCGCCAGGCTCGTAATCTGTAGTTCCCAGGTTCGAGTCCCAGCTGGGTCAGCGTTGAGATTTATCTCCGCAAAATTCCCCTCCCTTTCCCACGGTCAGTAGGGGACACCGATGGGCTTGGAAAGGCCGCCGTCCGTCGGATGGGACGTTAAGCCGTGGTTCAGTGTGCGGGAGAGCCATACCCTGTGCACGTTAAAGAACACGCTGGATGGCCTTGACGGGAGGCTACCACCTGTCTCCCAACAGCTGCTCCAGTGGGTCCCCTCCCCCAACCTTCTCTGAGCATTCGGGGTCCATGTGACCTGGTCATTTAGCCCATGGTGTGCAAAAAAGCGCCGCTCAGAGGTAAAACAACCCAACGTTAAAGAACACGCTGGATGGCCTTGACGGGAGACTACCATCTGTCTCCAAACAGCTGTTCCAGTGGGTCCCCTCCCCCAACCTTCTCTGAGCCTTCGGGGTCCATATGACCTGGCCATTTAGCCCATGGTGTGCAAAAAAGTGCCGCTCACTGGTAAAACAACCCAATCCACTCCGTGCAAAAAAAAAAAGCACCCTCAGAGGTAAAACAACCCAACAGTTCAAACATTCATTAGTTCAAATTTCAGCTAAAGGCTGAAAATAAAAAACTTCATTCTCTTTTGAAAACGAGTATCTCCTATATTTTGCTAGCGGCGATATTCTGCTCTTAAAATTTTAAAGTACAACTCCACAAACTAAAAAAAAAAAGACTATTTCTAAGAAGAAAAAAAAGCATCTCTTTCAGAGTGATAGTACATTTCGAAAATGAGGAAGATATTTTTCCGCATTAAGAGGCGATCTGAATTCCGAAAGTCTTCCGATTCTAATCAGAAGTGATCCGTGTTCCATCCTTCCACGTTGCTCTCTAGTGAGGACGGAGCTGTCTCCTTAGCAACGGAAGCATCACGGATTGAAAAACGTTTCCCATTGCATCGCGTGACATGGATACATAACAAGGGTTTGCAAGACAGAAATAAAGCTTTGTTGCCTGCAAGTCTCGTGGATCTGTTTTTTTTTTTCTTTTGTTGATTATTCTCGACGACCTTGTTGCTAGTAAGCCCCAACTAAATCAGAAGACTTGGGAGGAGGAAGAGGAGGAAAGGGGGGGGGGGGGGCGGAAGAAAAATGAAAAATAAAATTACTCCTTTCTGCTGATTCATTTCTGTTATTTTTTTTTTATTTGTTTTCCTCGTGCAAGAGCGCTATAATTTGCCTTTTCAAAAATCTGTGTAATGAGTGAAATTTTTTCGAAAAAAAAATATTGTTTGCTGTTTTTCATAAATTTGAACTTTTTTCTTTTTTTTCATCATCTGGGAGGGTTTTTGAATATTATTTTTCAAGATACCTATTCTTGTTCTATTTGGAAAAAAAAGAAAAACTTTGAGTTAACTAAACTGTAATGGAAAAGAAAGTTAACAGAAGAGAATTTGGAAATGTTCGCATTATGGAAACAACAAGGCTTGGGTTTCGATTAATTATGCAGGCTTTTGACTGGAAACATGCAAAATTTTAAAGATCTACTTCTTACAATGGATTAGATAAGCATGTTTGAAATTTTCCTTCTTTGTATGCATCATTAGAAAAAGAAAAAATATTACAGTGGTGTAACGTCTGTGAAAAACTGGGATTGTTCAATCTCCCAAAGGAATGCGATGGAATGGATTTTGTTGGGATTTTTCTTAATATTAATTTTCAGGCGTAAATTCTATTATTGGAAAGAATTCATGGGTTTATAACAAACTGTAAGAATAACGTACAATTAGAGGACATTGGATTATATTAACTCCACCGATGTTAACTTTCGAAGATCTATAACTTTTAAGAATAAGTACAACAAAATATCCGAACACTATGGTTGATTACAGAATTCAGAAAAAATATCTGGCAACGATTTTTTTTAGAAATTAGTTATCTGGCAACCTTCGTGTCACGTGACACGAAGGTTGCCAGATAACTAATTTCTAAAATTAAATTAACTAATTTCTAATTCCTTTATATAAGTATATATATAGAAATATTTTTTTTAAATGCAAAATAAGGAAAAAGAGTAATATTTCATTAGTAACTATAAAAATATATATTACCTCTCAAATTGTCGCATATCACAGAGTATATTATCCTATAGAGACGATTTTTTTAGTAAGCAATAGAAGAGCAGCATAATCCATTCCTTATCCAGGGATCGAACCCGAGTGAGACAGCTGAGAAATATTTTCTCAGATATTAGGACTATTACATTTGGACTCTATTATTAAATAAGGGGCGAGGGTGGCTCAGTCGGTAGCGCTCCAGGCTCGTAATCTGTAGTTCCCAGGTTCGAGTCCCAGCTGGGTCAGCGTTGAGATTTATCTCCGCAAAATTTCCCCGCCCTGCCCACGGTCAGTAGGGGACACCGATGGGCTTGGAAAGGCCGCCGTCCGTCGGATGGGACGTTAAGCCGTGGCCCCGTGTGCGGGAGAGACATACCCTGTACACGTTAAATAACATGCTGGATGGCCTTGACGGGAGGCTACCATCTGTCTCCCAACAGCTGTTCCAGTGGGTCCCCTCCCCCACCTTCTCTGAGCCTTCGGGGTCTTTGTGACCTGGCCATTTAGCCCATTGTGTGCACGTTAAAGAACACGCTGGATGGCCTTGACGGGAGGCTCCCATCTGTCTCCCAACAGCTGTTCCAGTGGGTCCCCTCCCCTAACCTTTTCTGAGTCTTCGGGGTCCTTGTGGCCTGGCCATTTAGCCCATTGTGTGCAAAAAAGTGCCGCTCAGAGGTAATACAATCCAATCCAATCTGTTATTAAATAAAATCAGACCGAATTCCATTGTGGAGAAACTCATTAATCCATTCCGCATTCGTCACTCTAGTCATCCGTTGGCAGAGGGTTGGCTTGGAGTGTGAGAATCATAATCTGTGTTCCCAGGTTCGAGTCCCACATCTGTCAACGTTGAGATTTATCTCCGCTATACACCCACTCTGTCCTAGATCAGAAAAGAGTCATAGACGAGCTTGGTAAGACCGCCGTCCGTCGGATGGGACGTTAAGCCATGGTCCCATGTGCAAGAGAGCTATAACCTGTGCACGTTAAAGAACATGCTAAATGACCTTGACACAAGGCTATCATCTGTCTCCTGAAGGTTGTAGAGTGCATCCTCTTTCTCCCCCCCCCCCCCACCTTCTCTGAGAGTCCTTGTGACCTGATCATTTAGCCCATTTGTGTGCAAAATGAAGTAACAATCAGAGGTAAAACAACCGAACAATCCAAATTATAACTAGCTGTGAACCCCAGCGTTCTTGTGACTGATTAGACTATTTGCAGCAGAAAGTCTGGGTTGAGTTCTGTTACCTCTGAGTGGCACTTCTTTTGCACACAATGATCTAAATAGCCAGGTCACAAAGACCTCAAAACTCAGAATTGGTTAGGAGAAGGAGACCTACTGAACAGATGTTAGGAGACAGATGGAAGTCTCCCATCAAGGGCTCTCCGCATCTCCAAACGAACTATCTTCCTTTCTAACATCAGGAAAGTGCCACGGGGCTTTGAACATGATAACAATGCGTTTCTATATTATTCTTGTTCACATCCTTGGTTGCTATGGATATCTTCATTACCCACTTCCGTTTCCGAGCCACTCCACGAAGTGTCGGCGCCCAGAATTCCTCTGGAAAGTGACGCAGTCGTCTCTTTCGGTGGCGCCAGCCCGTCTGCCCCTCGGGAGATCTGTGTAGATTCAGTACAAGCTCTCCTGCACACGGCTTTATATACCATCCGACGAACGGTGACATTTCCAAACCAATCTGTATTCCTTTTCTCACAGAGGGAAGTGTGTGTGTGGGGTTGGGTTGTTTTAATCTGAGCGGCACTTTTTTGCACACCATGGGCTAAATGGCCAGGTCACAAGGACCCCGAAGGCTCAGAGAAGGTTGGGGGAGGGGACCCACTGGAACAGCTGTTGGGAGACAGATGGTAGCCTCCCGTTAAGGCCATCCAGCGTGTTCTTTAACGTGCACAGGGTATGGCTCTCCCGCACACGGGGTCACGGCTTAACGTCCCATCCGACTGGTGGCGGCCTTTCCAAGCCCATCGGTGTCCCCTACTGAACGTGGGCAGGGCGGGGAATTTTGCGGAGATAAATCTCAACGCTGACCCAGCTGGGACTCGAACCTGGGAACTACAGATTACGAGCCTGGCGCGCTACCGACTGAGCCACCCCCGCCCTGTGTGTGTGGGAGGGGGGTTTAACGCAGATAAATATGAACGCTCTCACAGATAAGATTTGAACCTGGAAACCGCAGATTTCGAATCTGATGCGCTGCCGACTGAACCAGACACCCCGTCTCATCTGCAAAAGATCGCCCCTCCTATATAAAACAACGATGTTCGCCCCCTTATCTGCACCACCCTAAAGTGTTAAATGACTGTTAACCCCTCACTGAAAATCTCCATTAATTTTGCAGCACCAATAAACAACATATTTTCTTTTGAATTTCATCCTCTGATGCAGCATCTATCTTTTCACCCCAAAATTCTTGCAAGAAGCCATCGATAACGATTTAATGGCACTTCACCAAATTCGCGCCACTCCATATTTCTTTTGTGCCAAACGTCGTGTTTCGCGTTCCCGCAGATCGCCCGAGGGGCAGACGAGCTGGCGCCGCAGAAAGATACTACTGCGTCGCTTTGCAACGGAACTCTGGGCACCGGCACTTCGCGGAGTGGCTCGGAAAAGGAAGTGGGTAGCCAAGATATCCATAGCAACCAAGGATGTGAACAAGAATAATATCAAAACGCATTGTTATCATGTTTGAAGCCCCCGCAGCATTTTCCTGATGTTAAAAAGAAAGATAGTTTGTTTGGAGAGGGGGTGAGTAGAGTAGGCCACAAATATACAGGTCATTGCCAATTTATAAGGGAATAAATTAAAAATGTTAAAATCGTGAAACACTCTGTTCAACATAAGGTCATCCAGGGCATTTATTAATGTAAACAGTGCATAATTCTCTTTAACGATATTTTTCAACGAAAATTCAGAGCATTTTCGAAACGCAAACAGTGCAGGACTCTCTTCAACAGAAGGTCATCCAGAGCATTTTCGAAACGCAAACAGTGCAGGACTCACTTCAACAGAAGGTCATCCAGAGCATTTTCGAAACGCAAACCGTGCAGGACCCTCTTCAACAGAAGGTCATCCAGAGCATTTTCGAAACGCAAACAGTGCAGGACTCTCTTCAACAGAAGGTCATCCAGAGCATTTTCGAAACGCAAACCGTGCAGGACTCTCTTCAACAGAAGGTCATCCAGAGCATTTTCGAAACGCAAACAGTGCAGGACTCTCTTCAACAGAAGGTCATCCAGAGCATTTTCGAAACGCAAACCGTGCAGGACTCTCTTCAACAGAAGGTCATCCAGAGCATTTTCGAAACGCAAACAGTGCAGGACTCTCTTCAACAGAATTTCATTCAGACCATTTTTCGAAACGCAAACAGTGCGGGACTCTCTTCAACAGAAGGTCATTCAGACCATTTTTCGAAATGCAAACAGTGCAGGACTCTCTTCAACAGAAGGTCACCCAGAGCATTTTCGACAGGAAACAGGGCAGGACTCTTTTCAACAGATGGTCATCCAGACCATTTTTTGAAACGCAAAGAGTGCAAGACTCTCTTCAACAGAAGGTCATCCAGAGCATTTTCGAAACGCAAACCGTGCAGGACTCTTTTCAACAGAAGGTCATCCAGAAAATTTTTCGAAACGCAAACAGTGCAGGACTCTCTTCAACGGAAGGTCATCCAGAGCATTTTCGAAACGCAAACCGTGCAGGACTCTCTTCAACAGAGGTCATCCAGAGCATTTTCGAAACGCAAACAGTGCATGACTCTCTTCAACAGAAGGTCATCCAGAGCATTTTTCGAAACGCAAACAGTGCAGGACTCTCTTCAACGGAAGGTCATTCAGAGCATTTTTCGAAACGCAAACAGTGCAGGACTCTCTTCAACAGAAGGTCATCCAGAGCATTTTCGAAACGCAAACAGTGCAGGACTCTCTTCAACAGAAGGTCATCCAGAGCATTTTCGAAACGCAAACCGTGCAGGACTCTCTTCAACAGAATTTCATTCAGACCATTTTTCGAAACGCAAACAGTGCGGGACTCTCTTCAACAGAAGGTCATTCAGACCATTTTTCGAAATGCAAACAGTGCAGGACTCTCTTCAACAGAAGGTCACCCAGAGCATTTTCGACAGGAAACAGGGCAGGACTCTTTTCAACAGATGGTCATCCAGACCATTTTTTGAAACGCAAAGAGTGCAAGACTCTCTTCAACAGAAGGTCATCCAGAACATTTTCGAAACGCAAACAGTGCAGGACTCTCTTTAACAGAAGGTCATCAAGAGCATTTTTCGAAACGCAAACAGTGAAGGACTATCTTCAACAGAAGGTCATCCAGAGCATTTTTCCAAACGCAAACCGTGCAGGACTCTCTTCAACAGAAGGTCATTCAGACCATTTTTCGAAACGCAAACAGTGCAGGACTCTCTTCAAGAGAAGGTCATTCAGACCATTTTTCGAAATGCATACAGTGCAGGACTCTCTTCAACAGAAGGTCATTCACAGCATTTTCGAAACGCAAACAGTGAAGGACTCTCTTCAACAGAAGGTCATCCAAAACATTTTTCGAAAGGCAAATCGTGCAGGACTCTCTTCAACAGTAGGTCATCCAGAAAAGTTTTTGAAACGCAAACAGTGCAGGACTCTCTTCAAAAGAAGGTCATCCAGAGCATTTTTCGAAACGCAAACAGTGCAGAACTCTCTTCAACAGAAGGTCATCCAGAAAAGTTTTCGAAACGCAAGCAGTGAAGGACTATCTTCAACAGAAGGCCATCCAGAGCATTTTTCGAAACGCAAACAGTGAAGGACTCTCTTCAACAGAAGGTCATTCAGAGCATTTTCGAAACGCAAACCGTGCAGGACTCTCTTCAACAGAAGGTCATCCAGAGCATTTTTCGAAACGCAAACAGTGAAGGACTCTCTTCAACAGAAGGTCATCCAGAGCATTTTTCGAAACGCAAACAGTGCAGGACTCTCTTCAACAGAAGGTCATCCAGAGCATTTTCGAAACGCAAACAGTGCAGGACTCTCTTCAACAGAAGGTCATCCAGAGCATTTTCGAAACGCAAACAGTGCAGGACTCTCTTCAACAGAAGGTCATCCAGAGCATTTTTCGAAACGCAAACAGTGCAGGACTCTCTTCAACGGAAGGTCATTCAGAGCATTTTTCGAAACGCAAACAGTGCAGGACTCTCTTCAACAGAAGGTCATCCAGAGCATTTTCGAAACGCAAACAGTGCAGGACTCTCTTCAACAGAAGGTCATCCAGAGCATTTTTCGAAACGCAAACAGTGCAGGACTCTCTTCAACGGAAGGTCATTCAGAGCATTTTTCGAAACGCAAACAGTGCAGGACTCTCTTCAACAGAAGGTCATCCAGAGCATTTTCGAAACGCAAACAGTGCAGGACTCTCTTCAACAGAAGGTCATCCAGAGCATTTTTCGAAACGCAAACAGTGCAGGACTCTCTTCAACGGAAGGTCATTCAGAGCATTTTTCGAAACGCAAACAGTGCAGGACTCTCTTCAACAGAAGGTCATCCAGAGCATTTTCGAAACGCAAACAGTGCAGGACTCTCTTCAACAGAAGGTCATCCAGAGCATTTTCGAAACGCAAACAGTGCAGGACTCTCTTCAACAGAATTTCATTCAGACCATTTTTCGAAACGCAAACAGTGCGGGACTCTCTTCAACAGAAGGTCATTCAGACCATTTTTCGAAATGCAAACAGTGCAGGACTCTCTTCAACAGAAGGTCACCCAGAGCATTTTCGACAGGAAACAGGGCAGGACTCTTTTCAACAGATGGTCATCCAGACCATTTTTTGAAACGCAAAGAGTGCAAGACTCTCTTCAACAGAAGGTCATCCAGAACATTTTCGAAACGCAAACAGTGCAGGACTCTCTTTAACAGAAGGTCATCAAGAGCATTTTTCGAAACGCAAACAGTGAAGGACTATCTTCAACAGAAGGTCATCCAGAGCATTTTTCCAAACGCAAACCGTGCAGGACTCTCTTCAACAGAAGGTCATTCAGACCATTTTTCGAAACGCAAACAGTGCAGGACTCTCTTCAAGAGAAGGTCATTCAGACCATTTTTCGAAATGCAAACAGTGCAGGACTCTCTTCAACAGAAGGTCATTCACAGCATTTTCGAAACGCAAACAGTGAAGGACTCTCTTCAACAGAAGGTCATCCAAAACATTTTTCGAAAGGCAAATCGTGCAGGACTCTCTTCAACAGTAGGTCATCCAGAAAAGTTTTTGAAACGCAAACAGTGCAGGACTCTCTTCAAAAGAAGGTCATCCAGAGCATTTTTCGAAACGCAAACAGTGCAGAACTCTCTTCAACAGAAGGTCATCCAGAAAAGTTTTCGAAACGCAAGCAGTGAAGGACTATCTTCAACAGAAGGCCATGCAGAGCATTTTTCGAAACGCAAACAGTGCAGGACTCGCTTCAACAGAAGGTCATCCAGAGCATTTTCGAAACGCAAACAGTGCAGGACTCTCTTCAACAGAAGGTCATCCAGAGCATTTTTCGAAAGGCAAATCGTGCAGGACTCTCTTCAACAGAAGGTCATCCAGAAACGTTTTTGAAATGCAAACAGTGCAGGACTCTCTTCAAAAGATGGTCATCCAGAGCATTTTTCGAAACGCAAACAGTGCAGAACTCTCTTCAACAGAAGGTCATCCAGAAAAGTTTTCGAAACGCAAGCAGTGAAGGACTATCTTCAACAGAAGGCCATCCAGAGCATTTTTCGAAACGCAAACAGTGAAGGACTCTCTTCAACAGAAGGTCATTCAGAGCATTTTCGAAACGCAAACCGTGCAGGACTCTCTTCAACAGAAGGTCATCCAGAGCATTTTTCGAAACGCAAACAGTGAAGGACTCTCTTCAACAGAAGGTCATCCAGAGCATTTTTCGAAACGCAAACAGTGCAGGACTCTCTTCAACAGAAGGTCATCCAGAGCATTTTTCGAAAGGCAAATCGTGCAGGACTCTCTTCAACAGAAGGTCATCCAGAAACGTTTTTGAAATGCAAACAGTGCAGGACTCTCTTCAAAAGATGGTCATCCAGAGCATTTTTCGAAACGCAAACAGTGCAGAACTCTCTTCAACAGAAGGTCATCCAGAAAAGTTTTCGAAACGCAAGCAGTGAAGGACTATCTTCAACAGAAGGCCATCCAGAGCATTTTTCGAAACGCAAACAGTGAAGGACTCTCTTCAACAGAAGGTCATCCAGAGCATTTTCGAAACGCAAACCGTGCAGGACTCTCTTCAACAGAAGGTCATCCAGAGCATTTTTCGAAACGCAAACAGTGAAGGACTCTCTTCAACAGAAGGTCATCCAGAGCATTTTTCGAAACGCAAACAGTGTAGGACTCTCTTCAACAGAAGGTCATCCAGAGCATTTTTTGAAATGCAAACAGTGCAGGACTCTCTTCAAAAGATGGTCATCCAGAGCATTTTTCGAAACGCAAACAGTGCAGAACTCTCTTCAACAGAAGGTCATCCAGAAAAGTTTTCGAAACGCAAGCAGTGAAGGACTATCTTCAACAGAAGGCCATCCAGAGCATTTTTCGAAACGCAAACAGTGAAGGACTCTCTTCAACAGAAGGTCATCCAGAGCATTTTCGAAACGCAAACCGTGCAGGACTCTCTTCAACAGAAGGTCATCCAGAGCATTTTTCGAAACGCAAACAGTGAAGGACTCTCTTCAACAGAAGGTCATCCAGAGCATTTTTCGAAACGCAAACAGTGCAGGACTCTCTTCAACAGAAGGTCATCCAGAGCATTTTCGAAACGCAAACCGTGCAGGACTCTCTTCAACAGAAGGTCATCCAGAGCATTTTTCGAAACGCAAACAGTGAAGGACTCTCTTCAACAGAAGGTCATCCAGACCATTTTCGAAACGCACACAGGTCATTTAGAGCATTTGCAATGCAAACAGAGCATTACTATTTGAACATAAGGACCCAGCGCATTTCCTAACGCAAATACCGAACGATTTTCTTCAACACAATGTATTCTAGGAGATCTTTAAATGAAAACAGTCCAGGACTCTCTTGAACAGAAGAGCATCTAGCGGATTTTCTAATGCAAATAAGCCGGCACTTCGTGTGGCACTATCGTGAACACAAGGTCATTTAGTGCTTTTTATTTCCATATAACTTTCTTTCGCAAAAGTTAATCCAACATTTTTTTCAATGTAGGTATTTTGAAATTCTCTACACAAATCATCCAAAGTTTTCAGTAACATCTACAATGAAAAAAATAATATTGTACAATCGTTAAAAAAAATACCCGAACACCAGGGTTGATTACAGAATTCAGAAAAAAATTCAGATCTGGCAACCTTCGTGTCACGTGACACGAAGGTTGCCAGATCTGAATTTTTTTTTTTCTGAATTCTGTAATCAACCCTAGTGTTCGGATATTTTTACGAGCGACTGTATGTGGTCATATTATTTTGATACTAGATCGTGTGGGCTCACTCACGGAAATATTGAGCGTGTGCAGTTACCGTTCACAACAAACTGGAGCGTGTGCAGTAACTGCACACGCTCCAGTTTGCTGTGAACGGTAACTGGAGCGTGTACAGTTGCTGTACACGCTCCAGATATTTTTCCTGAATTCTGTAATCACGTGACACGAAGGTTGCCAGATCACTAATTTCTAAAGAAAATCGTTGCCAGATATTTTTTCTTAATTCTGTAATCAACCCTAGTGTTGTCGGATATATTTTTGAGCGGCTGTACATGAAGCCATGCAGCGTATTTTTACCGTAAGCAAAGTTAGATTATCTTGAACGCAAATCACAGCTCAGCGTCATACACAACGAATATCTGTTTCAACACCTAACGATATCTCTGATAGCGCAGAAACAATTTATGTGTCATTAATGTTTTGTGTTGTTATGAGTAAAATTTGCACCTCACTGAGAATTAAGTTCTTTCCCTTATTAATGATAAGTAAGCACACAAACTATCTTCTGGAGACTATTATGCAAACGATACCTCATCCATAGCGCAGGGCAGGGGTGGCTCAGTAGGTAGCGCGCCAGGCTCGTAAACTGTAGTTCCCAGGTTCGAGTCCCAGCTGGGTCAGCGTTGAGATTTATCTCCGCAAAAATTCCCCGCCCTGCCCACGTTCAGTAGGGGACACCAACGGGCTTGGAAAGACCGCCGTCCGTCGGATGGGACGTTAAGCCGTGGCCCCGTGTGCGGGAGAGCCATACCCTGTGCACGTTAAAGAACACACTGGATGGCTTTGACGGGAGGCTACCATCTGTCTCCCAACAGCTATTCCAGTGGGTCCCCTCCCCCAACCTTCTCTGAGCCTTCGGGGTCCATGTGACCTGGCCATTTAGCCCATGGTGTGCAAAAAAAGTGCCGCTCAGAGGTAAAACAACCCAACGTTAAAGAACACCCTGGATGGCCTTGACGGGAGGCTACCATCTGTCTCCCAACAGCTATTCCAGTGGGTCCCCTCCCCCAACCTTTTGGGGCGGGGGTGGCTCAGTCGGTAGCGCGCCAGGCTCATAATCTGTAGTTCCCAGGTTCGAGTCCCAGCTGGGTCAGCGTTGAGATTTATCTCCGCAAAATTCCCCGCCCCGCTCACGGTCAGTAGGGGACACCGATGGGCTTGGAAAGGCCGCCGTCCGTCGGATGGGACGTTAAGCCGTGGCCCCGTGTGCGGGAGAGCCATACCCTGTGCACGTTAAAGAACACGCTGGATGGCCTTGACGGGAGGCTACCATCTGTCTTCCAACAGCTGTTCCAGTGGGTCCCCTCCCCAAACCTTCTCTGAGCCTTCGGGGTCCATGTGGCCTGGCCATTTAGCCCATGGTGTGCAAAAAAGTGCCGCTCAGAGGTAAAACAATCCAATCCAACCCCCAACCTTCTCTGAGCCTTCGGGGTCCATGTGACCTGGCCATTTAGCCCATGGTGTGCAAAAAAAGCGCCGCTCAAAGGTAAAACAACCCAACGTTAAAGAACATGCTGGATGGCCTTGACGGGAGGCTACCATCTGTCTCCCAACAGCTGTTCCAGTGGGTCCCCTCCCCCAACCTTCTCTGAGCCTTCGGGGTCCATGTGACCTGGCCATTTAGCCCATGGTGTGCAAAAAAAGTGCCGCTCAGAGGTAAAACAACGCAATCCATAGCGTAACTGATATGTTTTCAGGAGATCGTGGGTTCAGAACCCATCAGGCCATATTTAAATGATTCCCCCAATTTGAAAAGAACTACACTATTTTACGAAAAGCGCCCTACAGTTCTATGTTATGCGAATGGAAATTCACATTCGCAGCTCTCTAAATTTAAAAATAAGCTGTTTACGGAAAAATATCACTTCAGATAAATTGAAGATCTCGCTCAAATCTTTCCAATTCACATTTTTTCAACGAAATTCGTTTAATATTTAAAGAGTTATGGAGCCTAAAGCATTTAAAAGCATCAGTGATCATAGCAATTTACTTCAAAAGCTCACTAAAACACAAATTATAATTGTTACAATAAACCGCGTACTTTTAATTCAAATTTAGAAACTTCGGCAATGAATAAATTCTGATTATGTTGAGTATAATAGATTGAGTATAACTCGAATATTTGCTGTTAAATGTTTCTAACTTTTATAACTCTGTAAAATATTAAAATAATATTGTTTAAAATTGTGATTTAGGCATCATATCCGCAGTGATATTTTCTCCTAAAGAAGCTTTTATTTTCAGAGTTAGGGTTGGGTTGTTTTACCTCTCCATTACCATGGTGTGCAAAAAAGCGGCACTTTTTTGCACACCATGGGCTAAATGGCCAGGCCACAAGGACCCCGAAGGCTCGGAGAAGGTTGGGGGAGGGGACCCACTGGAACAGCTGTTGGGAGACAGATGGTAGCCTCCCGTCAAGGCCATCCAGCGTGTTCTTTAACGTTGGGTTGTTTTACCTCTGAGCGGCACTTTTTTGCACACCATGGGCTAAATGGCCAGGCCACAAGGACCCCGAAGGCTCGGAGAAGGTTGGGGGAGGGGACCCACTGGAACAGCTGTTGGGAGACAGATGGTAGCCTCCCGTCAAGGCCATCCAGCGTGTTCTTTAACGTTGGGTTGTTTTACCTCTGAGCGGCACTTTTTTGCACACCATGGGCTAAATGGCCAGGCCACAAGGACCCCGAAGGCTCGGAGAAGGTTGGGGGAGGGGACCCACTGGAACAGCTGTTGGGAGACAGATGGTAGCCTCCCGTCAAGGCCATCCAGCGTGTTCTTTAACGTTGGGTTGTTTTACCTCTGAGCGGCACTTTTTTGCACACCATGGGCTAAATGGCCAGGCCACAAGGACCCCGAAGGCTCGGAGAAGGTTGGGGGAGGGGACCCACTGGAACAGCTGTTGGGAGACAGATGGTAGCCTCCCGTCAAGGCCATCCAGCGTGTTCTTTAACGTTGGGTTGTTTTACCTCTGAGCGGCACTTTTTTGCACACCATGGGCTAAATGGCCAGGCCACAAGGACCCCGAAGGCTCGGAGAAGGTTGGGGGAGGGGACCCACTGGAACAGCTGTTGGGAGACAGATGGTAGCCTCCCGTCAAGGCCATCCAGCGTGTTCTTTAACGTTGGGTTGTTTTACCTCTGAGCGGCACTTTTTTGCACACCATGGGCTAAATGGCCAGGCCACAAGGACCCCGAAGGCTCGGAGAAGGTTGGGGGAGGGGACCCACTGGAACAGCTGTTGGGAGACAGATGGTAGCCTCCCGTCAAGGCCATCCAGCGTGTTCTTTAACGTGCACAGGGTATGTCTCTCCGCACACGGGGCCACGGCTTAACGTCCCATCCGACGGACGGCGGCCTTTCCAAGCCCATCGGTGTCCCCTACTGACCGTGGACAGCGCGGGGATGTTTTGCGGAGATAATTCTCAACGCTGACTCAGCTGGGACTCGAACCTGGGAACTACAGATTACGAGCCTGGCGCGCTACCGACTGAGCCACCCCCGCCCCTTCAGAGTTAGGGAAACTCTGAATCGGACTTTTCATTCACCTAAAAACAGAAGTGTCCGGAAACGTTTTGAAATATAGTGAAAGTTCATCAGAGCTCTAACAACTTCACTGGCTGGAAAAATATTAAAAAGAACTGATATACAGCATCACACCGGCATAAACATTATTATTCATGCTCGTAATGCTCCACTGATTTTATTTCCGATATTGATGGCGTTCGTCTTGTGAAGTGACTCAGACACCACCAGAACACTTTGTCCATCCCCGGCACCACATACACACACACAGATACAAAATATGACCTTCATACGAAACAATCACGCGCAACAAACAGATATATCGACCTGCCCGCAAAACAGTCAGGCATTATCAACAGATATATATCAACAATGTCTCCAACGCTGAGGCGTATGTCATCCCGGTTGCTATGGATTCTGGTGCGTTGTCCTGGCACGAGGTTTAACCCGGTTCTGAAGGTGAACAAAGGTTTGGGAAAGAACGCTGTGCCTTATCGGATGAATGGACGAAAGATTGCTCCTTTCCTCACTTCTTACCGGATGCTGAGTTGATTGAAGCTTCGAAAGAATGGAGGAAAGTCGATCCCTACTTATTTTTTTCGTTTTCCTTCTCATTTTGAAAGAACGTGCTGGAATCAAACAGAATCCCAGCATGGCACATCAAGACTCGCGAAAATCCTTAACTCCCCTTCACAACTCGGATTGTTTTTTTTTTTCATCTCCCATTATATATTCTCCCTCAGGAAGAAAAAGAAATTATCGTACAAGGGCACGAGAGAATGGATGGAATGATGGAGAAATGGGTAGAATGAGAGAAGTTAGGAAGGGAGAGAATGGCTAGGACGAAAAAAGAGTGGATAGGGCGAAAGAGAGAGGGTAGGACGGGGGCGTGAGAGTGAGTAGGAGAGGAATAGTGGGTAGGGAAAGAGAGAGAAGGTTGAATGAGGGACGATATATATGCGGAAGTGTGTATAGCACGAGACAAAGTGAACGGGACGAGAAACAGTGGGTAAGGCGAGAGAGAGAAACTGTGGAGGACAAGGAAGACTGTATAGGAAGAGAGAGAGAAATATCGAGTAGGACGAGGGAGAGATTGTGCAGGACGACAGAGAGATTGTGCAGGACGACAGAGAGAGAAAAATTGTGTAGGGTGAGAGAGGAAGTTGTGTAGGACAAGAGAAAGAGAGAGGACGAAAGAGATTGTGTAGGACGAAGGAGATTGTGTAGGACGAAAGAGAGAGTTTGTAGAGGACGAGAGAGAGATTGTGTAGTACATGAGAGAGATTGTGTGGGACGTGAGAGAGAAATATTATGTAGGACGAGGGAGATTGTGTAGGACGAGAGAGAGATTGTGTAGTACATGAGAGAGGTTGTGTGGGACATGAGAGAGAAATATTGTGTAGGACAAGGGAGATTGTGTAGAACGACAGAGAGAAATTGTGTAGGACGAGAGAAAGAGAGAGAGGGGTTGTACAGGATGAGAGAGAGAGAGAGATTGTGAAGGACTAGTGAGAGATTGTGCATGACGAGAAAGAGAGAGGTTGCGTAGGACGAGAAAGAGAGATTTTGTGGAACGAGAGAGAGAGGTTGTGTAGGACGAGAGAGATTGCATAGGATGAGAGAAATATTGTGTAGGACGAGGGAGATTGTGTAGGACGAGAAAGAGAGTTTGTAGAGGACGAGAGAGATATTGTGTAGTACATGAGAGAGGTTGTGTGGGACGTGAGAGAGAAATATTGTGTAGGACGAGAGAGAGAGTTTGTAGAGGACGAGAGAGAGATTGTGTAGTACATGAGAGAGATTGTGTGGGACGTGAGAGAGAAATATTGTGAAGGACGAGGGAGATTGTGTAGGACGACAGAGAGAGATTGTGTAGTACATGAGAGAGGTTGTGTGGGACATGAGAGAGAAATATTGTGTAGGACAAGGGAGATTGTGTAGACGACAGAGAGAGATTGTGTAGGACGAGAGAAAGAGAGAGAGAGGTTGTACAGGATGAGAGAGAGAGAGAGAGAGAGAGAGAGAGAGATTGTGTAGGACTAGAGAGAGAGATTGTGTAGGACTAGAGAGAGAGATTGTGTAGGACTAGAGAGAGAGATTGTGTATGACGAGAAAGAGAGAGGTTGTGTAGGACGAGAAAGAGAGATTTTGTGGAACGAGAGAGAGAGGTTGTGTAGGACGAGAGAGAGATTGCATAGGATGAGAGAAATATTGTGTAGGACGAGGGAGATTGTGTAGGACGAGAAAGAGAGTTTGTAGAGGACGAGAGAGAGATTGTGTAGTACATGAGAGAGATTGTGTGGGACGTGAGAGAGAAATATTGTGAAAGACGAGGGAGATTGTGTAGGACGACAGAGAGAGATTGTGTAGTACATGAGAGAGGTTGTATGGGACATGAGAGAGAAATATTGTGTAGGACAAGGGAGATTGTGTAGACGACAGAGAGAGATTGTGTAGGACGAGAGAAAGAGAGAGAGAGGTTGTACAGGATGAGAGAGAGAGAGAGAGAGATTGTGTAGGACTAGAGAGAGAGATTGTGTAGGACTAGAGAGAGAGATTGTGTAGGACTAGAGAGAGAGATTGTGTATGACGAGAAAGAGAGAGGTTGTGTAGGACGAGAAAGAGAGATTTTGTGGAACGAGAGAGAGAGGTTGTGTAGGACGAGAGAGAGATTGCATAGGATGAGAGAAATATTGTGTAGGACGAGGGAGATTGTGTAGGACGAGAGAGAGAGTTTGTAGAGGTCGAGAGAGAGATTGTGTAGTACATGAGAGAGGTTGTGTGGGACGTGAGAGAGAAATATTGTGTAGGACGAGGGAGATTGTGTAGGACGAGAGAGAGAGTTTGTAGAGGACGAGAGAGAGATTGTGTAGTACATGAGAGAGGTTGTGTGGGACGTGAGAGAGAAATATTGTGTAGGACGAGGGAGATTGTGTAGGACGAGAGAGAGAGAGTTTGTAGAGGACGAGAGAGAGATTGTGTAGTACATGAGAGAGGTTGTGTAGGACGTGAGAGAGAAATATTGTGTAGGACGTGAGAGAGAAATATTGTGTAGGACGAGGGAGATTGTGTAGGACGAGAGAGAGAGATTGTGAAGGAAGAGAAAAAGAGAGAGGTTGTACAGGATGAGAAAGAAAGAGATTGTATAGGACTACAGAGAGAGATTGTGTAGGACTAGAGAGAGAGATTGTGTAGGACTAGATACGAGAAAGAGAGAGGTTATGTAGGACGAGAAAGAGAGATTTTGTGGAACGAGAGTGAGAGGTTGTGTAGGATGAGAGAGAGATTGCATAGGATGAGAGAAATATTGTATAGGACGAGGGAGATTGTGTAGAATGAGAGTGGTAGGATTCTGTTGAGATGAATGTTACGAAAAGATAGAAATTTAAAAGATGACAGATAACATTTCCTTCATTTATTAATCTCACCTGTATCCCTTCCGTCTTCAAATGGCTCATGCCCCAGTTCAACCTCAGTTGTTAACCATACATCATTAGGAAGTGCAGAGAATGTGCGATATACAAGTAATTACAAATGTAGCATAAAACAACACTAGTAATCACATAATGCAGTAGAGACGAAGTTAAAGAAAAGCAAATAACCTATTCCTCCACACGAATTAAAGTAAATAAGGTGGGGAGTTGGATGCATTCGGTAACGTCGATAAATTGATCACTTTATCCCCATGAGGTACAATGGAATCAGCTGGGGATAGGGGATTGCTTTATTTCAAAGCAACAATAACATTAAAATCTCACACAGTTTTAATTGCAAGTGTGCATTGCTATTGTTTATCAATTATTTCTTTGAGAAAATGATGAGTGGCATGGTTGGTGAAGAAGATGTTGAGAGGATGTTAAGGAAGGGACCAGGGATACTTTTACTCTTTCGTGAGCAAGTTGCAGTTGATCAAGACGCACTTTTCGTTTAAAGCAAAGTTATTTCATATCTCGATATGGCGTGCGTAATAAAATAAAAATAGTTTTTAATTTACGCTTCAATGGCTTAAATGCGGACAATGTTTCGACATATATACGATTTTGTCTTTAATTCATTGATGACTACGAATATACGATTTCGTCCGTAATTCATTGGCAGCGACGTAATAAGATTTTGTCTAATTCCTTTGCATCGACTTATGTAGGTTTTTGTCCCTAATTCTTTTTTGACACTTTATATAAGATTTTGTCCCTAATTCTTTTTTGTCGCTTTACATAAGATTTCGTCCCTAATTCTTTTTTGTCGCTTTACATAAGATTTTGTCCCTAATTCTTTTTTGTCGCTTTATATAAGATTTCGTCCCTAATTCTTTACTGTCGCTTTATATAAGATTTTGTCCCTAATTCTTTACTGACGCTTTATATAAGATTTTGTCCCTAATTCTTCTTTTGTCGCTTTATATAAGATTTTGTCCCTAATTCTTTTTTGTCGCTTTATATAAGATTTTATCCCTAATTCTTTTTTGTCGCTTTATATAAGAATTTGTACCTAATTCTTTTTTGTCGCTTTATATAATATTTTCCCTAATTCTTTACTGTCGCTTTATGTAAGATTTTGTCCCTAATTCTTTTTTGTCGTTTTATATAAGATTTTGTCCCTAATTCTTTTTCTTTTGTCGCTTTATATAAGATTTTGTCCCTAATTCTTTTTAGTCGCTTTATATAAGATTTTGTCCCCAATTCTTTATTGTCGCTTTATATAAGATTTTGTCCCTAATTCTTTATTGTCGCATTATATAAGATTTTATCCCTAATTCTTTATTGTCGCTTTATATAAGATTTTATCCCTAATTCTTTTTTGTCGCTTTATATAAGATTTTGTCCCTAATTTCTTGGCTATGTAAGTGTAGAGACACATATATAAGTATTGACTGTGCAACAGATTGATGGTTTTGCAGCATCTGAATCCCAGGTTCAGGCAGACGCGTCTTTTGTATTCCCATTTAAAAAATATACAAACGATCAACAATAAAAGTAAACGTAACATTCGCCTTACCTTACTATTTTAATCGCAATGGATCTTATCTTGTGCCTGTGTAGCAAATCTCGTCTCATTCATACCTTTGGCTAAGTCAACATCTGATTTTCCGGGTTGGGGCGGGGGTGGCTCAGTCGGTAGCGCGCCAGGCTCGTAATCTGTAGTTCCCAGGTTCGAGTCCCAGTTGGGTCAGCGTTGAGATTTATCTCCGTAAAAATTCCCCGCCCTGCCCACGGTCAGTAGGGGACACCGATGGGCTTGGAAAGGCCGCCGTCCGTCGGATGGGACGTTAAGCCGTGGCCCCGTGTGCGGGAGAGTCATACCCTGTGCACGTTAAAGAACACGCTGGATGGCCTTGACGGGAGGCTACCATCTGTCTCCCAACAGCTGTTCCAGTGGGTCGGGGTCCCCAACCTTCTCTGAGCCTTCGGGGTCCATGTGACCTGGCCATTTATCCCATGGTGTGCAAAAAAGTGCCGCTCAGAGGTAAAACAACCCAACAACCCTGATTTTCCGGAAAAATCCTCTTTGCAAGAAAATAAAACACAAGAATATGAACTCACGAATAACAAATAAATAACACAAGTTGTAAATAAACAGCGCTCGGAAAACGAATCGAAACACAAAAACACAAAATAATGTACGTCGCAGGAAAAAAAAAAGATTCAAAAGCATTCCCGAAAAATTCGATAGAAACCCATTATTTGAGTTTGTTCAAAAAAAAAAGATTAGTACAGAAATGCTCCTCGAATATTTTTATTCAGACAGATTGTTGAAAGAGATTGTTTTATTTTCTCAATCAATGCTTTTCGGCAACAGCGAGTCTGACGAAATAATGCGTAAGAATTTTACAAAATGATTTATTGTTATCGCTTCTGTTATCGCGATAATGTCGATCACTTCAGCGGGCCATTGTTTGCTGTAATTAAAGCATTGTGATGCATGAAGTATTTATTACACAGTGTCGCAAGAGCTGATAGATTAAGACAATGACGGTGGATTTTTGATGACAATAAATGGCTTTTTGTTTAAAGAGTCGCTTTGATGATATTGAAGAACCACCTTCGTAATCTCTACAAAGGATTTTAAAGTTTGAAGAAAAGAAGACTTTAAACTACGATATTAGTTGGGTTGGGTTGTTTTACCTCTGAGCGGCACTTTTTTGCACACCATGGGCTAAATGGCCAGGTCAGAAGGACCCCGAAGGCTCAGAGCAGGTTGGGGGAGGGGACCCACTGGAACAGCTGTTGGGAGACAGATGGTAGCCTCCCGTCAAGGCCATCCAGCGTGTTCTTTAACGTGCACAGGGTATGGCTCTCCCACACATGGCGCCACGGCTTATAACGTCCCATCCGACGGACGGCGGCCTTTCCAAGCCCATCGGTGTCCCCTACTGACCGTGGGAAATGTAGGGGAATTTTGCGGAGATAAATCTCAACGCTGACCCAGCTGGGACTCGAACCTAGGAACTACAGATTACGAGCCTGGCGCGCTACCGACTGAGCCACCCCCGTCCCCCTCGGTGGTATGATAGTATCGTAAACTAATGTTCCTAGGTTCGTGCCTGAGTTGAGATTTTCTCAGCTTGCCTTTACTAAGCTCCCAGTGAGAAAGGAGGCACCCATGGGCTTGTAAAGGCCGCCATTTTTTCGATGATAAGCTAAGCGCTTACCTGTGCTCAAGTAAGATGAGGTTTAAATTCTTAATACGGGGATCCTGTTCTTGAATACAGCAGATCCTGTGTTCCGATTTGGCAGATTCCGTGTTCGAATGCAACAAATCCCAAGGTTCTATTGCTACAGATACCATGTTGGGATGCAGCATATTCCATGCTCGGATGTAGCTGATCCCATTGCTCTAATGCTGCAGATCCCGTGTTCAAACACAGCACATCCCTATTCAGATGCAGTAGATCCCATGTTCTATTACTACAGACACCACGTTGGGATGCAGCTGATTCCATGCTCTAATGCTGCAGATCCCGTATTCAGATGTAGTAGATCCCATGTTCTATTACTACAGACACCATGTTGGGATGCAGCTGATTCCATGATCTAATGCTGCAGATCCCGTGTTCGGGTGCTGAAGATCACAGGTTTAAATGCAGCAGATCCCATGTTCGAACGCAGTAGACATCAAGTTCTAAGGTTACATATCCCGTGTACCATCCAGAATCTCACGGGTTCGAATGTGGGAAGTCCTGTGTTGAAATCCAGCATATATCCTGTGCCCATTAAGGAACATTCTGGGTGACGTGGAAGGCAGAACTCCCTTTTTCTCCTAACAGCTGTCTAGTGGATCTCCTTCCGCAACCCAGCCCTGAGGTCTTCAGGTACAGTCACTCAAAAACGTATCCGAACACTATAGTTGATTACAGAATTCAGGAAAAAATATCTGGCAACGATTTTCTTTAGAAATTAGTGATCTGGCAACCTTCGTGTCACGTGATTGCAGAATTCATAAAAAATATCTGGAGCGTGTGCAGCAACTGTACACGCTCCAGTTACCGTTCACAGCAAACTGGAGCGTGCAGTAACTGAACACGCTCCAGTTTGCTGTGAACGGTAACTGCATACGCTCAATATTTCCGTGAGTGAGTCCACACGATCCAGTATCAAAATAATATGACCACCTACAGTCGCTCAAAAAAGTAACCGAACACTATGGTTGATTACAGAATTCAGGAAAAAATATCTGGCAACGAAATTAGTTATCTGGCAACCTTCGTGTCACGTGACACGAAGGTTGCTAGATCACTAATTTCTAAAGAAAATCGTTGCCAGATATTTTTTCCGAATTCTGTAATCAACCATAGTGTTCGGATACTTTTTTGAACGATTGTACTTATAACTACTATTTACTTTGGCTAATTGGGTGCTCAAAAGTATCCGTCAGAAATGAAAAAAAAAACTCAACCTAATCGATTAAAATACCCACAGCAGGAATCTGACAGTACGACTTATAATATTTTATAATCATTTATTCATTTATATATATGTTATCGCTAAAGTGCAGAAATCAGTTATTCTACAGATTATCTAGGTATTGTGCAGATTAACTAGGGTGATCCGTTAACGTGCGGAAAATTGTTTCATTTCTCAAATTACCTAGGTAATCTGCAAATTACCTGGATAATCTGCACATTACCTACTAGGCACTCGTTAAAGTGAAAATAAGATCTTTGCTGGAACAACAGGAACGTTTCTGTACGCTTAAATTAACATAATGTTATTTATCTAGTGTCCGAGAGTAGAGTTGAAACCAGGGTCGTCCCTCTGTCAACATGAATCAGTCGTCCGAATTATAAAAAAACGCCCCCAAAATGAGCAGGCCAAGTGAGAACGAATCATTTTAGTGATTCGTTATCAAGAATGAATCACTTTACCGATTCGTTCTCACTTGGCCTCCGCTCATCCGGGGCGTTTTTTATAATGCGGACGAGTGAATCACGTGACACGAAGATTCATATTCAAGAGTTTCACCACTATGAGAGAAACAAACTTTTGAACTTTAACGATACGGAAGCCGTTAATGTGCACATTACCTAGGTAAAATGCGGAAAACTCTTGATTCCGCACGTTAACGGAGCAAATCAGTTAATCTGCAGATTAGCTAGGTAATGTGCACATTAACGGCTTTCGAGCTTTAGCGGTAGCATACATAAATAATAAATACCCCCTCAAGCAGCTGCTTGCCACAGAGGTCTGACAGGAGCCTGTCAGTTTATATGCCATAGTAGAAGGTCTGAGAGGATGGCAGGTCCTCAGCAGAAAAACAACACACACAACCATGCCTTACCCGGGGTTCGAACCCAGGTCCCTTAGATCAGTAGCCAAGCGTGCTAACCACTCGGCCATATGTAGCGCGAATAGCCATCTCTTTAAATCAATTGAAAAGTGGCACACAACCAGGAGATCCAGATTGTAAAGTTCAGCAGATTCTGCATTCAATTCCACGAGCCCCCGTTTTGCAATCTGTCTGATTCCGTGTGAGAATTCTAAAAGATTCCCCATCTTCAAATACATAAGATCGTTTTTTTTTTTTGAGGGGGGAATTCGAAAGGTATAATAAATAAATAAATAAATACTCCCTCAAGCAGCTGCTTGCCACAGAGGTCTGACAGGAGCCTGTCAGTTTATATGCCATAGTAGAAGGTCTGAGAGGATGGCAGGACCTCAGCAGAAAAACGACACATACATCCATGCCTTACCCGGGGCTCGAACCCAGATCCCTTAGATCAGTAGCCAAGCGCGCTAACCACTCGGCCATGGGACGGCTGTCGAAAGGTATAGTCGCTCAAAAAAGTATCCAAACACTATGGTTGACTACAGAATTCAGAAAAAATATCTGACAACGACTTTTATTTTAGAAATTAGTGATCTGTCGTGTCACGTGACACGAAGGTAGATCACTAATTTCTAAAAAAAAATCGTTGCCACATATTTTTTCTTAATTTTGTAATCAACCATAGTGTTGGGATATTTTTTTGGGGGGGCGACTGTACACCTGAGTTCGATTCCTGGAGATTCCATGTTGGAATCCAGGGGATATGGTTTTCGAATCCGTGAGATCCCGCTTTTGCAATCCAGGAGATCTCTCGCCTTTGAATCCACCAGATCCCGTTTTGGAATTCAGAAGTTCCCCTATTCTAATCCGTTATGCTGCTTAGTGTTTTTTTTTTTTCTTCCCCAACTCTTTCTATTCTGAAAACACAACCTCAATTGATCCGTTGCCTGATCTCCCGTATCACCACGTAGACTTCCAACTGCGAAAATTCCTTTCGAAGAATTTCCTCCAGTAAAATTCCTTCCTTCCCCCCCCCCTCGTCATCTCCTGTCGCAACAATCCGTCTGCGAAACATCCATAATTTCGAAAGAGAATTTCCTTTCTTGACTCTGTCGTAAATAAATCTCCAGCACACACCGACTTCCTCCCTCACCATTTCCTTCATCGTAGATGTTATGAATCAGATGGTTAATCCCTCCTCGTAACGTCATCAGTCATCACTCCCCCCTTACCCCCATTGACATTCATCCATCCACCCAGTCCCAACTAAGGGGAACCGGAACAGGAAACTGAGTCCGTGACGAGGAGAAGGATTCGAATAAATTTTATAGCCATTCACCCCCCCCCCGGAAATAAAGACAATACTTTGGACTATCAATCATACAACAATGAATTTTTCATTTAACAGAACATTTTGTTTATTAAGAGACGCTGTTTCATTGGTGTTGTTGTTTCTGAAACTGCATTTAAGGAAATATATGGTTTGTTGTTTCAGCTGTAATAATGGATATATATATTGTTCTTATTGGTGTTGCATCAGTTTGTTTGGCGTTTGGGTTAGAAATATGTATATTGTTATTGTTGTTGCTCTGTTTCGAGATTTCTTTTGTGGGGGGAGGGGGCTGCTCTTGTGTCCTTAATTCCTCCTTTTAGATGGTGGAATTAAGTGGTTTTAGTTTCGTATGCTGTTTTATTGCTGTTACAATATTAGATAGGTATCGAGGTGTAACAATAACAGAATTGTAACAACGAGTTGTAACAATAACAGAATTGTAACAACGAGTTGTAACAATAGCAGAATTGTAACAGCGAGTTGTAATAATAACAGAATTGTAACAACGAGTTGTAACAATAGCAGAATTGTAACAGCGAGTTGTAATAATAACAGAATTGTAACAGCGAGTTATAACAATCGCAGAATTGTAACAACGAGTTGTAACAATAACAGAATTGTAACAACGAGTTATAACAATAACAGAATTGTAACAACGAGTTGTAACAATAACAGAATTGTAACAACGAGTTGTAACAATAACAGAATTGTAACAACGAGTTGTAACAATAACAGAATTGTAACAACGAGTTGTAACAATAACAGATTTGTAACAACGAGTTATAACAATAACAGAATTGTAACAGCGAGTTGTAACAATAACAGAATTGTAACAGCGAGTTGTAACAATAACAGAATTGTAACAATGAGTTGTAACAATAACAGAATACTTGTTATTAGGTTTGTTTGCAGTAAGGAAAGAAAATTACGTTGATTACTCAGTTATAATTACTTTGGTTTTTGTAACACTTAAACAGAGAGAATTAGCGAAGCCTAGTCTAGCATTTATAAGCAGATTTTCTGCCGCTACTGCCACTGAGTTTATGAACAAATATTCTGAAGTTTTTTGCTGTAACTGAATTTATAATTAAGTATTTCGTTTTTCCTACAATTCAGCTCATAAATTTGTATTTTGTTGTTGCGGCAAAGGAGTTTATAAACAAGTATTTTACTGCTGCTGCAAATGAGTTTATAAGAAAACATTTCTTCTTTGCATCAACTAAGGTTATAACACAAGTATTCTTTTCTTAACTGAATTTATTAAGTACATATTCGGTTGTTGCTGCAACAGTTTATAAATTACAATATCAGGTATTCGAACAGGTGTCCTTTTATATCATTGTGAAAAAATCTCTGCATTTCATTTGATATTGTTTCGCTATAATCCCACATCCAGTCAATGCTAAAAAGTGAAAATATCCTTTCTTAATAACAATGTATGCGAATTTTCACTCGTCAACAACTGATTCTTTAACTGAAAATCATCATCAACAATAAATCATCCAACACTTTCACTTATTATAAAGCTGAATTGTTGGATGTTAAGTCATTATTGCGTTCTTTTTTTTTTTTCATTATTTATGAAACGAAATCGCTGTTTTTTCTCTAACAGCGGCAACCGTTTCGACCAAATTAGTTTCAAGAGTATTTCATGGATATATTTATTATTCCACGTGTTTTAATTTTCTTTCCATTGTGCTACAAAATCTGCATTCTTCATTCTCTGAGCATGACAACAATTTGGAATGAAAGGACCGACGACTTGAAAGGAAGAGACAATAAATTGTCTCTTCCTTTCAAGTCGTCGGTCTTTTCATTCCTGTGCTTCAACCTTCTCAAAGCGATTATCAAACAAAAAATGACCTAAATTAGAAGAAGGAGAAAATGATTTTTTATGTTTGTCTCCCTTTCTGCACTTTATCATTATTTGTTCATGTGCTCAAAAGTCACTTTTTTAATCGTCAGATACCCGAGTAATGTTTTTCTTTTTCTCCAATTTCACTTGAAGTTTTAGCTTTTTTTTCTAATTTTTTTCATTTTCACTTCTTTATTTATTAATTTATTTATTACGAGAGATATATGTCGATACACTCAAATCCGAATTTTATGCAAAAAATGACCTGGATTTGTCTTCGATTTTATTTCGGGCTTGTTTCTCATTTTTTTTCGTATATTTCAAAATATGTGTTTGCCAACTGAAATCACGATGCAATGCAAGGAATGGTATTGATCATGATTTCAATTGGCAAACTTATATGCAAGGAATGGTATTCATAATGATTTCAATTGGCTAACTTATATGCAAGGAATGGTATTCATCATGATTTCAATTGGCAAACTTATATGCAAGGAATGGTATAGATCATGATTTCAATTGGCAAACTTATATGCAAGGAATGGTATAGATCATGATTTCAATTGGCAAACTTATATGCAAGGAATGGTATAGATCATGATTTCAATTGGCAACTTATATGCAAGGAATGGTATTGATCATGATTTCAATTGGCAAACTTATATGCAAGGAATGGTATAGATCATGATTTCAATTGGCAAACTTATATGCAAGGAATGGTATAGATCATGATTTCAATTGGCAACTTATATGCAAGGAATGGTATTGATCATGATTTCAATTGGCAAACTTATATGCAAGGAATGGTATAGATCATGATTTCAATTGGCAAACTTATATGCAAGGAAAGGTATTGATCATGATTTCAATTGGCAAACTTATATGCAAGGAATGGTATTGATCATGATTTCAATTGGCAAACTTATGTGCAAGGAATGGTATTCATCATGATTTCAATTGGCAAACTTATATGCAAGGAATGGTATCCATCATGATTTCAATTGGCAAACTTATATGCAAGGAATGGTACATATACTTGGAGAATGGGATCGTGAAATTACTCCGTTGTTACTAGGATAATATGTTATCTATACTCAAAAATAGGCAGATGATGTGGATAGCCTAAATATTCAGAGGATCGTTCTAAAGCTTAGGAAATGGAGAATCACATGATTGCAAAAAATGAGATGGGTTCCGTATAATTTTTGAAAACTCAGGTGATTTGGGCAATTAGGATATTTAGAAGCTGAAAAGATGAGATTCACGTGATGTTCACTAATTTGGGGTTGTTCATATTGGGGTCGAGCGAATGCTTCAAAACTCAAAAGATTAAGTCGCAATCCTCATCCTACAATGGATGGCAGAATGGAGATTGCGTGAATTATGGAAAATTCGTGGATGGGTCTCTGCGAAACCTTGAAACTCAGGGGGGATGGGGATCGCCGAATGCTCAGAAACTCTGAGAATGGGATCGAGAAAATTCTCAGAAACTCTGAGAATGGGATTGTGAAGAATACTAGGAAACTTGAAGAATTGGATTGTGAGGAAAACTAGTTCTTCTTCGGATTTTATATCAGATTCTATAGGAAACTTGGAGAATGGGATTGTGAGGAAAACTAGTTCTTCTTCGGATTTTATATCAGATTCTATAGGAAACTTGGAGAATTGGATTGTGAGGAAAACTAGTTCTTCTTCGGATTTTATATCGGATTCTATAGGAAACGTGGAGAATGGAATAGTGAGGAAAACTAGTTCTTCTTCGGATTCTATAGGAAACTTGGAGAATGGGATTGTGAGGAATACTAGGAAACTTGGAGAATTGGATTGTGAGGAAAACTAGTTCTTCTTCGGATTTTATATCAGATTCTAGAGGAAACTTGGAGAATGGGATTGTGAGGAATATTAGGAAACTTGGAGAATTGTATTGTGAAGAAAACTAGTTCTTCTTCGGATTCTATAGGAAACTTGGAGAATGGGATTGTGAGTAATATTAGGAAATGTGGAGAATTGGATGGGAGGAATACTTCGAAACTTGGAGAATTGGATGGGAGGAATACTTCGAAACTTGGAGAATGGGATTGTGAAGAATACTAGGAAACTTTGAGAATGGGATTGTGAGGAATACTAGGAAACTTGGAGAATTGGATTGTGAGGAAAACTAGTTCTTCTTCGGATTTTATATCGGATTCTATAGGAAATTTGGAGAATGGGATTGTGAGGAATACTAGGAAACTTGGAGAATTGGATTGTGAGGAAAACTACTTCTTCTTCGGATTCTATATCGGATTCTATAGGAAACTTGGAGAATGGGATTGTGAGGAAAACTTGTTCTTCTAAGGATTCTATAGGAAACTAGAAGAATTGGATTGTGAGGAAAACTAGTTCTTCTTCGGATTTTATATCGGATTCTATAGGAAACGTGGAGAATGGGATAGTGAGGAAAACTAGTTCTTCGGATTCTATAGGAAACTTGGAGAATGGGATTGTGAGGAATACTAGGAAACTTGGAGAATTGGATTTTGAGGAAAACTAGTTCTTCTTCGGATTTTATACCGGATTCTATAGGAAATTTGGAGAATGGGATTGTGAGGAATACTAGGAAACTTGGAGAATTGGATTGTGAGGAAAACTAGTTCTTCTTCGGATTCTATAGGAAACTTGGAGAATGGGATTGTGAGGAAAACTTGTTCTTCCCCGGATTCTATAGGAAACTAGGAGAATTGGATTGTGAGGAAAACTAGTTCTTCTTCGGATTTTATATCGGATTCTATAGGAAACGTGGAGAATGGGATAGTGAGTAAAACTAATTCTTCTTCGGATTCTATAGGAAACTTGGAGAATGGGATTGTGAGGAAAACTAGTTCTTCTTCGGATTTTATATCGGATTCTAGAGGAAACTTGGAGAATGGGATTGTGAGAAATACTAGGAAATGTGGAGAATTGGATGGGAGGAATACTTCGAAACTTGGAGAATTGGATGGGAGGAATACTTCGAAACTTGGAAAATGGGATTGTGAAGAATACTAGGAAACTTTGAGAATGGGATTGTGAGGAATACTAGGAAACTTGGAGAATTGGATTGTGAGGAAAACTAGTTCTTCTTCGGATTTTATATCGGATTCTATAGGAAACGTGGAGAATGGGATAGTGAGGAAAACTAGTTTTTCTTCGGATTCTATAGGAAACTTCGAGAATGGGATTGTGAGGAATACTAGGAAACTTGGAGAATTGGATTGTGAGGAAAACTAGTTCTTCTTCGGATTTTATATCGGATTCTATAGGAAATTTGGAGAATGGGATTGTGAGGAATACAAGGAAACTTGGAGAATTGGATTGTGAGGAAAACTACTTCTTCTTCGGATTCTATATCGGATTCTATAGGAAACTTGGAGAATGGGATTGTGAGGAAAACTTGTTCTTCTCCGGATTCTATAGCAAACTAGGAGAATTGGATTGTGAGGAAAACTAGTTCTTCTTCGGATTTTATGTCGGATTCTATAGGAAACGTGGAGAATGGGATAGTGAGGAAAACTAGTTCTTCTTCGGATTCTATAGGAAACTTGGAGAATGGGATTGTGAGGAAAACTAGTTCTTCTTCGGATTTTATATCGGATTCTATAGGAAACGTGGAGAATGGGATAGTGAGGAAAACTAGTTCTTCTTCGGATTCTATAGGAAACTTGGAGAATGGGATTGTGAGGAAAACTTGTTCTTCTCCGGATTCTATAGGAAACTAGGAGATTTGGATTGTGAGGAAAACTAGTTCTTCTTCGGATTTTATATCGGATTCTATAGGAAACGTGGAGAATGGGATAGTGAGTAAAACTAATTCTTCTTCGCATTCTATAGGAAACTTCGAGAATGGGATAGTGAGTAAAACTAATTCTTCTTCGCATTCTATAGGAAACTTCGAGAATGGGATTGTGAGGAAAACTAGTTCTTCTTCGGATTCTATATCGGATTCTAGAGGAAACTTGGAGAATGGGATTGTGAGGAATACTAGGAACCTTGGAGAATTGGATTGTGAGGAAAACTAGTTCTTCTTCGGATTCTATAGGAAACTTGGAGAATGGGATTGTGAGGAATATTAGGAAACTTGTAGAATAGGATTTTGAGGAATGCCAGGAAACTTGGAGAATTGGATTGTGAAGAAAACTAGTTCTTCTTCGGATTCTATATCGGATTCTATAGGAAACGTGGAGAATGGGATAGTGAGGAAAACTAGTTCTTCTTCGGATTCTATAGGAAACTTGGAGAATGGGATTGTGAGGAATACTAGGAAACTTGGAGAATTGGATTGTGAGGAAAACTAGTTCTTTTTCGGATTCTCTATCGGATTCTATAGGAAACGTGGAGAATGGGATTGTGAGAAAAACTAGTTCTTCTTCGGATTCTATAGGAAACTTGGAGAATGGGATTGTGAGGAATACTAGGAAACTTGGAGAATGGGATTGTGAGGAATACTAGGAAACTTGGAGAATTGTATTGTGAAGAAAACTAGTTCTTCTTCGGATTCTATAGGAAACTTGGAGAATGGGATTGTGAGGAATATTAGGAAATGTGGAGAATTGGATGGGAGGAATACTTCGAAACTTGGAGAATTGGATGGGAGGAATACTTCGAAACTTGGAGAATGGGATTGTGAAGAATACTAGGAAACTTTGAGAATGGGATTGTGAGGAATACTAGGAAACTTGGAGAATAGGATTGTGAAGAATATTAAGAAACTTGGAGAATGGGATCGCGCGAATACTCAGAAACTCTAAGAATGGGATTGCGTGAATAGTCAGAAACCTGGAGAATTGAATCACATGAACACTCAAAAACTCAGAGGATGGTGATCGCTTGAATAGTTGTAGACCCAGAGAATTGTGGTCACGCAGAATGTTTAAGAAGGAAACGAAATCACCCGATTTGTCAAAATACGACTAATATTATCTAGACTCCTTCGAAAGCGAATCAAAACTGTCAATTTATGTTTCCAACCCGATTTGATCAACGGACTAGAAAGTTCATTCTAAGAGTCTCAGTTCATTTTTTCTAAAAATTATCCTTGCTAAAAAATGCAATATTTGTTGACCCCCCTCAGCTCTAATGATCTTTATAAATTGATTGCAAAGATTTTTTACTATTTTTAACCTCTTTTTCGTATATAAAATAGCTAAAGGTGAAGTCTGATCCCCCCTCTCCCCCCCACACACAATATGACCCTGCACTCAATTAAATTTCTCTCATAACCTGTACAAAAACAAAACGAAAAATTATCGACGTCCATTGCCACTATCTTTGTTTTTCATTTCTCCCATTTATTTCATCTTTCCTCTCCATCTGTTACAAGAAATCCCGGCTCACCCCCCCGACACTCCCTAATGAGAACACGTCCACTCTCCTCCATTAAATGAGACGGCCGAACATGCTCTCCACTACTCTCCCCCCCTCCCCCATCCAGCTGGATGTCCACGAAAGACGACGTCACACAGTATAGCGCATGTGCTGTGACGACAGGTGACAGAGCTCATCTATCACGCTCAGCGTCTCGCGATCCACTTATTGTTGACAACAGATGTTGAGTGAGGGGGGGGGGGACGTTTCTGTTGCCTCTCTCTCTCAGTTCTTCACTGCTGACGCTGCTAATTAGCACGAGGGGTCATTAAAGCTTCTCTTTGTCTTATTAAATGTCTTCCGTCGTTTATTTCCATCCCCGACCTCACCAGCATCCCCCCCACCAGCCCCCTCCCCCACTTTCCATCCCTTGCGATTCTAATTAATCGCCACAAAGTTGAGACAACTCTGAAACTTAACTATTAGACTTTTTTTTATTTTCATTTTATGCTTGTGTATGCTTCTATCTTTCATTAGATTTTTGTCGTCGTCAGTTCGTTCCTTCCCCCCCCTCCAACTAACTATCTTAATTTTTTCCTCTCCTGTTTTATTGTACTTCTTTTCTCTGTGATTGATCGACCAGTTTCTTGTTTGTTGCCTTCTCTTTGTCGCCCTTTGTTTCCATTGTCGATGATGCAACAATTCAAGAATATCTGACTGACACTTGTTGTGGAATTAAAACCAACCTGCTTGTTTCTGCAGTTAGAATGCAAATGAGAAATTGCTCCGAAATGGAGCACAAATGTTTTTTAAGGAGTATTATTAGGAAGCTTAATAATATGCTTATTTATATGTTTTACTATAACAGATTTAGTTGTCTTAAACATCAGAAAGCACATCAACATGTCTTAAATTAATTGCAATTTAATACTGAATTTCGAGCTTCCATATTAAGATAGAGCCATCCCGTGGCCGAGTGGTTAGCACGCTTGGCTACTGATCTACTGGACCTGGGTTCGAGCCCGGATAAGGCATGGATGTTGTGTCGTTTTTCTGCTGAGGTCCTGCCATCCTCTCAGATCTTCTACTATGGCATATAAACTGACAGACTCCTGTCTGACCTCTGTGGCAAGCAGCTGCTTGAGGGGATATTTATTTATTTTTATTATATTAAAATAAATATATGTTGCTATGTAATAGTTTCTTTTTTAACACGGGCGAATATCTATCCCTTACAATAATGGCTGCGGCAGCATCTACAACCGCCTGTCGTGTCCCTCTAATTCATTTTTATTTATTTATTGATGTATTTTTGTTGTATTTTATTATTGTAGATATTTTATGTATTAAGTGTGTTCTTGAGTGCTGGTGGGAGTGTGCATCAACCATAGGATGTTGTTTTCGGGTCTGAAACTTGCTGCTTGTATCAGATCGGTTGCAGAAGTCGTTTATAGCCGTATTTGACTAGCCTGAGGCGCGAGGTCCGCCCACGAGGCTAGGGTGAAGAGATGAAGCATCAGTCTGGGGCGAGCACACTGAGCGAAAAAAGGGGCGGGGGTGGCTCAGTCGGTAGTGCTCCAGGCTCGTAATCTGTAGTTCCCAGGTTCGAGTTCCAGCTGGGTCAGCGTTGAGATTTATCTCCGCAAAATTCCCCGTCCTGCCCACGGTCAGTAGGGGACACCGATGGGCTTGGAAAGGCCGCCGTCCGTCGGATGGGACGTTAAGCCGTGACCCCGTGTGCGGGAGGGCCATACCCTGTGAACGTTAAAGAACACACTGGATGGCCTTGACGGGAGACTACCATCTATCTCCCAACAGCTGTTCCAGTGGGTCTCCTCCCCCAACCTTCTCTGAGCCTTCGGGGTCCATGTGACCTGGCCATTTAGCCCATGGTGTGCAAAAAAGTGGTGCTCAGAGGTAAAACAATCCAACGCTAAAGAACACGCTGGATGGCCTTGACGGGAGGCTACCATCTGTCTCCCAACAGCTGTTCCAGTAGGTCCCCTCCCCCAACCTTCTCTGAGCCTTCGGGGTCCATATGACCTGGCCATTTAGTCCATGATGTGCAAAAAAGTGCCACTCAGAGGTAAAACAACCCAACCCAACTGAGCGAAAAGTCGTTTCAACAAGCGTCAGAAGGACGCCGCCCTCTTACTCGAAGTAACCCTTGAAGGGAGGGTGCGATTTCAAAGGGAATCGAGATTCTTGGAGAATCTGATAATAGTTTTCTGGATTCAGAGTGAACCACAGTGTTGGCAAAGGTTGATTATCGTTCCGCCGAGTTTGAGGTCTGTAAAGTGTGAACTTGCAGAGTGTGCGATTCTCTACCTCATTGTTAATGTTTGCAGCAGCAAAGCAGCAAAGGCTCACGGAGTCGAGCGCATCTCCAGCACTTGAGTGTATAAAGTGTAAATAAACTGAGTCGTCCCTATCCAACTCTCGTGCAGTTAATTAATTGACTATTTTTATTCGATGTTCAACACAGCGATTCAGAGGCATAAAGTGCCACGGGCGTAAAAACCCGCGAACCTGTCTTTTCACCGAAGTGAGGGTGAAGTGATCTCGAGCAACAAATTCATCGTCCTCCAGCGGCCGCGACATTTGGCCCAGTCCCATCGCATTCCAAAAGGTAGTAAATCCCATTTGGCTCAGTCTCCATAGATCGGAGAAGGGAGGACATCACATCTGGCTCAGTCAGACAGGATCCGAACTGGGAGGACATCATACCGTCGTTGGACAGTAATAATGATAATAAGAAGGAACAGCACTAAAGAGAGCAACAATTGGTCCACGATGTAAAAATCTGTTATAAAAATCATTAGGTTGGGTTGCTTTACCTCTGAGCGGCACTTTTTTGCACACAATGGGCTAAATGACCAGGTCACATGGACCCCCGAAGTCTCAGAGAAGGTTGGGGGAGGGGACCCACTGGAACAGCTGTTGGGAGACAGATGGTAGCCTCCCGTCAAGGCCATCCAGCGTGTTCTTTAACGTGCACAGGGTATGGCTCTCCCGCACACGGGGCCACGGCTTAACGTCCCATCCGACGGTAGGCGGCCTTATCCAAGCCCATCGGTGTCCCCTACTGACCGTGGACAGGGCGGGGAATTTTGCGGAGATAAATCTCAACGCTGACCCAGCTGGGACTCGAACCTGTGAACTACAGATTACGAGCCTGACGCGCTACCGACTGAGCCACCCCAGCCCCAATATAAAAATCATTAACAACCTTCTCTATTCAAATCCGGTCGAGCCATTAATTCGCGTCATAGACTCGAGCAGAACAAGGAGGCATCCTCAGTGTATACATATTCCTCATCCAAGAACAATCTATAAATATCATTCCTTCATATGCCGAGTTGGTTGTGTTTGGAACTCTCTACCTCCTGATGTGTTTGCGAATTTTTAAAGATCGCCTAAATACAGTCGACTTAGCCAAATTTCTAAAATGTTTTTACTTTTAACCTTCGTTATGTATGTAATTATATGTTCTCAAAGTGTTAATCAAAGTATAAACCGCAACAAGTGTTAAGCACATTGTAAATATTTCGCTGTTTTTGATACGTCTTGACCGGTGTTAGCATACATTTGTGTACCTTCCTCTCAGTAAAAAAATTAAAATGTTGGCCAACTAGATTAATCCCAATAGCATCCAAAGCAATGCCAGCAACAAGAACGACAACAATTAAGCATGACGGAATGAGCTTTATTTCGGAAATTCGTCTTTTTTTTTGGCGAATGTCTGTTGTTTTTGCCCATCTTTTAGAAGGGGGGGATGGGGGAGCTATCAAATGTTTTTAATATTTATCTCTATCGTTTTAATATTTATCTGTGTCTTGTTAAAAAGCATGATAGACGAAATAATTGATTAATAAATGTTGTTGCGATTGTTTTGGTGGTAGTGACTGTTGCTGGCTTTTAGTGATTGTTCTTATTGTTTTGGTGGTAGTATTGTTATGGTTGTTTTGGTGGTACTGATTGTTGTTGTTATTGTAACTGTTGTTGTTTTGGTGGTACTGATTGTTGTTGTTATTGTAACTGTTGTTGTTTTGGTGGTACTGATTGTTGTTGTTATTGTAACTGTTGTTGTTTTGGTGGTACTGATTGTTGTTGTTTTGGTGGTACTGGTTGTTGTTGTTATTGTAACTGTTGTTGTTTTGGTGGTACTGATTGTTGTTGTTATTGTAACTGTTGTTGTTTTGGTGGTATTGGTTGTTGTTGCTTCAAGATTTTTTTGTGGTAGTGATTGTTGTTATTGTTGTTTTGATTACTGTTGTTTTTGTTTTGGTCGTAGTGATTTGCTGCTGCTGTTATTGTTGTTATTACTGCTGCGACAATGTTGTCGTCATCGTTATTTTGGTGGTCGTGATTGTTGTTGTTGTTGAATCAGACAATGGGATTTTATCTTTTGCATTTGTTAAAATACAGAAAAGTTTTACTGATTGTTGTTGCGTAGAAATGAGTCAATCGAGATACCAAAAGAAAAAACGGAAACAAACGAAACGTGATTGAACGATAGAGAGGGACAGAATGGGAAGCGAAAGAGAGAGAGAGGGAATAAATAAAAAGATCCAAAATAGAGTGAAAGAGAACGAGAGAAAAAGAAAGATGAAAGAATTGCTGATCCCGCAGCAAAAGTTGGAAAGAGCGATGGCAGAGATAAAATGATACGGAAAAGAGGAAGAGAGAGAAAGAAATAACAAGCTCGAGATGGAAGAGAGAGAAAAAATAGTTGTGGCAAGATTCCTTAGGGTCATCGTTAGCAAAACGCCGACTCAGTTGACTTAGCTGCGGAGGTCAAAAGAAGAAAAAGTGAGGCGGTGAAGTCATTAGCGTGAAACCTCAGACGATGGTTTGTTTGTGCCCAATCCTCATTGGGTCGGAACGCTGCACGTGATATCCCTGCTTATCTGCTCGTTTGTTTTTAATCCCTTCTCCCCCCCCCCCCACTCCACTGTAGGTTTCTGTTTGTTTTATTGTTGCGGATCGCTCCGTGTTCGAAACGTCATTTCGTAATTCTTTATTTTGTTTTGTGACGTGACTTTGAAAAAGAACGAAAAAATAAGTTTGCCAAAAAAGGAGATTTTTTTTATAATTCTACACCAACTTGCATCAAAATATCAATGTTAACTGAAAAAAGTAAAATCGATTTTTATGGAAGATCAAAAGTAAATCTTCGTAGCTTATTTTTAAAGCGGAGTAATACACTAGAAAGAAGATTCGTGAGTTGGAAACAGGGTAATTGCGTTGGGTTGGGTTGTTTTACCTCTGAGCGGCACTTTTTTGCACACCATGGGCTAAATGGCCAGGTCACATGGACCCCAAAGGCTCAGAGAAGGTTGGGGGAGGGGACCCACTGGAACAGCTGTTGGGAGACAGATGGTAGCCTCCCGTCAAGGCCATCCAGCGTGTTCTTTAACGTTGGGTTGTTTTACCTCTGAACGGCACTTTTTTGCACACCATGGGCTAAATGGCCAGGTCACATGGACCCCGAAGGATCAGAGAAGGTTGGAGGAGGGGACCCACTGGAACAGCTGTTGGGAGACAGATGGTACCCTCCCGTCAAGGCCATCCAGCGTGTTCTTTAACGTTGGGTTGTTTTACCTCTGAGCGGCACTTTTTTGCACACCATGGGCTAAATGGCCAGGTCACATGGACCCCGAAGGATCAGAGAAGGTTGGGGGAGGGGACCCACTGGAACAGCTGTTGGGAGACAGATGGTAGCCTCCCGTCAAGGCCATCCAGCGTGTTCTTTAACGTTGGGTTGTTTTACCTCTGAGCGGCACTTTTTTGCACACCATGGGCTAAATGGCCAGGTCACATGGACCCCGAAGGATCAGAGAAGGTTGGAGGAGGGGACCCACTGGAACAGCTGTTGGGAAACAGATGGTACCCTCCCGTCAAGGCCATCCAGCGTGTTCTTTAACGTTGTGTTGTTTTACCTCTGAGCGGCACTTTTTTGCACACCATGGGCTAAATGGCCAGGTCACATGGACCCCGAAGGATCAGAGAAGGTTGGGGGAGGGGCCCACTGGAACAGCTGTCGGGAGACAGATGGTAGCCTTCCGTCAAGGCCATCCAGCGTGTTCTTTAACGTGCACAGGGTATGGCTCTCCCGCACACGGGGCCACGGCTTAACGTCCCATCCGACGGACGGCTGCCTTTCCAAGCCCATCGGTGTCCCCTACTGACCGTGGGCAGGGCGGGGAATCTTGCGGAGCAGGGTAATTGCATTGCCCTAACTAAATATTAGAGATCTTACATGTTATCTGAATGGGAATCTACCGTCGTAGCTTTGTAGCTCCTAAAATGTGCATTTTATTGGGAAAATGTGACTGAAGATAAGGATCGTAATCAAATCTATCCAAATATCGATTTTCAATAATATTCGTTAAGCGTTTAAAGAGTTATGGAAGCTGGAATATTTCACTATAGCAATACGTCATAAGAATTTATCTCAGAAATTAATTGAAAGTTAAATAATACTGGTTTACAAGGTTTTTATAACATGAACAATTGTAGCTGCCTTTAACTATTTTTTAGGTGCTGTTTTCAGATCTGGCCTTAAAAAATGGCTGGCAAGTCGCGTTTTTACGTTAATGGTCATTATGACTCCTATTAAGATCTTCCTACACCAACACCTCCAGGCAAATGGGAGGATACTAAATATTTTACTTTTTGTGGCTGGCAACACCGATTGCCACTTGGGAGAAAACATGTAACAGTAATCTAACTTCAGACCGCCATTCTTGTTTCCATTGTAGCAGGAACACGTGCTGTACGTTGAAGAGAGTGAATTTTGGGGTTTAAATGGCCAAAAAGGCAGCGTCGCTGATGTGTTAATGTGCCAGATAAGTTTTGTTATGTGTGTGAAAATTATATTTTAAAATTCTAGGTGTTCATTGACAAACATTGTGAAGAAAGTCTATAACTTGTTGTATTTTGGATGTCATGTTGGTGATCAGCGCAAAACATGGGCTCCACGTGTGTGTTGCATTTCGTGCTTTGTTGGCCTCAGTGAATGGTTGAAAGGTAAAAAAAAATCCATGCCCGTTGTAGTTCCAATGGTTTGGCGTGAGCCAACTAGTCACTTGCATGATTGCTATTTTTATTTAACTAAAGTGTCCGAGTGGTTAGCGCGCTTGGCTACTGATCTAAGGGACCTGGGTTCGAGCCCCGGGTAAGGCATGGATGTTCGTGTTGTTTTTCTGCTGAGGTCCTGCCAGCCTCACAGACCTTCTACTATGGCATATAAACTGACGGGCTCTTGTCAGACCTCTGTGGCAAGCAGCTGCTTGAGGGGGTATTTTTTATTTAAAGTGTCGGGCTTTACAAAAAAGAACAAAAGCAAAATGCAATATCCAAATGTGCCTTCAGCCATAAGGCCAGTTCCTCATGGAGAAGATCTTCCTATATCAACACCTCCAACCAACTGGAAGGAGATGGATTCACATTCATTAGAGGAAGACTTTGAAGCCCATACAGATCTTGATCCTACATGCACCCCTAAAAAGTTAGACAAGCCTCATCTGATTCAGCAAAATGAACTAAACGATCTTGTTCGAGACCAAGGACTTTCCAAACAACAAGCTGAGGTTTTAGGTTCAAGACTTCAGGAGTGAAATCTTCTGGCCAAAGGTTCTAGAATTTCTCTGTTCAGAAAGAGAAATTTGGCTTTATCTGCTTATTACGAAATGCAAGATGGTTTGTGTTTCTTCACAGATATTTCAGGGCTGATGGAAGAAATTGGAACAACTCACGACCCTAAGGAATGGCGTCTATTTATAGATTCGTAGAAATTCAGCTTAAAAGATGTCCTTTTGCATAAAAGAACCCAAAAACCTTCCATTCCAGTGACACATGCTGTGGGAATGAAGGAAACTTATGAAAGCATGGAAAAAATACTCACTGCTGTAAAATATGGCCAGTTTAAGTGGACAATATGTGGTGACCTAAAAGTCATTTCTCTCTTGCTCGGGCTTCAAGGAGGCTTTACAAAATTTTCTGTTTTCTGTTTTTGTGGGACAGTAGGGCCAGAAAGGAAGACTACAAAACAAAAGACTGGCTCAAAAGAGATGTTTTTATTCCTGGAAAAAGTAATGTGAGGTATAAGCCTCTAGTTGACACCTCTGATGTTCTGCTCCCACCACTAAACATCAAACTGGGGCTTATGAAAAACTTTGTAAAGGTTATGGACAAAACTGGTAAAGGGTATTGCACTTGAAGGAAAAATAATTCAAAGTAGGTATCTTTGTTAGTCCTCAGATCAGGAAGTTACTGAATGATACAGTCTTCAAAGAAAAACTTAATATGAAGGAGGACGCTGCATGGAAATGCTTCACGTCTATGGTCCAGGATTTTCTAAGGAATCACAAAGAGGAAAACTACCATCAGCTCATTCAAGATCTTCTCAAAAACTATGAAAATCTTGGTTGCCGAATGTCTTTGAAGATCCATTTCTTGCACTCGCATCTCGACTTCTTTCTCAAGAACTTTGGAGCTGTCAGTGATGAGCAAGGGGAAAGATTTCATCAGGATATTCGAACCATGGAGGAGAGACACCAAGGCAGGTGGTGCCCATCAATGATGTGTGACTGGGCGGGAGTGGTTTAGTCGGTAGCGCGCCAGGCTCGTAATCTGTAGTTCCCAGGTTCGAGTCCCAGCTGGGTCAGTGTTGAGATTTATCTCCGAAAAATTCTCCGCCCTGCCCACGGTCAGTAGGGGACACCGATGGGCTTGGAAAGGCCGCCGTCCGTCGGATGGGACGTTAAGCCGTGGCCCCGTGTGCGGGAGAGCCATACCCTGTGCACGTTAAAGAACACGCTGGATGGCCTTGACGGGAGGCTACCATCTGTCTCCCAACAGCTGTTCTAGTGGGTCCCCTCCCCCAACCTTCTCTGAGCCTTCGGGGTCCATGTGACCTGGCCATTTAGCCCATGTTGTGCAAAAAAGTGCCGCTCAGAAGTAAAACAACCCAACCCAACTGATGTGTGACTACTGCTGGTTCTTCTAGAAGGAAGATACCTCAACACATAAAAGACAAAAATGAACTTCTTGTAAGTATAAAAGATTTTCTTATTTTGCTATTCAATATTATTTTATTTATTATTTTACATTCAGTGGTCTATAATTATGATGTTTCTAATTTCTTTCACTGTAATTATGTAATTAATTAATGAGTTTTAAGTTGCAATTTAATGAAATAGTCACATTTATTTTCATTTCCCAAATATGCGTATTCATTGAAATTTAAAATGCATCAATGCGTAATTTAAAAAAAAAACTGTATGTGCTGCAGATTTTTCACAGCCATATTTGAATTCAGAACCTAAAAATTAATTAAAAAACATCCTATTTAACCAATGTTATAAAAAAAAGTGTCAATTTTTTGTCTAGTGTACAATTTTTTGTCTAGTGTTGTTGTTTCAAACCATTTGATAAAATAAATATACATTCAAGAAATCTGTATGATGATTATTTCAATATTAGACAATTGTGAATCATTTTTATAAAATAAGAAATTTTAGGGTTAAATTTTCCAGCTTCAATAGCTTTTTAAATACCTAACGAACATTGTCGAAAAATCGAGATTTAAATAGATTATGATCTTTAATTTATGTTCAGCCATATTTTTGCATTCAATGTTGAAATATCACTGCTTAGATTAATCACCAGTGGTCTCACCAGAATCGGCACATTGGAGTTCAAAACACTCGGGGCATTTTCAAAATGATCATTTTTTTCGGCCTAAAAAACTTTGGCAAAATTTTTCGAATGACCTTTGTTCAGCCTTCCTATATGATGTATTGACGATAGCACGTGAAGGCTTTGTTATAGTAGGGGGCGGGGGTGTTCAGTCGGTAGCGCGGCAGGCTCGTAATCTGTAGTTCCCAGGTTCGAGTCCCAGCTGGGTCAGCGTTGAGATTTATCTCCGCAAAATTCCCCGCCCTGCCCACGGTCAGTAGGGGACACCGATGGGCTTGGAAAGGCCGCCGTCCGTCGGATTGGACGTTAAGCCGTGGCCCCGTGTATGGGAGAGTCATACCCTGTGCACGTTAAAGAACACGCTGGATGGCCTTGACGGGAGGCTACCATCTGTCTCCCAACAGCTGTTCCAGTGGGTCCCCTCCCCCAACCTTCTCTGAGCCTTCGGGGTCCATGTGACCATGGTGTGCAAAAAAGTGCCGCTCAGAGGTAAAACAACCCAACCCAACTTTGTTATAGTAGCTCCATTTGTTGTAAGAGAATCCCTAAAATATATGTATATACACTCAGTGGGCATTGAATTATGACCTCTCCACACCTTGTTTTGTCCATGGTAAGTTAATTTCGAAGATCTACAACTTCTAAAAAAAAAGCATTTTTTGAGGAAATGTAGGTGATGATAATTTAAAGACCTCAATGAACTCTAAACATCTATTTTTCAATAATATTCTTTTAGAATTGAAATATATTTGAGAGCAGCAACATGTTCTAAGAAATTTATCAAATTATTAAACGAATATTGAAGGACTTATTTACCAACACTTTTAAAACATGCAGTTTTTATGAAATGGTTTCAAATAGTACAGTCGCTCAAAAAAATATCCGAACACTATGGTTGATTACAGAATTCAGAAAAAATATCTGGATTTAAAGATATGTGTACTAACTACCAACATTTACATATGTGTGCTCACCACCAACATTTAGAAATGTGGGCTCACCACCAATATTAAGGATGTGGGCTCACCACCAACCTTTAGAGATGTGGGCTCACCACCAACATTTAGAGATGTGGGCTCACCACTAACATTTAGAGATGTGTGCTCACCACCAACATTTAGAGATGTGGGCTCACCACCAACATTTAGAGATGTGTGCTCACCACCAACATTTAGAAATGTGGGCTCACCACCAACCTTTAGAGATGTGGGCTCAAACATTTAGAGATGTGTGCTCACCACCAACATTTAGAGATGTGGGCTCACCACCAACATTTAGAGATGTGGGCTCACCATCAACATTTAGAGATGTGGGCTCACCACCAACATTTAGAGATGTGGGCTCACCACCAACATTTAGAGATGTGGGCTCACCACCAACATTTAGAGATGTGGGCTCGCCACCAACACTTAGAGATGTGGGCCCACCACCAATATTTAGAGATGTGTCCTCACCACCAACGTTTTGATTTCTGGCTCAGCACCAGTATTCAGAGATATACCATACAAGTATTTACAGATCCACCTTGCCAAAAATTAGAAACCTACCTTACCAGAAATATTATGTACCTTACCAGCGATATCTTTATAGATCTAAGGTCTGTTTCACTGCAGGCATTTACAGATTTATCTTAACCTCCTTCAGTTAAAATTCTACCTTACCACTAACACTTGCAGAAACTTGGCAGTATTTTGAAAACTTTTCATTTTCTGGTTTTTTTTTAAGCTTTCCAGTATTTAAAGATCTACATTACCATCAGCGTTCAGAGATATTTATGCCTTATCACCAGCATGCATATCTTAAATTTGATGCCAACAGGATTAGAGAAAATATTTTGAGCCAATTGATTCGTTAAAGTTGCATTCGAGACAAACCATTCGTTTGCTTCCTAACTGCAAACTCTTCTAAAAAAAAGCGCAAATAAAAGCGCCACCTTTAAGAAAAATAACCACTTTAAATGCAAATAAAATGCGCATCTTTAATTGAAACTTATGAGACATTCGAAGCAATTAAAAGCGGACTTTAACCAAAAAAAGAGGAGGAAGAGGAGAAGGAGGAATTCGATGGGATTCTACAGGAAGATTTTTAATTTTTTTTTAAGGAATATCAAAATTTGAAAAACGGAAACGAAACGAAATCAATTACCATTCTATAGATTATTTCTATCGGAACAATCAAACTAACAGTGGAACAACATTTTATTCCCTTTCAATAATTGCAACCTTTGCGTGTTCCCACGGCACGTGGCCATCGTTGTCAATTCATTGTTGCTAGCGGACTGTGGTTCAAAATAGAAAAAAAGAAATAAACCGATGTTTTCTTCCCTCCTATCTCGCGAGAGAGCATTTCACCACTGTTGCCATTCACAGTAACCTTTTCTTCAGAGGCGAAAATCGTAATTATTTTCAAACCTCATTTCTTATTATTTTTGTTGCCTGATTTAATCAGCGTTAGATAGCGAAACTGGACGTGCTTTTTTATTTCTCACTCGTATAGAGCCTAGCTAGTTTTTCTGAAACCTTCCCTTGCAAATTCTTATAAGTCTACTTCCTTCCCATAATCTTTTCATTTCCTACCATTCATTCCGTCTTTTTCTCTCTCCTCTTTAGGTTTTCTGACATTATAAAAAACTCAAACTGGCTAAAAAAAAACTAAGGTGTAATCATTTAGAACTGAGACCCAAGACTTAATTGTTTTTAAATCCAACATTGCTGAGAATATTTCCTTCTTTTCGTTCCATTTTTTTTTTCTGTTAAGAAGAAAATTAAAAAAAAAATTTAATTGTGCAATTGAGATTAAATAACAAAAAGATTTGTTACAGTCGCTTAAAAAAAGTATCCGAACACTATGGTTGATTACAGAATTCAGAAAAACTATCTGGCAACTAGTTTTTTAGAAATTAGCGATCTGGCAACCTTCGTGTCACGTGACACGAAGTTTGCCAGATCGCTAATTTCTAAAAATATCGTTGCCAGATATTTTTTCTGAATTCTGTATTCAACCATATTATTCGGATACTTTTTTGAGCGACTGTACTTTCACAAAAGAGAGGTTCATCATCATCGTCATCGCTATTATTATTAATATTTTCTTCACAATATTTTTATTCCGCAAATTATCACTGCTTTGGAAAAATAACTGTGTAGCACGGCAAATTAAGAAACTTAGTAGTGTCAGTGTTATAATTAGACGATGTAACAAAAGTATCTTTTATTTATTACCTACTTAACCCTAATATCACTTCGAAATTGAATATAAAAGGAGCATTTGAATCCATATCGCTGGTGGGGGTGGCTCAGTCGGTAGCGCGCCAAGCTGGTTATCTGTAGTTCCCAGGATCCGAATCCCAGCTGGGTCAGCGTTGAAATTTATCTCTGCAAAATTCCCCGCTATGCCCACGGTCAGTAGGGGACACAAATGGGCTTGGAAAGGCCCGCCGTCCGTCAGATGGGACGTTAAGCCGTGGCTTCGTGTGCAGGAGAGCCATACCCTGTGCACGTTAAAGAACATGCTGGATGGCCTTGACGGGAGGCTACTATCTGTCTCCCAACAGTTGTTCCAGTGGGTCTCCTCCCCCAACCTTCTCCGAGCCTTCGGGTCCATATGACCTGGCCATTTAGCCCATGGTGTGCAAAAAAGTGTCACTCAGAGATAAAACAACCCAACCCAATATAGCGTTGAAATTTTCGCAATGGATTTTATCTAACAGTAGGTCCTGCCATCTCTCAGACTTTCTGCTATGGCATATAAACTGACAGGCTCCTGTCAGACCTTTGTGGCAAGTAGCTGCTTGAAGGGGTATTTATTTATTTATTTTATTTATTTATTTCCGGAAACAAAGCTGCAACTCTCTTGCGAAACGGAAACCTAACAATTGGAGCATTAATTATTGAAACAGAAACAATGCCGAAGAACGATGAATAATTTAAACAATTTACTTCCTCTAAAACTACTTTTTTTTAGAAAAAACAGTTCCACGATTCGTTTTCAGGAGCGATCATAGAAAAAAAAACTGATGAAACAAAGACCCAACTGTTGCGAATGAACATTTGCTAAACGAGAATTCCCAGTAGTCTCTGACAAACATGGACTTGCCCGCTGAAATGATTTTCTCAGTTTTACAAATTTAGTGTACAGTCGCTCAAAAAACATATCCGAACGCTATGGTTGATTACAGAATTCAGAAAAAATATCTGGCAACGTTTTTTTTTAGAAATTAGTGATCTGGCAACCTTTGTGTCACGTGACATCGAAGGTTGCCAAATCACTAATTTCTAAAAAAAACGTTGCCAGATATTTTTTCTGAATTCTGCAATCAACCATAGCGTTCGGATATTTTTTGAGCGACTATACTCTAATGACAAAAATCATTAGGGACACTAAATCCATCCTACTCTGTAGGGTATATTTCAAAATTTTAGCGTCAATTTCTAATAATTTCCCATAAAACTAAGACGTGGCCCCGTGTGTAGAAGAGGCCGTTGCCAGTTCACGTTAAAGAACGTGCTTAATGGCTTTGATGAGGGTCTACTACCTGTCTGTCCTAAGAGCTGTCCAGTGTGTTTCCTCCCCGTAACCTTCTCTAAACCTTGGAGTCCTTGTGACCTGCCCAAACAACTCTAAGAAGGCAACTGCTCTAAGAAGGCAACTGCTCGAATTTTAACAAAGACAATAAGAAAAAACAATGAATTATTAGAAAGAATACACTTTTTAGGAACAACTGTTAAAAATTACATTCATTATTGTGAACACTAACGAAATGAAACAGCAAATAATGACACTACAACAACGGGATTGCAATCATTCTTATAACAATTATTTCAAACGTAAACAACACTCAAAAAAACACGATAAATAACTTAAAAAATTAACAGAATCTGAAATAATCGTCGAAGAAAATGGCGAATTTGTAATAAAACAATATCAGACGCAACAGCCAACAATATGCAGCCGCAATAGAGACAACAAACTCGCCGCCCAAGTCATTGTCGCAACTGCTCCTGTGAACATGGCTTCTTTACAAGGTGAGTTATTAAGCCAGGAAAACAAACAACCTGGCAACGTCACCGAAACGTGATTCATCGTGGGTTTATTCCGGGAGAAAACATTTATTTCGCGCGCTGGACACGAGACATTTATCTAAGCTCGTGTCGTGAATGGTAGATGCAAGACTTACTTCTAGTGTAATAACTCATTAGTGGAATTAATCTATACATGCAACAATTATTCTCAGGGTTAAAAACGAATACTTAAAGCCGTCGCTTTCCCGCCATAAATGATATCGTAAATGGTCTCGCAGTTTTTTTTTTTTTCTGTATTTGTTTGTGCGTGAGTTTGCTTACAAAAGTGCACAGCATTTTGCTTCGTTTCAGTTTCGCTTCTCCGTGCAAACAAACAAACAAACAAACAAAGAGAAATGCATTCCCTCTCGGCGTTAATAAAACGTCAGTTCGGTCTCGAGGAGATGCCAGATTTGTATTTGGTTGAAGGAGTGGGGAGGGGGGGGTGCAAAATATGCGCGCGAAATGTTCAGCAGTGTTTAGGAGGAGGGAGAATTCTCATTAGCGTCAACAGAGTGGAATAGTTGTGATTGGTTGTTGTTCGTAAATCTTTCTTTGTGTTTGAGGCACGGGATTGTCGGGATTGTTGCCGTTGTTCAGAAGAAAAGGAAATTGTTTTGCACAATGAATGTTTTCTTTTGGATTCGTTGCTAAGGCAACGAAAATTGGGGGGGGGGGGAGCGTGATGCGATTCTAGATTAGAATTGTGAAACCAAAAGAGGTTTTTTAATTTTTCTTGTGCAAAGCACAGTCGCTCAAAAAAAAATATCCGAACATTATGGTTGATTACAGAATTCAGAAAAAATATCGGGCAGCGTTTTTATTTTAGGAATTAGTGATCTGGCGACCTTCGTGTCACGTGACACGAAGGTCGCCAGATCACTAATTCCTAAAAAAAAAAATCGTTGCCAGGTATTTTTTCCTGAATTCTGTAATCAATCCATAGCGTTCGGATATTCATCATCATCATCATCATCATCTTTGTCATGATTACCATCATCATTATCATCACCCCAACAGGGGCCCAGATCTAGAGAAAAAAGTGGAGGGGAGGAGTGATTCGAGTGAAAAGGGGGGGGGGAGAAAGATGGAGTCGAAATGACTGACAAAAGGGCAGACGATAAGCAAAATAGGAAGGGAATAGGGAAACTGATGGCGAGAGGTTACCATCTGTCTCCCTACAGCTGTTCCAGTGGGTTCCCTCTCCCAAACTTCTCTGAGCCTTCGGGATCCTCATAACCTGGCAATTTAGCCCATTGTGTGCAAAACGATGCCGCTCGGAGGTAAAACAACCCAACTATCAACCAATTAACAAGGAAACTGACCCCAAACATTTTAATCAGTAAACAAAAGTCAAACACAATGCTCACAATAATGTATTCGAGGTTGGCTGTAAGCGTATGAATAAAAAATGAAATCTTTTTCCCTCCCCCTCCCCGTATCTTCCTTTGTCACGAAATACTTTTTCCCAAGAGGTATTTTTTTTCCACTTACAGTCGCTTCGTGTCACGTGACACGAAGGTTGCCAGATAACTAATTTCTAAAAAAAATCGTTGCCGGATATTTTTTTTTTCTTCTGAATTCTGTAATCAACTATAGTGTGACAGGAAGGACGCCAGATAACTAATTTCTAAAAAGGTCGTTGCCAGATATTTTTTCTGAATTTTGTAATCAACCATAGTGTGACACGAAGGTTGCCAGATCACTAATTTCTGAAAAAAAAATCGTTGCCAGATATTTTTTCTGAATTTTGCAATCAACCATAGTGTTCGGATACTTTTTTTTTGAGCGACTGTACACTTCGATTATTTTTTTCGGTTTACTGTGCCGTTGATGTGATGGATAAAAATCAGGAGTCTCCTCATTTCACTGATATGAAGTTTAGAAGGGGGAAAAAAAATAAAGGATCGTATAATGAAAATAAGAGAAAAAGAAAAGGAAAATCCGAGAGAATGAGAAAGAGGAAAGAAAGAAAAAAAGAAAAAAATGACAGAAGGCCAGAGAAAGAATAAGATAGCAATCTCAGGATTTATCGCCCAGCAAATAAACCATAAATCTCCCTGACAAACTAGGGAGAGAATGTCTCTCTCTTTTTCTTATACTATCTTTCTTTCTTCTTTCATAAGCAGACGAGTATAGATAAACTAAAAGTCGGCTGCTCTTTCTTCCTGCAGAATTGCCTTCGTTAGGTAGTATGGCTGCATCTGTGAAAGAGAGCAGATCGGAGGTGCACTGCGGGGGGGGGGGGGGGGGGGGGGGGGAGGAAGGGGAGGGAGGTTGCAAAAGAGCTGAAATTATGGAGAAAAGAAAAAGAGTGGAAGCTGAGGGAGAAGATTTACTGACACACCATTAGTGTCTTGATGTTATCTTGTTGCTTCTGAGAGCACGTTTGCTGCATTTGCCGGGATACCGTTTTGAATGTCTTACGTACAGTCGCTCAAAAAAGTATCCGAACACTATGGTTGATTACAGAATTAAGAAAAAATATCTGGCAACGAATTTTTTAGAAATTAGTGATCTGGCAATCTTCGTGTCACGTCACACGAAGGTTGCCAGATCACTAATTCCTGAAAAAATCGTTGCCAGATATTTTTTCTGAATTCTGTAATCAACCATAGTGTTCGGATACTTTTTTAATATATATACAATGCGTATGAATATATAATGCAAGGAATATGGAGCGTGTGCAGTTACCGTTCACAGCAAACTGGAGCGGTTGCGGTTAATGTTCACAGCACATTGGATCGTGTGAGCTCACAAAGACCTGGATCGCGTGGGCTCACTCACGGAAATATTGAGCGTGTGCAGTTACCGTTCACAGCAAACTGGAGCGTGTGCAGTTACTGCACACGCTCCAATTTGCTGTGAACGGTAACTGGAGCGTGTACAGTTGCTGTACACGCTCCAGATATTTTTCCTGAATTCTATAATCACGTGACACGAAGGTTGCCAGATCACTAATTTCTAAAAAAAAAGCGTTGCCAGATATTTTTTCTGAATTCTGTAATCAACCATAGCGTACGGATATTTTTTGAGCGACTGTACCTAATAAAGTAGCCACTAGGTTCTGTGATTTGTTTTACCTCTAAGAGGCACTTTTTTTCCACACAATGGGCTAAATGAGCAGGTCACAAGAACCTCGAGCGGTCAGAGGAGGTTGCGAGAAGAAGATTCACTATACAACTGTTAGGATATACGTATATAGTAGCCTCTCTTCAAGGTCATCCAGTGTGTTCTTTAACGCGCGCAACATATGGGTGTCTCTGCTGCCCGCGGGGACCGGGTGGCTCATTCGGTAGCGTGCCAGGTTCGTAATCTGCAGTTCCTAGATTCGAGTCCTACCTGGGTCAATGTTGGAATTTATGTATGTTAAACTTCCCTCCGTGTCCTCAGTTACTAGAGGATACCGATGGCCTTGGATAGTCCTCCATCCGCGATCTCAGTTACTAGAGGATACCGATGGCCTTGGATAGGCCTCCATGCGCGATCTCAGTTACTATAGGATACCGATGGCCTTGGATAGGCCTCCACCCGTGATCTCAGTTACTAGAGGATACCGATGGCCTTGGATAGGCCTCCACCCGTGATCTCAGTTACTAGAGGATACCGATGGCCTTGGATAGGCCTCCATCCGTGATCTCGGTTACTAGAGGATACCGATGGCCTTGGATAGGCCTCCATCCGCGATCTCAGTTACTAGAGGATACCGATGGCCTTGGATAGTCCTCCATCCGCGATCTCAGTTACTAGAGGATACCGATGGCCTTGGATAGGCCTCCATGCGCGATCTCAGTTACTATAGGATACCGATGGCCTTGGATAGGCCTCCACCGTGATCTCAGTTACTAGAGGATACCGATGGCCTTGGATAGGCCTCCACCCGTGATCTCAGTTACTAGAGGATACCGATGGCCTTGGATAGGCCTCCATCCGTGATCTCGGTACTAGAGGATACCGATGGCCTTGGATAGGCCTCCACCCGCGATCTCAGTTACTAGAGGATACCGATGGCCTTGGATAGGCCTCCATCGCGATCTCAGTTACTAGAGGATACCGATGGCCTTGGATAGGCTTCCATCCGAGATCTCAGTTACTAGAGGATACCGATGGCCTTGGATAGGCCTCTACCCGCGATCTCAGTTACTAGAGGATACCGATGGCCTTGGATAGGCCTCTACCCGCGATCTCAGTTACTAGAGGATACCGATGGCCTTGGATAGGCTCCATCCTTGATCTCAGTTACTAGAGGATACCGATGGCCTTGGATAGGCCTCTACCCGCGATCTCAGTTACTAGAGGATACCGATGGCCTTGGATAGGCCTCCATCCCTGATCTCAGTTACTAGAGGATACCGATGGCCTTGGATAGGCCTCCATCCTTGATCTCAGTTACTAGAGGATACCGATGGCCTTGGATAGGCCTCCATCCGTGATGGGATGTTAAGCCATGTGCGATAGAATCATACTCTATCTACAGGTTGGGACGTAAAGACATGTCCCCGTGTGCGGGCAAACCGTGCACGTTAAAGAACACCATGGGTGGCCTTAACGGGTGGCTACCATCTGTTTCCTAACAGCTGTCCCCTGTGGGTCTCCTCCTCCAACCTTCTCTGAGCCCTCGGTGTCCTTGTGACCTGGTCATTTAGTCCATTGTAGACAAACAAAGTGCCACTCAGAGGTAAAACAACCCAACTACCGCACACGGAGCTACGTCTTAACATCTCATCTACGGACAACTGCCTTTCAAAGTCCATTTGTGTCCCCTACTGACCAATGGCAGGACGGGGAGTTTTGCGGAGATAAATCTCAACGCTGAGGTTAAAACGCGGAGATAACGCGGAGATAAATCTCAACGCCCAGGTTGGACTCGAACCTGGGAAGTGTAGATTACGAGCCTGGCGCGCTACTGACTGGGCCAACCTTTTCCCCCAGTGGTCAGCGAGTGTATTCATGTACAATCACTCAAAAAATTATCCGAACACTATGGTTGATTAGAGAATTCAGAAAAATATATATTGCAACGATTTTTTAGAAATTAGTCATCTAGCAACCTTCGTGTCACGTGACACAAAGGTTGCCAGATCACTAATTCATCGAATGCGACCTACAAATATTTAGTGTATTGAATGAGACCCAAAAAATTTTAAATGCGCTAAATGCGACCCAAAAAACAGTTACAGTGTATGGAATTCGACCCACAAACATTTACAATGCGCTGAATACGACCCACAAACACTTACAATGCGCTGAATGCGATATTCCACAAACATTTACAATGCACTGAATACGACCCACAAACATTTATAATGCGCTGAATGCGACCCACAAACACAATGCGCTGAATGCGACCCACAAACATTTACAATGCGCTGAATGCGGCCCACAAACATTTACAATGCGCTGAATGCGACCCAGAAACATTTACAATGCGCTGAATACGACCCACAAACATTTACAGTGCAATGAATGCGACCCTCAAACATTTACAATGCGTTGAATGCGATCTACAAGCATTAAAGTACATAGAATACAAACCACAAACATTTAAAGAGCACGGAATGCGACCCGCAAACAATTTACAGTGTATGGAATGCGACCTGTAAACAGTAAAGTACACGGAATGCGACCCACAAATTTTTACTGTGAATGAATACGATTCGTAAGCGTTTAAAGTGAAGTAATGCATCCCATCCGAGGGACGGCGTCTTTCTGATCGACCCCAGGGTGGAGGTTTAGCGGAGATAAATCTCTCAGCTGGGACTCGAACCTGAGAATTGCACTTTACGAGCCTTTAGTTCTATCCTCGTCGATAAAAGGGAAACCGATGCGCTTGGAAGCCGTGGCCCCGTGTTCGGGAGAGACATACCCTGGGCACGTCAAAGAACACGCTGGATAGCCGAGACGAGAGATTTCTGACTCTTAACAGATGTCAGGTGGATTCCCTTTCCCTTCTCAACTCTGAGTCTTTAGGATCCTTGTGACCTTTCAAGTTAGCCTATTGTGTTTCACTTAAAGTGCCTTTCAGGACCAAAATAACCCAATAGAAAACTGAATCTCTGGACGATTTAAAGAAAGAGCCCGAAGATAAAGTCATTAAATGGAGGCATTATGATGAATAATCTCCCGTCATCAAAAGGCAAACAGGGAAGAAGATGATGATGATGCGGATCCTCTCTCTTCCGGAGATGATGGAAGAGATCGCCAAGCGCAGCAAATAAAGGGACACCTTCACGGGCGCGTTGGTAAATTGCACGTGCATAGACACCGAACGAGTGTGTCTCTTCACACGCGCTGTCGCACTGGCGAGAGCTTTTACTGCTGCCCTCGAGCTCCATAACTTACTCCTCAGCTTCATCTCTCTCCTCTTACAGTCCAAAGGGAGGATGGGGGAGCTCGTGCGTTTATGTCGCTCTACGGCTTTATTTGAGATTAGAGAGGATGGTTGGATGGCTGGGCGTGACCCATTTCTGGGTAAAAGGGTGTTATGACGATGACTTCGGGGGTGGGGAGAGGTCATCGTCATTGCTGTTGCGAGGTTGGTTTTGGATAAACGGTCGTGAGACGTGAAGAAAAAGAAATTTCAGTTCCACTACTTTTGTCCTAGTTTTCTTCTGAGGTCTCGTGTTCCTCACAGATCTTTACTGTGTTACGTATTGTTACATCGTTTTCAAAACAAAAGACATAATCATCCTAAACATCTAGACCAGTGTCTCGCAAACTGTGTGCCGCGGCACAGTAGTGTGCCGCGAGAGATTTTCAAATTGACACTAGATATTCCAAAGATTTCATTTTGACTTGACTTGTGCTATCGACGTGCTTTAATATCGACGTGCTTTAATAAAAATCTTTCAGATTTTATCAACTGGGATCTTGTAAGTATTTATCAAGCTTTTTCCAAATTTTGGTATTAATTTTTGATTATTTCAAGCCATGGAATGGACAAATATTTAAAACAAACACCGAGTTATGAATTAAAGAACGAGAGCAAATCTTCAAGTAAAACCAGGCTGATGACTTCAACAAAGCGCAAATATAATGACGATTATATAGAGTTTGCTTTTATTCTTTTTTAGGTGTGCCGCGGAAAAAAAAATTAGATTCAGTGTGCTGCAGAGTAAAAAAGTTTGCGAGACACTGATCTAGATGCAACTAATGTTTTCTGTGCAGGGTTTTTTTTACCTCTGAGGGGCACTTTTCGCACACAATGGACTAAATAGCCAGGCCACAAGGACCCAACTGGGAGAGGACCCACTTGGGGGAGGGGACCCACTGGAACAGTTGTTGGGAGACAAATGGTAGCCTTCCGTCAAGGCCATTCAGCGTGTTCTTTAACGTGCACAGGGTATGGCTTTCCTGAACACGGCCCACTGTTTAACATCTCATCCGACAGACGGCGGCCTTTCCAAGCCCATCGACGTCCCCTTTCTGATTGAGGGCATGGCGAGGAGTTTAGCGGAGGTAAGTCTGAATGCTGCACAGGTGGGACTCGAACCTGGGAAGTGCAGACACGCTATGACTGAACCAAGCCCCGCCTAGGTAAAGACGGAAAATATACTTTGAAAACAATTATCTTTGAAATCGAGAAATCCATTTTTTTTTTGACAGAGGTGGTTGCTTTTCTGTCTTGTTATTTACATTAGCCGTCCCATGGCCGAGTGGTTAGCGCGCTTGGCTTCTGATCTAAGGGAACTGGGTTCGAGCTCCGGGTAAGGCATGGACGTTTGTGTCGTTTTTCTGCTGAGGTCCTGCATCCTCTCAGATCTTCTACTATGGCATATAAACTGACAAGCTCCTGTCAGACCTCTGTGGCAAGCAGCTGCTTGAGGGGTTTTTTTTTTATTTACATATGTTAAAAATTTTCAGTACATTTATTAACATAGATATTTTATTTTAATATCTAAATTCAGTTAACAAGTGGAAAAAATTTCTAAACTGTAAAATAATTGACTTCCAGCTGATGTAAAATGAAATCCAGATGGATTATCTGCTAAAAGCACTTGATAATATCGTCATCTTCCAATCTATTTAGTCAAGAACTCACTAAGCTGTTCCTTTTTTTGTTTCAAGTCAGTAACATTAATTTTTTTTTTCAAAAAAAAATAATCCTGTTATACCTTTACACGCTCACTAAGTCAATTTGCACATATTAAAAATAGAGTTACATTTATTTCTAAAAATTTTAAATATCAGTTACTCAATTTTTTTTAATTAAATCGTTTAAAATGACAGTTTAAATAATACTAAAAGCTTAAACCGAAATTTCTCAAAATTGACTTTTATGAAGTTAGTGTTTGCAAGAAGCTCTTGGTAAACATAAAAAGTATAATACTTTTTAAGTTTAAAAAGTATTTTACTTATAAAAAGTATATTTTAAAAGTATACGTATGTGTATTTTAAAAAGCTTACGCTTCACTTAATAAAACATTATTTGAAAGAAATTGAAATTATTTACCAGGCAAATGAAGTGGACCACGTTGGACTTATTCACTTTAGGATCAGAATACAAGGGAATGGGAATTTTTTTTTTATTTAATTATTCACTTCTTTGATTCACTGGCCTCAATTAATTACTTTATTCCCTTGCTTTTTTTCGACAGTAGATCAAAGGAAGTGCAAGCTTTTTTGTGGATTTAATGAGCGCCCCAAAGGCAGTTGATGGTTTTAGTGGATTCATCAGTAATGCCAATGACGGTGAAGATTTCTGTGCGGATGCAGAAGAGGGTTGAGGTCTCTGTGGAGTCAATGATAGAGGAAATGAAAGACACAATTCTCTGTAAACACGTTGATATTGCAAATAGATCCAATATTTCTGTGGATTCGGTGATAATTCAAATGATGGTAAAAATCTCTGGATTCAGTCATTATAAATAAAGTAAAAACGTCTGGAATCAGTCATTATAAATAAGGTAAAAATTTCTGGATTCAGTCATTATAAATAAAATAAAAACTTCTGGCTTCAGTCATTATAAATAAGGTAAAAATCTCTGGATTCTCATTATAAATAAAGTAAAAACTTCTGGCTTCAGTCATTATAAATAAGGTAAAAATCTCTGGATTCAGTCATTATAAATTGGGTAAAAACTTGTGGATTCAGTCGTTATAAATAAAATAAAATCCTCTGGATTCAGTCATTATAAATGAGGTTAACCCTTTCACGACTAAGGGTAACATTTTTCCCATTTTAAAATTGGTGATTGTCGTATTTAATTATAACCTTATCTGCATTTTTTATACAGAATGTCAAAATAGAACGTATGCCGAACGCAATTACGTAAACGGGAACGTTTAGTCCATGTCCATCTTTGCAAAAATGTTTCTCTTCAACCCTTTCACGACTAAGGGAAACATTTTTCCCATTTTAAAATTGGTGATTGTCGTATTTAATTATAACCTTATCTGCATTTTTTATACAGAATGTCACAATAGAACGTATGCCGAACGCAATTACGTAAACGGGAAGGTTTAGAAAACAAAAACAGAACTGTCAGGACACATAATATATGTACTATGTGCAATGTCCATCTTTGCCTCACTACCAAAAGAAATTGCTTCGCAGAATATCATAATTAGCACATCATTTTGTATAGTAATTTTATTTCATAATTTTGTATTATTTTAGTTAACATTTTGTTCTAATAAACCAATAAATAAAAGACATTGCATAATAAGCCTAACTATAATTTGTGTTACCTTTATAGTCCATTGGGAAAAATATTTCCCATAAAATTCCAAAAAAACTACACATTGTTATATATTTTTCTTATGATTTTTATTTATTTTACGTCTAAACAAACTAAAATAAACAGTTACATACTAATATTTACTCTTAGAAACCTTATGGTCCTGAAAGGGTTAAAGCCTCTGGATTCAGTCATTATAAATTGGGTAAAAACTTGTGGATTCAGTCATTATAAATTGGATAAAAATCTCTGGATTCAGTCGTTATAAATAAAATAAAAATCTCTGGATTCAGTCATTATAAATAAGGTAAAAATCTCTGGATTCAGTCATTATAAATCGGGTAAAAACTTGTAGATTCAGTCGTTATAAATAAAATAAAATCCTCTGGATTCAGTCATTATAAATGAGGTTAAAACCTCTGGATTCAGTCATTATAAATTGGGTAAAAACTTGTGGATTCAGTCATAATAAATTGGGTAAAAATCTCTAGATTCAGTCGTTATAAATAAAATAAAAATCTCTGGATTCAGTCATTATAAATTGGGTAAAAACTTGTGGATTCAGTCGTTATAAATAAAATAATTAAAAAAATTATAAATAAATAAATAAATTAATAATTAATTAATTTAATATTAAAAATTATAAATAAACAATTAAATTAATAATTAAATTAATAATTAATAAAATTAATAAATAAATAATTAAATTAATATAAAAATCTCTGGATTCAGTCGTTATAAATTGGATAAAAACTTGTGGATTCAGTCGTTATAAATAAAATAAAAATCTCTGGATTCAGTCATTATAAATAAGGTAAAAATCTCTGGATTCAATCATTATAAATCGGGTAAAAACTTGTAGATTCAGTCGTTATAAATAAAATAAAATCCTCTGGATTCAGTCATTATAAATGAGGTTAAAACCTCTGGATTCAGTCATTATAAATTGGGTAAAAACTTGTGGATTCAGTCATAATAAATTGGGTAAAAATCTCTAGATTCAGTCGTTATAAATAAAATAAAAATCTCTGGATTCAGTCATTATAAATTGGGTAAAAACTTGTGGATTCAGTCGTATAAAGAAAATAATTAAAAAAATTATAAATAAATAATTAAATTAATAATTAATTAATAAAATAATTAAATTAAATTTTTTTAATTATTTATAAATAAATAATTAAAAAAACTTCTGGATTCAATCATTATAAATAAGGTAAAAAAAACTCTGCATTCAGTCATTATAAATGAGGTAAAATCCTCTGGATTCAGTCAATATAAATGAAGTTAAAACCCCTGGATTCAGTCATTATAAATGAAATTAAAACCTCTGGATTCAGTCATTATAAATAAGGTAAAGTCTTCAGCGATACCAACACAGTGCAGTTCAGACACGTGCCTAGGTTGAGTCTACACAAGATGTAAATTTTAGAGTTTTTTTTTTAATCTACGTTTTATTGTCGGGCAAATATAATAGAAGGTGAAAATAATATGCTATAAATACACTTGTTTTTGATTTCAAAGCTGGTATACAAGTTTAAGATTTCGTAATAAGACGAAGAGATTTTTAGAGAGGGCGGTGGGGAGGGGGCAGATCCCTTGGTACCCCCTTCCCTCCGGGTGCGTCCTTGATGTGGTTATGGTGATAGTTTGTTGCATTGTACACTATAACATGAAATTTTCTATGGATTAATCGAAAGTGAAATGTAAAATTTGTTTTTGTGAATCCCCTAGCAGTTCCTGCGGAGAAGTGAAGATTTTCGGAAATTAAGTGTAAATGGAAATCAATTGAAGGATTTTGGTGCGTCCGTCAAAACGCTTAAATAATGGTGAAGATTTTTTAGCGCAAATGAAGAAAAAGAAAAAGTTGTTGACGGATGAAAATGTACGAAAGGCCATCTGAGTCAAAAATTCCTAAATGCAATAAGGGCGGGGGTGGGTCAGTCGGTAGCGCGCCAAGCTCGTAATCTGTAGTTCCCAGGTTCGAGTCCCAGCTGGGTCAGCGTTGAGATTTATCTCCGCAAAATTCCCCGTCCTGCCCACGGTCAGTAGGGGACACCGATGGGCTTGGAAAGGCCGCCGTCCGTCGGATGGGACGTTAAGCCGTGGCCCCGTGTGCGGGAGAGCCACACCTTGTGCACGTTAAAGAACACGCTGGATGGCCTTGACGGGATGCTGCATTCTGTCTCCCAACAGCTGTTCCAGTGGGTCCCCTCCCCCAACCTTCTCTGAGCCTTCGGGGTCCTTGTGACCTGGCCATTTAGCCCATGGTGTGCAAAAAAGTGCCGCTCAGAGGTAAAACAACCCAACGTTAAAGAACACGCTGGATGGCCTTGACGGGAGGCTACCATCTGTCTCCCAACAGCTGTTCCAGTGGGTCCCCTCCCCCAACATTCTCTGAGCCTTCGGGGTCCTTGTGACCTGGCCATTTAGCCCATGGTGTGCAAAAAAGTGCCGCTCAGAGGTAAAACAACCCAACGTTAAAGAACACGCTGGATGGCCTTGACGGGAGGCTACCATCTGTCTCCCAACAGCTGTTCCAGTGGGTCCCCTCCCCCAACATTCTCTGAGCCTTCGGGGTCCATGTGACCTGGCCATTTAGCCCATGGTGTGCAAAAAAGTGCCGCTCAGAGGTAAAGCAATCCAATCCAATCCTAAATGCAATACAAAGTAACAGTTTATCACATAAATTAGTCATAACACTTCCAAAATAAACAACAACTCTCAAATAAACAACGACTCTGCTTCTGCAACTTCCACTTTGTTTTTCACGGTTCCTCGCGTGATTTACATTGTTTTTACGAGTCCTCGCGGAATTTTCAAACATTGATTTAATAACACCGAAGTCCAAGATAAAACTCTTCGCAACTTTTCATTTTTTTCCCCCATCGTCTTTCACTTATCAATAAATGACACCCAAAATAGAAGAAGTCATAGGAGAAACTGAAGGGAGAAAAAAAACCAAAAAATAATAATAAATGAGGACATTCTACGGAATCGAGCTCGAACTGAATAGCAAACGCGCGTTGCTAAGGGCAACGATGCACATTTGCTCGCCAAACAATAGCTGCGAGAGCGCATGCCGAAAAATCTCGAGAACGCAAGTAACGGCCACACGGAAAGCATCTCCAGCGATTTAGCTCATTAACGTTAACAAAACTTCTGTAGTTTTAAAAATAATACTATTACCAATAACAGAGGTGCCTCACAACAATCAGGAGTGTGTTCAGTTACCAAACTTTGTGCCATAAAGTTTCTTACGTCTAAACACACCATTTCTAACAGAGGAAGTCGTTCTGGACAACACTGCAGAGTGCATAGTTAAACAAACTTTCTGTGTTGTGGGTTGGGTTGTTTTACCTCTGAGCGGCACTTTTTTGCACACCATGGGCTAAATGGCCAGGTCACATGGACCCCGAAGGCTCAGAGAAGGTTGGGGGAGGGGACCCACTGGAATAGCTGTTGGGAGACAGATGGTAGCCTCCCGTCAAGGCCATCCAGCGTGTTCTTTAACGTGCACAGGGTATGACTCTCCCGCACACGGGGCCACGGCTTAACGTCCCATCCGACGGACGGCTGCCTTTCCAAGCCCATCGGTGTCCCCTACTGACCGTGGGCAGGGCGGGGAATTTTGCGGAGATAAATATCAACGCTGACCCAGCTAGGACTCGAACCTGGGAGCTACAGATTACGAGCCTGGCGCGCTACCGACTGAGCCACCCCCGTCCCAAAACTTTCTGTGACTTTAAAACAATATCTCTATCAACAACGGAGTTGGACTAACAGTAAAACTAACAGTAAACCGGAATATGTGCAATACTGAACAGGTTCTAAAAGAATATAAAAAACTATACTTACTTCTTCAAGATCCTCGTTCACAGCCACGCTCATCTCTTGAAACCTTCCAGTAAACCCGGGTAAGGCTTGGACATCGTGACCCCAATCAAGGTCAGTAATAAATGCACGTGATATCCATTAAAAAAAAAAGTTTTCATTGCATCCAAGAGAGAGATTCAGAAACTCGAAACTTCCATTTTGATTTTTTTTTTGGTGGGGGGGGGGGGGAGTTGACTTAAACGCGGGAACGCGACTCCGACAGAAGTCCTTCCTGCTGCAGAAGACGACAGAACAACGGGAGTATGTTTAGTCGTCTGACGTGCGGCGTCTGCCTGCTGCACTTCCTCTCAGCACGCTGCTGTTGATCGTCGTCTGCTTGGCCGGCTCCTCTTGTTCGTCTGCTGCTGCAGGGGTCGACTGCATTCATGACGCCGACTGCACGCGCACCGAGCACAAAACACACACCCGATCGGCACTTTTGAAGTCTCCGATAAACAACAACAACAACAATGGAACTCTCACCACCACCACCACAACAACAACCAAGACATTGTTACTATTGTTCGTTTTCTCACGCAACACCGACGACGTTCGAGCTGGGAGAACGATTATTGTCGCCGCACGTTGAAGATGATGATGATGAAGAAGAGACGATGAAGTGCTTTGCCGTCACTCTTCTATTTCCGGTGCACAGCAGGAAGAGAGGATGAGAGAGATGCACGAGCTCACACCACATTCTCTTGGGCGGAAGAAAAACCAACAGAGTGAGACAGAGAGACTTGGCGTCTGCTACCTCTGGTGCGGGAGAATCCCGCGCGCGCGCTCGCTCGCTCTCCCGCGTGTCTCTGTTGGCGGCTTTTACCTTACAACGCAACCTGGCAACGCTGCGGCATCGCCACCTGGTGGTATTTCTCGGTAAAATCTGTTGCTAAACTTCGTGGTCTCTTCCGGGTTGGGTTGTTTTACCTCTGAGCGGCACTTTTTTGCACACCAAGGGCTAAATGGCCAGGTCACATGGACCCCGAAGGCTCAGAGAAGGTTGGGGGAGGGGGCCCACTGGAACAGCTGTTGGGAGACAGATTGTAGCCTCCCGTCAAGGCCACCCAGCGTGTTCTTTAAAGTGCACAGGGTATGACTCACCTGAACACGGCTTAACGTCCCATCCGACGGACGGCGGCCTTTTCAAGCCCATCGGTGTCCCCTACTGACCGTGGGCAGGGCGGGGAATTTTGCGGAGATAAATCTCAACGCCGACCCAACTGGTACTCGAACCTGGGAACTACAGATTACGAGCCTGGCGCGCTACCGACAGAGCCATCCCCGCCCCGTCTCTTCCGGTCTCACAGCAGAAGACGACTGTAGTATTTATAAGTGAATCGAATGTTGTTGTTGTTTTTTGGTAAACAAACAGACTATTTTCGTCCTTCCGATTAATTTTTCTCCCACCCCAAACGTTTTATAATTTTTACACCCACAAAATATCTTATCATATTTTTTCCCTAAGAGATCGTACAGTCGCTCAAAAAAGTATCCGAACGCTATTGTTGATTACAGAATTCAGAAAAAAAAATTTGGTAAGGATTTTTTAGAAATTAGTGATCTGGCAACCTTCATGTCACGTGACACGAAGATTGCCAGATCACTAATTTCTAAAAAAATCGTTGCCAGATATTTTTTCTGAATTCTGTAATCAACCATAGCGTTCGGATACTTTTTTGAGCGACTGTACCATTTTTATTGCTAGATGATATCTCAATTTTTTTTCGCCTCTAAGAGATTTTAGTTTTTTATTATAACCAAAAGATCTTACGATTTTTGTCGCTGCCAAAAAAACTTACCATTTCTCCCCACCAGAAAAATTTTTACTATTTTTGTCGTGCTTGAAGATATCTAACTTTCTTTTATCATGCCCACAAAAAATCATCCTCAAAGGATTTCCCAGTTTTTTGAAACAAAAGACATAATTTCTAAAAAAATTATTGCCAGATATTTTTTCTGAATTCTGTAATCAACCCTAGTGTTCGGATACTTTTTTGAGCGACTGTACGCTCCGATTAAGATGCACCCCCATTTCAGAGGAAATATTTCAGAAAAAAAACTATTTAATGTCTTTAAGCATTTAATGTTTAGATTTTGATGACACAATTTTTAAAAACTCAGGAACAGGCCAAACCCCAACCAAAAATCCTGGCTGTGTTAAAAGATCAGCATCGGAAATCTCATAGAATCTTCGCTAGGCAGCATTTAGCAAGAATTCAGAGCACCTGCGTTTGGAAACTTGTTTTCTTTATGTAGGTGTATGAGAGGCACAAACTCAATGTCCTCAATTAACTTCAATGTCCCAGGTTCGAGTCCCAGCTGGGTCAGCGTTGAGACTTATCTCCGCAAAACTCCCCGCCCTGCCCACGGTCAGTAGGGGACACCGATGGACTTGGAAAGGTCACCGTCCATCCGATGGGACGTTAAGCCGTGGCGCCGAGTGCGGGAGAGCCATACCCTCTGCACTTTAAAGAACACGCTGGATGGCCTTGAAGGGATGCTACCATCTGTCTCCCAACAGCTGTTCCAGTGGGTCCTCTCCCTCAACCTTCTATGAGCCTTCGGGGTCCTTGTGACCTGGCCATTTAGCCCATGGTGTGCAAAAAGGGCCGCTCAAAGGTAAAACAACCCACACCAACCCTTAATTGCAATGTAAATAACTGAAACAAAACTCTTTTACTATACAGAGTGTTCGACAATTAATGTTGGAATTTCGGGATGCATTGTCCCCAAATACACAAATACCAAATATCACATTGTATGTTGTATCTGCACGTACCTCCCATTCAAACATTTTCACGGGCTCCACCAGACAAGAGAGCGCACCGCCACATTTCTCAAGAGCTGTTACGGGAGCTCTTAGGGCAACATTTCCTGGCAGATGGATTGGCAGGGGAGGTCCAATTCTATGGCCACTAAGAGCCCTGATTTGATTTCTCTCCTCCCCTCTTGAATTTTAATCGTGGGACTTTGTAAAGAATTGTGTTTACATGACCAAAATTCGAGACCCTGAATCATTTGAAAGACTGGATAAGAGAGGAAACTAAACAAGTAACAAGAGATACGCTGCAGCGTGACTGGCAAGATGTGTGCTACCGATTGGACATATGCAGGGTCACGAATGATACACATAGATTGCATTGTTTTGTCTCTGAGCGGCGCTTTTCTGCACACCATGGACTAAATGACCAGGATTGGTTTTACCTCTGAGCGGCACTTTTTTGCACATCATGGGCTAAATGGCCAGGTCACAAGGACACCGAAGGCTCAGAGAAGGTTGGGGGAGGTGACCCACTGGAACAGCTGTTGGGAGACAGATGGTAGTCTCCCATTAAGGCCATCCAGTGAGTTCTTTAACGTGCACAGGGTATGGCTCTCACGCATACGGGGCCACGGCTTAACGTCTCATCCAACGGACGGTGGACTTTCCAAGCTCTTCGGCGTCTCCTACTGAACGTGGGCAGGGCGGGGAATTTTTGCGGAGATAAACCACCCAAGTTGGGTTGTTTTACCTCTGAGCGGCACTTTTTTGCACACCATGGGCTAAATGGCCAGGCCACATGAACCTCAGAGAAGGTTGAGTGGGGAAGGGGACCCACTGGAATAGCTGTTGGGAGACAGATGGTAGCCTCCCGTTAAGGCCATCCAGTGAGTTCTTTAACGTGCACAGGGTATGGCTCTCACGCACACGGGGCCACGGCTTAACGTCCCATCGGACGGACGGAGGCCTTTCCAAGCTCTTCGGCGTCTCCTACTGATCGAGGGCTGGGTGGGGAGTTTTACGGAGACAAATCTCGACGCTGGCCCAGCCGCGACTCGAACCTGGGAACTGCAGATTACGTGCCTGGCGTGCTACTGAATGAACGATCCCCGCCCTTGGGGATAAAAGGAACAAATCATTCCTGCCAATCTAAACCTCTTTACCATCAATCTCTACCACTCAAATTTCAAAGTCCTTGCATAAATCGATCGTTTGCAATATTTGTTTTTTGTATTAAATTTCGTAACTTTCCACTGTTTTTCAGTCAGACGGTGATATTTTAGCCATTCGAAAAAAACTGCAAATGCTGATCGTAATATTTCATCAATAGCTATCCAATTGAAAAAAAAATTATTTATCTCTAAAATCTAAAAAAGTTGAATATCTACATTTTGCGCATTTTTCAATATTTTTATTTAAAATACATTACACCACAATGGAAATCCTGTCTCTTGCACCCCCTACCTTTATTTCTTTCTACATTCGGGGCCTGCGAACATCAATTCCAGACTTCCATGAGGTTTTGTTAGAACGCGAAACTGTCCACGCCAGATGCCTTTTGGCGGGAAACTCTCACGAGAGCTTTCACTGTCACGGCATGCTATTAGACGTGAATGTCACTGGTCTGTTGCTACCTTTACATGACCAGACATGGCCACAAGAGATTCGGATCTATCGAATCGTTTAAACCAGACAGAGCGACTACAGACAGTGAGGGTTGTTGTTGTTGTTTTACCTCTGAGCGGCACTTTTTTGCACACCATGGGCTAAATGATGGCCAGGTCACATGGACCCCGAAGGCTCAGAGAAGGTTGGGAGAGGGGACCCACTGGAACAGCTGTTGGGAGACAGATGGTAGCCTCCCGTCAAGGCCATCCAGCGTGTTCTTTAACCTTGGGTTGTTTTACCTCTGAGCGGCACTTTTTTGCACACCATGGGCTAAATGGCCAGGTCACAAGGACCCCGAAGGCTCAGAGAAGGTTGGGAGAGGGAACCCACTGGAACAGCTGTTGGGAGACAGATGGTAGCCTCCCGTCAAGGCCATCCAGCGTGTTCTTTAACGTTGGGTTGTTTTACCTCTGAGCGGCATTTTTTTGCACACCATGGGCTAAATGGCCAGGTCACAAGGACCCCGAAGGCTCAGAGAAGGTTGGGAGAGGGGACCCACTGGAACAGCTGTTGGGAGACAGATGGTAGCCTACCGTCAAAGCCATCCAGCGTGTTCTTTAACGTGCACAGGGTATGGCTCTCCCGCACAAGGAGCCACAGCTTAACGTCCCATCCGACGGACGGAGGCCTTTCCAAGCTCTTCGGCGTCTCCTACTGATCGAGGGCTTGGTGGGGAGTTTTGCGGAGACAAATCTCGACGCTGACCCAGCTGGGACTCGAACCTGGGAACTACAGATTACGAGCCTGGCGAGCTACCGACTGAGCGACCCCCGCCCCGTTTAAACCAGACAGAGCGACTACAGACAGTGAGGGTGAGGAAAGATGGTTTCTATTAATAGATGTTTAATTTTATAAGAAAAAATTTTATTCGTCATCATTAGTTCGCGTAATAATGTTTTAAAAAAATCTCTCTACTTTCATCCCCCAGATAAATCAGGAAAGTCAATGAACATTTTATAGCATCTAATACATATGTATACACTGAGTGATCATTAAATAATGATCCCCTCTCTCTACGTTGTGTGGGGCGGGGGTGGCTCAGTCGGTAGCGCGCCAGGCTCGTAATCTGTAGTTGCCAGGTTGGAGTCCCAGCTAGATCAGCGCTGAGATTTATCTCCGCAAAAATTCCCCGCCCTGTCCACGGTCAGTAGGGGACACCGATGGGTTTGGAAAGGCCGCCGTCCGTCGGATGAGACTTTAAGCCGTGGCCCCGTGTGCGGGAGAGACATACCCTGTGCACGTTTAAGAACACGCTGGATGGCCTTGACGGGAGACTACCATCTGTCTCCCAACAGATGTTCCAGTGAGTCCCCTCCCCCAACCTTCTCTGATCCTTCGGGGTCCACGTGACCTGGCCATTTAGCCCATGGTGTGCAAAAAAGTGCCATTCAGAGGTAAAACAACCCAACTTTAAAGAACACGCTGGATGGCCTTGATGGGAGGCTACCATCTGTCTCCCAACAGCTGTTCCAGTAGGTCCCCTCCCCCAACCTTCTCTGAGCCTTCGGGTCCTTGTGATCTGGCCATTTAGCCCATGGTGTGCAAAAAAGTGCCGCTCAGAGGTAAAACTAACCAACGTTAAAGAACACGCTGGATGGCCTTGACGGGAGGCTACCATCTGTCTCCCAACAGCTGTTCCAGTGGGTCCACTCCCCCAACCTTCTCTGAGCCTTCGGGTCCTTGTGACCTGGCCATTTAGCCCATGGTGTGCAAAAAAGTGCCGCTCAGAGGTAAAACAACCCAACCCAACTCTCTACGTTGTGTCAGTGTAAGCTAACTTCATAGCTATATAACTTCTAAAAAAGAGTTTGTGATAGAATGGGACTGAAGATAAATTAAAGATCTAAATCAAATCTATCTAAATCTCGATTTTCAACAATATTTCCTTAGTATTTAAAGAGATATGAAAGTTTGAACATTTAACAACAGCCGAGTGGTTAGCGCGCTTGACTACTGATCTAAGGGACTTGGGTTCGAGCCCCGGGGTAAGACATGGATGTATGTGTCGTTTTTCTGCTGAGGTCTTGCCATCCTCTCAGACCTTCTACTATGGCGTATTAAACTGACAGGCTCCTGTCAGACCTCTGTGGCAAGCAGCTGCTTGAAGGGGTATTTATTTTTATTACAATCAAATCTATCTAAATCTCGATTTTCAACAATATTCCCTTAGTATTTAAAGAATTAGGAAAGTAAGAATTTAACTCAGAATTATAATTTGAATAAGAAGTATTATTTCACACCATTTAATACAACAGATGTATATTTAAAAAAGTTAATGTAAATAATTTTTCGATATTTTCCGAAGACTTGCATTGTTGCTGTTAAATATTCAAAGTCCATAACTCTTTAATTACAAAGCGAACATTATTGAAAATCGAGATTTAGAGAGATTTGATTGAGATCTTTATCTTCCGTTAGATTTTCTCATAAAACACTTAGAAGTTAGAGAGCTTTGAAGTTTGCTTCCACTTATATAACATGGAGGTGGGGGGGTCATAATTCAGTGCGCACTGTGTGTATAATATAGAAGCTAATTTGTTTGTTTGTGTGTCTGTCCGCTTATGCACCCACCCAGAATAGCTAAAATCACTAACTTTGCACGTTCGTTCCCATCACCCAGCGGAAGAGTATAGACTATGTGAGAACCCAGTGGGAGAGGTGAATTTGAATTTCTCGAAATCCCCATAGATTTAACGTTATAATAAATAATAAATACCCCCTCAAGCAGCTGCTTGCCACAGAGGTCTGACAGGAGCCGGTCAGTTTATATGCCAAAGTAGAAGGTCTGAGAGGATGGCAGGACCTCAGCAGAAAAACGACACACACATCCATGCCTTACCCGGGGCTCGAACCCAGGTCACTTAGATCAGTACTGGCATTAGCAGTTATTCAAAATCAAGTAGGGAGCAGCATCTACTACATTTTTAAAGTTTCAGACTTCACTAAAGACTAACTAAAAACTAAAGACTTCACTAAAAATTGCTAACGGGGCTGAAAGACCTCCAACGAAATTGTTAATGGAGCTGAAAGACCTTTAACAAAAGTGTTAATGGAGCTAAAATACCTCTAACTAAATTGTTATCGGGTCTGAAAGACCTCCAACGAAATTGTTAACGAGCTGAAAGACCTCCAATGAAATTGCTAACGGGGCTGAAAGACCTCCAACGAAATTGCTAACGGGGCTGAAAGACATCCAACGAAATTGTTAACGGGGCTGAAAGACCTCTAACTAAATTGTTAATGGAGCTGAAAGACCTCTAACTAAATTGATAACGGTTCTGAAAGACCTCCAACGAAATTACTAACGGGGCTGAAAGACTCCAACGAAATTGTTAACGGGGCTGAAAGACCTCTAACTAAATTGTTAATGGAGCTGAAAGACCTCTAACAAAATTGCTAACGGGGATGAAAGACCTCCAACGAAATTGTTCACGGGGCTGAAAGACCTCTAACTAAATTGTTAATGGAGCTGAAAGACCTCTAACAAAATTGTTAATGGAGCTAAAATACCTCTAACTAAATTGTTATCGGGCTGAAAGAACTCCAACGAAATTGCTAACGGGGCTGAAAGACCTACAACGAAATTGCTAACGGGGCTGAAAGACCTCCAACGAAATTGCTAACGGGGCTGAAAGACCTCCAACGAAATTGTTAACTGGGCTGAAAGACCTCCAACAAAATTGTTAACAGGGTTGAAAGTCTTCCAACGAAATTGTCAACGGGGATGGAAGACCTCCAACGAAATTGCTAACGGGGCTGAAAGACCTCCAACGAAATTGCTAACGGGGCTGAAAGACCTCCAACGAAATTGTTAACGGGGCTGAAAGACCTCTAACTAAATTGTTAATGGAGCTGAAAGACCTCTAACAAAATTGCTAACGGCGATGAAAGACCTCCAACGAAATTGTTCACGGGGCTGAAAGACCTCTAACTAAATTGTTAATGGAGCTGAACGACCTCTAACAAAATTGTTAATGGAGCTAAAATACCTCTAACTAAATTGTTATCGGGCTGAAAGAACTCCAACGAAATTGCTAACAGGGCTGAAATACCTCCAACGAAATTGTTAATGGGGCTGAAAGACCTCCAACGAAATTGTTAACATGGCTGAAAGTCTTCCAACGAAATTGTTAACGGGGCTGGAAGACCTCCAACGAAATTGCTAAATAGGCTGAAAGACCTCCAACGAAATTGTTAATGGGGCTGGAAGACCTCTAACGAAATCGTTAACGGGGCTGGAAGACCTCCAACGAAATTGTTAACGGGGATGGAAGACCTCCAACGAAATTGTTAACGGGGATGAAAGACCTCCAACGAAATTGTTAACGGGGCTTGAAGACCTCCAACGAAATTGTGAACGGGGCTGGAAGACCTCTAAATAAATTGTTAACGGGGCTGGAAGACCTCCAACGAAATTGTTAACGGGGCTGGAAGACCTCCAACGAAATTGTTAACGGGGCTGAAAGACCTCCAACGAAATTGTTAACGGGGGCTGGAAGACCTCCAACGAAATTGTTAACGGGGCTGGAAGACCTCTAACTAAATTGCTAACGGGGCTGAATGACCTCTAGCAAAATTGTTAACGGGGCTGAAAGAACTCCAACGAAATTGTTAACGGGGCTGAAAGAACTCCAACGAAATTGTTAACGGGGCTGAAAGACCTCCAACGAAATTGTTAACGGGGCTGAAAGACCTCCAACGAAATTGTTAACGGGGCTGGAAGACCTCCAACGAAATTGTTAACGGGGCTGGAAGACCTCCAACGAAATTGTTAACGGGGCTGGAAGACCTCTAACTAAATTGCTAACGGGGCGGAATGACCTCTAGCAAAATTGTTAAGGGGACTGAAAAACCTCCAACGAAATTGTTAACGGCTGAAAGACCTATAACGAAATTTTTAATGGAGCTGAAAGACCTCCAATGAAATTGTTAATGGAGCTGAAAGACCTTTTTCAGTTCAGTTTTATTATAATAATAAGGTTACAAACAGCATATATTTGTAATGCTCTTATTAAATCAAGAGCATCTAAGCTCATGTAGGTTAACTTACAAATTATTTAAATGCATAATTTTGGTAACATTGACACTCAACTTTACATAAAGAAAAAAAACTATATATATATATGCAAAAACAATACAGAATTTATAAAAACGAATTAAAGATTTTTTACTTTAACAGTGAAAACAGGCTGTCAGCATTTGTAATGGTCATTAGATAATTAGCAGTGAGAGATCTGAAATGCATAAAATTAGTTTCATTTCGAATTATAATCGGTAAAGAATTAAATATTTTTGGGGCCAAATAATCAAAATGTATGTGCATAATTTCTTTTTTTGCAAGTAGTAACAGAAACCTTTTCCCATCATCATCATCATCGTCATCATCGTCATCATCATCATCATCATCATCCTCAAGCAGCCATGGGCTACGGAGGTCCAACCAGACCACGCAGTTTAATTGTCCAAGCATATCTGTCCTGAGCTACATCTGCTGCATCTGGCCACTGCACACCAATTCTAACAAGGTCCTGTTTGACATTGTCTGCCCACTGCATCCTAGGTCTCCCCCTCCTTCTGAGGCCTCTAGGCACACTGTTCATAACCCTATTCGCCAATCTATAATTATCCATACGGGCAACATGGCCAAACCAACGGAGTCTCTCTCTGCACAATATGCTGCTTAAAGGAGGTTGCAGACTCCTTTGCCTAACCTCATCATTAGTTACAAAGTTAAACCACCTAATACCCAAGATACTGCGTAAGCATCTAGAATCAAAATCATCTAGTTTCCTGTTATCATGTTTACACAGCGTCCAAGTTTCACTACCATAACTAACCCTAGAAAGAACCAAACTATTATACAGTCTAATTTTAGTCTTTAGGTGTATACGCCTATTTCTCCACAATCTCCATAGATTCTTAAAAGTCCCGGCAGCAATACCTATTCGTCTGTTAATCTCATGCCGCATATCACCAGTATCAGCTACGTAGTTCCCAAGGTAATTAAACTGTGACACCTGCTCAAGACTGCAACCATTCAGATTAACTGAATCACAACCTGCCTGCCCAATTTTCATCACTTTAGTTTTCTCTCTGTTTATAACCAAACCTACTGTACTACCAGTCTCATAAACAGCTCGAATGAAAGAGTTCATCTCAGCAACATCATTTGCAAAAAGGGCTAAATCATCAGCATAATCTAAATCAGAAATTTTCGTATCTCCAGCCCATTTAAGGCCAAAAGCTTTCCCTTGAAGTGAATTTCGCATAACATAATCAACAACCAAACTAAAGAGAAAAGGAGACAAAATGCACCCTTCTCGAACACCAGAAGTAATGCTAAACCAATTGCTACAAGACCTACCAACTCTCACACATGACTCAGTGTTATTATAGAGAGCTTTCATTATGTTAACTAACTTGTCTGGTATACCATATGATCTCACAATCAACCACAAATTATGACGATCAACAGAGTCGAAAGCCTTTTTGAAATCAACAAAGCTAGCAACCAAAGGTTTCTGAAACTCTAAACATTTCTCAAGAATCTGCCTAAGTGAAAATATCTGATCCACACATCCCCTACCACTTCTGGATCCACATTGCTCATCACGCAATTGCCTGTCAACCAGATTCTTAATTCTATTAAGCACAATCATGCAAAGAATTTTACCTGGAACAGAGAGTAGGCTGATACCCCTATAGATATAACAAGAACTGCGATCACCTTTTTTAAAAATAGGGATAATAAAACTTAGGAACCATACCTTTATCATAAAAGATATTCAAAATTTCAGTCATCCAAGTGGTAACCGAAACATTCCCAGCTCTAAGCATTTCCGTAGTAATTTCATCTACACCTGGGGATTTATGAAGTTTAAGTTTAGAAATAGCCAAACTAACTTCAGAATGTGTTATAGGGCCAACATTAAAGCCACCAATGCATCTATCATCATTGCAAACAATGGGAGTAGAATTAACCACATTATTTAGAACATCACTGAAATGCTCAGCCCACCTAGCCATGACAGAATCCTCACCTTCTATAACCTTACCTTGTTTATCCTTCAATCTCTGTATACCTGTCCGTTTTCTACCACACAAAACATTAACTATCTGGTACAGCTCTCTGCTGTTGTGCTGTCAAACTGCTTCCTCAGCTTTGTCAGCCAGGCCATCAAGCCAAAAATTCTTATCAGTAGCTAACTGATCTTTTACACGTTTATTAAGTTCTTTGTAATGCTTTCTACACTTACAAAAGATGGTAACAGTTTTATATTTATTTGGTAATATTTTAAATATGAATTTATTTTGCATTGAAATCAGATTCCTTAATGATGAAATGTATCGTTCCTCCCCAACTTGTAATACCATGCTGCACAGCAGACTGGACCCAAGATTTGTATAGCATTATTAACATTTTATCTAAGGGACCAGGGTTCGAGCCCCGGGTAAGGCATGGATGTTCGTGTTGTTTTTCTGCTGAGGTCCTGCCATCCTCTCAGATCTTCTTCTATGGCATATTAACTGAGAGGCTCCTGTCAGACCTCTTTGGCAAGCAGCTGCTTGAAGGGGGTATTTATATTATATTTATTTATTACTGAGGATTTTTTTAAATAATAAAATTTATGTAACATCTGTCTAAGTGTGTGTTTGTTAGTTTCCAATGTGCATTTTCCAACTTAGGGAGCTATCAATATAAACGCCTAGGTATAGTAGACTTTGAACCTGTTCAATTTCTTCACAGCGACGAGCTGAGTAATTATTGCATAAAAGGGTATGCAATTTTAATTTAATCAAATTTGGATTGTATGATTTCTTTTTTAGGTTAAATAGAATATACTTAGTCTGTTTCGTATTTAAATGTGATCCATTTAAATCCAACCATTTCATCACACATTTTAGATCAGTGTTCGTGTTATAAAAGAGATTTTCCAGAGAATCAGCACATAAAGTTAATGATGTATCATTTCAAAAGTGTTAATATAGCTATTTATTTTTAATTTACATAGATCATTTATGAATATCAGAAACATGGTTGGTCCCAGGACTGAATCTTGTGGTACGCCATATGAAATATGTTTTGGGTTACTAAGTGTATTAAAAAGACTAAAACATTGCGTTCTGTGCTGTAAGTAGTCTTTAAACCATTTTAATACAACACCACGAATGCCAAATATTTTCAAGTTTCCTAATTAAAATTTGGTGATCAAGGTGTCAAAAGCTTTCTCCAAGTCCACAATTACGGGGCTGTTAAGACGTTAACCGGGCTGAAAGACCTCTAACTAAATTGTTAATGGAGCTGAAAGACCTCCAACAAAATTGTTAACGGGCTGAAAAACCTCCAACGAAATTGCTAACGGGGATGAAAGACCTCCAACGAAATTGCTAACGGGGCTGAAAATCCTCCAACAAAATTGTTAACGGGGCTGAAAGACCTCTACCTAAATTGTTAATGGAGCTGAAAGACCTCCAACAAAATTGTTAACGGCCTGAAAAACCTCCAACGAAATTGCTAACGGGGATGAAAGACCTCCAACGAAATTGCTAACGGGGCTGAAAGACCTCCAATAAAATTGTTAACGGAGCTGAAAGACCTAAAACGAAATTGCTAACGGGGCTCAAAGACCTCCAACGAAATTGCTAACGGGGCTGAAAGACCTCCAACAAAATTGTTAACGGGGATGAAAGACCTCCAACGAAATTGCTAACGGGGCTGAAAGACTTCCAACAAAATTGTTAACGGGGCTGAAAGACCTCCAATGAAATTGCTAACGGAGCTGAAAGACCTCCAACGAAAATTGTTAACGGGGCTGAAAGATCTCCAACGAAATTGCTAACGCGGCTGAAAGACCTCCAACGAAATTGCTAACGGGGCTGAAAGACCACCAACAAAATTGCTAACGGGGATGAAAGACCTCCAACGAAATTGCTAACGGGGCTGAAAGACCTCCAACAGAATTGTTAACAGGGCTGAAAGACCTGCAACGAAATTGCTAACGGGGCTGAAAGACTTCCAACGAAATTGTTAACGGGGCTGGAAGACCTCCAACGAAATTGCTAACGGGGCTGAAAGACCTCCAACAAAATTGTTAACGGGGCTGAAAGACCTCCAACGAAATTGTTAACGGGGCTGAAAGACCTCCAACAAAATTTTTTTAGGGCTGAAAGACCTCCAACAAAATTTTTTTAGGGCTGAAAGACCTCTAACTAAATTTTTAACGGGGCTGAAAGACCTCCAATCAAAATTGTTAACGGGATGAGAGACCTCTAACTAAATTGCTAACGGGGCTGAAAGACCTCCAACAAAATTGTTAACGGCTGAAAGGCCTCTAACAAAATTGTTAATCAGCTGAAAGACCTCTAACAAAATTGCTAACGGGGATGAAAGAGCTCTAACTAAATTGTTAATGGAGCTGAAAGACCTCCAACGAAATTGTTAATGGGGCTGTAAGACCCCAACGAAATTGTTAACGGTGCGGATAGACCTCCAACAAATTGTTAACGGGCTGAAAGACCTCTAACTAAATTGTTAACGGGGCTGAATGACCTCCAACAAAATTGTTAACGGGACCGGAGTTAACGGGTTGAAAGACCTCTAACTAAATTGCTAATGGGGCTGAAAGACCTCCAACAAAATTGTTAACTGGGCTGAAAGGCCTCTAACAAAATTGTTAATGGGCTGAAAGACTTCTAACAAAATTGCTAACAGGGATGAAACACCTCTAACTAAATTGTTAACTGGGCTGAAAGACCTCCAACAAAATTGTTAACGGGCTGAAAGACCTCTAACTAAAGCGTTAACGTGGCTGAAAGGCCTCCAACGAAATTGTTAACGGGGCTGAAAGGCCTTCAACGAAATTGTTAACGGGCTGAAAGACTTCTAACTAAATTGTTAACGGGGCTGAAAGACCTCTAACAAAATTGCTAACGGGGATGAAAGACCTCTAAATAAATTGTTAACTGGGCTTAAAGACCTCTAACTAAATTGTTAACGGGGCTGAAAGGCCTCCAACAAAATTGTTAACGGGGCTGAAAGGCTCCCAACGAAATTGTTAACGGGCTGAAAGTCTTCTAACTAAATTGTTAACGTGGCTGAAAAACCTCCAACAAAATTGTTAACGGGGCTTAAATACCTCTAACTAAATTGTTAACGGGGCTGAAAAACCTCCAACAAAATTGTTAACGGGCTGAAAGACCTCCAACGAAATTGTTAACGGGGCTGAAAGACCTCCAACGAAATTGTTAACGGGCTGAAAGACCTCTAACTAAATTGTTAACGGGGCTGAAAGACCTCTAACAAAATTGTTAACGGGCTGAAAGACCTCTAACAAAAATGCTAACGGGGATGAAAAACCTTTATCTAAATTGTTAACGGGGCTTAAAGACCTCTAACTAAATTGTTAACGGGGCTGAAAGATCTCCAACAAAATTGTTAACGGGCTGAAAGACCTCTAACTAAATTGTTAACGGGGCTAAAAGACCTCCAACAAAATTGTTAACGGACTGAAAGGCCTCCAACGAAATTACTAACGGGCTGCTCGGTCACTTCCCTCCCCCATCGTGCGCCCCGCGAAGTTCAAGGAAACAATGTTTATTCTATTTGTAATCACGATCCCTCGCGGAACCCCCACCCTCTCTTAAGTGAGAAAGGGAACACCGATGATCTTGGAATGGCCGACGTCCGTCAGATGGGACATTAAGCCGTGGCTCACTGTGCGGTAGAGCCATACCCTATGCACCTTAAAGAACACGCTCTATGGCCTTGACGGGAGGCTACCATCTCTCCCCTAACAACTGTCCAGTGGGCCCCTTCCACCAACTTTCTTGAACTCCCCGGGTCCTTGTGACCTGTATATTTAGCACACTGTTGGCAAAAAAGTGGTCTCCGATGTAAAAAAAACCCTTGACAGTACCTATTGAGCAAATCCCTTTCCAATATTCTTTATAGAAAAGTAAAAAAAAAAAATCATGGTTATAAAACTATCCTTCTCTAAAAAAAAAGCTTTTCTTTTAAATATAACGGCGATCACGTTCGTTCAATAAAAAAATGCAAAAAAAAAAACATTCCCGACTTCGTACTTCGGCAAACTGTTCGAAAAGAGCTGTTTTTTACGAAGATAGCTGCAGTGCTTTTGCCTCTATTATCCTAGGGCAGAAAATATCTGTTTCCACTTCTTCCTTCGCTAAAGTAATCTTGGTAAACGAGAGCGCGTTCCAGCCTCGCAGACCAATAAACGCCCTTAAAGGCTCGCGCACACCTCGAGTGCACTCGCAAGCATGGAGCTCGGGCGCAGGTGCATCCTCGCCTCTTATTGTTGCCGTAATGGCTGTTCGGTTTCCGAGGTAATTCACTTAAACCTTGTTGGGATACCACAGATGGATTCATACCGAGGCGGAAACTGGATCGCTAGAAGGAGTTGAGAATTTTCGTCGTGGGAATAATTAGTCGCATCAACCAATCCCATCCGTAGCAAGACCGGAATGGTTGATTTATTAGGAAGGGCCTCCGGGAGATTAGGGAGCATTACGATGCAGGGTGAAGGTCTCTCAGTGGAGGAAAATGTTCTTTCGGATATAATAAAAATCTGACAACTGTACGTGACGGTTGTTTTTGAATGATTCGTTTATTTTTTTTTTGCATTTCGTGTTGAAGGAGTGTATTGAAGGAAATACACTGCCTTAACAAAATATTAGAGAATTTTTTTTTTAAATTCATGTTAAAGAATGCGCAGGATAACCTTCACAGGATCCTACCATCTGTCTGTAAAAGCTCTGCAGTGTATCCCCTTTCCCGAACCTTCGATAAGCCCTCGGGGTCTTTGTGTCAAAAGGGGAAGCGTTTCTGATCCAATGTTCATAGGAACTTTTTTTTCATCACTATGCGCCGTAGAACACGTTCCTAAAATTTGGCTAGACCTTTTGGAGATGAGACCTTTTTTTAGATGTACTATGTAATACACGCAAGGTCTGTCGGCGCGGGGGTGACCCAACTGGTAGCGCGCCAGGCTCGTAATCTGTAGTTCCCAGGTTCGAGTCCCAGCTGGGTCAGCCTTGAGATATATCTGGGCAAAATTCCCCGCCCTGCCCACGGTCAGTAGGGGACATCGATGGGCTTGGAAATGCCGCCGTCCGTCGGATGGGACGTTAAGCCGTGGTCTCGTGTACGGGAGAGACATACCCTGTGAACGTTAAAGAACACGCTGGATGGCCTTGACGGGAGGCTACTATCTGTCTCCCAACAGCTGTTGGACCACGAAGGCTCAGAGAAGGTTGGGGAGGGGACCCACTGGAACAGCTATTGGCCTTCTCTGAGACTTCGGGGTCCATATGACCTGGCCATTTAGCCCATGGTGTGCAAAAAAGTGCCATTCAGAGGTAAAACAACCCAACCCAAGGTCTGTCGGCCCCGTTGTTCAACAGTTCATTGTTTGTAGCGGTTTTTAGGAACGTAACCCCAAAGAAGACTTACTGTATTACCATTTTGCTAGCCATTACATATATATGAATTATATATCAACCAAAACTCTTTAGACAACTGCCGGTAGTTACATTAAGTAATTAAATCTCTGTGGAGTATCTTTCAATTTAACCGTGTCAACACTGAAGCGGCCATTACATTCCCTCAACAGACAACAACAACGCTAATATTTACCAAACGAAGATTGCGTCTGCTTTGCATCAAAAGTGAACCACATCAGCAATTCATCGATCAGACGCAGCTTGGCAGCATCACGACACAAAGCAACACTTTTCATTTGACAAACATTTTCCGATTTTCCAGAGCAGGATGGATTCCCGACAATCCTCTCTCCCGAGACTCGAAGCGCAATAAACTTATTTGTCCGTAGTGGCGGCGAGATTTTTAAACCCCCTCCCCTTTTGTCTGGATTTCGTCTTCGCGACTGAGATTTTCAATTAGGTAGCGAGCAATCCTTCCCCTCTCTTCCTCGAGGGGCCTGACGGAATATGGGATGAGAAGTTTTAATGGAGATGCGCGTCTGCCTCCGTAAACATTGACGCAGATTCCGTTTCAAACTGTTCTACACTTTACGTTTGCGTAATGCATTTTTTTATCCGTATACAATGCTATGTGATGGGATCTGATTTTTTTACTTTTGCTTCTGAATTAATACGTTAGAAAGTTTCAAAGAGATCGTGATTGCATCAGACTGTTGACTGTACAATCGCTCAAAAAAATATCCGAACACTATAGTTGATTTCAGAATTCAGAAAAAATATCTGGCAACATTTTTTTTTAGAAATTAGTGATCTGGCAACCTTCGTGTTGACACAAAGGTTTGCCACATCACTAATTTCTAAAAAAAATCCTTGCCAGATAGTTTTTCTGAATTCTGTAATCATCCATAGTGTTCGGATATTTTTTGAGAGACTATACATATAATACTCTTATTTTAAAAGTATAAACTGTTATAAAAAAAATCTCAAACAGCTGCTTGCCACAGAGATCTTACAGGATCCTGTCAGTTTATACGCCACAGTAGAAAGTCTGTGAGGACGGCGAGACCTCAGCAGAAAGACAACATCCATGCCTCATCCGGGGCTCAAACCCAGATACCTTTGATCAGGGGATGGGGGTGGCTCAGTCGGTTGCGCGCCAGGCTCGTAATCTTTAGTTCCCAGGTTCGAGTCCCAGCTGGGTCAGCGTTGAGATTTATCTCCGCAAAATTCCCCGCCCTGCCCACGGTCAGTAGGGGACACCGATGGGCTTGGAAAGGTCGCCGTCCATCCGATGGGACGTTAAGCCGTGACCCCGTGTGCGGGAGAGCCATACCCTGTTCACGTTAAAGAACACGCGCAATGGCCTTGACAGGAGGTTACCATCTGTCTCCCAACAGCTGTTCCAGTGGGTCCCCTCCCCCAACCTTCTCTGAGCTTTCGGGGACCATGTGACCTGGTTATTTAGCCCATGGTGTGCAAAAAAATGCCGCTCAGAGGTAAAACAACCAAACAACCCAACCTTTGATCAGTAACCAAACACGCTAACCAGTACCTTATATTTAATGTCACTATAAACACAAAAATATGCACGTTTAGTTTTTTTGCGATAATGTAATATTTTCGATGAGAGTCGTAGAAGCTACTGTCTTGTACAGTCGCTCAAAAAAGTATCCGAACGCTATTGTTGATTACAGAATTCAGAAAAAATATCTGGAGCGTGTACAGCAACTGTACACGCTCCAGTTACCGTTCACAGCAAACTGGAGCGTGTGCAGTTACTGCACACGCTCCAGTTTGCTGTGAACGGTAACTGCACACGCTCAATATTTCCGTGAGTGAGCCCACACGATCTAGTATTAAAATAATATGACCACCTACAGTCGCTCAAAAAAGTATCCGAACGCTATTGTTGATTACAGAATTCAGAAAAAAAAATTTGGTAAGGATTTTTTAGAAATTAGTGATCTGGCAACCTTCGTGTCACGTGACACGAAGATTGCCAGATCACTAATTTCCAAAAAAATCGTTGCCAGATATTTTTCACAGTTCACAGCAAACTGGAGCGTGTGCAGTAACTGCACACGCTCCAGTTTGCTGTGAACGGTAACTGGAGCGTGTACAGTTGCTGTACACGCTCCGGATATTTTTTCTGAATTCTGTAATCACGTGACACGAAGGTTGCCAGATCACTAATTTCTAAACAAAAAAAGGTGCAGGATATTTTTTCTGAATTCTGTAATCAACCATAGTGTTCGGATACTTTTTTGAGCGACTGTACTTGCCTTATCATACTAGGATAGCACAGGATAAACAGCCATGGCTCCACTCAGAATTCGTATCTGAGCCGCAGTTGTTGCAGTGTCACCACAAGGCAACACGATATCACTGTATCACCGAGCCCCCCCCCCCCCCCCCCGATACGGAACCACCTTGTCGAGGTGTGTGTTTGGGGGGGGGGGGGGGCTTAAGGGCCTAAATGAAGTCGAAGGCTATGCTGACCGGAGAGGGACAGGTTGGACAGGCCAAGGTGGAAGAAGGCCGGACTAAGAGTTCTCCCGTCACGGGTGCAGAGGCAACTTGGATCTATATATCCTTGTTTGTGGCTTGGGTTGTTTTACCTCTGAGCGGCACTTTTTTGCACACCACGGGCCAGATCCACCACCAGATCACAAGGACCCCGAAGGCTCAGAGAAGGTTGGAGGAGGGGACCCACTGGAACAGCTTTTGGGAGACAGATGGTAGCCTCCCGTCAAGGCCATCCAGCGTGTTCTTTAACGTGCACAGGGTATGGCTTTCCCGCACACGGGGCCACGGCTTAACGTCCCATCCGACGGACGGCGGCCTTTCCAAGCCCATCGGTGTCCCCTACTGACCGTGGGCAGGGCGGGGAATTTTGCGGAGATAAATCTCAACGCTGACCCAGCTGGGACTCGAACCTGGGAACTACAGATTACGAGCCTGGCGCGCTACCGACTGAGCCACCCCCACCCCCACTTTTAAGAAGTAAAGTCAATTTAAAAACATTACCCAGATAACAATCTTACATCGCATTATTGTTTTTCCAATAAAGCTGAAATCTGCGAATGCAACGGAATTGATAAGTATTTAGGATATTGATGTTATTTCACATTAAAAAAACCCCCCTAAATCATCAGTTATTTTCGGAAAACGTACAGAAAAATAGAAAATTCTGGGGTATTCATTTTAGAAAAATTATCTGGTAATGATTTTTATAGAAATTAGTGATCTGGCAACCTTCGCGTAGGTACAGGAAGGTTGCCAGATCAATAATTAAAAAAAATCGTTGCCAGATATTTTTTATGAATTCTGTAATCAACCTTAGTGTTCGGATATTTTTTAATATATATAATGCGTATGAATATATAATGCAATGAATATGGAGCGTGTGCAGTTACCGTTCACAGCAAACTGGAGCGGTTGCGGTTAATGTTCACAGCACATTGGATCGTGTGAGCTCACAAAGACCTAGATCGTGTGAGCTCACTCACGGAAATATTGAGCGTGTGCAGTTACCGTTCACAGCAAAACTGCACACGCTCCAGTTTGCTGTGAACGGTAACTGGAGAGTGTACTGTTGCTGTACACGCTCCAGATATTTTTTATGAATTCTGTAATCAACGTTAGTGTTTGGATATTTTTTTTGATCGACTGTACTTTCCTCACGTGCTATTTGCTTTATTACCCCTGTACGTTGCTTTCAATGGAATGACAGCCTGTGCGTCATTTTCCGCGCATAGTTATGTCTTTGAAGCGTACCGGTAAGAAAAAAAATCTACTTTCATCACTGTCAAGAGCAATGATTTTCAGCCTATAATTCACTGACCACTATAACCCTTTTTATAACTTACGAAAAATGGTCCTTGACTTAGAAAAAAAATCGAGAACTAGTTGATTGGGCATCCCTTAGAGAAAGGTTTATAAATTGTAACCTCTGGTTAATTTTTAAGAATTTTAATTCCTAAAATACAAATAGCATTCTAATTAGTAAAATTTTAGGTTTATCTGATATCTTAAGACTAATATTTCTTTCCTGATTTGAACGTACCTCAAAAATTCTCGGGATATCTTTTTGTTTCTTTTTTTGTTCTTGGGTTTTTTTTTTTTACAGAAGCTGACATTTCTTAATTTGTGCTTTTTGTTACGTAGACTTGAACTTTTCAACTAATACAGTCCATCATTTAACATCTGAACAGAAAGTATTAATGACTTTGTTTGCAGACACATTTTTGTTCGTGAAAGTGGATACTTTGAATTTTGCGTGCTATTAATACTTCACCGAATATTTTTGCGTAACGTTCTTTCAGAGAGCTCTTTTTCCAAGAATTAAAGGAAACAAATATAGAATCAGCTTTTAACAGGGAATTTTCAAAATAATTACTGCTTTTCCGATTAAAAAAAATCAAAATAAAAAAATTTGGGATGAATAGCAACCTTGATCTAAATTTCCACAAAATTAGCAATAATTTTAACACATATTTTAAGTAAGGAATTAATAGAAATATTAAATCGCGATAATTTAGTAGGTTTGAAATATAGATGGCAGCACGAGTCGGTGCTGTTTAGAGGTCCTATATAGAGGTCCTGTATAGTTAGAAGCTGGCCTTCTTCTTCTTATACATCCTTCTTTCTAAGCTGGACCTATTTGTAAAGGGGGCCTCGGCCCCCTTATCATCAGGTCCATAGGCGTAAAGGGCAGTGGGTGCGGAGATTTTTTGGCCATCTCGGTGATTCACTGGCATTGGTTGATTGAGTCAAGTGTTTTATGGACGCCATGTTTTGTCGCACCGTGAGATGAAAGCCTATGAGTTAGTGCATGTACCAAGTTAAAACTTCTCAGTTGTTATTGTTTTATATATTTCTACCACTTTTTTAGTCTATAAAAGCTGTCATATTTTATTAATGTCTCACTGCGCTGCATTTGGGTGTAAAAATTTCACTCAAAGAAATAAATTAATGAATATTTTTTCCGAGAAACTCCATCAGAAGACGGCAATCGGCTGCAAAAATGAAACGAGCTAACTGAAAACCAACAAATGATTTCTTTTAAGGTTCGTTTGAAAAACGAGCTAATGTTTTCACTTTGTCGTCTGCCTATGCCAGTATTTGTTCGTCTGTCTGTCCGTCTCTCTGTTAACTGCTGTCTTTCCACCTGTCTGTCCGTCTATAGACAATCAATATTTTTTACTTTTAAAGCTAAATGAAAAAATTTTTTGGGGTTCGATAGGTGTCGAACAAATATTGCGATCCGCAATTTTGAAAATTTTCAATAGCTTTAATAGCGCCCTCTAGCGGTGGGAAAAGATGGAAAATGCTAAAATTTCAAACGAATTTTAAAAGCAAACTATTTACACGGGAAATCTGAAATTTTGGTAACAGTGCTTTGTGATCAGAAGGTTTACAACAGCAACAAGGTTTGCCATCTTAGCCAAAGGAGGGGGGGGGGGTGCGAAATGAAATATTTTTAAGAGATAAACGAAACAATGTTTGTTTTTTTGTTTTACAGACACTAACAAAATATTAATGATTTAAACAATATTTGATAATTTCAGCATTACCTTAGACGTTTAAACGTCTATAAATCAATAAATGTTTTTTGTGAAAAAAAAGCCGACTTTAGTTCAGCAGGTTAGAATGCTTTGGCATATTTCTGGAGAGCTGCGGGTTTGAATCCCGTATGTCGGCGAATTTTTTTTTCACAAAAATATTAATATTTACGTTTTTCGAATCCCTCATCAGCTGCAATTTCCAGTGTTAGAGAGTGCTAAAGGTGGTAAATGAAAACTCGAAAGGCAAACTCTAGCGGCGGTAGAAGCTGGAAAATACCATATCTTTAAATAAATATTGCAAACGATCTATTTTTGCTAGAAACTTAAGGTTTTAGTCATATAGTGTAATAATCAAGTGGTTTACCCTAATAGTAATGATTTGTCCCATTAATAAAATGAAACTTTTCTGCTTTAAGAGATAAATGACAAACCTTTTTTGCACATTACAGGTACTAATAAAACATTAATAGTTTATTTTGCCGAAATTTCTACGATAAAGAGATCACTTTAAATATTCGTTAAAAGTTTTGCAGTTCCGATATTTAGTGATCTCTAATTGATTACCTTTGAAAATGCGAATTACATTTCATTAGAAACCAAATAAAAAAGAGATTTCCAATTATCTCTTAAGACAAAACCGTTCCGTTTCTTCCCTACCTTGGATTTAGGGTCAACTCATTGTTGTCAATGGAATTTTCAAGACTGTCACATTCCACGACCAAAATTTCAAATTTCTAGCATAACTACATCGTTTGCAATATTCATTTTAAATTTTTGGGATTTTTCGTTTTCCACCGTTAGAGAGCGCAATTATAGCTTTTGGGAAAATTGCAAAATGCAAATTGTAATATTTCCTCAATACCTTACCAACCCAAAAAGAATTTTTAATTTATCTCTAAAACATACTTTTCTGTTAAAACAAAAAAAGTTGCATTCACCTCCCCCCTGGATCTAAAGGGTCATGTGATTGTTGCTAATGGTAACTTCGTAACCTTCACATTTCAACACCAAAATTTTAAACTTCTAACGTAACTACATCGCTCGGAATATTCGTTTGATATTTTGGAATTTTTCAAAATTTTCCACCGTTAGAGGGCGCAGTTGTAACTTTTGAGAGATTCGAAAATGCAAAACGTCATATATCATTAATACCTATCTAACACAAAAAGAATTTTTTATTTACCTGTATGAACAAAAAAGTTCGATGTCTATAAACGGACAAGACGAAAAAAACAAAATTATGTCTTTTTTTAAAAGAAAATAAAAGCCGTAAAATTTACTTTTCCTTTTTTTAGCTGTTTTCTAAAGTGCTTCCAATCATGAACACTGAAATCTGCATCAAATATTACCCTTCCTTTTCATGAATCCATAAGCATCTGTGCAATACTATTCAGCTTTGCACGCCAATCAATCCGAGCGACGACAAAACATGGCGTCCCATTTTGAGATGGCCAACCTCTACCTACATAGGGCCTCTAGTTCTACATAGGTAAAGGTTGGCCACTTAAAATTTAGACGCCATGTTTTGTCGTCGCTCGGATTGCTTGGCGTGCAAAGCTGAATAGTATTGCACAGATGCTTATGGATTCATGAAAAGGAAGGGTAATATTTGATGCAGATTTCAGTGTTCATGATTTGAAGCACTTTAGAAAACAGCTAAAAAAAGGAAAGTAAATTTTAGGGCTTTTTTTTAAAAAAAAAAGAGATATTATTTTGCTTTGTTTTCTGTCCGTCTGTAGACATCGAACTTCTCTGTTTTTACAGATGAATAAAAAATTATTTTTCAGTTAGGTAGATATCAATGAAATATTACGATCTGCATTTTTCGAATTGCCCAAAAGTTTTAGTTGCGCCTTCTAACGGTGCAAAACTTTGAAAATTACAAAATAAACGAATATTCCAAACGATGTAGTTATGTTAGAAGTTTGAAATTTTGATATTGAAATGTGAAGGTTATGAAATTACCATTGGCAACAATCACGTAACCCTTTAGACCCAGAGGGGTGAATGCAGCTTTTTTTGTTTTAACAGATAATTGTATCTGTAATTGTACCAGATATTATAATTGTAACAAATTGTAACACATAATATATATTTTAACAGATAATGTAAATAAATTAGAACTTCTTTTTGAGTTGGACAAGTATTGATTAAATATTATAATTTGCATTTTCCGAATCTCCCAAAAGCTATAATTGTGCCCTCTAACGGTGGAAAAAAATCGAAAAATCCCAAAGTTTAAAACGAATATTGAAAGCGATGTAGTTATGCAAGAAATTTGAAATTTTGGTGGTGGAATGTGACAGTCTTGACACTTATTTCGCTTTGTTGTTTTTTAATAATACAACCTCTAAGTAAACAGAACCGCTAAACAGCACTAGAGGTCCTGTATAGTTAGAGTCTAACATCCTTCTTTAAAAACTGGACGATTTTACAAAAGGGACTTTGGCGGCTGGCCATCTCGGTGATTGATTTCCATTGGTTGATTGAATCACGTGATTTACTAGCGCCATGTTTTGTCGTACAGTGAGACGAAAGCCTATTAGTGTGTGTACCTAGTTAAAACTTCTCAGCTATAGTTTTATACATTTCTACCATTTTTTATTATCTCTAAAAGCTTCCATATTTTATCAATGCCTCACTGTGCTGGATTTGTGTATAAAAATTCCACCCATAGAAATTAATGAATATTTTTTCCAATAAACTATGTCAGAAGACGGCAATCGGCTGTGAAATGAACTAACTGAAAACCAAGAAATAATTTCTTATTATGGTTCGTTTGAAAAACGAGCTAATGTTTCCACTTTGTTATCTGCTTATGCCAATATTTGTTCGTCTGTCTGTCTGTTTCTGTTAACTGTTGTCTGTCCATCTGTCCTTCCACCTATCTGTCCGTCTATAGACAATCAACTTTTTTACTTTTCGAGATAAATGAAAAATTCTTTTTGGAGTGACAGGTGACGAAAGATTATTGCGATTCCCAATTTTCAAATCTCCAAATAGCTTTAATAATGCCCTCTAGCGGTGGAAAATGGTGAAAAATGCTATAATTTCAAAAGAATATTGTAATTCTTTTGAAATTTTAGCAAACAAACTGTTTACACTAGAAATTTGAAATTTTGGTAGTAGAGTGTTATGGGGTACGAAAATGAAACTTTTTTTATTTTAAGAGATAAACAAAACAATCTCCCTTTTTTTTTGTTTTACAGGTACTAATAAAATATTAATATTTACATTTTCGAATACCCGTCAGTTGCAATTTCCATTCTTAGAAAGCGCTAAAGGCGGTAAATAAAAACCCAAAGAGCTACCTCTAGCGGTTGAAAAAAGCTGGAAATACCAAATCTTTAAACGAATATTACAAACGATCTATTTACGACAGAAACTTAAATATTTCGTCATAGAGTGTAATGATCAAGTGGTTTACATTAATAGTAGTACCACTTGACCATTACACTTTGAAACGTTAATAGCAATGATTTGTCCCGTTATAGTTAGTTTGTGTTAATAGCAATGATTTGTCCCGTTATAGTTAGTTTGTGTTAATAGTAATGATTTGTCCCGTTATAGTTAGTTTGTATTAATAGTAATGATTTCTCCCATTGTAGCAAGGGAGTGTTGGTAAAATGCAACTTTTCTGCTTTAAGAGATAAAAACATTTTTTGTGTTTACAAGTGCTAATAAAATATTAATAGTTCATTTTACCAATTATTCAGTAGTTCGAATTTCCACTGAAGTAACGTAGCTAAGCAAAAATTACTATTGTATTTTTTTATCTAATATATGACGAAACAAAATATAAATCCGTATCCATGGTTTACTACCGTGCGTTTTGTAGGCAAAATTATAACCGTAACTTTTAAATATATTTTTATTTGTTTACTACTGTGCGTTTTACGTCCTACTAAATATGGTTACGTTTGGAAATTCATTTTCTAATGTAATAAATAAAAAAAAATAAAATAAATACCCCCTCAAACAGCTGCTTGCCACAGAGGTCTGACAGGAGCCTGTCAGTTTATATGCCACAGTAGAAGGTCTGAGAGGATGGCAGGACCTCAGCAGTATAATGTAATTCAGATACTATATTTTTTAATGTTTCCAAATTAGCTCTTTAACTTTTACTACAATCCTTATTTTCAGTAACGTAAGTACTATCCTTGAACCAAATTTGATACACATTATAAGTTAACAATTCAAAATCAAAAATTTTAAAGTGGTTTATGATCGAAGTATATAAAGGGTGTATCACAAAAAGCGGTTTATATATTAGAAAACTTACCCCTATCAGCTTTTTCTTTTAATATTTTAAAAAAAGAAATGTTTTAGAAAAAAAATCAGGAAAAAAGGGTATTACGTACTTGATTGATGAAAAGTGTTATAGTAGTAATGGGTTTAGTAGAATGCATGACTTTTATGTTGTTGATTGGTTTTGTTGCTAACAAACATATAGGAGCGTAGCAGGGGAGTGGCATGCCAATATACACCTAGGTCATCTAGGGTATGATCAAAAGTCTGTAATGCATTGATTTATGTGTAGTAAAATATTTAAATCCTAAACAATTGCGTTTTTGTCATATCACTCATTAGACAATATTTTTAGGTAATTCTCCGAATCACTATGGATTGTTTAACATGCTTATTTCACATGTTTAAAACACTTTTAGGAACGTTTTCTTTTCTACCTTCAACATGACTGGGAAGATATATCAGTCACAAAGAACTATAGCAAATTTTCAAAAAAATTTGTTATTAAATTTTTATTTTCTATTTGTATTTTTTTTTAAGCATTAAAAGTTGTGTCTTTTAACTATGTATGTAATGTAATGGAAAACTTGGGTGTCATAATAGCGATACCAATTCAGAGATCTGAGTAAATTGCCTGCCATATTTTAAGAAAAAAACCCAAAAATAAATGATTTATTATCTTTTGGTGCTTTTTTTTTATAATGTGGTAGGCAGATAATTGTTAAAGTCAATGACGGCTTTGAAAACGTATAAAATGACAGTCATCAAAATATGAAAAAATTGGCATCATCAGCTTGCAACTTCTGAAGCATGTTTGTATATATTCTTACTGATTTTAGCCTTTCTAAGAAACTGCCTGCAGTATTATACAAAAAAAAACAGAAATTATTTTAAAAAATAAAACAGGAACCATACACTTTATTTCCTTTATTTTTTCTTTCATTCTAAGAAACTGCCTGCAGTATTACACAAAACCCCCCAGAAATTATTTTTAAAAAAAAACAGAATCATACACTTCATTTTCTTCTATTGTTTTTTTATCATGTGGCAGGCGAATAGCTGTGGAGTAAAATAATGGCTATTACAGTGTAACTTTTGAAACCTTTTTTCTGTAACTACTATGAAATCGAGGGGTTTTTTTTTATCGAGTATTGCAACACTTAAAGTAATAGTTATTTAAATAGCATTAATGGTTCTATCAAGCGTTTTGAGCTTCTTAATTAATAATAATTATAATATATATATCCAGATCACTTATAATTACTAGTATAAGGAATCTGGATTTCTTAATTTTAATTTTAAACAATCTGGAGTAGTGATTTGGTAGAATTACCTATTTTTATGGTGTTGGACTCTACATAAATAGGAGATCTAGAGATTGTATGCTTTGTCTTTAGATGTTTACATAGTATTTTGGGAATTAGATAATGTGACCATAAATATTGATGAAGATAAATAAAAGAGTTATAGTTTAAACATCATTATAGATAGACAAGCTTTTATATGACTTGAGGCAATAGTTATTCTTAAAGTTTCCCTTACCAAAAACTTTGAACTTTCTTTTCCCTTTTTACAACTTTTCATTGGCACTCTTCTTTGTAAAGCCCAACTCTTCTCTGTGAATCCTTGGACAAATTGCCCCTTTTCCCGTTGTGTAATTATTTTGAACTTTTTTTTACTCTAAGCTCGGTAAATTTGTCCCTTACACTGTTGAAATTTAGTTTCTTGAACTACTCGCTCAGAAATGTAAAAACATTTTCAATAAAAAAAATCAGCATTTCACCATTTTCCACCTGTGACTTTTTTGTGCCAGTATGGATTCACTAGTTTTATCTCACCTTAAATTATAAAAATTACCCCTCAAGCAGCTGCTTGCCACAGAAGTCTTACATGACCCTGCCAGTATAATGCTCCATGGAGATGATCTGTGAGAAAGGCAAGACCCATGGCCCCCACAAGGGGGGTGCTGACAGGACTCTAGCCTAGGGGCCCGGGAATAGGGGGGGGCCCGGCGTGGCAGGTCGGCCAGCTAAGTGAGATGAACAGAAAACAAAAAGCGACTTTACAAAATATTGACTTTTGTTTTGTCCATCTAACTAAAATTAATTATTTTATTAGGCATATTACATTTTCCTCTCATCATATCGACTTTTTGTTTCGCAAGGTATATTTACTGATATCTGCCTTGCCATTAAACTGTTTTGTACAGTACCAGTGGGGCGGGGATGGCTCAGTCGGTAGCGCGCCAGGCTCGCAATCTGTAGTTCCCAGGTTCGAGTCCCAGCTGGGTCAGTGTTGAGATTTATCTCTGCAAAAATTCCCCGTCCTGCCCACGGTCAGTAGGGGACACCGATGGGCTTGGAAAGGCCGCCGTCCGTCGGATGGGACGTTAAGCCGTGGCCCCGTGTGTGGGAGAGCCATACCCTGTGCACGTTAAAGAACATGCTGGATGGCCTTGACGGGAGGCTACCATCTGTCTCCCAACAGCTGTTCCAGTGGGTCCCCTCCCCCAACCTTCTCTGAGCCTTCGGGGTCCATGTGACCTGGCCATTTAGCCCATGGTGTGCAAAAAAGTGCCGCTCAGAGGTAAAACAACCCAACCCAACCTACAGTACCAGTTATTGTTTCTTCAGCTGAAAGATTGTTCAGCAGACTGGCAAATTCATTGAAAACATGGCAAAGAAGCACAACTAGTCAAGAGCAACTTAATCATCTCACAACTTTGTGCATTGAAAATGATTTAGCTATGCAGTTGATTTTACTGAAGTTATTGAAAAAATTGCGACAACCAAAGCTAGAAAATATACTTTGAGATAATTTTTGAAATTATTGTAAGTTTTTATTATGTAAATCCATATATTTTTTTTTTAATAAATATAAATATTACTTTTGTGTCATCATTTAAACTGACTTATTTTATCCTAAATCCTGTAGAGCAGCACACTGCCCTTAACCTTGGCGGTAGGTAGGGGGGGCCCGCCAAAGATCCTGGCCCTGGGGCCCGCTTCGGGATGTGGGGACCCTGGCAAGACCTCAGCAAAAGGAGAACACAAGAAAGAAACATTCATGCCTTATCCAAGGCTTGAACCTAGTCCCTGTGAACTAAACATGTTTAGGGTTACCAGATGCCAATATTCTTAAAGGAGGATAAAAGAGCTAGAAAAGGAGGACAAAAATGCTAGAATTGAAGGACAAAGGAGGACATTTTAATTTAAGTTTTTACACCCTAATTTTATTTCAAGTATCAACTAACAGTTCAATCAGAAAGAGGCATAATACAAATTACTCAATGCACTTCAAAATATATGACGTGCTGAGGCTATTCATACTCAATAACAAATCAAGTTATTTGGCCTTAACTGGCATAGTGCTTAGGGACTAGCTGCTATTCCAGAAGGTAAACTTTGTGTGCTTGTATTAATAGTAATAGTTCCTTGAATCCTTCAGTGTCCTTTATATTGGAAATTAAAAAAAGTGCTGTCAACTTTATAGCCCCATCTATCCATAGGTGGTGGCAAATTTTGCATAGCAGTAATTTTCTAAAGTGCTTTCTTTTTTCAATCTGGCATGTAAATTGTTGATATTGAATATTACAGAAAAGAGTAACTTTTATGACATAAACAGAATAAATTTAGCATTCACAATTTGCATTTACCAAAAATTATTTTACAGTTAACAGCAAATGTGCAAAAACTCTTCTTTTAATTTTAGTTTAAAACAAGTTCTTATGAGAGTGTAAAAAAGGAGGACATTTCATGTTTTTTCAAAATTCAGGGAAGATGTGATAAAAAGAGGAGGACATCTCCTCCTTTTGGTGGACATATGGTAACCCTAAGCATGCTAACCATTTGGCCATGGGATGCCTAACAAAGTTTTAATATATACAGTAGTGTACCCAGAAACTTCTGATGGGGAGCAAGTACTGACATATTTAAAAACTCATTTGATTCTGGAATTTTTTTAATGACTGCATTAGAAAATATATGACACTGAAGCCCTTAAGGGGGAAGGGGGATTTTAAACTCCCTCCCCTTCCCCCACACACACATTGAGTATGTCTTTAGAAAGAAATGGCACAGCTGTGGTATATTTTCTGTACTATATCCATTCAGACTGTTACATTTATTGGGATGAATTGTTAAATTTTAATTTAAGTTTTTTTATATATTTTGTTAAAAAGTATATTATTGCACCTAATAATACTGGTATAAATGTTAATACATTTTGTTTTCCAGTAGTATTGGTATAGAGCAAGGCCATTATGGTGCCCACAGGCTACCAGTCTCCCTTTTAGCAAGGTAGGAGTTGCCCATGGCATGATAAGGAGTAGAGTTAATTTGTAAAAGGTGGGTTTTTTTCTAATAAAAATTTTTAGATTTATTTACTGCAAAAATAGTAATGTATTTTTAACACATTAAACACCCGCTATATTATTTTCGATTGTTTACTACTTTTCAATTTGTTTACCCTTTATTGCTTTATATTCAAATGTAAATAAAACTTGAGTAGCCCTCCAAAGAAATCCTGAAAGCAGCCCCCAGTATGAAAAAGTTTAGGCACCCTGGGTATAGAGCAATATCTAAGAACTTTAACTCTTCCAAGGTCCCCAATGAGCATAGATGTTGACAGAATCTGAAATGAGAGACCAAGGATGAACTTTTGATGTCTTTTGTATAACACACAAAACTTTAATTTAAAAAAAAATAATAAAATTGCCATTTGAAAATTTTCTTGGATATGTATTTTAAAAATGTGAATTCAAGTTTGAAAAATATTATTTTCTTTTTTCATTTGATGCATATTTTATTAAACTACAATATAAATAATTTGTTAAAGCCATCTGATTGTCATTTCTTAGAAGTGTTAAATAATATTGCTGATTTGTTGTTAACATTACTCTGCTGAAGCAACCTTCTGATTTTAGCTCACAAGTTTGATTTGCACTATTATCAACAAATTTTTCTGTAAAGTTACAAAAATCTCCTGAAAAAAAAAAGCTGTTTTTAAAAATGGCAGATTTTGGAAATAATTGTGAAGTATGTACCTCTTGTATTTATAAAACAAATGGGAAAAAAATTACACTTCATCCATCTTTCCCATTTTTGTTATTTAACAGTACTTGGTGTGAAAAGTATTGAAAAAAAAAGTGTCATTTTAAGTCTTAGTGAGAAAAAAGTCTTAGCCCTATCTGGTCTAATGGTTAGCATACCTGACTACCAAGACCAGCAGGGCATGTCCCTGTGTAACTATCTGTATGTTGTATGAGAAACCAGAACAAGTCTACCATAGCTTCTAGGTTATCTCCATCCTTTGTGTAGGAAAGTACCTCCTTCCTTTTAAAAAAAAAATTGGGAGGTCTCTGGTTGATAAGCACATGTAGAATGAGGAAACTGTGTGGCATCTGGAATGGAAGCAGAAATGTCCAATGTAGAGAAAAATCAATTAGTGTTCAGTGCCACACCTGAAATTAGGGTTGGCAATTGTGACATGAAAGGAAAAACTGTGTGTGTGTGTTAAGGGTTAATATTTAGCTCTGATTTGCATTCATGAATTATAAGTGTATTTGCCAATTATAAACCTTATTTAAATTGTTTTTGATGTCAGTGGAAATGTTTCTCATAACTACTTTTTTTCCACAGAAATGTCATCTCTTACAGTAAAACCAGAAAAAACTTGTGAATCAGAAATACAGCTCCAACCATTGGAAGATCCTGTGCATATTTCTGCTATTAAAACACTTATGCAACTTATAAAGACTAGCTTAGGTCCTGAAGGGAAACTGAAGTTAATACAAAATGCAACAGGAGGACATGTTACCATAACTTCATCTTCAATAAGGTTATTATGTAACATTTCAATCCGTAATCAGTTTTTAAGACTTATTGTAGCAGCTGTTAAATCTCATTTAGCATTATATAGTGATGGAGGACTTTTTTGTGCCTTACTAGCACTGAAATTATTAAATAACTCTTTGAAATTACCCTATCCTAAGCCAACAGTCAGTGAACTTAATGATTATTTTGCAAAGATATACTGTGAACATATTCAGCTTCCTGAAAGTAATTGTGCAGTAAAGTTAGATTTCTCAGATTTATCACAATTGCTTTCTATTGTTGGAAACATTATAGCATCAAAACCTGCATGTAGTTTGACTGATCATAGCAAAAGACATGTTTCTTTAACTTTACTAAAAGCATTTCTAAATGCAGTTCCTAGTAATTCAACTAATGGCCAAAATGTGCCAAGAATTACTTTTTTTACCCAAGAAGGGCCAAGTCCTACTGAGTCCAAGTTATTTAATGGAATGCTTCTATCTTATTCTGAAGTATGTGATAAGACATATGCAACAATTTACGCTAAGTTAAAGAATTCTTGTGAGACATTAAAAATTGCTCTGTTTACCACATCTCTGGCTGGAGATGCAAAATTTCAAACAAATCACCTTGAAGTTAGTGGTATATCAGTGTGGAATGAAGTGCTAGACTATCTAAAGCAGTTTGTTGCAAAGTTATTTAATGATGGAGCAGACATTGTTGCATGCCAAAAAGTAGTACATCCTTTACTTCGAAAAGAATTTGAAAATAAGAACATTCTTGTATTAGAGAGGCTTGGAGCAGATGCATCAACAAATCTACAACATATATCAGGTAATGATAAATCCAAATATTTAAAGTATTAAATATTACATAAGCTTATTTCACACTATTGATTTCTATGGTACATTTTTGTTGCCCATACTAATATATTTGTGTCTTTTACATAGTTATATTACTTTTTTTTTTCTAGCAACACAGTGTTTGAAGTTGTAAGGCAAAGTAGTCTTACAACTTTCTATTGTAGACAATATATTTATGTATCTGTTTTATTTGTCACATGAAAAAATAAACAAATAATACAAATGAAGAAAAATGCAATCAGTTTTTTAAATCAATTTCCAAACATTTATGAGCCTTCTAAGTGAAAAGACAATACTATTGTTGTTTATCTGTATAAGCTGAAGAACCTTTTGTTACCACAAATGTATGATGAGCTAGAAAGAAGAATTATTTTTCAACAATATGGCATGCCTCTCTTTTCCTTGTTGCAAATGAAAGATTTCCTAAATCAGCAATTTCCAGACCATCAGTTGTAGCAGCTTCATTGTCTTGTGCCTTGTTCATTGGGCTTTATCCCATTTAATTTCTTGGTGTGAGGGTTTCATCAAAATACAATTTATCACCCACTATTACCACAATTTCTCAATGAACTGAAGAACAGGATTACTATGGCTGTTTCCAAATAATTTGGATATGCTCCACAGAGTATGGGAGGAAATTGAATTTGCTTAGGATATCAGCAGCATAACTTCCAACTTCCATATTTAGTATCTGTACAAGTTGATATATTTCTTTTAGTTATCATGTCATTTGTTCATAAATTAATTAAAACACAGCTACAGTAAGTATAAATTTAATCCACAATTAAAGCTGTATTACAGCTAATGATATTATGAAATAAATATTCCTGATCCAACACTAATTGTACATGGTAAAGATGCATATATAGGAAAAACATATTGATGATTTAAATCCAGAATGACTGAACGTTATAATGACAATAAAAAATGAAATCCAACTACTGCTCTAACACAAACAATAATTCAAAATAATTTAAAAAGTAAACAATATAGAATACAAGGCAATTGCAACACCAAAGACAAAATAACAATTACTATATGCAGACAAACTCTTAATTCATAAAAACTGTAACCATATCTGTAATACTGACATACCACCCTTATCAGCTGCATGGAATCTCCTTACTTAACGTGGTGGGCGTACACCCAGCCACATCAGATCATTGACACTTGAGCGAGATGGGTATAAAAGCTGATGATCGCACCTTTAAGAATTGAACTTGAGAATGCCAAAGATAGGTGAATTGGTGAAACGCATTGCTCCACATGAAGTTATGGAGCCAATATTTTTAATGTTTAACTAGTTGGGCTTAAATATCTTTTTAAAAGTTAAATGAAGGTTTACAAATAACTCACATAAGCATGAGTGTAGTGCATCATTTTTGACTGTCTGTACCAGTTTGTGCATAACGAAGTAATAAAGTCAGTAATGGAAGACAGACAATAAGGACTGCCAAGTGATATCTGCTAACAACTACCGAAAAATGTACAACAAAGCTGACACCAAACATCTTGATATGTTGTCTACATATACTGCGGCAGAGTGACTTACATCTAAAGCTTCAATATTTTACATCTAATGCTTCAATATTTGTCTATTACTCCAATATTTCAGCATCAAGTAGTGCGTAACAAAGGGTTGGGTTGGGTTGTTTTACCTCTGAGCGGCACTTTTTTGCACACCATGGGCTAAATGGCCAGGTGACATGGACCCCGAAGACTCAGAGAAGGTTGGGGGAGGGGACCCACTGGAACAGCTGTTGGGAGACAGATGGTAGTCTCCCGTCAAGGCCATCCAGCGTGTTCTTTAACGTGCACAGGGAATGGCTCTCCCGCACACGGGGCCACGGCTTAACGTCCCATCCGACGGATGGCGGCCTTTCCAAGTTCATCGGTGTCCCCTACTGACCGTGGGCAAGGCGGGGAATTTTGCGGAGATAAACCTCAACGCTGACCCAGCTGGGACTTGAACCTGGGAACTACAGATTACGAGCCTGGCGCGCTACCGACTGAGCCACCCCCACCCCACATAACAAAGGACTGGTAAGTTAGGAAACATGAAATGGCCTACGACTGTGAACATCGAACAGCTGATTCCATCATCTAGCAAAAGGTTCTTCTTCCTTAGCCGCTGTACCAGCCAAGTTTGGACACTGGTAACTATTTTTGTCATTCTCTAAATTTCCTTTATACAATAGTAAAGGATAATAATATGAGTTAAGACAATCGCAAATGTCAAATAATGAAACAACGGAAAAGCTTAGATTTATGGCCAAAGGGCTAAATACAGCTTGAACTGCAGAACTTTGTTAGCACACCTCATCCTTATGTTGAGTTTTTAATGTACTTTTAGATGTAATACAGCTTTAATCGTGGATTAAATTTATATATTATAATGTCATTTGTTTTCCTTCAATATACAAATAGAGTAATTATAAATGTTTAAAGTTGTAAAGCTACTTTTGTAATTATCCTGTGTATATGTATTATATGGGTGACCACCTGGAAACACTGTGCAGTTGGCAAAAAATCTGCTGAGGACCCGCCATCCTCACAGATCCCTCTACTATGGCATTTTAAACTGACAGGCTCCTGTCAGACCTTTGTGTCAAGCAGCTGCTTGAGGGATATTTATTTATTTGTTTATATATATATTTCCATATGTACATCGCAAGCTTTTTCAAATTACATACTTCATTTTAATTTTAGCATACTATTTCTAGCCTGCAACTGAAATCAAAATGGAGAAAAATGAAAAAAAAATGCACACATTCCACCAAGCCATTAAAATGTATTTTATTTTGAAAGATATGGAAAAAAAGCAACAAAAAACTTGAGTACATATATTTGTGTAAAATTTCTTTCAATACACTGTTTTAAGGGACCTGGGTTCAATCCCCTTTAGTTCAAACACTGTTAACCATTTTTTTAAATTTTCCTTAAGTAGCTTTCATTTTAATTTCAGATTATGTTATTTCTATTATTCAGTATGAATGCCTTTTCATTTGGTATGTAACATGACCTATACATATGTGTGTGTTAGACCAGTCATGGGCAAGCCATGATCCACTTGCAAATTTGAAATGACCCACAGCTTATTTATATTATTCACTCTTAATTTTATGTACATTTAATTCTCATGTTCCTTTTCATAATAAATATGTATATGTAAAAATATTTTGTATTTATGTGTAATTACATTGATTATATAAATATATAGTCTGCTGCAAACATTGGATGAGAAGGAGAAATTATAGCATTTTATGAAATTACAGGTTCTGTCCCTCAACTCTTAAAAAACATTTCATTCAGCATGCCAGTGAGAAAAGGTTGCCTATCTCTGTGTTTGTGAACACTGTAAAAATAAAAGTTTTAAAGGTCAGTTATTTTTGTGCTGAAAAGAGTTCAAATTTATCTTGGCCACAATAGGATGTATTATGAGAAACTTGATACATTAAGAGTTAAAAAGTTTTAAGTCCCTCGTAACTGAATGTGTAAAAATTGTATTTTATGTATATGTAATTTATGATTATGAAAAGGCTTCACTGTTTGCATCTTAGTTTAAATAGTTGTATTTTAAGATGCATAATCAGTTCCAAAAGTATAATCGATAAATAGAAATCTGTAAAAGATTTCTAGTTGCTCTATGCAAGATATAAGAGATAAAAAGATGCAATAATTAAATCTACTCTGTTGTCATGATAGGCTATTTGATGATCTATAAAAAGCTTTGATAATTAAAAACTGCCACATTCTAATTTTATTTGTAATTTAGTTTTGAAACCAATCACTGTTTTAAACCTTTTGTCATTCATGTTTCTTTCATTTTTTGTTCATTAGTATATAATGCTTATAAAATTATTTGGAATTTATGAGCAAGGTGAAAAAGCTATCAGTAGATCTTGTCTTTCACAAGGTTCAAGGTGTTGTAAGATAATGGTGAAAGAAGCCTCACTGGAGGCTAATTTCACCACGTCTTTCACAAAGTTTTTGTAAGTGTGCTAAGGAAAAAAAGGATTTTTGTTTAGTTTTATAGGTGATTATGAAACACCACATATTTCCAATGCATGGGCATTGTGAACTGAAAGTGTCAAAGCAAGCCTGGTCATAGGCCTGATCATAGGCCTGGTCAAGCCTGGTCATACATATGTAGGGAAATTCTAAAGTTTTTTTCATTTTAAATACATCTCGACAGAAGTCAATGATCTGGTACAGGGTAACTGTTAATGGTTATGAGAATGATGCACCATACAAATCCATAATAAATAGTTATATTGCATTGCCTGATGAAATTCAGAGCCTTGACAATTCATAGAATGGGAGAGATTGATGTGAGAGCTACTGATTACATACAGTGAATCATTCAGCACTCATTTCCCTTCACTGTGTTCTCTATTATTTATTCTGAATGTTGCATTGCCAATAGCAGCACATGCACTGGTTTTTTGGAGTTTGCTGCACTCCATAATGGGGATGATACACTTAATCACACAGAAGCCCACTATGGTAATGCCAATTAAGTGCAGTGACCATAGTGTTGGTCTAATCCACACAATTCACTGCTCCAGGAATTGTCAAGGAAGGTTCTGAATTGTATCAAGAAGTGTGACATACCTTTACTTACCCACTACACATTAAACCTTCAATATTTGTTGTCATTTTCTGTAATCTGCAGCTGACCAGTTGTAAAGCACAGAATAAATAAAGCATTTTTAAAGGTAAGAATGTTAAGTTGCTTGACACATTATCATCTGGATTGTTTTTGCATTACTTGTTCATCATGTAGATTGTGAACATCTACTTTTTTTGCTGTATTTAACATCAAATCAGTAAAACACTAATATTTGTATTTTTGGTATTTATTTTTGAAATTTCTTAACCATTCGCCCATTAACATGTAATTTTTTTAATGAGAAATTTGTGACTTGTGTAAATTTTGCCCAAAGCTAATATTTTAAAGCATTCAGTATAATTTGTCTTTTAAATTAATGTTTTAATTAAGTTGCTAAGCCATACACCAATTTTACTATGTTATTTAAGTTAGTACTTTTTTCCTTAAGGAGCTGTTCCTGTAGCATCTTTATCTGTTCTATCCAGCATCACATATGGATTCATTACATGTTGTGATTTTTTTTTCTTAAGGAGCTGTTCCTGTAGCATCTTTATCTGTTCTATCCAGCATCACATATGGATTCATTACATGTTGTGATTTTTTTTTTCTTAAGGAGCTGTTCCTGTAGCTTCTTTATCTGTTCTATCCAGCATCACATATGGATTCATTACATGTTGTGATTTTTTTTTTCTTAAGGAGCTGTTCCTGTAGCATCTTTATCTGTTCTATCCAGCATCACATATGGATTCATTACATGTTGTGATCAGATTAAAATAGGAAAGAAAAAATTTATTCTTCTTCAAAATGAACACAAAGCACTGTGGACAGTGCTGTTATGCAACTATAATGAAGAAGCTTTAGAGGAAACCAAGGTCAGTTAAAGAATTTAAATAAACTGTTTATGTTTTCATAAATATTAAGCATAGAAACATACTAAAAAGATTTAATGTGGTTAAATAAAGTATTATTTAGCATTAGTTTTATTGGTCTTTACTATTATACACATTTAACCAGAATGTTAAACTGATGAATTCCTCCTACACCCCCCCCCCCCCCCCCTGGGGACGGCGGTGGCTCAGTCGGTAGCGCGCCAGGCTCGTAATCTGTAGTTCCCAGGTTCGAGTCCCAGCTGGGTCAGCGTTGAGATTTATCTCCGCAAAAATTCCCCGCCCTGCCCACGGTCAGTAGGGGACACCGATGGGCTTGAAAAGGCCGCCGTCCATCGGATGGGACATTAAGCCGTGGCCCCGTGTGTGGGAGAGCCATACCCTGTGCACGTTAAAGAACACGCTGGATGGCCTTGATGGGAAGCTACCATCTGTCTCCCAATAGCTGTTCCAGTGGGTCCCCTCGCCCAACCTTCTCTGAGCCTTCGGGGTCCATGTGACCTGGCCATTTAGCCCATGGTGTGCAAAAAAGTGCCGCTCAGAGGTAAAATAACCCAACCCAACCCAAATCCTACCCCCCCCTCCCCTGTGATTTGCTCTTCAGCTTCAAATGTTGTTGCATTAGTTAAATTTTAGAAAAGGTTACAGGAGTCCCTTTTTTTAGTGTTATGACTATATGATTTATCTCAAAGTGGTACGGGGCGGGAGTGGCTCAGTCGGTAGCGCGCCAGGCTCGTAATCTGTAGTTCCCAGGTTCGAGTCCTAGCTTGGTCAGTGTTGAGATTTATCTCCGCAAAATTCCTGCCCTGCCCACGGTCAGTAGGAGACACCGATGGGCTTGGAAAGGCTGCTGTCCGTCGGATGGGACGTTAAGCCGTGGTGCCGTGTGCGGGAGAGCCATACCCTGTGCACGTTAAAGAACACGCTGGATGGCCTTGACGGGAGGCTACCATCTGTCTCCCAACAGCTGTTCCAATGGGTCCCCTCCCCCAACCTTAGGGGGCGGGGGTGGCTCAGTCGGTAGCGCGCCAGGCTCATAATCTGTAGTTCCCAGGTTCGAGTCCCAGCTGGGTCAGCGTTGAGATTTATCTCCGCAAAATTCCCCGCCCTGCCCACGGTCAGTAGGGGACACCGATGGGCTTGGAAAGGCCGCCGTCCATCGGATGGGACGTTAAGCCGTGGCCCCGTGTGTGGGAGAGCCATACCCTGTGCACGTTAAAGAACACACTGGATGGCCTTGACGGGAGGCTACCATTTGTCTCCCAACAGCTGTTCCAGTGGGTCCCCTCCCCCAACCTTCTCTGAGCCTTCGGTGTCCATGTGACCTGGCCATTTAGCCCATGGTGTGCAAAAAAGTGCCGCTCAGAGGTAAAACAACCCAACCCCCAACCTTCTCTGAGCCTTCGGGGTCCATGTGACCTGGCCATTTAGCCCATGGTGTGCAAAAAAAGTGCCGCTCAGAGGTAAAACAACCCAACTCAAAGTGGTACAATGTCACCTAGCAAGCAAAAATGATGAGCCATATGCATTTTGAGGCTAATGCAGGAAATCAGAACTTACAAAGAATGGTAATGTTATGGACTTCCCTCAAAAAAGGTGCAACTAATGTGAACTATAATAGCTTGATTAGTAAGAAATAGTTTTAGAAAGATAATTAATAGAAACCACTAGATTTACATAAGTCTGAAAAAATTAAATGTGAACTATCTTAAAATAAAGCAAGTATATGCCTACGTTGTAAAAGTATCCAAGTGAAGGTTTCATACAGTAAGTATCACAGCTCGATCTTGTTATCCAGTTACAGTTAATCACTAGTTTTGCCTTTGATCAGTATTCATTTCTTCTCTGTAGAACATTGCAAAATAGTCTGATCACAAGGTGGTGATATAAGAAACTTACTATATAGCTAACAGTGAACATCAAAAAGGCCATGGCATAAAAATTTTGAATGATGCTCAGTGCAAATTAAATGAGGTTTTAAAAATGTGACCCCTGATAAACATAGTTTTATTTGGTTTGACTTAATTGCTCTAAAAATATTTAAGGCCAATAAAGAGATTCAAGTCTTAAGAGCATATCATAATAGGCATATCATAACAGATAACAGTTTCAAGGGTGCAAGACTTTGCAAAATACATTCATTCAGAGTTGTGGAGTATTCCGCAACAGGAGTACCACCTAGCATTTCAGAATTGGTGTAGGTGTCTACAACTTTGCATAGATGCTGGAGGGGGGAGTACTTTGAAGGATAGTAAAAGTTTTGTTGAGCTAAATGCAGTGGTTTTTGTTCTGCAGATGCATGTCAAAAACTTTTTGAATGCCCCTCTTATCTACCGTAGCATAAAACTTTTGTTTTGCAATATGGCATTCAAAAACTTATTCTGAGAAGATCAAAATGTTATGTAGCAAGCAATGAACTTATATGTTCTGATTTATGAAAAGCCATCCCCACTTCAGCACTTCCTTAGAGTTTGTTGCCAGAGTGCTTCATGGAAAAGTTTCCTGACACCGTATTTCTGGAATCAAGCTTAACATCTGTGCTGATCATTGTGCCCTGAGTTCCCTTTAGTTGGATGGATGTCATGAGATAACAATACCTGCAGTGATTGTTGGGCATGAACTCTACTGAGAGAAGTAGAAAAGTACAGAAATCTGCCCAAAAGTAGAAAAGGCACAAAAAATTATTCTGAGAAGATCAAAATGATATGTAGCAAGCAATGAATGTATATGTTCTGGTTTATAAGAAGCCTGATCCAAGGGACCTGGGTTCGAGCCCCGGATTTAGGCATGGATGTGTGTGTTGTTTTTCTGCTGAGGTCCTGCCATCCTCTCAGATCTCCTACTGTGGCATATAAACTGACAGGCTCCTGTCAGACCTCTGTGGCAAGCAGCTGCTTGAGGGGGTCTTTATTTTTTTATTTATTTATAATCCCCATTTCAGCACTTCCTTAGAGTTTGTTGCCAAAGTGTTCCAGAAGCCTTAGGTGTTTCAACACAATAATAAAACAATAAAAGAAGATATGTGTCAAATGAAATACATATATTTTTTCTGTAAAACGTATAAAAGCATAAAAAATATGTGTAAGTAATGTAGCCATTTTTATGTATACATATGAAATGTATGTTTAAAACTATGATAAATATTAAAGACATGCAAATTTGCATATAACCAACAAAAATGTACAAATGACGTTCTTCTGCACTATCTATCATTGAATTGTGAACAGATATTGATAGTTAATACCTTTAAATATTTGCATAGTGATCATTTTCATATCCTTCATTCACTAAGGTAAACACTTATTCATTGAAACTTCAAACATGTATTACATTATAGTCGTGAAGCTCCTATGTAAAGTTTTAAATTTAGTGTTCCAGATTATATATATTAGTTGTCTTTATTCATAAAATGTTGCAGAATTTGCTTAACTCTCATCTAAAGATTACTTGTGAAAATTCTCAAGCATTAATTATAGACTGAGTAAGAATTTCTGATGTAAAAGATAAGGCACTTTATTCTGTATGAAATATGCAAAGCATAACACTTCTGAACACATAATACTTAAAACTTTGGCATTATATAAAATAAAATTTTGTTTTAACCAAGGTGTAAAAGTGTTTATGGAACTTCTAATGTTTATCTATTTTATATTTGTGTAATACGGAATATTAGAAAAAAGTTCCAATATTACTACCTCGTCTGTACTTAGATAAAAAAAAGTGTATATTACCTAATATACACTTTTATTAGGGGGGAGGGGGTGAGGAGCCATGTCCCCTCCATATTTTTTAGATCTAGGCCCTGTTACCTAGACATTCATTTAATTTAAAATTACACTTTATAGAAACACTACAGTCAAAACATTTTGTTTCCTAGGACATTAAAAATATTAAAAAGTTGAATTCTTTTTATTTGCAGGTTTGGTAGATAACCATTTATGATCAATATAGTAAAAGTGTAATTGATAAAATGCATCTTCAGAATGTGAATGTGCATTTCATTATGCAGACTCATTTCAGAGTAGAAAAAATTGCTGGACAATCTTCAGATCTGATTCTTATTCACCCTTTCCAATTCACATATAACAATAATCATCATAATTTAACTCTCACTTAGAGCAACTTGATGAATTTGCTTACCAATGAAGGATTCTCATTCCCATGCTTTAGTTAAACCAATAAAACTGTGAGAAAGAACAACAAATAAAGTACATGTATAAACATTGTCAGAAACCATTATATACATATTTCCTTGTATGAAAAAAAAAACTTCTTTCTACAATATTAAATTTCTTTTCCATTATGAACCATTATATCATTAAGTTAACATTTTTAGAAATGCTTCTCAATAGTTTTAACTTTCTAATAAATGTAAAATGAATTTTTATTTAGTGAAACAAAAGTGAAGCCTGTCAAACCCATAGTTTTAAACTTTAGTATATATTTAACATAATTGGATTAGAAAGGGTTAAAGAAAAATTACCGAAAGATAGTTCCCACTTGTATCACTAAACAATACTGATAAAGTGAAACAAAAGTAAAAAATGCAATAAACAATAGTAATTCACAGACAATTTTTACTGTGTCAAGTTTTGAAAGATTTAGGCCCAAATCACAACCTTCTGAATATGATCCTCTTACCTATTGAGCTATATCAGCCTCATTCACTCTTCAGATAACATTGGATCTTCAGGTTAATAAAAAGGGTAATTTCTTTTTTTGGGGGGAGAGGGTAATTCTTTTGTTCCATTAATAACCAATAGATGGCACCTTTAGCTCTCCAGATTATGGAATTATCTTCGTGGTCTCTTATTAGCTGAGTATTGAAAGAAGCTGAGATGGCTCAATAAGTAAGAGTACCTGAAGTTTTCCAAAAGGTTATGACTTCAGTCCTAATTTCACCAAAATTTGATTTTTCTCATCAAATTTTAATTTTAATTAATCTAATAAATTTTAAACTTGTCCAATAATTTATATGGCACAAATAAATTTTTATAGGTAGTAAGCAAGCAGGCTGTAGACACCCTTTATCGACTCCTGAAGCAGCCAATGACATGTTTTGGAGGGGGATGCACTGAATTGCAAATCGTAGCCATTTTAGAAAAGAATGTAAGTTTTTAATAATTCTGTGTAATTATCTAAATATATTCATTTTATAATATACTTAACAAAAAAACTGACGGAAAAAAATAAAATATATTTATTCAAAAATTTAGCAGATACTATATTTACTAACCATTTAATCAATATTAGAATGCTTCAAGTATCATGATGACACTGGGTGTAAAGTATTTAAAGTGCCCAACAGGACTTGGGTGTGTTTGATGTAAGTCTGCAGAAGATGTACATGACTTACCATGGGGTGAAGCCCTGTTTCAGTCAAAGTGCACCAGGCTCATAATCTGCAGTTCCCAGGTTCAAATTCCAGCTGGGTCAGCACTGAGATTTATCTCTGCAAAACTCCACACTCTTCCCTGGTCAGCAGGGAACATTGATGGCCTTGGAAAGGCTGCCATCCACTGGATGGGATGTTAAGCCGTGGCCCCATGTGCAGGAGAGTTAAGTAACATGCTGGATGGCCTTGACCTGATACTAATAGCTGTCCAATGGGTCCTCTCCCTCCAATCTTCTCTGAGCTCTTGGGGTCCTTGTGGCCTGAGCATTTAGTCCATTGTGTGCAAAAAAGTGCTCGGAGGTAAAACGACCCAACCTCTGACTTACCCACAGCTGATTATAATAGTGACCTTAGCCACCATAAACATTTCGAAGATATTTTCTGTGCCCAACCATATTATAAAAGAACTACTATAAATGTGTGAAGTATTTTAACTAGGTTAATTTCTTGCTCATATTAATATATTCAAACATGGTCAATTTCAGTAGCTTTTAAGCATAGAGCTATGCTAGTATCAGAAATATTTGTATGATTTATTTTTCTTTTCTTAGATTAAAGACCGATTGTCGGAAGTTGCAAATGAAGTTGGCTGCTCAAGAAGTCAAGTGCTTGAAAGTTTGGAAAACTTTGTCGACACTATTATTGAGGTTGCTGTAACAGTTCATCAAGGGTCTAGGTTATCGTTTGCTACTGAAGACGCTCACCATCATTTGTGGAAATTAAAATATGGCAATTTTCCTTCTGGAAAAAGTCTTTGTATATGTGGCTGCTATAGTGCTGAAACTATTGAGCCATCCCAATGGCATATGTTTGATAAAGGAAAGCTAAACAATCCAAATGCTTATAGTAATATTCAAAACTATGCAGAGACTTCTAGTAATAAAATACTCTTATTAGATGAGCTTAGTGCTAGAGTTAATGCTTGCAAAGTGGCATTTCAAATTTCATCTTTGATATTGAAAATTGGGTTGTCCATTAGAAATAAAAATTAAATATTTTGCTGAAATCATATTCTGCTTAATTATTACTATGAATTATTTATTGATAAAAAATTGGAATGAATATAATGTGTGGACATTATTAGTGGCATAGCATCAGTGGAAATTGTGAAACCGAATCTTCCTAATGGAAAATGAACTAGATTATTTTAGTTAATAACATTTATCTTTAGGAAAAATAGTAAATCCTAATGTAAAAATGTACATTAGCGATAATAAATTATATCTGCATTCTTTCACAAAAATTCTTATTTTTAGCACTCTAATGTTATTTGTCTTGCAGTATTTGAATGAAAGTTACAGAACTGTCACAGACAAACATTTTAGTCTCATAAAAACTGCATTCCATCTTGCCTGCTACAGCTGACCAATGACAAAATGGGACACTACGACATATGCAATAGAAGCTTGTCGCAATACATTGTTGCCTTTGGAGGGATAAAGAACAGAGCAATGAAGAGATCTCAATTGTTAAAATTTTTTATTCAAAGTGCAAAAGTACAAATTAGAAGAAAAACTTGAAATTTGAAGCATAACTATAAGTTGCAATGTGAGTTATTTTAAGTCCCAGTTTCCCTTTTCCCTTTTCAATGTCCATAATAAATGATAACCAAAGCTCATTATGCTTTATGGTAATAAAATACAGGAATGCTGTATCTTCATAAGAAAGCATGAAGTGTGTTGAGAAATCACTAAATGTTCACAATAAACATGAGATTTTTCAGTTTTTTATCCCTACTTTTTTTATAATTTTGCCTGGAGAGTTCTCCGTCTGTCATAAAATAATACCTTTCACATTTGAAATGCATATTTATCAGTAATAAAGCATCAATGGCAGCTGAAGGGCCAATAAGAGATTATAACTGATGCTTCGATAATTCACACAGATTATTGGTTGATTGATAGGCCACTGACCTTTTCAATTGGTTAAATAATAGGTGCTTGATAGGGTCATTAGCATATGATAACTGTCAGAGCATCACTGCATAGTCTCACAATCTCCGTTATTTCCCCTGTTTCCACACTGTCATTGATGTTCACAACATGCATTATCAACAAATCTTAGTATTACAGAGAAAAAAAAGTCATTTCAAGATGTATTGGTGTGTCTTGAGTCTGCCAATATATACCTTACTAAGTCATATCCTCTGATCCTACAGTTACTGTTTTAATGTTACTATAAAACTTATTACTAAATACAATATTTACCTGCAATAACTATTCTTAAACCTGCTGCCTGTTGTCATGGTATGCTTCATTAATAAGTGAAAACAATTCTCTTAACTGCAAGTAATCATCTGTTTTTAACTTCTATTTTTGAATAATCTGTTCACAGTTTAAATATTTAAAATAGCATTTAACATAATGGATTGGTATTTCAATTAATGCAACAAAAAAGACATATTTTATGAAACTGAAAGTTGCCCTTTTGTTAAAGAGATGTGTGGCTAAAATGTCCTTCATCTCTTACTATAATTAAATAGCCTTATAATTTAATTGGTCTATTATAGAAAACCATTATTTGCTGTAATGCTATTTTATAGCAGAAGATAAAACTAAGGTATTATCAGTCAAAGTATTACTCTACCCTCCCAAGTGGGGCAAGGGTTGGTTCAGTGGGTGCAGCACCAGGCTTGTAAATCTACAATTACCAGGTTTTAATCCATCTGTGCCAGTGTTTAGATTTATCTCTGCAAAACCTCTACCCTACCCTCAGTCAGTAGAAGACCCCAAAGGACTTAGAAAGGCCTTTGTCTGTCAGATGGGATGTAAAGCTATGGTTCAGTATGTGGGAGGGCCATACCTGTTCACATTAAAGAACATGGGGTGGGGGTGGCTCAGTTGGTAGTGCGCCAGGCTTGTAATCTGTAGTTCCCAGGTTCGAATCCCAGCTGGGTCAGCGTTGAGATTTTTCTCCACAAAAATTCCCCGCCCTGCCCACGGTCAGTAGGGGACACCAATGGGCTTGGAAAGGCCGTCGTCCGTCGGATGGAATGTTAAACCGTAGCTCCGTGTGTGGGAGAGCCATACCCTGTGCATGTTAAAGAACACGCTGGATGGCCTTGACGGGAGGCTACCATCTGTCTCCCAACAGCTGTTCCAGTGGGTCCTCTCCCCCAACCTTCTCTGAGCCTTCGGGGTCAATGTGACCTGGCCATTTAGCCCATGGTGTGCAAAAAAGTGCCGCTCAGAGGTAAAACAACCCAATCCATTAAAGAACATACTACACTAGATGACTTTGACAGAAGGCTACCATCTCCCTCATAACAGCTGTCCAGTGAGTTCCCTTCCCCCACCTCTGAGCCTTGGGGGTCTTTGTGGCCTGGTCATTTAGCCTATTGTGTACAAAAAAGTGCCACTTAGAGGTAAAAACAACCCAACCCTCCAAAAAACACAGAATTTCCATTATGTCAATTTATTCTAAATTTTGACATCGATTTTTATAGTAAAATGGTAGAAAGATAAACATAAAAAATCTTGAATTTCAACTGTATTCATTCAACATTTAGAATTTGTAAACTGCAATATTTAACTGTAATTTCTTCTTCAGAAATTTGTTCAAAATTTAAAGAATTATTAGGTAAAAATTCTAAATAAATACAATAGTTTAGTACAGGGACATGCTTTGTATGACCTACCAAGTGAATGTAGACAGGTATTAATATTTTTGTGTTACAAATAAGCCTTTAGTTTTGAGCAACAAATTTAAACTCTTATGTAGAGAATGTAGTAAAGTATCTGAATACACTGTTAAATAACCAATGGTTTTTCTCACATTTCTTAACAATTTTGACTGAAATTGAATTGTGATATTGTGTGTAACTGTGAACTATTGTGCTGTTATTTAAAGAAAAATTATATCAATTAGTATAATTCATGTAGTGTTCTGCCCTATGTGTTGCCTCCATTATCAAAAATGGACCATTAGAAAAAGATTAAACATCTCTCCCTGCCTTTTGTGTAATGGTTATTATTAATGTCCATTAGTTTTTCAGATAAACTCATATGAATTATTACTATTAAATATTCTAGGATCCATAACTCTAAATCTTGAGCAAATATTGTTAAAATTCAAGGTATAGATATCAGTACCATTTTGCTACGGAAAGAATATTTTAGAAGTTGAGTTTTGAATTGAGCTTTTCTCAAGCATAACCTGGAAATTCTCTGTTGTTGTTGTTGTTGTTGTTGTTGTTGTTGTTGTTGTTGTTGTTGTTGTTGTTGTTGTTGTTGTTGTTGTTGTTGTTGTTGTTGTTGTTGTTGTTGTTGTTGTTGTTGTTGTTGTTGTTGTTGTTGTTGTTGTTGTTGTTGTTGTTGTTGTTGTTGTTGTTGTTGTTGTTGTTGTTGTTGTTGTTGTTGTTGTTGTTGTTGTTGTTGTTGTTGTTGTTGTTGTTGTTGTTGTTGTTGTTGTTGTTGTTGTTGTTGTTGTTGTTGTTGTTGTTGTTGTTGTTGTTGTTGTTGTTGTTGTTGTTGTTGTTGTTGTTGTTGTTGTTGTTGTTGTTGTTGTTGTTGTTGTTGTTGTTGTTGTTGTTGTTGTTGTTGTTGTTGTTGTTGTTGTTGTTGTTTGTGTGTCAATGTATTGTGTTTATAGATTTATCTGTGATGTGCACGACATTTTAAAATAAAAGCAATTCACAAATACAATACCTGAAATTTAGCGAGATTCAAATTTCGAGAAACATGACAAATATAAGAATCTGAAATCAAGTAGTTCCCCAATTATTTTGTGATACTTGGAACAAACAGTGGAAAAAAGAAAAAGTTTTGAGCAGAATAAAATCTCACAATCAGACCTTCTACTCTGGCATATAAACTGACAGGCTCCTGTCAGACCTCTGTGGCAAGCAGCTGCTTGAGTGGGTATTTATTTATTATATATTATTTATGGTAAAATCTCACAACTAATCTGAATTAACTGCAGCTCATTTTTCCCATTAAGGTTAAACATTTTTAAAAATCAGAGTGTCATATGCATTGCAGGCAATATTTCGAAGCTGTAACATCCTGTGTTTTCAGAAAGATGTTAAGATCATAATAAAAAAAATAAAAAATAAATAACCCCTCAAGCAGCTGCTTGCCACAGAGGTATGACAGGAGCTTTACCCAAACGTAAATAGCTACCAATCACAATGCATCTTGATTGCTAAGTCGTAAGAAACTTTATTGTCATCTGTTAGTGAAGAAATGAGCAGAGTGGTAATTCAAATAACATTCATAAATCAAAAGAGTGAATCAGGCACATGAAAATGAATCCTCAGGAAGCCCCTTGCGCTGAGCTCTTGCAGCAAATTGTCAGTATAATGTTCTATAGAAAAGATGCAGAGAAGTGAGAAATGCAAGACTCCAAAAAGACAACTCCCATTATCCACAATTTCAACTCGATTGCTTTGCTCCACCTTTTAGTACACTAAAGCTTAAAACTTTTTTGGTATAATAATATTTCGGGTTTTTTATTCATGCAATATCATAGTTAAGAATGCCACCAGTACAGCAGTACCTCGTTTAACATCTTTTCATTTAGCATCAAAGCTTCCATTGGCATACATGTATTCATTCTTCGTCACCTACTCCATTTACCATCTTGTAGTTCCCAGGTTCGAGTCCCAGCTGGGTCAGCGTTGAGATTTATCTCCGCAAAATTTCCCCGCCCTGCCCAGGGTCAGTAGGGGACACCGATGGGCTTGAAAAGGCCGTCGTCCGTCGGATGGGACGTTAAGCCGTGGCCCCGTGTGCGGGAGAGCCATACCCTGTGCACGTTAAAGAACACGCTGGATGGCCTTGACGGGAGGCTACCATCTGTCTCCCAACAGCTGTTCCAGTGGGTCCCCTCCCCCAACCTTCTCTGAGCCTACGGGGTCCATGTGACCTGGCCATTTAGCCCATGGTGTGCAAAAAAGTGTCGCTCAGAGGTAAAACAACCCAACACAACCCAACCCATTTACCATCATGCATTGCTCATGTGATCAATCAACTCTATTAAATGTTGATTTTAAAATTCAATCTGCTTTCGCTGCCTTAGTATTAATGTTTGTTGAATAACACTGCAACTGCCAGGGTTTGGGTTCAAGTCCTGGGATGACATGGTTGTTTGTGTGCTGTTAGCTCTTAGCTGAGGTAGTGGTCTGCAGTTACCTTACCTTCCGCTAAGGACAACCTTCATATTGGAAGTTTCTGGTATACCATGGGCACTGACAGGCTCCTATCAGTACCAGTAGATAATAACCCCTAACCCCAAGTTCTGACTAAATTAGTCTATTAAAGTTTGCTTAATAATTTAGTTTTTATTGATTTTTATGAAAAAGTATGACATCAATGTTTAACTTTTATACCACAGTGTGGGTACATATCCCAATTATACATGCATTGAGAATTTTTCGCTAATTCCCGTTCTGTCCTCAGTGAGAAAACGGGCCGATAAGTTTGGGAAGACAGCCATTCATCGAATAGGACATTAAGACGTGGCCTCATGTGCAGGGGAGTCATACTCTATGCACGTTAAAAAAATATTGGATGGCTTTGATGAGAGGCTTCCTTCTGTCTTCTAACAACTATTTTGCCCCATTTCCTAACTTCTGGGTCCTTGTGACCTGGTCATTTCGCCCATTGTGTGCACAAAAGTGCTGTAAAATAACCCGTGTAAATTTCCGAGTGGGGGTTGGGGGTAATTTTCATCCATAACTGTTTGCTATCATTTAAATTATCTCATAAATGAAGGGGGGAAAGGGTATTCTTTAAATATTTCTTATATTTTCATATCTCTCCAGCGGTTGCTTGCCAGAGAGGTTTAATAGGAGTCTTTCAGCTTAATACACTATAGACTATATCTGAGAAAAACGAGATCTCAACGAAAGAAAGGTCCAGTCTTTTCAATCAGTAGCCAAGTATGCTAAGCACTCGGCCACATATTTGATGAAAAATAATTTTAGAATGCTCACGTTTCTTCTGCACGTGTTCCCCCCGCCCTGCCCACGGTCAGTAGGGGACACCGATGGGCTTGGAAAGGCCGTCGTCCGTTGGATGGGACGTTAAGCCGTGGCCCCGTTGCGGGAGAGCCATACGCTGTGCACGTTAAAGAACACGCTGGATGGCCTTGAGAGGCTACCATCTGTCTCCCAACAGCTGTTCCAGTGGGTCCCTTCCCCCAAGCTTCTTTGAGACTTCGGGGTCCTTGTGACCTGGCCATTTAGCCCATGATGTGCAAAAAAAAGTGCCGCTCAGAGGTAAAACAACCAACGTTAACTGATAGAATAAAAAGGAAGTCTTTTTTTTCTTTTAGGTATAATTTTTTTATTTATCCATGGCTTCCGTATTTTTAAGAAAAAAAATTAAGTATGGTAGTGGGCCATAAAGAAAACCAGTAACAGGTTTTCATAAGCTTATCGTCAAAGATAAAGAAACTTCGTATCTGCTAAATAACACATTAGCTCCATTTGTTTTGAGCAATGTATTGAAAGATGTTATTATCTTTTCAGCTCTGAAATTCATGGATGAATAATTAAGATTCACATCTATCTGAACCAGAAAACGTTCATGTTCCTGTTAAGTTAAAATGCAAATGGTTTCCCGACATCTGTCACGGTGTTCCGGTAAATCCCTTTCGTTTCCAGTAACGCTCGAGTAGCTTCCTGTGCAAAATGGAAACAACAGGAATTTCCGTGTTCCTATGATCATAAAAGGTCTATATTGTTTGTAAATATTAATAAACTGCCCGACTGATCTGTAAACAACAACGACGTGAATAGAATGATAGTACATATCTTTATGTTACCGTAAAAGTGCGAAATTTCCTTTACAGTGATATTCTCAGCTTCAAAGCAACCTGAGGATTTGATCAACAGAGGTAATTGGAAAAGAAATATGTGGGTACAGTTAACTCTTTCAATTCTTGTGCCCATTAAAAGGAACACAATTCGAATTTTTTAGTTCCCTTTCTAAAAACGAGTTACTGTTTCGTTTTTGTGATCTACCAGGGTGTTGACGTCAGTGACGTAGACTCTGCAAAAGGTATATTTTAGATTTAATTTTAACCTTTCAAACGATACAAAAAGCAATTTTTCGTGTGAACGTGGTGTCCACCTACGTTGAAAGCTGTGACGTCACTGAAATAACGTCTATACATATTCTGCCCATCCCGGATTTTTGAACTTCACACACCATTAGTTGACATATAACTTTTTTGCAAAATTTCTTTTTATATTAATGAAGTATTATTAGCATCTCCTAATAAGTGTGGCTAGCCGTCCCGTGGCCGAGTGGTTAGCACGCTTGGCTAGTGATCTACGGAACTCTGGGTTCGAGCCCCGGGTAAGGCATGGATGTGTGTGTGGTTTTTCTGCTGAGGTTCTGCCATTCTCTCAGACCTTCTACTATGGCATATAAACTGACAGGTTCCTGTCAGTTTATATGCCATAGTAGAAACTGACAGGTTCCTGTCAGACCTCTGTGGCAAGCAGCTGCTTGAGGGGGTATTTATTTATTTCTATTATAATAAGTGTGGTGCGAGATTGACTCAGTTGATAGCGCGGTAAACTCGAAATCTACAGTTCCCAGGTTCGAATCCCTTCTGGGCCAGCGTCAAGATGTATCTCCATTAAACCTCACCCTGTCTTCTGTGAGAAAGGGGACGCCGATGGGCTTGGAAAAGCCATCATCCCACTGTTCGTCGAATGGGGCATAAAGTTCTGGCGCCGTCTGCAGGAGAGCCATATCGGAAGTGCCGCTCAGCGATACGCAAACAACCCAGAATAGCACTTATTTTCACCATTAGGAGGAACTAAAGTTGGAAAACATACTCGATTTGCGTATAGATGGGGAAACAACTTTTTTTTGTTTTAAGGCAAAAACCAAAAAGTCATTTGTGGTTGGTAAGATCCTAATGAAATATACAATTTCGAAATCATCCGTTAATTTTAATTATTTGCAAAGGATGTGTATGGATTCTAATTACCAATAATGTGTTCCAAACATTACCGAGTTTAACGAAATTAATTCCGTTTTGAAAGGGTTAAGGAAGCAAAACACGTGGTGAAAATAATCAAACGATCCTTCGTGTTATGAAAGATTATGTCATTATCGAATGGGTGCGTGGGCGACAGCTCGAGCACCAATAGGTTGGGTTGTTTTACCTCTGAGTGGCACTTTTTTGCACACCATGGGCTAAATGGCCAGGTCACATGGACCCCGAAGGCTCAGAGAAGGTTGGGGGAGGGGACCCACTGGAACAGCTGTTGGGAGACAGATGGTAGCCTCCCGTCAAGGCCATCCAACGTGTTCTTTAACGTGCACAGCGTATGGCTCTCCCACACACGGGGCCACGGCTTAACGTCCCATCCGAAGGACGGCGGCCTTTCCAAGCCCATCGGTGTCCCTTACTGACCGTGGGCAGGGCGGGGAATTCTGCGGAGATAAATCTCAACGCTGAACCAGCTGGGACTCGAACCTGTGAACTACAGAATACGAGCCTGGCACGCTACCGACTGAGCCACCCCCGCCCCCAGCACCAATAGAGAATTGCATGTATTTCTTTTACGGTATTTTGATATTAGCGCGTCCATCAGCTTAAATGTATTACGCGAACTACATATTACAAAATGTTTATCACCGTTCTGCCAGATTTCGGCACCCTATAATTCTACAAGATAGTCTATCGATTACTCCTAAGTTTCGAACGTGGGTTTCCCGCTTTCGGGAAAAAAAATCGGGTCCATCCTGCCGTGAAATAGAAGTAACGCCTTTGCGAATGCTAGTGTGTGTGGGGGCGGGGGTGGCTCAGTCGGTAGCGCGCCAGGCTCGTAATCTGTAGTTCCCAGGTTCGAGTCCCAGCTGGGTCAGCGTTGAGATTTTTCTCCGCAAAACTTCCCCGCCCCGCCCACGGTCAGTAGGGGACACCGATGGGTTTGAAAAGGCCGCCGTCCGTCGGATGGGACGTTAAGCCGTGGCCCCGTGTGCGGGAGAGACATACCCTGTGCACGTTAAAGAACACGCTGGATGGCCTTGACGGGAGGCTACCATCTGTCTCCCAACAGCTGTTCCAGTGGGTCCCCTCCCCCAACCTTCTCTGAACCTTCGGGGTCCATGTGACCTGGCCATTTAGCCCATGGTGTGCAAAAAAGTGCCGCTCAGAGGTAAAACAACCAACCAACTAGTGTGTGTGTGTGTTTTTTTCCTTTTTTTGGGGGGGGAGGGGGGGGTGAGATCTGGCTTCATCTCTGCTACTGTACATTGTGAAAGTTATGAATGTAGAAATACGCTTCGCTTCCAACTTTTGGCGGGAGATGTAAAAGTTACCAATGAAGAAATACGTTTCTCGCTGTAACCGTATAGGTTATCTGTGGAGAACGGAGGAATATGTTTCGCGCCAAAATTTGTTCGGGGTGTAGCTAGCAATAATTACCTCTCAAGTATCTGCTTCCTACAGAGATCTGACACAAGCTTGTCAATTTAATACGTCAAAGAAAAATTTGAGGAAGGCAAACCTTTAGAAAAAGTAAAACGTCGGAAAGCAAATATGCATTATAAAAAAAAAAATTCTCTTCAAACAGCCCATTTCACACGGAGAAACTTACGGTAGCCGGGGGCCGGGGTGGCTCAGTCGGTAGCGCACCAGGCTCGTAATCTGTAGTTCCCAGGTTCGAGTCCCAGCTAGGTCAGCGTTAAGATTTATCTCCGCAAAACTCCCCGCCCTGCCCACGGTCAGTAGGGGACACCGATGGGCTTGGAAATGCCGCCGTCCGTCGGATGGGACGTTAAGCCGTGGCCCCGTATGCGGGAGAGCCATGCTCTGTGCACGTTAAAGAACTCGCTGGATGGCCTTGACGGGAGGCTATCATCTGTCTCCCAAGAGCTGTTCTAATAGGTCCCCTCCCCCAACCTTCTCTGAGTCTTCGGGGTCCATGTGACCTGGCCATTTATCGTTGGGCTTGGAAAGGCCGCCGTCCGTCGGATGGGACGTTAAGCCTTGGCCCCGTGTGCGGGAGAGCCATACCCTGTGCACGTTAAAGAACACGCTGGATGGCCTTGACGGGAGGCTACCATCTGTCCCAACAGCTGTTACAGTGGGTCCCCTCCCCCTACCTTCTCTGAGCCTTCGGGGTCCATGTGACCTGGCCATTTAGCCCATGGTGTGCAAAAAAGTGCCGCTCAGAGGTAAAACAACCCAACCCAACTTACAGTAGCCTATCAGTATAATGTGTCGTAGAGAAGGCCTTTGAGAAAAACGAAACCTAAAGTGAAAAAAGCATGAATCGGAAAAATATCCAAGGTCTAAACTAACTAAGGAAGCATTCCAAATTCCATTATTCCCTGCATCAAAGCTCGCTAACAACTGCTGTGTGGTCGATCATAAATTAAAGAGTAACTCAAGGACAGAAAGATTCGGTTGTTTTACCTCTGAGTGGCACTTTTTTGCACACAATGGGCTAAATGGCCAGGTCACATGGACCCCGAAGGCTCAGAGAAGGTTGGGGGAGGGGACCCACTGAAACAGCTGTTGGGAGACAGATGGTAGCCTCCCGTCAAGGCCATCCAGCGTGTTCTTTAGCGTGCACAGACGTATGGCTCTCCCGCACTTGGTACCACGGCTTAACGTCCCGGACATCCGACGGACGGCAGCCTTTGCCAAACCCATTGGTGTCCCCTACTGACCGTGGGCGGGGAATTACAGGGAGATAAACCTCAACGCTGACCCAGCTGGGACTCGAACCTGGAACTACAGATTACGAGCCTGGTGCGCTACCGACTGAGCCTCCCCCGCCCCTGACATAAAGGGTTGGGTAGTTTTACCTCTGAGCGGCACTTTTTTGCACATGGACCCCGAAGGCTCAGAGAAGGTTAGGGGAGGGGACCCACTGGAACAGTTGTTGGGAGACAGATGGTAGCCTCCCGTCAAGGCCATCCAGTGTGTTCTCTAACGTGCGTAGGTTGTGTCTCTCCCGCACACGGAGCCACGGCTTAACGTCCCATTCGACGGACGACGGCCTTTCCAAGCCCATCGGTGTCCCCTACCGTGGGCAGGGGGCGGGGAATTATGGGGAAATAAATCTGAACGCTGACCCAGCTGGGACTCGAACCTGGAACTACAGATTACGAGCCTGGCGCGCTACCGACTGAGCCACCCCCGCCCGCCTTACATAAATTTAATTCATTGAGTGGTAATGTTGCGGTTATTTCTTTAATTACTATTTTTTTTCGACTTTCTGACAACAAACATGAGCTAATTATGATATCACTGATAATTTGCTATTACTTAATTGAATTGCAAATAAAATGTAGAAAAAAATTAGAAGATTCTCACAAAACAAAGTGTTACATAACCTGTAATTATTTTAAGGTTTACTGAAATGAGTTTTAGTTAGCGAACGAAGCAAAACATAATATTATTTTACAGCACCCTGTAGATTTTTGGAGCGTATGAATTTTTGCCTTTTAACAAGCAATATTTATCTAAGACTCCCTTCGTTTAATGTAAACGAAATTATTTTCCCTAAAATTAATTTTAAAAATATTTACCGCCTATTGGAATTAAAGAAAAAACCCTTAACGAACCCACTGATTTAGAATAAACTGTAAATTATAGAAATTAGTTTTCTGTTACTGAGTAACATAGATAAAATAAAAATACCCCCTCAAGCAGCTGCTTTGCCACAGAGGTCTGACAGGTTGGGTTGTTTTAGCTCTGAGCAGCACTTTTTTGCACACCATGGGCTAAATGGCCAGGTCACAAGGACCCCAAAGGTTCAAGAAAAGGTTGGGGGAGGGGCTCCATCGGAACAGCTGTTGGGAGACAGATGGTAGCATCCCGTCAAGGCCATCCAGCGTGTTTTTTTAACGTGCACAGGGTATGGCTCTCCCGCATACTGGACCACGGCTTAATGCCTCATTCGACGGCCGGCGGCCTTTCCAAGCCTATCGAGGTCCCCTACTGACCGTGGGCAGGGCGGGATCTGACAGGGTCCTGTCAGTTTATACTCCACAGTAGAAAGTCTATGAGGATGGCGAGATCTCAGCAGAAAAACAACACAAACGAACCCAGGTCCTTTACGTCAGCGCCAAGGGCGCTAACCACTCGGCCACGGGAACGGATTCATAATTAATTAAGTGGGTGGGTATAAAATAATAAGTATATTTGTTCTTTCAACCTGTTAAATTAACACTACGTTTAATATTAGCGAGCACCAAAGCGTGAAACCGTTAAGTGAAACACTTAACCGACCCAATTTACCTTTCTCAGTTTCACCCCATTACGTCCGACAACAATAATAACTAGATGACGTCACGAAACGCATTCGCGTGTGAGGTCGCGTGAGCCGCGAAAGTTCTGCTTTTCATTCGTCACAGATACTTGCACGAGGGTGGGCGGTGACTCTACCTGTAGATTGTTCTTGACTGCCGATTGCCCCCCCCCCCCCCCGGAGTTATTTCCTGGACGTGTCGATGATTTTTACAAACAGAATCCTCGATGATCGCTCGTACAACACTCTCAGGAAGAACAATGGCCTCGTGCTGTAGGTGAATCTCGAAATATAATTAATTGAATTGCTCTAATAAAGATATTTTTTCGACCTCAGGCACGTTTTCCGTTGGAATTGGGTTGTTGGGTTGTTTTACCTCTGAGCGGCACTTTTGGCACACCATGGGCTAAATGGCCAGGTCACATGGACCCCGAAAGCTCAGAGAACGTTGGGGGAGGGGACCCACTGGAACAGCTGTTGGGAAATAGATGGTAGCCTCCCGTCAAGGCCATCCAGCGTGTTCTTTAACGTGCACAGGGTATGGCTCTTCCGCACACGGGGCCACGGCTTAACGTCCCATCCGACGGACGGCGGCCTTTCCAAGCCCATCGGTGTCCCCCACTAACCGTGGGCAGGGCGGGGAATTTTGCGGAGATAAATCTCAACGCTGTCCCAGCTGGGACTCGAACCTGGAACTACAGATTACGAGCCTGGCGCGCTACCGACTGAGCCACCCCTCGCCCTCTCATCAGGAAGAACAATGGCCTCGTGCTGTAGGTGAATCTCGAAATATAATTAATTGAATTGCTCTAATAATGATATTTTTTCGACCTCAGGCACGTTTTCCGTTGGAATTGAGAAATGGGGTTGGGAGCATACGTCATTTATCACTCGCAAGTTATAAAAATGGAAAGTCACATTTGAAGTTTTGTAAGTTCGAAAATAACTTATTTTTAATGGGAAAATATCATAGGAAATATATTTAAGATCACGATCTCTACATCTTGACTTTTTAACAATATTCGTTCCGTATTTAAAAAGTTATAGCTGTAGCAGTGGAGGACTGAGTCTAAAAATATTGGTTGCCAGGAGACGAAGGGGGCACACCCACAACTATAAGGCTTTTTTTAACATATTATCTAATGTTTAATGGGGTCCACTTCATCAGGGGCCCACTTGCCATCGGGCAAGCTGACACCCTGACCAGTCCGCCTCTGAGTTGTAGCCCTGCACCGATAGGGGGCGGGGGTGGCTCAGTCGGTAGCGCGCCAGGCTCGTAATCTGTAGTTCTCAGGTTCGAGTCCCAGCTGGGTCAGCGTTGAGATTTATCTCCGCAAAATTCCCCGCCCTGCCCACGGTCAGTAGGGGACACTGATGGGCTTGGAAATGCCGCCGTCCGTCGGATAGGACGTTAAGTCATGGCCCCGTGTGCGGGAGAGACATACCCTGTGCACGTTAAAGAACACGCTCGATGGCCTTGACGGGAGGCTACCATCTGTCTCCCAACAGCTGTTCCAGTGGGTCCCCTCCCCCAACCTTCTCTGAGCCTTCGGGGTCCTTGTGACCTGGCCATTTAGCAAATGGTGTGCAAAAAAGTGCCGCTCAGAGGTAAAACAACCCAATCCAACCTGCACCGATAACAAAATTTTGTATGCTCATCCGCAAAACTTGACCAGCACGAGGCTTGAGATGTGTGTTGTGAACAAAAGAAATAAGTCTAATGGTTTATTAATGACGAATAATTAACCTAAAATTTGATATATATATATACTGTGATTAAAAAAAGCCTATAGCTCAGAAAAAAATGCCTTACTAAATATTGGACAAAAATGCAAATTCTTCTAAATTTTTGCTATTTTAAAAGCAGTTTTCCGTGATTGGCCGTCCCGTGGCCGAGTGGTTAGCACGCTTGGCTACTGATCTAAGGGACCTGGGTTCGAGCCCCGGAATTAGGCATGGATGTGTGTGTCGTTTTTCTGCTGAGGTCCTGCCATCCTCTCAGATCTCCTACTGTGGCATATAAACTGACAGGCTCCTGTCAGACCTCTGTGGCAAGCAGCTGCTTGAGGGGTATTTATTTATTTTTTTATTTTTTCCGTGATTATGGGGCGATACTCCTTTTTTTATTAACTAGTATTTGACCTATACATTTCATTTTGTAAACTTCGTTGGGTTGGGTTGGATTGTTTTACCTCTGAACGGCACTTTTTTGCACACAATGGGCTAAATGGCCAGGTCACATGGACCCCGAAGACTCAGAGAAGGTTGGGGGAGGGGACCCACTGGAACAGCTGTTGGGAGACAGATGGTAGCCTCCCGTCAAGGCCATCCAGCGTGTTCTTTAACGTGCACAGGGTGTGGCTCTCCCGCACACGGGGCCACGGCTTAACGTCCCATCCGACGGACGGCGGCCTTTCAAAGCCCATCGGTGTCCCCTACTGACCGTGGGCAGGGCGGGGAATTTTGCGGAGATAAATCTCAACGCTGACCCAGCAGGGACTCGGACCTGAGAACTACAGATTACGAGCCTGGCGCGCTACCAACTGAGCCACCCCCGCCCCATTGTAAACTTCGTGATCACGAATTCAATTTTCACAGATTTAATTCCAGTTTTCTACGCAACACTCGGGTACTTTTATTAGAGCTTATATTTACTTTGTCAGCAAAAAAAGATCGCTTTAGTCGCATAATTTTTTTTAGTTTTGCGACTTTATGCCAATGTATTTTTTTTTTCAAAGTGAATCATCATCATCATCATCATCCTCAAGCAGCCATGGGCTACGGAGGTCCAACCAGACCACGCAGTTTACTTCTCCAAGCATATCTGTCCTGAGCTACATCTGCTGCATCCGGCCACTGCACACCAATTCTAACAAGGTCCTGTTTGACATTGTCTGCCCACCGCATCCTAGGTCTCCCCCTCCTTCTGAGGCCTCTAGGCACACTGTTCATAACCCTATTCGCCAATCTATAATTGCTTGAGACGCATTACCCGTATGGATATACGGGCAACTTACGGGCAACTGGATATACGGGCAACTGGATATACAGGCAATCCATGTTGCCCGTATGGATATAGGGGCAACATGGCCAAACCAGCGGAGTCTCTCTCTGCACAATATGCTGCTTAAAGGAGGTTGCAGACTCCTTTGTCTAACCTTATCATTAGTTACAAAGTTAAACCACCTAATACCCAAGATACTGAGTAAGCATCTAGAATCAAAAGCATCTAGTTTCCTGTTATCTTGTTTACACAGCGTCCAAGTTTCACTACCATAACTAACCCTAGAAAGAACCAAACTATTATACAGTCTAATTTTAGTCTTTAGGTGTATACGCCTATTTCTCCACAATCTCCATAGATTCTTAAAAGTCCCGGCAGCAATACCTATTCGACTGTTAATCTCATGCCGCACATCACCAGTATCAGTTACATAGCTCCCAAGGTAATTAAACTGTGACACCTGCTCAAGACTGCAACCATTCAGATTAACTGAATCACAACCTGCCTGACCAATTTTCATCACTTTAGTTTTCTCTCTGTTTATAACCAAACCTACTCTACTACCAGTCTCATCAACAGCTCGAATGAAAGAGTTCATCTCATCAACATCATTTGCCAAAAGGGCTAAATCATCAGCATAATCTAAATCAGAAATTTTCGTATCTCCAGCCCATTTAAGGCCAAAATCTTTTCCTCGAAGCGAATTTCGCATAACATAATCAATAACCAAACTAAAGAGAAAAGGAGACAAAATGCACCCTTGTCGAACACCAGACGTAATGCTAAACCAATTGCTACAAGACTTACCAACTCTCACACATGACTCAGTGTTATTATAGAGAGCTTTCATTATGTTAACTAACTTGTCTGGTATACCATATGATCTCACAATCAACCACAAATTATGACGATCAACAGAGTCGAAAGCCTTTTTGAAATCAACAAAGCTAGCAACCAAAGGTTTCTGAAACTCTAAACATTTCTCAAGAATCTGCCTAAGTGAAAATATCTGATCCACACATCCCCTACCACTTCTGAATCCACATTGCTCATCACGCAATTGCCTGTCAACCAGATTCTTAATTCTATTAAGCACAATCATGGAAAGAACTTTACCAGGAACAGAGTGTAGGCTGATACCCCTATAGTTATCACAAGAACTGCGATCACCTTTTTTGAAAATAGGGATGATAATAGCTCTGGTAAAATCTTTAGGAACCATGCCTTTATCATAAAAGTTATTCAAAATTTCAGTCATCCAAGTGGTAACCGAAACATTCCCAGCTCTGAGCATTTCTGTAGTAATTTCATCTACCCCTGGGGATTTATGAAGTTTAAGTTTAGAGATAGCCAAACTAACTTCAGATTGTGTTATAGGGCCAACATTAGAGCTGCCAATGCATCTATCATCATTACAAACAATGGGAGTAGAAGTACCCACATTGTTTAGAACATCACTGAAATGCTCAGCCCACCTAGCCATGACAGAATCCTCACCTTCTATAACCTTACCTTGTTTATCCTTCAATCTCTGTATGCCTGTCCGTTTTCTACCACATAAAACATTAACTATCTGGTACAGCTCTCTGCTGTTGTGCTGCCTAACTTGCTGCCTCCTCAGCTTTGTCAGCCAAGCTATCAAGCCAAAGATTTTTATCAGTAGCTAACTGATCCTTTACACGTTTATTAAGCTCTCTGTAATCTTTTCTATTAGGACTAGTAGGGTACTGATTAAGGACATTCCTGCAGTTCCTTCTTTCTGAAATAAGCTCAATTGTTTTATCACTTAAATAATTATGCCTCCTCTGCTCCTTTTTTCCTAAAAGAGTACTGTTAGTTTCCAAAAGAGCCTGTTTAAAATGGCCCCATTCTTCCTCAATTTCAGTATTAAGCAAACCATGACTGTCATAATGACTAAGTAACCTATTATGGTAAGCTTTAGCTATAACTGGGTCTTTCAGAGCTTCAGTATTAAAGGTAAATTTTTTAACCCTAGCACAACACTTTTTAAGTTTAAGTTGCAAGACACTTTTAACAAGGTAATGGTCAGATCCAATTTCAGCTCCCCTATATGCCCTGGTATTTCTAACAGAACTAGCCCATTTGCTGTTAATTAATATATAATCAATCATATTCCTATGCAGTCCATCAGGTGAAACCCACGTGTATTTATGTATGTCGCGGTGTTTGTAATATGTGTTAGTTATTCTGAAACCATTGAGTTTACTTACCTGTAGGAGACGTTGCCCATTGCCATTGCAGCTACCAATATCAAAAGGGCCTATCACCCCTCCCCAAAGATCAGAGTCAGTACCAACTTTGGCATTGAAGTCACCAAGAACAAGGGTAATATCTCCTTTCTTGACAGAATTCAAAATATCCTGAAGTTGTCCGTAAAACCTATCCTTCTCATCCTCATCAGCATCCTCAGTGGGGGCATAACAGCAGATAACATTCAAGTCTTTAATGCTTGTCTGAAATTTTGCTGTAAGAAACCTTTCATTAATGCACTCATATCCTAGAAGAGCATCACTAGCATGTCTGCTGAGCAGCAGACCCACGCCTTGGTGATGCTTTCCATCCTCCCTCCCTGTAAAGAGAAATTTAAAGTTATTTTTAAGTATCTCACCTTTACCTGTCCATCTGGTCTCTTGCAAACCTAGAATATCTAGGTTATAGCGCTAGAATTCCTGCATGAGGACATCAAGAGAATAATCTCTATATAATGTCCTCACGTTCCACGTTCCTGCAGAGAGAAAATGATTAGTAGGATTTTTAAAGAAATTAGGTTTATTGAGATTGGTAGGGCCAACAATATCAAACAGCCCCCTGATCGCAGGCATGCGGCAAAGACCTGTTCCTCCTCCGCTAAAGGCTGAAGTCACCGATGCTGGTAGGAACTTCAGACACCACCTTTTCAAGTGGACTTTTTCAAGAGCCACATGGCCTGCCTGAGACGCATTACTCCAGTTTAGGCTTGACGATGCCCAACTAGCAAGTAAGGTTCAGGTACCTGCGATGGCCTCTGATTAGGATTATCCACCAGCTGATATAAGGTATCCCATGCCTCTGTTCACTTAGAGCTGGCAACCCAGAAGCAAACAGAAAACACAGCGGCAGACTCTCCCTCAACAGAGGCCCACCAGTGCAGCAAGCCCAGGATCCATAATCAAACTCAAATCCATAAACAAGTCCAGTCTGGTAGGTATAAATGGTCAGCACCAGGACCCAGTAAAGTTGACCACTCCTCAGCAGGGTTGAAAAAAAAGAAAAGAGTGGCCATAGATGACCAGATCAGCAGGCCATACTGAACTGGCAGCCCTCCCCTTCCGTTTCCTTCCAAAAGAGAATATCTCTTTTGAAAGGTACTAACGGCCTGCACCACGAGAAGGCAGGGTCGGACATTAGGTGCTAGACCTGGCCGGTTCTGTGCATCATCACTAGGGATTGGTACACAGCTCTCCTTCCAGTTTACACCTAGCTACCATTTAAAAAAAAAAGAATATTACCATTGAAATCTCAAGTCACTTTTTTTCGCTTAATGAAGTAGCCGTCCGTCGGATGGGACGTTAAGCCGTGGCTCCGTATGCGGGAGAGCCATACCTGTGCACGTTAAAGAACACGCTGGATGGCCTTGACGGGAGGCTACCATCTGTCTCCCAACAGCTGTTGCAGTGGGTCCCCTCCCCCAACCTTCTCTGAGCCTTCGGGGTCCATGTGACCTGGCCATTTAGCCCATGGTGTGCAAAAAAGTGCCGCTCAGAGGTAAAACAATCCAACGTTAAAGAACACGCTGGATGGCCTTGACTGGAGGCTACCATCTGTCTCCCAACAGCTGTTCCAGTGGGTCCCCTCCCCCAACCTTCTCTGAGCTTCGGGGTCCATGTGACCTGGCCATTTAGCCCATGGTGTGCAAAAAAGTGCCGCTCAGAGGTAAAACAACCCAACGTTAAAGAACACGCTGGATGGCCTTGACGGGAGGCTACCATCTGTCTCCCAACAGCTGTTCCAGTGGGTCCCCTCCCCCAACCTTCTCTGAGCTTCGGGGTCCATGTGACCTGGCCATTTAGCCCATGGTGTGCAAAAAAGTGCCGCTCAGAGGTAAAACAACCCAACGTTAAAGAACACGCTGGATGGCCTTGGCTGGAGGCTACCATCTGTCTCCCAACAGCTGTTCCAGTGGGTCCCCTCCCCCAACCTTCTCTGAGCCTTCATGGTGCATGTGACTTGGCCATTTAGCCCATGGTGTGCAAAAAAGTGCCGCTCAGAGGTAAAACAACCCAACGTTAAAGAACACGCTGGATGGCCTTGACGGGAGGCTACCATCTGTCTCCCAACAGCTGTTCCAGTGGGTCCCCTCCCCCAACCTTCTCTGAGCTTCGGGGTCCATGTGACCTGGCCATTTAGCCCATGGTGTGCAAAAAAAGTGCCGCTCAGAGGTAAAACAAAACAACTAAAGTAGTTTTTTTCCATTTATGTCAGTCATTAATGATGCAGTAATGTTTGTCCATGTTCCTACATATTTTATCCGCGTTAACATTAATTTCGTATCCGTGGCTTTATCCGTAATCCTCGTTAACATTAATCTTTTATCCGCTATCGCGTTAACATTATTAATCTTCTATCCGCGGAGCGCTTTTAAATGTGGATAAAATCGCGGATATCCGTATTCGATCAGGGCTCTAGTTATAGCAGTTAGAACTTTAATTAACGTGGCTCTTTCTAAACGATTTTCCTTCAAAGTGATAAAATTAAATACCGTAGGTACAGTCGCTCAAAAAAATATCCGAACACTGTGGTTGATAACAAAATTCAGAAAAAATATCTGGCAACAATTTTTTTTAGAAACTAGTGATCTGGCAACCTTCGTGTGACGTGACACGAAGGTTGCCAGATCACTAGTTTCTAAAAAAAAATCGTTGCCAGATATTTTTTCCTGAATTCTGTAATCAACCATGGTGTTCGGATACTTTTTTGAGCGACTGTAGGTGGTCATATTATTTTGATACTAGATCGTGTGGGCTCACTCACGGAAATATTGAGCGTGTGCAGTTACCGTTCACAGCAAACTGGAGCGTGTGCAGTAACTGCACACGCTCCAGTTTGCTGTGAACGGTAACTGGAGCGTGTACAGTTGCTGTACACGTTCACAGATATTTTTCTTGAATTCTGTAATCACGTGACATGAAGGTTGCCAGATCACTAATTTCTAAAATAAATCGTTGCCAGATATTTTTTCTGAATTCTGTAATCAACCATAGCGTTCGGATACTTTTTTGAGCGACTGTACATACGGACAAAAAGTTTTTTTTTTAAATTTATGAGTCAGAAGTAAGTTGCATAAAGTCCTCCAATGGATGTATTAACTTTCGAACTAGGTCTTTAAACGGGTTGTTAATGCGCACGTGAAGCGGATGCAAAACCGATGTTAAGCTGTTTAACAGCTAGCACTTGTTCTTAATCACATCTGTCATATGCGCACGGTCCCTCTTGGACAGAGCATCGCATTTTGTGCTCCAAAACACGTTCTAACCCTTCCTTCATTCCTTTTTACGACCATCAAGACTTTCTTTCACTTGGTCTCTGAGAATGACCTTTGTCGGAAATGGCATGTCCTTAGGGAATTTCTTTCTTTTAGAAACTATCGGTTTTAATTTTGCTCCATCTGCCAAGAAACTAAGAACTACAGTAAAATGTATCTTTAAAAGTCTGGTTATTCTTACCGAAATGTTTACTTCTTTTCTCTCTCTCTCTTTTAGCATTGCGCCAGGCTCGTAATCTGTAGTTCCCAGGTTCGAGTCCCAGCTGGGTCAGCGTTGAAATTTATCTCCGCAAAAAATCCCCGCCCTGCCCACGGACAGTAGGGGACACCGATGGGCTTGCAAAGGCCGCCGTCCGTCGGATGGGATGTTAAGCCATGGCCCCGTGTGCGGGAGAGCCATACCCTGTGCACGTTAAAGAACACGCTGGATGACCTTGACGGGAGGCTACCATCTGTCTTTCAACAGCTGTTCCAGTGGGTCCCCTCCCCCAACCTTCTCTGAGCCTTCGGGGTCCTTGTGGCCTGGCTTTTTTAGCCCATTGTGTGCAAAAAAGTCCCACCAGAGATAAACAACTCTGCACAACAAACATTAGCAGGGACTAGATAGGGGCGGGGGTGGCTCAGTCGGTAGCGCGCCAGGCTCGTAATCTGTACTTCCCAGGTTCGAGTCCCAGCTGGGTCAGCGTTGAGATTTATCTCCGCAAAATTTCCCCGCCCTGCCCACGGTCAGTAGGGGACACCGATGGGCTTGGAAAGGCCGCCGTCCGTCGGATGGGACGTTAAGCCGTGGCCCCGTGTGCGGGAGAGCCATACCCTGTGCACGTTAAAGAACACTCTGGATGGCCTTGACGGGAGGCTACCATCTGTCTCCCAACAGCTGTTCCTGTGGGTCCCCTCCCCCAACCTTCTCTGAGCCTTCGGGGTCCTTGTGACCTGGCCATTTAGCCCATGGTGTGCAAAAAGGTGCCGCTCAGAGGTAAAACAATCCAATCCAATCCAGGGACTAGATGCGCAATAATCTGTTCTTTTCACTCTATAACCAACTGGAACTAGATTTTTTCCCGGTGAGATTAAAAAATTGTTTTAAAAATTGTTTTAAAAGTTATTAGCATAAATTTTATTCCATGTGTAGCAACCTGATATGACCCGTATATAAGGCGACCAGGTATTTTTGATTTCGAAAACGTTCAAAATTTCTCGACCAATATTATTCGGATAACTAGCTCAACTAGAAAAATAGCATATCGACTTAGGCGAATATGGGACAGTTTAAGCACGCTTAGCTACTGATCTAAGGGACCTGGGTTCGAGCCCCGGGTAACGCATGGATGTATGTGTCGTTTCTCTGCTGAGGTCCTGCCATCCTCTCAGACCTTCTACTATGGCGTATAAACTGACAGGCTGCTGTCAGACTTCTGTGGCAAGCAGCTGCTTGAGGGGGTATTTTTTTAGTCGTCCCGTGGACGAGTGGTTAGCGCGCTTGGCTACTGATCTAAGGGACCTGGGTTCGAGCCCCGGGTAAGGCATGGCTGTTTGTGTCGTTTTTCTGCTGAGGGCCTGCCATCCTCTCAGACCTTCTACTACGGCATATAAACTGACAGGCTCCTGTCAGACCTCTGTGGCTGCTTGAGGGGGCATTTGTTTTTTATTTGTGTTCAAAGAGAATGAAGTTCCTTTTTTTCGCCTTTAGCGCGCTTTAACATTGGGAAATAAGACTATTGGATAACTGGGAAAATGCAAATAGTACAGTCGCTCCAAAAATATCCTAACACTAGGGTTGATTGCAGTATCCAGAAAAAAATATCTGGCAACGATTTTTTTAGAAATTAGTGATCTGGCAACCTTCGTTAACACGAAGGTTGCCAGATCACTTTTCGTGTTAACGAAGATCACTTTTCGTGTTAACGAACATGTTTTTTTTTTGCCAGATCAACCTTCGTGTTAACGAAGGTTGCTAGATCACTAATTTCTAAAAAAATCGTTGCCAGATATTTTTTCCTGGATTCTGCAATCAACCATTGTGTTCGGATATTTCTTTGAGCGACTGTACAACCTGGATTTGTTAATAATGTTTTTTTTTTTAAATCCACATCACATTGTATGATATTACTTTTTTTGATTTTTAATTCTGTTTTTTTTCCTCTTTGAGTGTGGTGTGCACAAATATGTATTTTTGACATTTTTTCAATAAATTGTATATGAACTAATTTTACATTTTTTTTCTTAGTACTTTTATATGTTCACTGTTATTGGAACTTTGATTTGTTGTGGACACATTATTAGTTTATATATTTATATGTGAAATAACTATTTCACAGCTATAAATTGACAATAGCGATATTATCATGCTTGTTTATTTCCTGCGTTTTATTTTTACTATTTCCTGAACTTCTTTATCATTTTTCCATCAGGCAATAAATAGTTACCTTTTAACATGTTTAACAACATCTAACCGGAAAGCCTCTACCAGCGTTATTTTCGTATTATAATTTCAGTCGTTTCCGGATATTAAATGAAGTGAAAGTCGTCGTTATTGATTGCTCAGTTCACATTGCCGTCATTATTTCTCAATTGTTGTTATCAGCGCTATTTGGAACGCATTCGGTCTCGCTTGAACGTGATCATCGCGCGTAACGCCTGCAAGTAATGGGGAGCATGCGCAGGTTTACAACCAATAAGAGAAGGGCTGGCAGTCCGATCCAAGATGGCGGATCGTTCTCACTGCATCTTCTAGTGTGGGGAATTTGGGTTGGGTTGTTTTACCTCTGAGCGGCACTTTTTTGCACACCATGGGCTAAATTGCCCAGGTCACATGGACCCCGAAGGCTCAGAGAAGGTTGGGGGAGGGGACCCACTGGAACAGCTGATGGGAGACAGATGGTAGCCTCCCGTCAAGGCCATCCACATTGTTCTTTAACGTTGCGTTGTTTTACCTCTGAGCGGCACTTTTTTGCACGCCATGAGCTAAATGGCCAGGTCACAAGGACCCCAAAGACTCAGAGAAGATTGGGGGAGGGGACCCACTGGAACAGCTGTTGGGAGACAGATGGTAGTCTCCCGTCAAGGCCATCCAGCGTGTTCTTTAACGTGCACAGGGTATGGCTCTGTGCACGTTACAACGTCCCCTACTACTATTTAAGTCTCCTACTGACCGTGGGCAGGGCGGGGAATTTTGCGGAGATAAATCTCAACGCTGACCCAGCTGGGACTCGAACCTGGGAACTACAGATTACGAGCCTGGCGCGCTACCGACTGAGCCACCCCGCCCCCCTAGTGTGGGGAAATGATGCGTATCATTCTTCTGTTATTTAAAACTATTAGCAAACCACAGAAGATAATAAAATGCAAACTGAGCTTTTTTTAATATGTTCTGATTAATTTATAAAAATTATTTACAGCCCAAAACATCAAAAAATGGATGTCTATAAATAGACTCTCGATTATCCAGAATGAATAGAAAAGCAAAAGCAATCCCCGGTAATTGAATTTCGGGTTAATTCCGCAATTTATATAAAACATAAAACCTTCAAAACTTCTAGGGAATATCGCAGCATGGATTAACTTGATTCATTTAGAGTAGCAAAGAAATTTATTCGGTTAATTGGAGCACCGTCGCATCGTATATTTCAATTGCCGCTTCCTCACATTATGTTTGATCATGCCACTATTTTTTTCACCTTCCCGGTTAATCTAACCCCTGATATGGAGCGTGTGCAGTTACCGTTCCCAGCAAACTGGAGCGGTTGCGGTTAATGTTCACAACACATTGGATCGTGTGAGCTCACAAAGACCTAGATTGTGTGGACTCACTCACGGAAATATTGAGCGTGTGCAGTTACCGTTCACAGCAAACTGGAGCGGTTGCGGTTAATGTTCACAGCACATTGGATCGTGTGGGCTCACTCACGGAAATATTGAGCGTGTGCAGTTACCGTTCACAGCAAACTGGAGCGGTTGCGGTTAATGTTCACAGCACATTGGATCGTGTGGGCTCACTCACGGAAATATTGAGCGTGTGCAGTTACCGTTCACAGCAAACTGGAGCGGTTGCGGTTAATGTTCACAGCACATTGGATCGTGTGAGCTCGCAAAAACCTGGATCGTGTGGGCTCACTCACGGAAATATTGAGCGTGTGCAGTTACCGTTCACAGCAAACTGGAGCGGTTGCGGTTAATGTTCACAGCACATTGGATCGTGTGAGCTCACAAAGACCTAGACCGTGTGGACTCGCTCACGGAAATATTGAGCGTGTGCAGTAACTGCACACGCTCCAGTTTGCTGTGAACAGTAACTGGAGCGTGTACAGTTGCTGTACACGCTCCAGATATTTTTCCTGAATTCTGCAATCACGTGACACGAAGATTGCCAGATCACTAATTCCTGAAAAAATGATAATCGGCGCCCTGATTGCGCATCCATCCCGTAACAGTTCCATATCCAACGTTCAGTATTGTGTTGTTTTACCTCTGAGCGGCACTCTTTTGCACACCATGGTCTAAATGGCCAGGTCACATGGACCCCGAAGGCTCAGAGAAGGTTGGGGGAGGGGACCCACTGGAATAGCTGTTGGGAGACAGATGGTAGCCTCCCTTCAAGGCCATCCAGCATGTTCTTTAACGTGCACAGGGTATGGCTCTGTCGTACACGGAGCCACGGCTTAACGTCCCATCCGACGGACGGCGGCCTTTCCAAGCCCATCGGTGTCCCCTACTGACCGTGAACAGGGCGCGGAATTTGTATATTATTAGTTGATCCTATATACAGTAACTGTATGCAGGATGGAAGAGTTAGGAAATACAGGAAGGAATCTACTGGACGGGGATCTTCAGAGGGGAGTTCAAAATTAGAGAATTCAAGAAGGGTGTGCAGGATTTTAAGGGAATTTCAAGAAGGGTGTGCAGGATTTTAAGGGAATTTCAAGAGGGTATATTGAACAAGGGTATTCGGCATGGTGGTATGAAAATTCAGCGAGGAAATATTGAGAGAATATAAAGAGGGAGGCAATCTCAAAGAGGTGTGAGCAAGTTAAGATGTTGGAAACTTTGGTAGGGTGGCTAAAAGAATTCGGGAGAGTGTATGTAAGATGGGGGTGTTAAAATTCAAGCAGGTATTAAATGCGAGAAAACGTCAAAAGAAATCAAGTGTTGAATGGGAATGTTAAGAGAATTATTTAATGGTGTATGGCAGTGTCTCGCATACTTTTTTACTCTGCGGCACACTGAATCTAATTTTTTTTCCCGCGGCACACTGAATCTAAATTTTTTTTTCCGCGGCACACCTAAAAAAGAATTTTTGATGGTTACGTAAAAAGAGGAAAATTGAAGTTTCGTTAAATGCATTTTATTTAAAATGAATATAATAATAAATATAATTAATCATAACTCGGTGTTTGTTTTAAATATTTGTCCATTCTATGGCTTGAAATAATCAAAAATTAATACCAAAATTTGGGAAAAGCTTGATAAATACTTACAAGATCCCAGTTGATAAAACATGAAAGATTTTTATTAAAGTACGTCGATAGCACGTCGATATTAAAGCACGTCGATAACACAAGTCAAATTGACACTAGATGGAATATCTAGTGTCAATTTGAAAATCTCTCGCGGCACACTTGGAATCTCTTGCGGCACACAGTTTGCGAGACACTGGTGTATGGGATGGAGGGATTCAAGTTTGGGTATCGATTACAGGATAGAGAACGTTAAGAGAACTCGTAGAGCTTTCGTTGGAAGAACTAAAGAACTTTTGGGGAAGGCACTGGGTTGGGTTGTTTTACCTCTGAGCGGCACTTTTTTGCACACCATGGGTTAAATGGCCAGGTCACAAGGACCCCGAAGGCTCAGAGAAGGTTGGGGGAGGGGACCCACTGGAACAGCTGTTGGGAGACAGATGGTAGCCTCCCGTCAAGGCCATCCAGCGTGTTCTTTAACGCGCACAGGGTATGGCTCTCCCGCACACGGGGCCACGGCTTAACGTCCCATCCGACGGACGGTGGCCTTTTCGAGCTCATCGGTGTCCCCTATGACCGTGGGAAGGGCGGGGAATTTTGCGGAGATAAATCTCAACGCTGACCCAGCTGGGACTCGAACCTGGGAACTACAGATTACGAGCCTGGCGCGCTACCGACTGAGCCACCCCCGCCCGAAGGCACTGGGTAAAGCTCCACTGATTGCAGATAATCGAAGTGAGCGTGCAAATTTATGTTCTGCAGGTTTGGGGGATACTAAGGAATTCTGGGATGTATAAGAAAATTTCTGGTCACCGTCTACAGATAAATTACCAGCTTTGGATGATGGGGTGTGATGATGGGGGGGCAGATAATGAGCCATGCTCATCATCTGCTGTTAAGAAGCTTGAGTCCCACCTGGGAGTCATCATCACTCCTCATCATCTGATGTTACAAGGTTTGAGTTCCACCTGACAATCATTATCATCATCAGTCCTTATCATCTCTTAGTACCAGGTTTGAATTCTATCTAGAAATTTTCATCATCTGTTACCAGATTTGAATTCCACCTTAGAATCATCATCAATCCTCATCATCAATTGGTACCAGCTTTGAGTTCCACCTGGGAATCATCATCATGATCATCATCAATCCTCATCATCTGTTTTTACTAGGTTTCAGTTCCACCTGGGAATCCTCATCAATTGGTACCAGCTTTGAGTTCCACCTGGGAATCATCATCACTGTCATCATCATTCCTCATCATTTGTTGTCACCAGGTTAGAGTTCCACCTGGGCCTGCTTTCAGAATTTTCTCCGTCACTTCCGTTTTGCCCTCAGTGATAAAAGGGACATCGATAGGCTTGAAAAGTTTGTTGTCTATTGGATGGGATGTTAACCCGTGGCCCCGTGTGCAGGAAAGCCATACCCTGTGCACGTTAAAGAGCACGCTGGATACCCTTTGATCGGAGGCTTTCGTCTGTCTCCTAACAGCTGTCCAGTGGATCTCTTCACAAAACCTTCTCTGAGCACGTGGAATCCTTACCACCTGGCCATTTAGTCCATTGTGTGCAAACAAAAAGTGCCGATGAGGCAAAATTACACACTTGAGTTGGGTTGTTTTACCTCTGAGCGGCACTTTTTTGCACACCATGGGCTAAATGGCCAGATCACATGGACCCCGAAGGCTCAGAGAAGGTTGGGGAAGGGGACCCACTGGAAGAGCTGTTGGGAGACAAATGGTAGCCTCTCGTCAAGGCCATCCAGTGTGTTCTTTAACGTGCACAGGGTACGGCTCTCCAACACACGGGGCCACGGCTTAACGTCCCATCCGACGGACGGCGGCCTTTCCAAGCCCATCGGTGTCCCCTACTGACCGTGGGCAGGGCGGGGAATTTTGCGGAGATAAATCTCAACGCTGACCCAGCTGGGACTCGAACCTGGGAACTTCAGATTACGAGCCTGGCGCGCTACCGACTGAACCACCCCCGCCCCACTCACTTAAGACTACCAGCTTTGTATTTATCAATATTTAATTAAAAACAAAAAAAATTTTTTTTTTCGAAATAAAGGCGATTTTTTAATAATTTAAATACTCGCAAAATGAAACAAATAACGAATATGAATAATATTTTTTTAAATTTCAATCATTTAGCATTATGCAAAACACAAAAGGAACAACTGACCTTGCTCCTGAGCTAGTGTCTCGTGCGCTTAATAAAATGTATGTCACTAGAGAGAGATTATGCGGAAAAAGAAAGTAAAAAGAAAATAACAACAACAACAACAACAAAAAAAAAAATCCTCTTCCAGTCCGGTTGGTTGATAGTTCTATCATGTGACCACCCTGCTCTCGTGAGCTACGTCAGTCGGCTCGTGCTGCTATTTTGGTAGTTTCGGAATAAAAACGAGGACATTAGCTGGAGGGAAAGCAGATTCATGTCAGATCACAATGCACACAGCACGCGCCTACACCACTCTCGCTCTGGCCGTCGGTGCGTTGATCCTCGCTGCAGCGGACACCGTCCTTAGCGCGGACCTAGAACCCGAACAAGTTCACATCGCCTTAGGAGGTAAGGATTCTTTTCCCTCTCTCTATTTTATGCCATGCTTGTTAACCCACACACTCTTATAAGGGGCATTAAATTTGCTGTTTTTAGTCATTTTAATTAAGCATCTATGTTTTAAGGATCTGAAATGGATGAAACACACAGCCTTTGTAGACTCATCACCGTCTATGATCTGGACACACGTAAATAACTCCGTTTATAATCAAGCGAAGGGATTGATTCAGTCTGTAGTACAGTCGCTCAAAAGAGTATCCGAACACTACGGTTGATTACAGAATTCAGGAAAAATATCTGGAGCGTGTACAGCAACTGTACACGCTCCAGTTACCGTTCACAGCAAACTGGAGCGTGTGCAGTTACTGCACACGATCCTGTGAACGGTAACTGCACACGCTCAATATTTCCGTGAGTGAGCCCACACGATCCAGGTCTTTGTGAGCTCACACGATCCAATGTGCTGTGAACATTAACCGCAACCGCTCCAGTTTGCTGTGAACGGTAACTGCACATGCTCAATATTTTTGTGAGTGGGCCCACACGATCCAGGTTTTTGTGAGCTCACACGATCCAATGTGCTGTGAACATTAACCGCAACCGCTCCAGTTTGCTGTGAACGGTAACTGCACACGCTCAATATTTTTGTGAGTGGGCCCACACGATCCAGGTCTTTGTGAGCTCACACGATCCAATGTGCTGTGAACATTAACCGCAACCGCTCCAGTTTGCTGTGAACGGTAACTGCACACGCTCAATATTTCCGTGAGTGAGCTCACACGATCCAGGTCTTTGTGAGCTCACACGATCCAATGTGCTGTGAACATTAACCGCAACCGCTCCAGTTTGCTGTGAACGGTAACTGCATACGCTCCATATTCATTGCATTATATATTCATACACATTATATATATTCAAAAAATATCCGAACACTACGGTTGATTACAGAATTCAGAAAAATATCTGCCAATGATTTTTTTTTTTTTTTGAAATCAGTGATCTGGATTTGAATCACCATTTGGCAACCTTCGTGTCACGTGACACGAAGGTTGTCAAATCACTAATTTCTAAAAAAAATCGTTGCCAGATATATTTTTTAAGAATTCTGTAATCAACCGTAGTGTTCGGATACTTTTTTTGAGCGACTGTACGCACCAGACTCGTGCTCACGTCCCAACTGGGTCATCGTTGAGAACTTTTTCTGATAACGCCACCCCCCTGACCGCTAGCGTCGCTAAGAAAGCTGACACCGATGGACTTGGAAAAGCAATCGTCCGTCGGATGGGACATTAAGTCATGGCCCTGTGTGCAGAAAAAAAAACATCCTCAGTGCACGTTAAAGAACACGCTGCATGACCTTGACTGGAAACTATCATGTATCTCCTAATAGCTGTTCAGTGGGTCTCCCAACTTACTCTGATCCCTCAGGGTCCTTGTGACCTGGCCATCTAGTCCATTGACTGCAGAAAAGTTCCGCTTGGAGGTAAAACAACCTAGAGATAAAATCTCTCATTCTATAACCATGGATGTTTCTAAATTATGGGGGGTGGCGGTGTAAAATGGGGTATTCGCACCACGTGAACTTTGAAAACATACCACAATAATGTAAGCGGGGAAATAATCGCAATGGGACGACGACGTATATGATCCTGGAAACTGTTTCCAAGTGCATCGTTCTACTGTCACAGAATATCCAATGTAAACTTTTTCCCTTCTCAGTTTTATAATTACGGCCTAGAATTGGTTGTCCCTATAACTCAGGGGCGGGGGTGGCTCAGTCGGTAGCGCGCCAGGCTCGCAATCTGCAGTTCCCAGGTTCGAGTCCCAGCTGGGTCAGCGTTGAGATTTATCTCCGCAAAATTCCCTGCCCATAGTCAGTAGGGTACACTGATGGCTTAGAAAGACCGCCGTCCATCGTATGGGACGTTAAGCCGTGACCCGTGTGCGGGAGAGCTATACCCTGTGCAATTTAAAGAACACGCTGGATGGCCTTGACGGGAGGCTACCATCTGTCTCCCAACAGCTGTTCCAGTGGGTCCCCTCCCACAACCTTCTCTGAGCCTTCGGGGTCCTTGTAACCTGGCCATTTAGCTCATGATGTGCAAAAAAGTGCCGCTCAGAGGTAAAACAACCCAACGTTAAAGAACACGCTGAATGGCCTTGACGGGAGGCTACCATCTGTCTCCTAACAGCTATTCCAGTGGGTCCCCTCCCACAACCTTCTCTGAGCCTTCGGGGTCCTTGTAACCTGGCCATTTAGCTCATGGTGTGCAAAAAAGTGCCGCTCAGAGGTAAAACAACCCAACGTTAAAGAACACGCTGAATGGCCTTGACGGGAGGCTACCATCTGTCTCCCAACAGCCGTTCCAGTGGATCCCCTCCTCCAACCTTCTCTGAGCCTTTGGGGTCCTTGTGACCTGGCCATTTAGCCCACGGTGTGCAAAAAAGTGCCTCTCAGAGGTAAAACAACCCAACCCATTCTGTGGAAAAGAAATGCCTCTCGGAAGTAAAACAATTCAAACTGAAAGGGGGAGGGTTATGATCTAAGGAGGGACACTTTGGGTTACAACCGAGCTCCTTGGAGGATTGTCAAACCTCCTCCCCCTCCTCCGATGTAAAGATTCTGCAAACGCTATTGGGGGGGGGGGGGGTAACATTCTCAAATGTCCGATTTTCGAGGACTGCTTCAAAAATATGTGGTATTCAAAACTCTCAAGAGGAGAGTTTATATCTTCCCCTGGGTAAGTTGGAATTATAACTACCTTTTGGGGCTTGGATAAAGTATATTTTCTACAGAAGTCTTTGTCGTCAAAAATAGGAACATAAAACTCAAACCCCTACCCCATTGGGGTGCGGGAGTGGCTCAGTCGGTAGCGCGCCAAACCCGTAATCTGTAGTTCAGAGGATCGAGTCCCAGCTGGGTAAGCGTTGAGATTTATCTCCGCAAAACTCTTCGCCCTGCTCACGATCAGTAGGGGATACCGATGGGCGTAAAGCCGTGGCCTCATGTGTCCGAGAGTCATACCCTAAGCATGTTAACGAAAAGGCCATAACCATCTTCTCTCAACAGCTGTTCAATGGATCCCATCGTCACAACCTTCTCTGAGCTCTCGGGGTCTCTGTGACCTGGCCATTTGTGTGCAAAAAAATGCAACTCAGAGGTAAACCAACCCATTCCAGCCCTAGCTTATTGAAAAAAAAGTTTCTGGGTACCCCTCTACTGAGATGTATTGTAACGTTGATTTTCTTGCAGAAAGGCCTGACCAGATGACAGTGATGTGGAGCACGTGGGAATCCACCTATCAGTCCTTAGTTCAGTTCGGTACGGAATCGCAGGAACTGACGTCAGAGGCGACCGGAAGTTGGCAGACGCTGGTCAATGGACTACTCATCCAGTACATTCACAACGTTAAGTTGCAAGGACTCAAAACAGGAACTAAATATTGTAAGTGTTTTTTTTTTCTTTTAATGCAGTTAATTTTATTTTCTGCCCAATTATTCAATTCATTCTACGAAATATTTTTACACCATACTCCGTTTCACCTACGTTGCAATCTAATGTAAACAAACATCTATTTGCCTATTGGCTAAAGACCTCGTCACTACAAAAAAATAAAACAAATGCCCCCTCAAGCAGCTGCTTGCCATAGAGGTCTGACAAGAGCCTGTCAGTTTATATGCCATAGTAGAAGGTCTGTGAGGATGGCAGGCCCTCAGCACCAAAACGATATACACATCCATGCCTTAACCCGGGGCTCGAACCTAGGTCCCTTAGATCAGTAGCCAAGCGTGCTAACCACTCGGCCATGGGACGGCTGTCATTACATATAAGCGTACTTGTCCGCATAAAAAAATAATATCTAGATTTTTCCGATAGCTTACAACAAAGCACTGTTCAGAAAGAATAAGTTTCATCTGCTTTATTTCGTTGCTAACCACTGAGCTGTCCCCAGCTCTGTCATTTATCCACCTGCAGCCCATGCGGTATCGGAATAAAAGCAATCGGACCATTGTGGGGACCCCCTTCCCCACAATGGTACAGTCGCTCAAAAAAAAGTATCCGAACACTATGGTTGACTACAGAATTCAAAAAAAATATCTGGCAACGATATTTCAGAAATTAGTGATCTGGCAAACCTTCGTGTCACACGAAGGTTTGCCAGATCACTAATTTCTGAAAAATCGTTGCCAGATATTTTTTCCGAATTCTGTAGTCAACCATAGTGTTCGGATACTTTTTTTTTGAGCGACTCTATCTATACTCATATCTCAAATAGATTCATTATTTTTTAATGGTTGCATTTTAATGTTTTTTACACTATTGACTTCCTTGATGGTGGTGAGCGGGGTGGCTCAGTCGGTAGCGCATCAGGCTCTTAAGTTCCCAAGTTCGAGTACCGACTGAATCAGCGTTGAGATTTATCTCCGCAAATTTCACCTTGTCCTCGGTCAGTAGGGGACACCGAGGGCTCCATCATTCGGTCATCCTAGGTGTCACCTGTCGCGTCCGGCGACAGGTGACACCTAGGACTCCATCATCCTGATGCGACAGGGGACACTGAGGACTCCATAATCCGGATTCGACAGGTGACACCGAGGACTCCATCATTCGGATGAGACAGGGAACACCTAGGACTCCATCATTCGGATTCGTCAGGTGACACCGAGGGCTCCATCATTCGGATGCGACGGGAATCATGGATCAGTGGGCAAGAGAGCCATACTCTGTGCACATTAAAGAACTTGATGGGAGGCTACCACCTGCATTCTAATACCTGCCCCTTGGGTCCCCTTCTCAAATCCTTTGGAGTTCTTGTGACCTGGCCATTTAGCCCATTGTGTAATAAAATACCACTCAGAGATAAAACAACTCAACTCTCGCTATATTTTCTACGTTTTGTGTTTACGCAAGTTATGCCCCCCCCCCCCTAATCAGGGAAGTATCATACTGGGGGGGGACCAGGGGATCCCCCTTCCGAAAATACGCCTTATATGAAATCTCACAGTTGTGTATCTTCTTTGAAATCCAAAACAGCTGTCTTTGTATAATTTTACTTTAGGTTGGGTTGGGTTGTTTTACCTCTGAGCGGCACTTTTTTGCACATCATAGGCTAAATGGCCAGGTCACATGGACCCCGAAGGCTCAGAGAAGGTTGGGGGAGGGGACCCACTGAAACAACTATATGTTGGGAGACAGATGGTAGACTCCCGTCAAGGCCATCCAGAGTGTTCTTTAACGTGCACAGGGTATGGCTCTCCCGCACACGGGACCACGGCTTAACGTCTCATCCGACGGACGGCGGCCTTTCCAAGCCCATCGGTGTCTCCTACTGACCGTGGGCAGGGCGGGGAATTTTGCGAAGATAAATCTCAACGCTGACCCAGCTGGGACTCGAAATTTTACTTTAGCCCCATATTTTATGTCCAACACTGAAAATAGATTAAAAAAACTTTAAAATCTTATTTCATATAGAATATCACTTTAACCCTCTTACTAAAGTCTTATTCTTACCCCCCACCCCGTTTCCCCAATAAACTAAAAAATAAGATCTCGGAGCCCCCACTAACATCACCACGACGAGATTAAATTAGATTCTCGAACGCCCCCCGAAACTGAATTCTTCGACCCTCCCCCCTCCCCTTCCGAAATTGAATACTGGATACGTCCCTGCCCCCATATTTTTTAATCAGGTCAGCAATACAGAATTTATTAATATTCATAATTAACAAACTAACGACACTTTTCTGACAAGGACGTGGTGCGAACAAACAATCTGTCGCGGAATTCAAACCGGGGAAACTTCATAGTTGCGAGGGGCGGGGGTGACTCAGTCGGTAGCGCTCCAGGCTCGTAATCTGTAGTTCCCAGGTTCGAGTCCCAGCTGGGTCAACGTTGAGATTTATCTCCGCAAAATTCCCCGCCCTGCCCACGGTCAGTAGGGGACACCGATGGGCTTGGAAAGGCCGCCGTCCGTCGGATGAGACGTTAAGCCGTGGCCCCGTGTGCGGGAGAGCCATACCCTGTGCACGTTAAAGAACACGCTGGATGGCCTTGACGGGAGTCTACCATCTGTCTCCCAACAGCTGTTCCAGTGGGTCCCCTCCCCCAACCTTCTCTGAGCCTTCGGGGTTCATGTGACCTGGCCATTTAGCCCATGGTGTGCAAAAAAGTGCCGCTCAGAGGTAAAACAACCCAACCTTCATAGTTGCGATTATGACGTCATCACCAGAGAGCTTACGCAAAAAAATGTCATTGAAGCAATGCCGTCGAAATATCTCTTCTCGTGATGATCAGACGCCATCGTGAACCGTGAAGCATCGGAAGGAGGATATTGCGGGGTTGGGGGGAGGAATGGATATTGCAGCCAAGGTCATTTTTCGCAATTTCTTCCCACTTTTCAACACTCACGTACTACTTCCGGTCATCGCAATATCCTCTCTCGACATGTTGATTACATACATAACATGAAGGTCAACACACACTCTTGTTTACGCATAGAGGTCAATACAAACACAATCCTGAAGTAACACGAGACACATTTCCACTTTTCGACACCTCTTAACGTCCTCGTGTCGATGGCACGTGCCCACTTTCAATGCATTCCTCAGTGGATTGATCAGAAGGACTTTTCTTTAGATCGTTTTCAGAAGAAAAAATGAGCTAATGCTTTCAATTTGTCGTCTGTAGGTTGGGTTGGGTTGTTTTGCCTCTGAGCGGCACTTTTTTGCACACCATGGGCTAAATGGCCAGGTCACATGGACCCCGAAGGCTCAGAGAAGGTTAAGGGAGGGGACCCACTGGAACAGCTGTTGGGAGACAGATGGTAGCCTCCCGTCAAGGCCATCCAGCGTGTTCTTTAACGTGCACAGAGTATGGCTCTCCCGCACACGGGGCCACGGCTTCACGTCCCATCCGACGGACGGCTGCCTTTCCAAGCCCATCGGTGTCCCCTACTGACCGTGGGCAGGGCGGGGAATTTTGCGGAGATAAATCTCAACGCTGACCCAGCTGAGACTCGAACCTGGGAACTACAGATTACGAGCCTGGCGCGCTACTGACTGAACCATCCCTGCCCCTGTCGTCTGTAGGCATTCAACTTTTTCGTTTTTACAGATAATGATAAATTAAAAATTATTTTTTGCCTTTGATAAGAAGTTATGAAAGAATAGGATTCACATTTCTGAATTTTTTTCAATGACTTTAAGAGCGCCCTCTAACGAGGAAAATTTTCGGAAGAGGCCAAAACTTTAAACGAATATTGTAAACGATCTGTTGTTGAGGATAGAGATTTCTGATTTTGGTGATATAATATGATGGTCAAGTGTTTTTTATTGGCAACAATAATTTTCCCCTTATTCCCAGGAGGTAGGAGGGGACCGCGTCATTTTCTTTTGTTTTAAATTTAATTATCGGTCCACGTAATCAAATAAGCAGGCAACATAGCTAGGATAAGTAAAAAATTACTATATATTTACTTATTGATTAAAAAATAACAATATTTTCTGCACCAATTCTGACGCACTGGACAGTTGTTACTAGTTAATATTAATTATTAGAGCTATTTCTTAGGAATAAGTGTTTTTGGTGTAGTCGCAGAAAATGAGGGAACATCACAAGTAACATTGTTGGGTTGTTTTACCTCTGACTGGCACTTTTTTTGCAAACAATGGCTAAATGGCCAGGTCACAAGGACCCCGAAGTCTCAGAGAAGGTTGGGGGAGGGGACCTATTAGAACAGCTGTTGGGAGACAGATGATAGCCTCCCGTCAAGGTCATCCAGCATGTTCTTTAACGTGCACAGGGTATGTCTCTCCCGCACACGGAGCCACGGCTTAATGTCCCATCTGAAGGACGGCGGCCTTTCCAAGCCCATCGGTGTCTCTTACTGACCGTGGGCAGGGCAGGGAATTTTGCGGAGATAAATCTTAACTGTTTTAGAGATTACACATATTAAAATAATAATTCCAAGATTATTTACGATAAAAAGTTCAAACAAAATGTTGTTTACATTGGGTCCAAATTTATTCAATCAACTGGAAAGTTAAATTAGTTATTTAAATTGTGAAATATTATTTTTTTAAACTGATATTTGATCGTCTATTGAACCTGGAATATATTGACTTTCTGTTTCCTTTAGCTATATTTTCATAAATTATTTATGCTGCATTTCTTTTTTATATTTGTTTTCTGCAATTGCAAACAAGCGTTCTTAAAAAGCTGTTGTGGTGTTTAGTGTTTACTAATTACCGTAATTGGTTAAAATAAATATTATTATTATTTCTCGAACAATGAACTGTGAAGGGTACAGATGTGGCAACGGCCAAGTGTGGAGTGCTGTCTACAGTTTCACCACTCTCCAAGATGGCGTCGATTGGAGTCCCCGGATTGCCCTCTACGGTGACCTTGGCTACAGAGAAGGATCTTCGGCACACATGCTTACGTCAGAAGCCTTGATGGAGAATATTGACGTCATCCTGCACAATGGTAAGATTTTAATTAAGCATCTGAGCAATTTTGATAAATTTGTGTGGAAACCAATCAAGCCTTCATCTAGAAAAAAGTAAAGAGGGTTGGGTTGTTTTACCTCTGAGCGGCACTTTTTTGCACACCATGGGCTAAATGGCCAGGTCACATGAACCCCGAAGGCTCAGAGAAGGTTGGGAGAGGGGACCCAATGGAACAGTTGTTGGGAGACAGATGGTAGCTCCAGTCAAGGCCATCCAGCGTGTTCTTTAACGTGCACAGGGTATGGCTCTCCCGCACACGGGACCACGGCTTAACGTTCCATCTGGCGGACGGCGGCCTTTCCAAGCCCATTGGTGCCCCCTACTGACCGTGGACATGGCGGGGAGTTTTCGGAGATAAATCTCAACGCTGACCCAGCTGGGACTCGAACCTGGAAACTACAGATTACGAGCCCGGCGCGCTACCCATTGAGCCCCCGCCCCAAAATAAAAAGAGAGAGATGAAAAAAAAATGTATTACAACATCATTCCTGTATTTTTAATTTTTTTTCAAATCAGAAATTAGTCACGATCATTGTTATGAAAGTATTTTTTTCACCACCATTTTAACGATTTACAATTTTTTTCACCTCCGTTGCAGTTATTAAAATTTTCCATGATCGAATAGTCCCTCTAAACTCAGCTGTGTGAATTAAATGCAATGAATTGTGTGTAATTAAAATGAATACCATTACGTGAGGGCATTTTAATTTTAATTTTAATTGCACCATTTGTCTTCATAATGAAATACATCCTCTCAACAAGAATGAGGTGATCGAAGCACCCGACTCAATCTATATTTTAAAAAATCACATGATATTTAATAATTAGTTATTTGTGGGGTTTTTTTTTTTTTGTGATTTCTGTTTAATTCTAGAAATAATCTTTTTCCTTGTGTGTATGACATGCTTGTGTGTTTTTTTTTTAATATACGTATCATTGTACAACTTTATTAGTCAATAAATCTATAGTTATTGAATCGGGGATATAATTAAGAAATTTTGCCCAGGGCTCTATTAAGTACTAGTTCCGACACTGATGAAATAATAATAATAATATTAATTCGTTTCAAACGCGTTAATACATTTTTGTATTTATTTTTACTCAAATAAATAAATTCCATCAAGCAGCTCTTGCCATAGAGGTCTGACATGAGTCTTAATTTAATACACCATATAATTTTAATTCACTCTAGAAAAGATCTCTGAGAAAGGAGAGGCCTTAAAAATAAGTAATTTCTCAAGCAGCTGCTTGCCACAGAGGTGTGACAGGAGGTTGGCAGGTTATATCCCATACAGAAGACATTTCTGCAAATGAACGAAGAACATCCATATTTAGATATCAAACGTGTAACATAGTGCTACACAATTTAGAGTTATATCATCATCATCCTCAAGCAGCCATGGGCTACGGAGGTCCAACCAGACCGTGCAACTTAGTTCTCCAAGCAAGTCTATCCTGAGCTACATCTACTGCATCTGGCCACTGCACACCAATTCTAACAAGGTCCTGGTTGACATTGTCTGCCCACCGCATCCTAGGTCTCCCCTTCTTTCTGAGGCCTTTAGGCACACTGTTCATAACCCTATTCGCCAATCTATAATTATCCATACGGGCAACATGGCCAAACCAACGGAGTCTCTCTCTGCACAATATGCTGCTTAAAGGAGGTTGCAAACTCCTTTGCCTAACCTCATCATTAGTTACAAAGTTGAACCACCTAATGCCCAAGATACTGCGTAAGCATCTAGAATCAAAAACATCTAATTTCCTGTTATCTTGTTTACATAGCGTCCAAGTTTCACTACCATAACTAACCCTAGAAAAAACCAAACTTGGAGTGGTCAACCACACAGGGTCCTGGTGGTGACCATATCAACCTAGAGATATATAAAATATATTAAAAACAACACTATTAATAAACTTTTTCGCAATTGTTCTATCAGTCCACTTGAAAGTTTTACAGTTCAATTTTAGCCAGAGCTCAATTGCAAAAAGAATTTATATATATTATATATCGCTGAGTGCTATTTATAATCCAAGTGCAAAAACTCGTCCGGGTTCAAAGAATGAATATTAAATTTTATCTTCAAATCGACAGTGGATATATTAGTTAAATTTAATTTATTGACGAAACAAATCAAAAATTAGATAATTTTAATTCATTTTAATATAGTGCTAAAAAGGTTCCACATTGCTGGTAATTTTATGATGATCTCTAAATGGAGATTTAAATTGACAGACAATTGATTAAGTTCTGATATTTTATGATAATGAACTGAAAATTATTGTTTGCATTCAGATTGAATTTGAAAAAATGAAATGTTAAATTTTATTTTCGAAGTATTCTCGCCTCTTCGTCTATTCAAGAAACCAAAATGTGATTTCTTTTTGCTTTTGCAGGTGATCTTGCCTATGACTTGCACACAGTAAGTAACGTCCGTATTTTTTTTTAAAGAGCCACAGAGATCTAACATATATCGAAACATGTCTCTAATGTACAAAAAAACTTTAAAATTTGCAAAAGCATTGTTAAATGTTTAAAAAGTTTTAAAGTATGAAAAGTTCTTAAAAATGTGTTGAACATTCCTAATCACGTAAGAGCATCCTTAAGCTGTATGAAAATTCTTAAAATAGGTAAGGGTATTATTATGGTGTTAAAATATATAAAACACCGTTAATGGGGGCGTAAAGGTCTTTAAAATATTGTTGCGACGGATGAACGCGCTGCAGTGACTTCATGACTTAACGTGACTGGAGCCCTCGTGTGTGCTTCTACGTGAGATTCAAGTAGCCAATGATTTGGAACTTAGAACGATTCAGAAGAATTAGAAGAATGCAAAAATATAGCAGGCAGTGTGTTAAAGTTGTGAGATCTGAGAGGATGTTCAGATGGTCTGAGTCTGTGTGCGATAAGTAAAAGACAAGAAATATCTTTTATGTAATGTGTGCGCGGGCGGTCCTTTTGTTTTGCTAGTGTGATAAGTTTAGTGAACTAGCACAGGACGAGAATTTGTTTACGTCTGAAGATGTTCAAGTGACATGGTAAACAAGGTTGAAAAGGTAGTATTTAGTAGAATAGACAGAGCTGTTGCTGTTTACTCTGTGCAGGAAGGTTAATGATTTATGCATGTTAGTAGTTAATTTGTTTATAAGGTACTTCATCCATATTTTCTTTGTAACAATTTGCATTGTATTGTAATTGGGTTTAAAATATACTTATTAATACTCACGCTCAGTGGTTATCCATTTTGTAATTCGCAACAATATATATAAAACACCGTTGGGGGGAGGGGGGCGTAAAGATCTTTAAAATATATATAAAACACCGTTAATGGGGGCGTAAAGATCTTTAAAATATATATAAAAGACCATTAATGGGGGGCGTAAAGATCTTTAAAATATATATAAAACACCGTTAATGGGGGCGTAAAGATCTTTAAAATACATATAAAACACCGTTAATGGGGGGGGGGGGCGTAAAGAACTTTAAAATATATATAAAACACCGTTAATGGGGGGGCGTAAAGATCTTTAAAATATATATAAAACACCGTTAATGGGGGGGGCGTAAAGAACTTTAAAATATATATAAAACACCGTTAATGGGGGGGGGCGTAAACATCTTTAAAGTATATATAAAACACCGTTAATGGGGGGGGGGGGCGTAAAGAACTTTAAAATATATATAAAACACCGTTAATGGGGGGGGGCGTAAAGAACTTTAAAATATATATAAAACACCGTTAATGGGGGCGTAAAGATCTTTAAAATATATATAAAACACCGTTAATGATGGCGTAAAGATCTTTAAAATATATATAAAAGACCATTAATGGGGGGCGTAAAGATCTTTAAAATATATATAAAACACCGTTAATGGGGGGGGGGGGCGTAAAGAACTTTAAAATATATATAAAACACCGTTAATGGGGGGACGTAAAGATCTTTAAAATATATATAAAACACCGTTAATGGGGGGGGGGGTGTAAAGAACTTTAAAATATATATAAAACACCGTTAATGGGGGGGGGGCGTAAAGAACTTTAAAATATATATAAAACACCGTTAATGGGGGGGGGGCGTAAACATCTTTAAAATATATATAAAACACCGTTAATGGGGGCGTAAAGACCTTTAAAATATATATAAAACACCGTTAATGGGGGGGGGCGTAAAGAACTTTAAAATATATATAAAACACCGTTAATGGGGGGGGGCGTAAACATCTTTAAAATATATATAAAACACCGTTAATGGGGGCGTAAAGATCTTTAAAATATATATAAAACAGCATCAAGAGGGTTAATGTCCTTAAAATACATAAAGCCCTATTAAGGGTTAAAGATCCTTAGTGTATATAAGTAACACAACGTATAAAATATGTAAGAGCAACATTAAGGATTTTAAACGTTTTTAAAATATTTTAAAGATTAACATTTTCAATTGATTTATACACAAACATTAAATAATTGCTCTATGTTTTTGAAGTTTAATGTAATTCTTTTGCTTGTTCTCTAAACCTAGTGTCAGGTTTTTCTGTCCTTGATTGTCTGACCTTGACAGAAAATACACACCTTAAGAAAAATGTATAAGGAAAATGCATGCGTTCATGGCAGGCTGACAATTAATGATTCCATTTGAAACATTGATGAAATTGCTTCATTAAAAAAAACACCTTTTTGTAGAATGTTGTTTAAACCATTTTATATTATATTAGTAAATACCATTGGCAAGTTTTTTTTTTGAAAAAAAGAAGAAAGCTGAAAATTGAAAACAAATAGTTTTTCAAAATGACTCGACTCATTTATGTATATGCAAGATACGGTCGCTCAAAAAAATATCCGAACACTATAATTTATTACAGAATTCAGAAAAAATATCTGGCAACGATTTTTTTCCCAGAAATTAGTGATCTGGCAACCTTCGTGTCACGTGACACGAAGGTTGCCAGATCACTAATTTCTGAAAAAAAAAATCGTTGCCAATTATTTTTTCTGAATTCTGTAATCAATTATAGTGTTCGGATATTTTGTTGAGCGACTGTACTGTAACTTTAGTGGACTTGGGAATTAAGGGTTAATGAATCGTTATATATATATATTTCACTTTAACGAATATGATTCCTATTTTTTAGGACAGCGGAAGAGTTGGAGATAACTTCATGAACATGATTCAACCCTTTGCTGCCAGAATCCCTTACATGGTCTCTGTTGGCAACCATGAAGCCTTCAATTGGTAAGAAATCTCTCTTTCATTTATTGTTGTTGTGTTTCTATGGTTATGACGCTTTTCATGAAACTCGAGAAATGGGAATATTTGAGTGGAATAAATTAAATTGTTTTGCTGTTCTCTGTCTCATCATCATCATCATCATCATCATCCTCAAGCAGCCATGGACTACGGAGGTCCAACCAGACCGTGCAATTTAGTTCTCCAAGCATATCTGTCCTCAGCTACATCTACTGCATCTGGCCACTGCACAGCAATTCTAATAAGGTCCTGTTTGACATTGTCTGCCCACCGCATCCTAGGTCTCCCCCTCTTTCTGAGGTCTTTAGGCACACTGTTCATAACCCTATTCGATAATCCATAATTATCCATACGGACAACATGGCCAAACAATAGGAGGCATTTTAAAAATTCTCGGGTTTGTTTTTATCTTCAGTCTCTACAAATTATTCACGAATCACCTTTGATATGTCGCTCAGCTGGGGGAAGAATTTAAGTCTGTTCGCGCTGACGAAGCCTTCAAAGTCCAAACTGGAGAAATGCTCATATTCTAAAATATTTGTAAGGGAAAAAAAGGCACAAAACTGCGTTTGAAAAAAATAAGTCTAGATAGATATATAACAAAATCTGATCAAATGGGAGAATGGATGTCAAGAAGAAAAAAAATACCCCTCAAGCAGCTGCTAGCCATAGAGTGTGACAGGTCGACCACGGAAAACTGTTTAAAATAAAAAAACACACCAATTAGAGAAGTGATTCTTAGTGCTGGCAACAGATGGCGCCATGAACGATATAAACGTTATGAAATGCTCTGTATAAACTAGCTGCTTGATGAGCAGTGTTTTTTGCTTCAAGGAATATGGAAATAACTGGCTTACGTCTCGACGTGTCACCACTCCAAACATTCCTCTACAGATGCCATCTAGCCAATAAAAGTGATTCTCTCAACTATGGATAACGTAAAACTACAGATCACTTCCATCTCCATTGCCAAAGCCTGGATAACTTACGAACTTCAATAATCACATTCTTTAGATTCAATGGACTGAAAATATACGCCCCTTATACAGGCTGGGACATTTTCTCCCTTCTAGAAAATATCTCTATTCCCAAGTTTCAATGCTAAATCAGACTTTCAGGTAGATTTTATTAAAAACTCTGAAATGCAGCATGAAATCCATTCATTGTCTGTCTTTATGATTCTTCTAATAATTCTTAGCCATTTCTTCCAGTCTCTTAGGTTGTTGTAGTTGTTGTTTTAGGTTGTTTTACCTCTGAGCGGCACTTTTTTGCACACCATGGGCTAAATGGCCAGGTCACATGGACCCCGAAGGCTCAGAGAAGGTTGGTGGAGGGGACCCACTGGAACAGCTGTTGGGAGACAGATGGTAGCCTCCCGTCAAGGCCATCCAGTGTGTTCTTTAACGTTCACAGGGTATGGCTCTCCCGCACACGGGGCCAAGGCTTAACGTCCCATCCGACGGACGGCGGCCTTTCCAAGCCCATCGGTGTCTCTTAGGCACTCTACAGATTGGGGTATAAAGTCGCAGAGCTAAACATCCCATGAATACAACTAAGACAATTTTTTTTGGTACTGATTATAACACATAGTGCAAATTATGTATATGCAGCTGAAGGTGCTATACATAAAGCTATACCCTGATATTTTATCGATTGACAACATGAACCTGAATTTATAGCATTTAAAAATATAATTAAAATTAATATTAATTTTATATCATAGTAAATAAAAAAAAATAAATACCCCTCAAGCTGCTGCTTGCCACAGAGGCTGTCAGTTTTATATGCCATAGTAGAAGGTCTGAGAGGATGGCAGGACCTCAGCAGAAAAACAACACAAACGTCCATGCCTTACCCGGGGCTCGAACCCAGGTCCTGTAGATCAGTAGCCAAGCGCGCTAACCACTTGTTTATTAAAAACAACAGATACCATTGTTGTTTAAATCAGTAGTTCAATTCATAAAGTACGTAAAAAGTGCTTTATGTGAAAAAAGTGCTTTACTCCTATAATGAAAGAGTTGCGACTTTTTAACATATTTCAACATGTCTAAATAAGTTATTATTTTCAATTAAAAAACTTCTTTGCGACTTCCTTAGCTAAAGATTAAAAGTCTCTTTTTTAAGAAAACCACTAAAATTGCTATTTTGAAAGCGAAAAACAAACCTGCACAATTTAATCCTAAGCTGCTTTTTCGGCCCCACTCTCTTCTAATCCGGGGCGGTGGTGGTGGCTCAGTCGGTAGCGCGCCAGGCTCGTAATCTGTAGTTCCCAGGTTCGAGTCCCAGCTTGGTCAGCGTTGAGATTTATCTCCGCAAAATTCCCCGCCCTGCCCACGGTCAGTAGGGGACACCGATGGGCTTGAAATACCCCCGTCCGTCGGTTGAGACGTTAAGCCGTGGCCCGTGTGTGGGAGAGCCATACCCTGTGCACGTTAAAGAACACACTGGATGGCCTTGACGGGAGGCTACCATCTGTCTCCCAACAGCTGTTCCAGTGGGTCTCCTCCCCCAACCTTCTCTGAGCCTTCGGGGTCCATGTGACCTGGCCATTTAGCCCATGGTGTGCAAAAAAGTGCCGCTCAGAGGTAAAACAACACAACCCTCCAGCAACCACTGGGAATGGTAGTAACAGCTGACCAAAATATAAGCACTTTAATAATCACAAGGGAAAAGTAAACTCCCATATCAAAATATTAGGACTTTCCATGTTACGGGGAATGGGAATCTAACTTTGGAGCTCTATAAGTTCCAAAATACCCATTTAGTGGAAAAATATCACCGAAGATTTATATTTTAAAAATCATGATCAAATCTATTTAAATCTCGATTTTTTAACACTATTTAAAGAGTTATGGAAGTTAGAATATTTAATAAAATAAATTACTTTCTGAAAAACGATTATAATTTTCTAATATTGAAATAATCATTACGCAATACGTCTAAAATGTATATAAAATTTTTTAAATGATTTGAAACAACACATTAGTTTTAATTCATTTCTGGGGTAAAGTCTTGTGATGCACTACTGTTTTTAAATATTCAAGCTTCCATACTTTCTTAAATACTGAAAGAATGTTGTTATAAATCAAGATTCAAATAAAATTGATTATGATCTTCAATTTATCTTCAGTCATATTTTTCCATCAAATGCATATTTTAAAACTTATAGAGGTACGAAGTTAGATTATAATCGACATATGGAAAGTCATATTTTGGTAGTACAGTGTAACAAATGTTTTAACCTTTAAATTTTGAAGTGAACAATTTATTTATATTTCTTTTTTATGAGTTTAAATTTTTTACAGTATATCATTTTACGTATTATATTATATTTTAGAGCGTTTTTTTTTTTTCGTGTTTCAGGAATTATACGAATTATAAAACTAGGTTTGATATGCCAGGAACTCCAGACAACCTCTGGTACAGGTGCGTTTTTTAAGCTAATTCTCCGAATTTTCTAAAATGACATTTCCTGTCCTACTTTTTTTTAATCTTGTGAACTTTGTGAGAGAAATAATTGTTCTCTTTTAGCTTCAAAGTGGGTCCAATTCATTTCGTCGTGATGAGCACTGAAGTTTACTTTTTTCTTCTCTTCGGTGGAATGGGAGCCGTGCAGAGCCATTATCAGTGGTTGCAAAACACTCTCATGGTAAGTCATCACCCAAGACTCCTTTTAGTAATCTATCATCTCGAAAAATCTACACTTCTCTGTAATGGATTTTCTTACACAATCTGCGCTCTTTGTAACGAATCTTAAAAGAACATTCAGTAATGGATTTTCTTACACAATCTGCACTCTTTGTAACGAATCTTAAAAGAACATTCAGTAATGGATTTTCTTACACAATCTGCACTCTTTGTAACGAATCTTAAAAGAACATTCAGTAATGGATTTTCTTACACAATCTGCACTCTTTGTAACGAATCTTAAAAGATCATTCAGTAATGGATTTTCTTACACAATCTGCACTCTTTGTAACGAATCTTAAAAGAACATTCAGTAATGGATTTTCTTACACAATCTGCACTCTTTGTAACGAATCTTAAAAGAACATTCAGTAATGGATTTTCTTACACAATCTGCACTCTTTGTAACGAATCTTAAAAGAACATTCAGTAATGGATTTTCTTACACAATCTGCACTCTTTGTAACGAATCTTAAAAGAACATTCAGTAATGGATTTTCTTACACAATCTGCACTCTTTGTAACAAATCTTAAAAGAACATTCAGTAATGGATTTTCTTACACAATCTGCGCTCTTTGTAACGAATCTTAAAAGATCATTCAGTAATGAATTTTCTTTGGAAAAACTACTTTTTAAATGAATTTTCTTTGGAAAAACTACTTTTTAAATGAAGTTTCTTTGGAAAAACTACTTTTTAAATGAAGTTTCTTTGGAAAAACTACTTTTTAAATGAATTTTCTTTGGAAAAACTACTTTTTAAATGAATTTTCTTTGGAAAAACTACTTTTTAAATGAATTTTCTTGGGGGAGAAAAATCTGCACTCTGAGGAATTTTTCGTGAAAAAACTCTACTCTCTGTAATGAATTTTTCTTTAAGAAAATCTGCTGTATTTAATGAATTTTCTTAAAAAATTATACTTTTCATAATATTTTCGAAAAATTTGCACGTTTCAATAATTTCATGACAAATCTATATTCTGCAAACGCATTCTCTTGAAAAATCTACATTCTGATGTTTTTTAATCTTTTTTAATAAAATTTTTTGAAAAAATGTCTCCGCAAAATTCCCCGCCCTGCCCACGATCAGTAGGGGACACCGATGGGATTGGAAAGGCCGCCGTCCGTCGGATGGGACGTTAAGCCGTGGCTCAGTGTGCGGGAGAGCGATACCCTGTGCACGTTAAAGAATATGCTGGATGGCCTTGACGGGAGGCTACCATCTGTCTCCCAACAGCTGTTCCAGTGGGTTCCAACAGCTCCCCCAACCTTCTCTGAGCCTTCGGGGTCCATGTGACCTAGCCATTTAGCCCATGGTGTGCAAAAAAGTGCCGCTCAGAGGTAAAACAACCCAAACAACAACTCTTGAAAAAATGTACATCATCCGTAATGAAATTTCTTACAAAATCTACCTTTCTCTAAGGAATTTTCTTACAAAATCTACCTTTCTCTAAGGAATTTTCTTACAAAATCTATACACTGTGTAATGATATTTTTTTTTTTGAGAAATCTGCTCTCTCTAACTAAATTTTCTTGAAAAATGTGTTCTATATTAAACTTTACGTAAAGGGCAATAAAAATGGATTCACCTGTTTTTAAAAAGAACAATAACTTAATAATTAAAACACACAAAGTGCACAAGAAACGAAAAAAATTTTGAACTGGAGGATTACAGCTGCATCAAAATTGAGAAAGTACATAAAATACCTAGGATTACATCTCGACAAATCCCTCTTTCTATTACGTAGTACCCTCCGAGGAACTTTCGTACAGTCGCTCAAAAAAGTATCCGAACACTACGGTTGATTACAGAATTCAGAAAAAATATTTGGCAACTATTTTTTTAGAAATTAGTGATCTGGCAACCTTCGTGTCACGTGATTACAGAATTCATAAAAAATATCTGGAGCGTGTACAACAACTGTACACGCTCCAGTTACCGTTCACAGCAAACTGGAGCGTGTGCAGTTACTGCACACGCTCCAGTTACTCACACGCTCCAGTTACTACACACGCTCCAGTTTGCTGTGAACGGTAACTGCACACGCTCAATATTTCCGTGAGTGAGCCCACACGATCTAGTATCAAAATAATATGACCACCTACAGTCGCTCAAAAAAGTATCCGAACACTATGGTTGATTACAGAATTCAGAAAAAATATCTGGCAACGATTTTTTTTTAAATTAGTGATCTGACAACCTTCGTTTCACGTGACACGAAGGTTGCCAGATCACTAATTTCTAAAAAAATCGATGCCAGATATAAGGAGATATTGAATGGAAAATTAAGAAATATATATACAGTCGCGTAAAAAAGTATCCGAACACTACGGTTGATTACAGAATTCAGGAAAAATATCTGGAGCGTGTACAGCAACTGTACACGCTCCAGTTACCGTTCACAGCAAACTGGAGAGTGTGTAGTTACTGCACACGCTCCAGTTTGCTGTGAACGGTAACTGCACACGCTCAATATTTCTGTGAGTGAGCCCACACGATCCAGGTTTTTGTGAGTTCACAAGATCCAATATGCTGTGAACATTAACCGCAACCTCTCCAGTTTGCTGTGAACGGTAACTGCACACGCTCAATATTTTTGTGAGTGGGCCCACACGATCCAGTTTTTGTGAGCTCACACGATCCAATGTGCTGTGAACATTAACCGCAACCGCTCCAGTTTGCTGTGAACGGTAACTGCACACGCTCCATATTCATTGCATTATATATTCATACGCATTATACATATTAAAAAAAAGTATCCGAACACTACGGTTGATTACAGAATTCAGAAACAAAAAATATCTGGCAACGATTTTTTTTTTAGAAATTAGTGATCTGGCAACCTTCGTGTCACGTGACACGAAGGTTGCCAGATCACTAATTTCTAAAAAATAGTTGCCAGATATTTTTTCTGAATTCTGTAATCAACCGTAGTGTTCGGATACTTTTTCGAGCGACTGTACTTGGAAAATCTAAGACAAAGTAAGGCTTTGTGCATCTTAACTATGATAATACAGTATTTCTTCGATTCTAAGACGCGCTTTTTTCTCCATATAGGGTCTTGAAAACGTCCATATAGGTCTTTAAAAACGGGGTGCGTTTTAGAATCGATGGCGTCTTAGAATCGCAGTTTTTTTTCGAATTTTTCCGCGCTTTGCATACGTCGCCACATGTTTTGTTTTTACGCGGAAACCCCGTCTCCAAGTTTGACCCTTATCGCATTCTCCAATTCCATTGAAGAATAAAGTGGCGTGGGTATTTTCCTGCCCTTTCCAAATGTGAAGCCACCGTTATTTCATTAGAGTGGAGCTCACTCAGCGGCAACTAGGAAGTTGAAACTTGGCAGTTGACTGACTACCTTCGGGTAAAATTAAGAAATCGCCGGCATCAAAATTGGCAGAAATGGGTATCAACAGCTTGGAAGCTAATCAGAGAAAAAATAGTGCACCACTCACTTAAAAATTGTTTCATCACCAATGCTCTCCATGGCTCAGAAAACGACATATTATGAGATAATAGAGATAAAGTGGGTTCAGAAGAATCAGACTCTGATATTGATTCAGAAGGAAGTGATGAATAATAAATAAATAAAATAAATACCCCCTCAAGCAGCTGCTTGCCACAGAGGTCTAACAGGAGCCTGTCAGTTTATATGCCACAGTAGAAGATCTGAGAGGATGGCAGGACCTCAGCAGAAAACAACACGAAATACCACTGATAAATAAGTACTATTGTTGTTAGTATATTTAATTCTATTAGAATAAAAATATTTGTTAGATATATTTTAGCGTTTTATTTTTTTCTTAAAATCAAAGCTTTTTTTCTGTTGGTGGTACTGAAATTAAGGTGCGTCTTACAATCGATGGCGTCTTAGAATCGAAGAAATACGGTATTATGATACCAACACATGCATTATGTTTTATAAAGTAGTCTGTGAGACCGTCTTAAATATTTTGCCATAACGATGCATGGTACAACCAACTTAACAAATATTAGAATGCAGAACATATTCAATCCTCAACAGCTACAAATTTTGCACCAATTAAAGAACGTATACATCTAACTACAACCCAATACAGTTTTATTTACTTGTATATTTTAACACTATACTAGAGCCTATGTAAATATAACATAGTTATACGTAATTTTTTGCACAACACAAAAAAGTCCTACATGATGCAAAATTCCATATTTTTAATCTCTTGTTAAGAGAACTGCTACCCATAAGTTCTTTAAAGGAATTAAAATGTAAATTAAATAGATTTTTTGAAATTAATTAGAAAATTAACGCCTACTAAGGAATTATATAGTGCTGAAGGTAAATACAAAAAAACACACATGTGTTTAATAAATATTCAAAATGTTGGGTTGGGTTGTTTTACCTCTGAGCGGCACTTTTTTGCACACCATGGGCTAAATGATCAGGTCACATGGACCCCGAAGGCTCAGAGAAGGTTGGGGGAGGGGACCCACTGGAACAGCTGTTGGGAGACAGATGGTAGCCTCCCGTCAAGGCCATCCAGTGTGTTCTTTAACGTTCACAGGGTATGGCTCTCCCGCACACGGGGCCAAGGCTTAACGTCCCATCCGACGGACGGCGGCCTTTCCAAGCCCATCGGTGTCCCCTACTGACCGTGGGCAGGGCGGGGAGTTTTGTAGAGATAAATCTCAACGCTGACCCAGCTGGGACTCGAACCTGGGAACTACAGATTACGAGTCTGACGTGCTACCGACTGAGCCACCCCCGCCCCTATTCAAAATGTAATAAAGGGTAAAATTTTACTAATTTTACTGAAGGTAGTTATTCAGTGTTCAAGTTTTCAACTGAAACATTAAAACAGTTTAACAAATGCAACAAGATGTGACTGTATTAGGAGAAGCGGATGGAGACCGAAAGCAGATGCACTATGTAGTATTATTCTCTCCTAAGCTGTTATTTGCGAGATATCTGTAAATAGAAGTAATTAGTTGAAATGGTTTAATTAAATAAATGATTTAGAAAAAACATTTTCTTAAAATCTGCATTTTCTAAAGAATTTTTCTTGAAAACTTTACAGTCTGTAAGAATTTCCTTATAAAATCTACCTTTTCTTAATGAATTTTCTTGAAAAATCTGCAATCTTTTGTAACTTTTTTTTTTTAATATCTGCACCCTCTGTAATGAAACGTCTTGAAATTTCAACACTCATTTTCTTGAAATATCAACATTTTCTCTAATGAATTTCCTTGAAAAATATAGATACACTCGTAATAATTTTTCTTGAAATTTTTAGATTCTCTTGTAATGAATTTCCTTGAAAAATCTAGACTCTCTTGTAATGAATTTCCTTGAAAAATCTAGATTCTCTTGTAATGAATTTCCTTGAAAAATCTAGACTCTCTTGTAATGAATTTCCTTGAAAAATCTAGACTCTCTTGTAATAATTTTTCTTGAAATTTTTAGATTCTCTTGTAATGAATTTCCTTCAAAAATCTAGACTCTCTTGTAATGAATTTCCTTGAAAAATCTAGATTCTCTTGTAATGAATTTCCTTGAAAAATCTAGACTCTCTTGTAATGAATTTCCTTGAAAAATCTAGACTCTCTTGTAATAATTTTTCTTGAAATTTTTAGATTCTCTTGTAATGAATTTCCTTCAAAAATCTAGACTCTCTTGTAATGAATTTCCTTGAAAAATCTAGATTCTCTTGTAATGAATTTCCTTGAAAAATCTAGACTCTCTTGTAATGAATTTCCTTGAAAAATCTAGACTCTCTTGTAATAATTTTTCTTGAAATTTTTAGATTCTCTTGTAATGAATTTCCTTCAAAAATCTAGACTCTCTTGTAATGAATTTCCTTGAAAAATCTAGATTCTCTTGTAATGAATTTCCTTGAAAAATCTAGACTCTCTTGTAATGAATTTCCTTGAAAAATCTAGACTCTCTTGTAATAATTTTTCTTGAAATTTTTAGATTCTCTTGTAATGAATTTCTTTCAAAAATCTAGATTCTCTTGTAATGAATTTCCTTGAAAAATCTAGACTCTCTTGTAATGAATTTCCTTGAAAAATCTAGACTCTCTTGTAATAATTTTTCTTGAAATTTTTAGATTCTCTTGTAATGAATTTCCTTCAAAAATCTAGACTCTCTTGTAATGAATTTCCTTGAAAAATCTAGATTCTCTTGTAATGAATTTCCTTGAAAAATCTAGACTCTCTTGTAATGAATTTCCTTGAAAAATCTAGATTCTCTTGTAATGAATTTCCTTGAAAAATCTAGACTCTCTTCTAATGAATTTCCTTGAAAAATCTAGACTCTCTTCTAATGAATTTCCTTGAAACATCTAGACTCTCTTGTAATAATTTTTCTTGAAATTTTTAGATTCTCTTGCAATGAATTTCCTTGAAAAATCTAGACTCTCTTGTAATGAATTTCCTTGAAAAGTTTAGACTCTCTTGTAATGAATTTCCTCGAAAATCTAGACTCTCTTGTAATGAATTTCCTTGAAAAATCTAGACTCTCTTGTAATGAATGTCCTTGAAAAATCTAGACTCTCTTGTAATGAATTTCCTTGAAAATCTAGACTCTCTTGTAATGAATTTCCTTGAAAATCTAGACTCTCTTGTAATGAATTTTCTTGGAAAAAGCTGCACTCGTTATAATTATGTAGTGTAAAGCATTTCTTGAAAAATCTATACACTAATGATTTTTTTTTCGTAATAAAATTTACAATTTTTGTAACGAACTTTCGTAAAAAATCTTCACTCCTCAAAACTTTTCATAAAAAATTATACATTTTGTAATGAATATTCTTTAAAAAATCTACACTCTAGAATATTCACTGAATATTCGTTACAAAATATATATATCGAAAACATCTATCCTCTTTGTAATTCACTTGGTCGACAAAATAATAAGTTCATGTTCATCAGAAGAGATGTTTCAAGACATCCCACTAATGAGTTCTCGATATTTTTTCAAATTCCAAAATATTTTAATTCTTTAGATTAATTTTAGAGCGGGATATTACATAATAATTAAGTTACATGTTTTAGAAATAATTTATCATGATTTTATTGCAATCATCATTTTCGTCGCATTTTTTTTTTCTTCATTAGGAAGCGAACTTGCCTGAGAATCGTGAGAAATGGCCTTGGGTCATTGCCCTGGGACATAGGCCCATGTACTGCTCCAACACAGCACTCAGATACTGCAGACTAGACAGCAACCCGGTAAGGTAGAAAAAAATCACATATAATACAAGGTGTCTCAAAAATATAGGTACAAACTTTTAGGGGAGGTAGATAACATCTAAAGGAATGAGAATTGCATAGGAACCCATAACCGGAAACGTCATGGGAAAGTGGTAGCAGAGGTATAAGATCTGAAAGGACACAAGACAGTGATTAATGGGAAAACATTTATTGGACATAATTATTACAAATGGCGTACTAGATGATACATTCCATGACGTTACAGCTGATGCTCGAAGTTTCCACAATGAGACGCGATGCATGCGTGACACCTACGGAGCATTGATTGCCGGACACGGTCGAACACACCTGGAGTTTCTTTGATAGTAGAAAGAACAGCGCAGACGAGCCTTGCCACGTGATCCATGTCAGACTCCACAGGCGATTCCTACACGGTAGCTTTGAGGGCCCCCCACAGAAAGAAATCAACGCTCGTTAAATCAGGTGAGCGTGGGGGCCAGGCAACTGGTCCAGCACGCCCAATCCATCGTTGCCCAAAAGACATGTTCAAATGCGCACGAACACACCTTCCATAATGGGGAGGCGCCCCATCATGTTGAAACCACATGTTGCGTCTCACATTTGCTGGAACATGAGCAGGTAAGCCTGGTAGAACCTGTTCCAGAAAGATCAGATACTTCGCGGAGGTCATGCGGGATGGTAAAAGGTATGGCCCGACTAAGCAGTCGCAGACCAAACCTGCCCATACATTTACTGCAAAACGATGTTGTGCCACATGGCTGCGCACACCGTGGGGGTTCTCGTGAGCCCACAAATGCGCATGGTGCTGATTGAATACGCCATCCCGAGTGAAACTGGCCTCATCAGTAAACGAAACATAAGCTGGGAAATTCACATCTTGGGCACTTTCTTGGAGATACCACTGCACAAAACGCACACGTGCAGGATGATCTGCAGGGAGAAGTAACTGAACCCTTTGGAGATGAAAGGGGTGTAAGGACTCACCGTGCAAAACACGCTGTACACTGTAACGAGACACTCCTAAGGCAGAGGCAACAGCACGTGTGCTGGTACTAGGATTAGTCTCCACGGCATCCAACACACTTTCTTCCATGGCGGGAGTATGCATCGATCGTGGCCTGCCCTCACTTCTGCTACCTCTTAATGACCCATAATCGCACAAATTTTGATGCCACGCACAAACAAACGGTGGCCCGGTACATGTCTGTGTGGCAGCATTCTTGATGCATTCGCTCAGCTATTCCATACACTAAGTGCATGTCTGCCAGCTCCCTGTTCGAATACTTTTGCATGCTCTATTTCAGCCGACTACCGCTCGAATGAGGAAATCGAAATTTCCCCTCTAGCGCACTGATGAACATCGCCGCCTATTGACTTACGGTGACGTTTCCGGTTATGGGTTCCTATGCAATTCTCATTCCTTTAGATGTTATCTACCTCCCCTAAAAGTTTGTACCTATATTTTTGAGACACCCTGTATATATCTAATTCCTATAATTATTTAACCCTTTCGTATTCAAACATAATAAAGCCAGGTTTAGAAATAATGCACTATTCAAGCTGTAGGGCAGTTTAAAGACAAACACCTGCATTGGCTAAATATAGAGTTAAATAAATACCTTTAGATACTGTTTCAGAATATTGCCAAAATCCAGTTCTTCAGAGCAGAGTTGTTCTCAGATGTGGAGTTGGAGGTTCCTTGTTTCCAGGATTATCACAGCACTTTTTAGTTCTTTGATTCACTGTAGAAAATTCACTGAAACCGTCAGTAAATAATGAATATTCATCATCATCATCATCATCATCATCAAGCAGCCATGGGTTACGGAGGTACAACCAGACCGTGCAATTTAGTTCTCCAAGCAAGTCTATCCTGAGCTACATCTACTGCATCTGGCCACTGCACACCAATTCTAACAAGGTCCTGTTTGACATTGTCTGCCCACCGCATCCTAGGTCTCCCCTTCTTTCTGAGGCCTTTAGGCACACTGTTCATAACCCTATTCGCCAATCTATAATTATTCATACTGGCAACATGGCCAAACCAACGGAGTCTCTCTCTGCACAATATGCTGCTTAAAGGAGGTTGCAAACCACCTAATGCCTAACCTCATCATTAGTTACAAAGTTGAACCACCTAATGCCCAAGATACTGCATAAGCATCTAGAATTAAAAGCATCTAGTTTCCTGTTATCTCGTTTACAAAGTGTCCAAGTTTCACTACCATAACTAACCCTAAAAAGAACAAACGAATATTGTGAAATAAAAAAAAAGTTATGAAGAGCTACTGCGAACTCCAACAGTAAACTTTAAGCTATCTAAAATCTTTATATCATAGTAAAAATAAAAAAAAAGTTATACGGGATCATTAGTGATTAAGAATAGTCCTCTGTCATTTAATAGCAACTTAAAAACATAAGGAAGCCTCAGTCACAGAACCGGAGACTCTCTATAAAACAGTGAACTTGTACTGCACGTGAATCAAAGAATTAAAAAGTGCTGTGTCAACCTGAAAACAAAGAACCTCCAACTCCACAGGGGCGGGGGTGGCTCAGTCGGTAGCGCGCCAGACTCGTAATCTGTAGTTCCCAGGTTCGAGTCCCAGCTGGATCAGCGTTGAGATTTATCTCCGCAATATTCCCCGCCTTGCCCACGGTCAGTAGGGGACACCGACGGGCTTGGAAAGGCCGCCGTCCGTCGTATGGGACGTTAAGCCGTGACCCCGTGTGCGGGAGAGCCATACCCTGTGCACTTTAAAGAACACGCTGGATGGCCTTGACGGGAGGCTACCATCTGTCTCCCAACAGCTGTTCCAGTGGGTCCCCTCCCCCAATATTCTCTGAGTCTTCGGGGTCCATGTGACCTGGCCATTTAGCCCATGGTGTGCAAAAAAGTGCCGCTCAGAGGTAAAACAACCCAACCCAATCCAACTCCACATCTGGGAACAACTCTGCTCTGAAGAACTGGATTTTAGCAATATTCTAAATCAATGTCTCTAAAGGTATTTATAACCATGTATTTAGCCAATGTAGGTGTATACCTTTAAACTGCCGTGCAACTTTAAAAGTGCATTATCGCTAAACTCGTCTGAAATATCAAGTGGAAAGCTGTGAAATTAATCTGCTTAAACAAATTGTTAGTTTAAACAATTATCATAACAAAGCCATACTTTTTTTTTTCCACATTTCTAATCCTGTATAACGATCTCTTCAATTCTGCCCATGTATACGGTTTGACCTATACTGTATATTTCTAAATCTCATAAGATAATAATTTATTTAATCAGTAGAACTTCCTTTGCACAGTTTCCGTATTTCTAATACCATATAATAATAAATTATAACATTCTTCCCAATTCTATTACAATTTTGATACGGTTTCGATGCCATTCATTATAATACTCTCTTTGATTCCAGGTCCGTGTCGGTCTGTTCCGAATGTATGGTCTGGAAGATCTACTTTTTAAGCATGGAGTTGACTTGGCATTCTGGGGACATAATCACTGCTACGAAAGACTCTGGCCAACATATAACGGAGAGGTACTTTCAATATTTCTGAACACCTTCTTAAAACTGTTGTTACATATTCCTTATTAAGATAGGTTCTTGTTTTTTTTTGTTGTTGTTGTTGTTTTACCTCTTAGCGGCACTTTTTTGCACACCATGGGCTAAATGGTCAGGTCACAAGGACCCCGAAAACTCAGATAAGTTTGGGGGAGGAGACCCACTGGAACAGCTGTTGGGAGACAGATGATAGCGTCCCGTCAAGGCCATCCAGCGTGTTCTTTAACGTGCACAGGATATGGCTCTCCCGCACACGGGGCCACGGCTTAACGTCCCATCCGACGGAAGACGGCCTTTCCAAGCCCATCGGTGTCCCCCTACTGACCGTGGGCAGGGCGGGGAATTTTGCGTAGAAAAATATCAATGCTGACCCAGCTGGGACTCGAACCTGGGTATTACAGATTACGAGCCTGGCGTGCTACCGACTGAGCCATCCCCGCCCCATTTATATAGGTAGTTGATAGACAGCAATGACCACGGACGAATTGGGATGGGGGTGGGGAGTCTTTTGCTACTAATATCTAGCACCAGGCCTGCATCTAGAAAAAAATCGGATTATGAATTACGAAATCCGAAATACGTACAGTCGCTCAAAAAAATATCCGAACACTATGGTTGATTGCAGAATTCAGAAAAAATATCTGGCAACGATTTTTTTTAGAAATTAGTGATCTGGCAACCTTCGTTTCACGTGACACGAAGGTTGCCAGATCACTAATTTCTAAAAAAAGTCGTTGCCAGATACTTTTTCTGAATTCTGTAATCAACCATAGTGTTCGGATATTTTTTTGAGCGACTGTATATGTCAGATATGAATTATTGTGTTTTCGATATGTTGATCTTCAAGTATATGATAGTGAAGATTAAATGAAACATGAGGGCGCCCCCCCCCGAGACATTTCTTGCGGGGGGGGGGGGGGTACCAGAATTTCCGGTATGTACTGATATATACAGGGTGTCTCAAAAATATAGGTACAAACTTTTAGGGGTGGTAGATAACATCTAAAGGAATGAGAATTGCATAGGAACCCATAACCGGAAACGTCATGGGAAAATGGTAGCAGAGGTACAAGATCTGAAAGGACACAAGACAGTGATTAATGGGAAAACATTTATGGGACATAATTATTACAAATGGCGTACTAGATGATACATTTCAAATGTTACAGCAGATGCTCGAAGTTTCCACCATGAGACGCGATGCATGCGTGACACCGACGGAGCATTGATTGCCGGACACGGTCGAACACACCTGGAGTTTCTTTGATAGTAGCAGCAGCGCAGACGAGCCTTGCCACGTGATCCATGTCAGACTCCACAGGCGGTTTCTACACGGTAGCTTTGAGCCCCCCCCCCCCCCCACAGAAAGAAATCAACGCTCGTTAAATCAGGTGAGCGTGGGGGCCAGGCAACTTGTCCAGCACGACCAATCCATCGTTGCCCAAAAGACATGTTCAAATGCGCACGAACACACCTTCCATAATGGGGAGGTACCTCATCATGTTGAAACCACATGTTGCGTTTCACATTTGCTGGAACATGGGCAAGTAAGCCTGGTAGAATCTGTTCCAGAAAGATCAGATACTTCGCGGAGGTCATGCGGGATGGTAAAAGGTATGGCCCGACTAAGCAATCGCCGACCAAACCTGCCCACACATTTACTGCAAAACGATGTTGTGCCATATGGGTGCGCACACCGTGGGGGTTCTCGTGAGCCCACAAATGCTCATGGTGCTGATTGAATACGCCATCCCGAGTGAAACTGGCCTCATCAGTAACAAAACATAAGCTTGGAAATTCACATCTTGGGCACTTTCTTGGAGGTGCCACTGAACAAAACGCACACGTGCAGGATGATCTGCAGGGAGAAGTAACTAAGGCAGAGGCAACGGCACGTGTGCTGGTACTAGGATTAGTCTCCACGGCATCCAACACACTTTCTTCCATGGCGGGAGTACGCATCGATCGTGGCCTGCCCTCACTTCTGCTACCTCTTAATGACCCATAATCGCACAAATTTTGATGCGAACGCGCAAACAAACGGTGGCCCGGTACATAGGGTGCGTTCTTGATACATTCGTTGAGCGGCTCGTCCGTTGCCCTCAGCTATTCCATACACTAAGTGCATGTCTGCCAGCTCCCTGTTCGAATACCTTTGCATGCTCTTCGTCAGCCGACTACCGCTCGAATGAGGAAATCCGAAATTTCCCCTCTAGCGCACTGATGAACAGCGCCGCCTATTGACTTACGGTGACGTTTCCGGTTATGGGTTCCTATGCAATTCTCATTCCTTTAGGTGTTATCTACCTCCCCTAAAAGTTTGTATCTATATTTTTGAGACACCCTGTATATGATGATATATATATAATCTCATTGAAATAAAATATAAAAAAATTTAATATAGAAATAAAACTTGATCTGCAACTACTATTATAGTTTAATAATTATTCCGGGTGTAAAACCAGTTGGAGATCATTGTTGTAGATTAAACTGAGTATCGGATCTAACTCTGTCTTAATATAGCATTCAGGCTTTGGGGCGGGGGTGGCTCAGTCGGTAGCGCGCCAGGCTCGTAATCTGTAGTTCCCAGGTTCGAGTCCCAGCTGGGTCAGCGTTGAGATTTATCTCCGCAAAATTCCCCGCCCTGCCCACGGTCAGTAGAGGACACCGATGGGCTTGGAAAGGCCGCCGTCCGTCGGATGGGACGTTAAGTCGTGGCCCCGTGTGCGGGAGAACCATACCCTGTGCACGTTAAAAAACACGCTGGATGGCCTTGACGGGAGGCTACCATCTGTCTCCCAACAGCTGTTCCAGTGGGTCCCCTCCTCCAACATTCTCTGAGCCTTCGGGGTCCATGTTACCTGGCCATTGTGGGGGTCATAAGGGTCATACTTATTCCTTTCGTATTTATATTCCTTGCATGTGACCTGGCCATAGCCCATGGTGTGCAAAGAAGTGCCGCTCAGAGGTGAAACCACCCAACCCATTCAGGCTTTAATGTTCCGATGGTTTTTTAACAGGAATTTTCACTTGAATAATGATAATACTTTTACAAAATTAATTCTTTCGGATTCCTTCTTATAATTTAAATGCAGAATCCTCTTACTCCAATGTCAACCGAAACTGCTATTTAAGTTGCAGTAATGATTACTTCAATTTCTAATTCCGGCTTTAATCTTTCAGGTGTACAATGGCAGCACAAAGGAGCCTTACAGAAACCCTCGAGCCACTATCCACGTGACGAGTGGTGTAGCAGTAAGTTGGCATATTGGATTTGTTTCACTGTTTGTCTAATTCCATCTATTAGGATATCTTGAGAAAATTTCTTCCGTGATAGACAAAGCCCGGTGTGGTAGAAACTGAACGCGCCAGGCTCGTATAAGGGCCATGCCCCCCCCCCCCCCTCCCCTTTGAGAATGCTAGTAAGTAACGGAGGGCCAAAAATTGTTAAACTTGTTCATATTTCACGCAGTTTTCAGTAATTTAAAAAAAATCCTCTGAAACGAAGCAATGGAATTGCAGTCTCTAACCCGCCCCCGTCTTTGCCCCCCCCCCCCCCCCCCGAAACTACTATTTAAGTTGCAGTAACGTGATTAGTTATTGTAAGCTGAACATTGAATTAAATTTTGATACGAATTGACAGGCAAATTACAAATTTATAGGTTTGTTGGTCAAGAATCAAAAATAGTGCTTTATCATGACAGTTGAATTGTTTGCTAACCCAACTGTCATTATGTTGTAAAAAATATTTATTAGCATGATATCTTCTTATTTCTAAGATTCGTATCAGTATTAATGGGATATAGGCCCGTATCTAGGGGGGGGGGGGCAAACGACGGGGCGGGTTAGAGACTGCAATTCCATTGCATCGTTTAACCTTCGTTTCAGAGGATTTTTTTTAAATTATTGAAAAATGCGTGAAATATGAACAAGTTTAACAATTTTTGGCCCTCCGTTACTTACTAGCATTCTCAAAGGGGAGGAGGGGGCATGGCCCTTATGACCCCCCCCCCCCATCTCCCACCTTCCTAGATCCATACTTTGTATGAAGCATTAAGAGAGGCGATCCCAAACATCTAGAATTTATTTCAGCAATTATTATAAACCATCACCACAGTCCCATATATTTAAACTTTTTCGTAGTATCCATATCGTATTAATCAAAGACCATGCTAAAACAAATCCTATTCAGACAGATTCTTTTTGTAGTTAATGTGAAACACAAAAGTAGTTCCAGACATATTTAGGATTTGGTTCAGTATTTAGGGTTGGGCTGTTTCATCTATAAGCGGCACTTTTTTGCACACCATGGGATAAATGGCCAGATCACGTAGACCGCGAAGGCACAGAGAAGGTTGGGAGACAGATGGTAGCCTTCTGTCAAGGCCATCCAGCGTGTTCTTTAACGTGCACAGCGTATGGCTCTATCCTGTGCACGTTAAACTACCCGCACACGGGGGGCGGGGGGGGGGGGGGCTCAGTCGGTAGCGCGCCAGGCTCGTAATCTGTAGTTCCCAGATTCGTGTCCCAGCTGGGTCAGCGTTGAGATTTATCTCCGCAAAATTCCCCGCCCTGCCCACGGTCAGTAGGGGACACCGATGGGCTTGGAAAGGCCGCTGTGAGTCGGTGGGACGTTAAGCCGTGTTTCCGTGTGCGGGAGAGCCATACCATGTGCACGTTAAAGAACACGCTGGATTGCCTTGACGGGAGGCTACCATCTGTCTCCCAACAGTTGTTCCAGTGGGTCCCCTCCCCCAACCTTCTCTGAGCCTTCGGGGTCCTTGTGACCTGGCCATTTAGCCCATGGTGTGCAAAAAAGTGCCACTCAGAGGTAAAACAACCCAACCCGCACACGGGCCACGCTTAATGTCCCATCCGACGGACGGCGACCTTTCCAAGCCCATCGGTGTCCCCAACTGACCGTGGGCAAGACGGGGAATTTTGCGGAGATAAATCTCAACGCTGACCCAGCTGGGACTCGAACATGGGAACTACAGATTACGAGCCTGGCGCGCTACCGACTGAGCCACCCCCGCCCGTTCAGTATTTAAGTTCATGTGAAACGCCAGGATATCTTTTTAGGATTTAGCATAATGAAGATATTATTTTTTTCTGAATTTTTAGAGAAGGCTCAAAAAGTGTTTCCTTTGCCAATGGTGAGTTTCACTCTAACTAATCACCCAACGCGTTTCATTTAGGGCAATCAAGAAGGGACAAGTAATTTCCGTGGCACCAGAGGGCACTGGAGTGCATTCGCCAGCACAGAGAGAGGTTACACTCGGTTGACGGCTTTCAACAGAAGTCATCTCTACTTCGAACAAATTTCCACAGACAAGGTAAGTTTCTGAAACACAGAGAACTCCTCTACACTAATTGTTAGTTGGGCTAAAATCAAGGTCGGATCAGGGGAGGACATGTCTCCCCCCCTCCTTTTTACAATGCTAACAAGGGTGGGTTGGGTTGTTTTACCTCTGAGCGGCACTTTTTTGCACACCATGGGCTAAATGGCCAGGTCACATGGACCCCGTAGGCTCAGAGAAGGTTGGGGGAGGGGACCCACTGGAACAGCTGTTGGGAGACAGATGGTAGCCTCCTGTCAAGGCCATCCAGCGTGTTCTTTAACGTGCACAGGGTATGGCTCTCCCGCACACGGGGCCACGGCTTAACGTCCCATCCGACGGACGGCGGCCTTTCCAAGCCCATCGGTGTCCTCTACTGACCGTGGGCAGGGCGGGGAATTTTGCGGAGATAAATCTCAACGCTTACCCAGCTGGGACTCGAACCTGGAAACTACATATTACGAGCCTGGCGCGCTACCGACTGAGCCACCCCCGCCCCATGCTAACAAGGGTAAGAGAAGGAAAAGTTATTAAACATTTATATTCCTTGCATTTTTGAAAACTTTTTTAGAGATCTGTAAAACGGAGGTTGAAATGTTACACTACACTGGAAATCCACTCTCTTGCCTCCCCCCCCCCCCCCCTCAATCGATTTTTTTTCTAGATCCGGGCCTGGTTCGAACAGTAGACCTCCATGGTCAAAATTTGCAGTTCCCGAGTTCTAGTCCCACCCGTGTCTGCGTCAGACTGTGACGTTGACAATCCCACCTGTAGTCCCATTTGTTGTCCCCGTCAGTCTCCCCCTCCCCCTGCCCTCGATCAGAGACACCAATGGGCATGGAAAGAATGCCGTCCGTCAGATGAGGCGTTAAGTCGTGGCTCAGTATGCAGGAGAGCTATGCTCTGTGCACGTTAAAAAACGCGATGGATGGCCTTGACGGGAGGCTAACAGCTGTATCCTTCTCTTAAACTTCTCCGAGCCCTTGGGGTCCTTGTGACCTGGTCACTTAGCCCATTGTACACAAAAAATAGTTCCGCTCAGAGATAAAACAACCCAACTCTACGTCGAGAATCTTCTCCATTAAATCCCGTTCTGCCTCTGTGAGAAAGGGGGGCTGACTGACGGTCTTGCGAAGTCCGTTGGATGGAACGTTAGCCATGACCCCATGTGTAGAAGAGACATAGCTGTGCACATGAAAAAAAGCAAAAACATTTTGGATGAAAAAAACAAACCAAAAACCCATTCACCGTCCATTTAGCTTATTGTCGGCAAAAAAATAGGTGTACCTGGAGAAAAACAACTGAGCCCATAGTGAGCATGCTCATTGGTCAAAATTTATATATTTTCAACCTGCATTTCTCAGCTTATGAAAACAGAACCCCTTCCCCACCTCTTTCAACCCCCTTAAGAAAATGGGGCCACCCATCTCTTCTGGCTCGATTATTCCGGAGAAAAGATTTCTCAAAGATGCTGATCCGAAATCAAAAATGTTTCATGGGAAATGATTCTATAACAAAAGAAATCCGAAGTACCAAAAGTTCCAAAATATACCAAGAGATGGCAGCACTATACCGATTTAATCCTGTTTATGTTAACGCTGCTTTACGAAAGTTGGGGAGGGTAGAAGACATTTTTGAGATCCTCATTTTCCTAGTAATAGATTAAGAACTAAATATATCTGTTTTCCAGAAGTGCAAAAATCTTGCCCTGTTTTATGGTATATTTTTATTCAGAAATAAAAACACGATAATAAAAATGAAGCCGAATTTTTCTAAATTTAATCAAATCCTCAGATTTGTTGATTTTCAATAGAAAGTTTTTCTGTCTGTCTATAAATAAAAAACACAGCGAATAATATTTTTTAGGAACTAACCTATTCTGAATTAAGCCATAGATATCATGTCAGTATAATCGTCAAGACCTCAAGAGAAAGACAACTTAGGAAAAGAAACCCATTCCTTTTCCTATCAAAGATCTATAACTTCTAAAATAAGTTTTTTTTTTTGCTTAGAAAAATGTAATAGCAGATGAAGATTCCAATCAAATAGATCAATATCTCGATTCTTCAACCATATTCGTCCAGTATTCAATGAATTATGGAAGTTTGAATATTTAACCATAATATACTTCAGAAAAAAATAGCGACTGGAGTTAATAATTGACTACAGTCGCAAAAATTGACTTCAGAAATTAATTAAAACTTAGTAATAAGTATGGTATCAAAGTGTTTCATAAAATAAGTTTGTATTTTGAACTTTGTATAAAGAATTCTTTCACTATTCTTCACTTTTTGTATAAGCTTCTTAAGACTGACATTGCTGTTGTTAAATATTCAAACTTCCAGAACTCATTAAATACTGAACGAATATTGTTGAAAATCGAGATATTGATTTATTTGATTGAGATCTTTATCTGCAATCACATTTTTTAAAACTAAAGTTCTATCTGGACATAATAAAATGGAATACATTTCCGTTTTATTCTGACCAGATTGAGAGGCCATTGTATTTTGGACAATATGGGAACATTTCATATCGGATCATGTTCAGGGGCCATTTTTATTTCGGATGATCTGGGAACATTTCATATAGGATCATGTTCAGGGGCCATTTTTATTTCGGACGATGTGGGAACATTTCATATCGGATCATGTTCAGGGACTATTTTTTTTGGACAATGTGGGAACATTTCATATCGGATCATGTTCAGGGGCCATTTTTATTTTGGACGATGTGGGAACATTTCATATCGGATCATGTTCAAGGGCCATTTTTATTTTGGATGATGTGGGAACATTTCATATCGGATCATGTTCAGGGGCCATTTTTATTTCGGATGATCTGGGAACATTTCATATCGGATCATGTTCAGGGACTATTTTTTTTGGACAATGTGGGAACATTTCATATCGGATCATGTTCAGGGGCCATTTTTATTTCGGATGATCTGGGAACATTTCATATCGGATCATGTTCAGGGGCCATTTTTATTTTGGATGATGTGGGAACATTTCATATCGGATCATGTTCAGGGGCCATTTTTATTTCGGATGATCTGGGAACATTTCATATCGGATCATGTTCAGGGGCCATTTTTATTTCGGACGATGTGGGAGCATTTCATATCGGATCATGTTCAGGGACTATTTTTTTTGGACAATGTGGGAACATTTCATATCGGATCATGTTCAGGGGCCATTTTTATTTTGGACGATGTGGGAACATTTCATATCGGATCATGTTCAAGGGCCATTTTTATTTTGGATGATGTGGGAACATTTCATATCGGATCATGTTCAGGGGCCATTTTTATTTCGGACGATGTGGGCACATTTCATATCGGATCATGTTCAGGGGCCATTTTTATTTCGGACGATATGGGAACATTTCATATCGGATCATGTTCAGGGGCCATTTTTATTTCGGACGATATGGGAACATTTCATATCGGATCATGTTCAGAGGCCATTTTTATTTCGGACGATGTGGGAACATTTCATATCGGATCCTGTTCAGGGGACATTTTTATTTCGGACGATGTGGGAACATTTCATATTGGATCATGTTCAGGGGCCATTTTTATTTTGGACGATGTGGGAACATTTCATATCGGATCATGTTCAGGGCCATTTTTATTTTGGACGATGTGGGAACATTTCATATCGGATCATGTTCAAGGGCCATTTTTATTTCGGATGATGTGGGAACATTTCATATCGGATCATGTTCAGGGGCCATTTTTATTTCGGACGATGTGGGCACATTTCATATCGGATCATGTTCAGGGGCCATTTTTATTTCGGACGATGTGGGAACATTTCATATCGGATCATGTTCAGGGGCCATTTTTATTTCGGACGATGTGGGAACATTTCATATCGGATCATGTTCAGAGGCCATTTTTATTTCGGACGATGTGGGAACATTTCATATCGGATCCTGTTCAGGGGACATTTTTATTTCGGACGATGTGGGAACATTTCATATCGGATCATGTTCAGGGGCCATTTTTATTTTGGACGATGTGGGAACATTTCATATCGGATCATGTTCAGGGCCATTTTTATTTTGGACGATGTGGGAACATTTCATATCGGATCATGTTCAAGGGCCATTTTTATTTCGGATGATGTGGGAACATTTCATATCGGATCATGTTCAGGGGCCATTTTTATTTCGGACGATGTGGGAACATTTCATATCGGATCATGTTCAGGGGCCATTTTTATTTTGGACGATGTGGGAACATTTCATACTGGATCATGTTCAGGGGCCATTTTTATTTCGGACGATGTGGGAACATTTCATATCGGATCCTGTTCAGGGGACATTTTTATTTCGGACAATGGGAACATTTCATATCGGATCATGTTCAGGGGCCATTTTTATTTTGGACGATGTGGGAACATTTCATATCGGATCATGTTCAGGAGCCATTTTTATTTCGGATGATGTGGGAACATTTCATATCGGATCATGTTCAGGGGCCATTTTTATTTTTCTACGATGTGGGAACATTTCATATCGGATCATGTTCAGGGGCCATTTTTATTTTGGATGATGTGGGAACATTTCATATCGGATCATGTTCAGGGGCCATTTTTATTTCGGACGATGTGGGAACATTTCATATCGGATCATGTTCAGGGGCCATTTTTATTTCGGACGATGTGGGAACATTTCATATCGGATCATGTTCAGGGACCATTTTTATTTCGAACGATGTGGGAACATTTCATATCGGATCCTGTTCAGGGGCCATTTTTATTTCGGACGATGGGAACATTTCATATCAGATCATGTTCAGGGGCCATTTTTATTTCGGACGATATGGGAACCTTTCATATCGGATCATGTTCAGGGGCCATTTTTATTTTGGATGATGTGGGAACATTTCAGATCGGATCATGTTCAGGGGCCATTTTTATTTCGGACGATGTGGGAACATTTCATATCGGATCATGTTCAGGGGCCATTTTTATTTCGGACGATGTGGGAACATTTCATATCGGATCATGTTCAGGGGCCATTTTTATTTCGAACGATGTGGGAACATTTCATATCGGATCCTGTTCAGGGGCCATTTTTATTTCGGACGATGCGAACATTTCATATCAGATCATGTTCAGGGGCCATTTTTATTTCGGACGATATGGGAACCTTTCATATCGGATCATGTTCAGGGGCCATTTTTATTTCGGATGATGTGGGAACATTTCATATCGGATCATGTTCAGGGGCCATTTTTATTTCGGACGATGTGGGAACATTTCATATCGGATCATGTTCAGGGGCCATTTTTATTTCGGACGATGGGGGAACATTTCATATCGGATCATGTTCAGGGGCCATTTTTATTTCGGATGATGTGGGAACATTTCATATCGGATCCTGTTCAGGGGCCATTTTTATTTCGGACGATGGGAACATTTCATATCAGATCATGTTCAGGGGCCATTTTTATTTCGGACGATATGGGAACATTTCATATCGGATCATGTTCAGGGGCCATTTTTATTTCGGACGATGTGGGAACATTTCATATCGGATCCTGTTCAGGGGCCATTTTTATTTCGGACGATGGGAACATTTCATATCGGATCATGTTCAGGGGCCATTTTTATTTTGGACCAAATCCAGGAATTATTTTCTGAGTCTATTTCCTGAATTAGAATGGACCCCTGGATTAATTATTCCCTAAATAGAATGGAACCCTGGATTTGGTCGTAAACAAAGAAGAAAAAACATCCCATGGATATGATCCTCAATGAAATGTCCCTTTAATCTGTTCCTGAATAAAATGACTTTATGATCTTCTTCCCCAAAAAATGGGCTCTGGATGTTGTCTTCATGTAAATGGCTGCAGAATAATGTCTTATCCATTGAGTATAGTCAAAAGTAACAACAGCGTCGATAAAACCTGACTTATTAACCGATTATTAAATCTCCGTTTTTTATTTCAACCCACAGGATGGGGATGTGATCGACAAAGTCTGGGTTGTGAAAGACAGTCACGAATCTTTTCTCCGCCACCTCCCCGGGGATAAGAAGAAGAGGAGATTCAAGGCTACCTAAAGATAGGTCGATAATCTTCCCTCCGATGATGACCTTTGAACTTTTGATGGGAAGCTCTCCATCCCAGTGTTCCTTGCAGATGAGACAGCGAAGAGAGATCGTCAGCTAGGCCAACACCACGAAAGGCCAACCGAACGAAACAAGATTCGTGCTCAGAACAGGCGGAGAGGTAACAAATTAACTGTCGTTGGAAAGTTGTTCGCAGAGACGACGAATAGTTGAAGCTCTTGGTTTGGGGGGGTGCGGGGAAGAGGTGGGGGGCTAATGCTCTTGAAGAGTAATAATGTAACAATGGCCACGAAATGATGTTTAACTACCTCAAGTCCATTGTGTACAGTCTCGCTCAAAACAGTATCCGAACGCTATGGTTGATTACAGAATACAGAAAAAATATCTGGCAACAATTTTTTTTTTTGAAATCAGTGATCTGGCAACCTTCGTGTCACGTGACACGAAAGTTGTCAGATCATTGATTTCTAAAAAAAATCATTGCCATGTATTTTTTTCTGAATTCTGTAATCAACCATAGCGTTCGGATACTTTTTTTAATATATATAATGCGTATGAATATATAATGCAATGAATATTGAGCGTGTGCAGTTACCGTTCACAGCAAACTGGAGCGGTTGCTGTTAATGTTCACAGCAAACTGGAGCGGTTGCTGTTAATGTTCACAGCACATTGGATCGTGTGAGCTCACAAAGACCTAGATCGTGTGGGCTCACTCACAGAAATATTGAGCGTGTGCAGTTACCGTTCACAGCAAACTGGAGCGGTTGCGGTTAATGCTCACAGCACATTGGATCGTGTGAGCTCACAAAGACCTAGATCGTGTGGGCTCACTCACAGAAATATTGAGCGTGTGCAGTTACCGTTCACAGCAAACTGGAGCGGTTGCGGTTAATGTTCACAGCACATTGGATCGTGTGAGCTCACAAAGACCTAGATCGTGTGGGCTCACTCACGGAAATATTGAGCGTGTGCAGTTACCGTTCACAGCAAACTGGAGCGGTTGCGGTTAATGTTCACAGCACATTGGATCGTGTGAGCTCACAAAGACCTAGATCGTGTGGGCTCTCTCACAGAAATATTGAGCGTGTGCAGTTACCGTTCACAGCAAACTGGAGAGGTTGCGGTTAATGTTCACAGCACATTGGATCGTGTGAGCTCACAAAGACCTAGATCGTGTGGGCTCTCTCACAGAAATATTGAGCGTGTGCAGTTACCGTTCACAGCAAACTGGAGCGGTTGCGGTTAATGTTCACAGCATATTGGATCGTGTGAACTCACAAAAACCTGGATCGTGTGAACTCACAAAAACCTGGATCGTGTGGGCTCACTCACAGAAATATTGAGCGTGTGCAGTTACCGTTCACAGCAAACTGGAGCGTGTGCAGTAACTGCACACGCTCCAGTTTGCTGTGAACGGTAACTGGAGCGTGTACAGTTGCTGTACACGCTCCAGATATTTTTCCTGAATTCTGTAATCAACCGTAGTGTTCGGATACTTTTTTAAGCGATTGTATATATATATTTCTTAATTTTCCATTCAATATCTCCTTTAATTTCTTCGATGTTTCGAAACAAATAATCCTATCAAAAAAGAAAATTCAAATCTACCTCTTGAAGAAACTCGATCTTAAAGCCCGGATCGATTCTTCGTCCATTCCCATCATCGATCAGAAAGTATAAAAAAAAAGTCCAGGAACATCCCTTCAAAATTCGAAAGCTAAAAAAAAAAGGACGCAGACCATTCACGTATCTTTCTGACGAAACCAAATTTTTATATTTTTGATCATCTCATCGGAAGAGAGACCTCGACATAAATTTTCCTTTCTACATAATTTTCCTTTAATACGGTAAACATCGTTCTCGTGTTACCGATTCATCTTCTGCAGGGTTCCCGTAAACACGTTTGCAGAGCGGCCTCTCCATTAAGAGCTGCCTTATTTACATCTTCATCCGCAGCAAAAATAGAGAATTATCGAGAATCTGAAAGCGTGTTTTTCTCCCTTAGGGCTGCTAAGGAGGACTGAGCTGTTCAAGGAACCTATAAAGCAGGGATCAGCAACCTTATTGATAAAGGGATCCCGTTAAAATCCAGTCTTATAGTGATGAAGGACAGAGGATGAAGAGGTACCTCCGAGGGAGATGAGAGATTGCTTTGAATTCAGAGATTTTCCAGTTTCCATTGAAAGCTAATGGTTTTAATTTGGAGTATATTAAACAGTGAAATAGAGTAAGGGGCAACTGGGGAGACTATCAGACGGGGCACTGGAGTACTCGAAAAATTGCACTGGGGTGCGTTTGATCTTTGGTATGACCTTAGAAAACGCCTTGTTAAAGCCTTTAAAGGAGGGTTACAAACCTCCCGCCTTGGGTACATAAGAGAGAATATGCCAACCAAGGGAGGATGGTAGACATAGGTGGATAAGCCGACAAATGGGGATGGTGGACACTGGTGGATGGGGATAGTGGGCACAAGGGGATATACCAACTAATGGGGGTGGTGGGGACCAAGGGAGTTACGCCAACCAATGGGAATGGTGGGTCTCAGGGAGGGGGATATGCCAACTAATGGGGTTGGTGTGGCCCAAGGGGATATGCCAACTAATGCGGTTGGTGTGGCCCAAGGGGGTTACGCCAACCAAGGGGGATGGTAGGGTTCAGAGGGGATATATCAAACAATGGGAATGGTGGGTCTCAGGGAGGGGGATATGCCAACTAATGGGGTTGGTGTGGCCCAAGGGGATATGCCAACTAATGCGGTTGGTGTGGCCCAAGGGGGTTACGCCAACCAAGGGGGATGGTAGGGTTCAGAGGGGATATGTCAAACAATGGGAATGGTGGGTCTCAGGGAGGGGGATATGCCAACTAATGGGGTTGGTGTGGCCCAAGGGGATATGCCAACTAATGCGGTTGGTGTGGCCCAAGGGGGTTACGCCAACCAAGGGGGATGGTAGGGTTCAGAGGGGATATGTCAAACAATGGGAATGGTGGGTCTCAGGGAGGGGGATATGCCAACTAATGGGGTTGGTGTGGCCCAAGGGGATATGCCAACTAATGCGGTTGGTGTGGCCCAAGGGGGTTACACCAACCAAGGGGGATGGTAGGGCTCAGAGGGAATATGTCAAACAATGGGAATGGTGGGGCTCAGGGAGATGGTTATGCCAACTAATGGGGTTGGTGTGGCCCAAGGGGGTTACGCCAACCAAGGGGAATGGTAGGGTTCAGAGGGGATATGTCAAACAATGGGAATGGTGGGTCTCAGGGAGGGGGATATGCTAATGGGGTTGGTGTGGCCCAAGGGGATATGCCAACTAATGCGGTTGATGGGGCCCAAGGTGATTACGCCAACCAAGGGGGATGGTAGGGTTCAGAGGGGATATGTGAAGCAATGGGAATGGTGGGTCTCAGGGAGGGGGATATGCCAAGTAATGGGGTTAGTGTGGCCCAAGGGGATATGCCAACTAATGTGGTTGATGGGGCCCAAGAGGGTTACGCCAACCAAGGGGGATGGTAGGTTTCAGAGGGAATATGTCAAACAATGGGAATGGTGGGGCTCAGGGAGATGGTTATGCCAACTAATGGGGTTGGTGTGGCCCAAGGGAATATGCCAACTAATGCGGTTGATGGGGCCCAAGGAGGTTATGCCAAACCAAGGGGGATGATAGGGTTCAGAGGGGATTTTTTTTTCACGTCACGTGGTCACGTGACAACGAAGGTTGCCAGATCACTAATTTCTAAAAAAAATCGTTGCCAGATATTTTTCCTGAATTCTGTAATCAACCATAGTGTTCGGATATTTTTTTGAGCGACTGTACCTTCCCGAAGCAAAATGTGCCACTATGATTGTGTGTAAACCAGAGTTTTGACATTTTTGTAATTTTTCTGCTTACCTCTATGGTGCTGCTATATATAGTATAAATAAAGCATCTCCAGAATGTGTGCCGTAAACCTCCAAGTAGCCGTAATTTCTAACCTGCTCACTTACCTTCTTTTACGCAGCGTAAAGTGCCACTTCAGTAAGTACGAAAATCCTGAGGTTTAGAGAACTTGTAACCCTTGGTGCAGTAAAAGGTGCCACCTCAAATATGAATGGCAAAATCCGTGTAAATTGCCATGTGTAAAAATTAAGACAAATCGCAATGTAAATAACTGAGAATTGTTTTACGGTGCTATCTATTAATGTAAATGTACAGTCGCTCAAATAAATATCCGAACACTATTTGTTGATTACAGAATTCAGAAAAAATATCTGGCAACGAAATATTTTTAGAAATTAGTGATCTGACAACCTTCTGTCACGTGACACAATGGTTGCCAGATCACTAATTTCTAAAAAAGACGTTGCCAGATATTTTTTTCTGAATTCTGAAATCAACCATAGTGTTCGGATATTTTTTGAGCGACTGTATATATCATTTGTTTGTGTTTATTTTAGTAAATAATCTAATACATCATAATCAGAAATGTAAACTTTTTTCACCCTTTTATTGCATTTGATTTATTTTATAAAAGTGTAATCATCCGTGTAAAAGTGTAATTCATTTTTATTATTTATTTACATCAGTTGTTGCCCATTATGTGTAAATAATTTCCGTCTTGACTTATTAATCGATAAATAAAGATTAAGTTTATTCAAGAGTCATCCGGATTTTTTCACTATTTTGTTTTTCACTTATCTTCAACCTCAGTTTATCTCAACTTCTAATATTGAAATTCGCTGCCCTGCCAATATATTAATAAGTTTTCATGTCATCATCATCATCATCATCATCATCATCATCATCATCATCATCATCATCAATCAGCCATGGGCTATGGAGGTCCAACCAGATCATGCAGTTTATTTCTCCAAGCCTATCTGTCCTGAGCTACATCTTCGGCATCCGGCCACTGCACACCAATTCTAACAAGGTCCTGTTTGACATTGTCTGCCCACCGCATCCTAGGTCTCCCCCTCCTTCTGAAGCCTCTAGGCACACTGTTCATAACCCTATTCGCCAATCTATAATTATTCATACGGGCAACATGGCCAAACCAACGGAGTCTCTCTCTGCACAATATGCTGCTTAAAGGAGGTTGCAGACTCCTTTGCCTAACCTCATCATTAGTTACAAAGTTGAACCACCTAATGCCCAAGATACTGCGTAAGCATCTAGAATCAAAAGCATCTAGTTTCCTGTTATCTTGTTTACAAAGTGTCCAAGTTTCACTACCATAACTAACCCTAGAAAGAACCAAACTATTATACAGTCTAATTTTAGTCTTTAGGTGTATACGCCTATTTCTCCACAATCTCCATAGATTCTTAAAAGTCCCGGCAGCAATCCCTATTCGTCTGTTAATCTCATGCCGCACATGTTATGTGAATGGGAATCTACCGTCGCAGCTTTGTAGCTCCTAAAATGTGCATTTTATTGGGAAAATGTGACTGAAGATAAGGATCGTAATCAAATCTATCCAAATATAGATTTTCAATAATATTCCTTAACCGTTTAAAGAGTTATGGAAGCTGGAATATTTCATAATAACAATAGGTCATAAGAATTTATCTCAGAAATTAATTAAAAGTCAAATATGGTTTTAATAGGGTTATGAACAGTGTGCCTAAAGGCCTCAGAAAGAAGGGGAGACCTAGGATGCGGTGGGCAGACAATGTCAAACAGGACCTTGTTAGAATTGGTGTGCAGTGGCCAGATGCAGCAGATGTAGCTCAGGATAGACTTGCTTGGAGAACTAAATTGCACGGTCTGGTTGGACCTCCGTAGCCCATGGCTGCTTGAGGATGATGATGATGATGATGGTTTTAATTATTTAATAAAACATACATTTTAGAAATTTACCTAATGATTATTGCACTATTTGATAATTAAGCATGATTTTTGCAAAACGATAATTTATTTTTAAATCTAACCATCTTCCCCAACTCTTTAAATACTGAAAGAATAGTGTCAAATCTATTTTATCTCACATTCTCCCTGTAATATTTTCTATCTCACATTTTTCCATTAAGTACATATTTTATAATTTATACAGCTTCGATTTGGGTTGGGTTGTTTTACCTCTTAACGGCACTTTTTTGCACACCATGGACTAAATGGCCAGGTCTCAAGGACCCCGAAAGCTCAGAGAAGGTTGGGGAAGGGACCCACTGGAACAGCTGTTGGGAGACAGATGGTAGCCTCCCGTCAAGGCCATCCAGCGTGTTCTTTAACGTGCACACAATGGGCTAAATGGCCAGGTCACAAAGACCACGAAGGCTCAGAGAAGGTTGGGGGAGGGGACCCACTGGAACAGCTGTTGGGAGACAGATGGTAGCCTCCCGTCAAGGCCACCCAGCGTGTTGTTTAACGTTGGGTTGTTTTACCTCTGAGCTGCACTTTTTTGCATACCATGGGCTAAATGGCCAGGTCACAAGGACCCCGAAGGCTCATAGAAGGTTGGGGGAGGGGACCCACTGGAACAGCTGTTGGTAGACAAATGGTAGCCTCCCGTCAAGCCACCCAGCGTGTTCTTCAACGTGCACAGGGTATGGCTCTCCCGCACACGGGGCCACGGCTTAACGTCTCAACCGACGGACGGGGGTATTTCCAAGCCCATCTGTGTCCCCTACTGACCGTGGGCAGGGCGGGCAGTTTTGCGGAGATAAATCTCAACGCTAGTAGTAGCATAAATGACAGTTCTGGCACAGTAAAAGAATTCTCGAGCCCCTTTTACTGTGTCAGAACTGTCATTTATGCTACTACTAACGGTGACTCAGCTGGGACTCGAACCTGGAAACTACAGATTACGAGCCTGGCGTGCTATCGGCTAAGCCATTCCCGTCCCCCCCCCCTTTTTTTTCAGAAATTATTTTCGCGAAATGGTATCATTTAATATTAGCTGTAACCGGATTAACATACGCCAATGTAGGAGATCTTAACTGCTTTTAACACATCTCTGCACAGTTTTTCTTTAATTCTGAAAACCCCAAAGAATGAATTTATTACGCTACTGGGGCTTTTGGTTGGTTGGTTGTTTTACCTCTGAGCGGCACTTTTTTGCACACCATGGGCTAAATGGCCAGGTCACATGGACCCCGAAAGCTCAGAGAAGGTTGGGGGAGGGGACCCACTGGAACAGCTGTTGGGAGACAGATGGTAGCCTCCAGTCAAGGCCATCCAGCGTGTTCTTTAACGTGCACAGGGAATGGCTCTCCCGCACACGGTGCCACGGCTTAACGTCCTATCCGACGGACGGCGGCATTTCCAAGCCCATCGGTGTCCCCTACTGACCGTGGGCAGGGCGGGGAATTTGCGGAGATAAATCTCAACGCTGACCCAGCTGGGACTCGAACCTGGGAACTACAGATTACGAGCCTGGCGCGCTACCGACTGAGCCACGCCCGCCCCACGCTACTGCGGCACGACCATATTACGTAAAACGAGTCTTTATGGTAGCCTCAAGCTTCCAAGACACGTGCCTAATAATCGGGTTAGGTATGTAGATATCGCGTGACTTCAATCCAACGCAATGTTTTAGTATCACGTTCAGTCCAGTGTCACGTGGTTGTTAAATCGCATGTTGCCAAGGTAACCTGAAGCATCACGACAGCAGAGGGAGCCAGATGATTGTAGTAGAGATGATTAGCCATTAGGGGCTGGGATTTCTAAGTCGGTAGCGTGCCAAACTCGTAATTTGCAGCTCCCAGGTTCGAGATCCAGCTTTGAGATTTCTGTCGCTCAGAAAATTTTACTATCTGTCAGAAAGGAGACACTGAGACACTTTGGCGTCCCTATGCACGTTAAAGAACACATGGGATCCCCTTTTGACAGAAGGCTTCCATCTGTCTCCCAAGAGAGGGGCGGGGGTGGCTCAGTCGGTAGCGCGCCAGGCTCGTAATCTGTAGTTCCCAGGTTCGAGTCCCAGCTGGGTCAGCGTTGAGATTTATCTCTGCAAAAATTCCCCGCCCTGCCCACGGTCAGTAGGGGACACCGCTGGGCTTGGAAAGGCCGCCGTCCGTCGGATGGGACGTTAAGCCATGGCCCCGTGTGTGGGAGAGCCATACCCTGTGCACGTTAAAGAACCGCTGGATGGCCTTGACGGGAGGCTACCATCTGTCTCCCAACATCTATTCCAGTGGGTCCCCTCCCCCAACCTTCTCGGAGCCTACGGGGTCCATGTGACCTGGCCATTTAGCCCATGGTGTGCAAAAAAGTGCCGCTCAGAGGTAAAACAATCCAATGTCTCCCAAGAGCTAGCTGCTCCAGTGGTCCCATTCCTCCAACCTTCTCTGAGTCTTTTAGGATTATTGGGTGGTTTTTCTCCTGAGCGACACTTTTTTTTTGCACACAATGGGCTAAATTGCCAGGTCACGAGGGCCACGAAGGTTCAGAGAAGGTTAGAAGGATGACATTGTTAGGAGACAGATAGTCAACACGCTGGATGGCCCTCGAGGCCACGTGTTCTTTAATGTGCACAGCGTATGGCTCTCCTGCACGTGGACCACGGCTTTCTGACCGACGGCAGCCTTTCCAATCCCATTAGTGACCCCACACATCCTATAACAGGGTGGGGTTTTGCTGAGATAAATCTCAATGCTGACACAGTTGGGACTCGAACCTAGGAACTGCAGATTACGAATCCGGACCACTACTCATAATCACCTCCACCCAATATGCAGGAAAGCCATGCCCTATGCACGTTATAAAACACGCTGGATGGCCTTGACTGGATCCTACCATATGTGTCCTAACAGCTGTCCAGTGGGTCCCCTCCCCCCCAACTTCTTCTGATCCTTCGGGTTCCTTGTGACCTGGCCATGTAGTCCACTATGTGTCATAAAATGCCGCTCGGAGATAAAACAACACGTTATTTTCTCATCTAGTCAATGTATCACCATTATAAGATAAAATATAAACCATGTTTTTGCCAGAGTTGGGCTGTTTTACCTCTGAGCGGCACTTTTTTGCACACAATGGGCTAAATGGCCAGGTCACATGGACCCCAAAGGCTCAGAGAAGGTTGGGGGAGGAGACCCACTGGAACAGCTGTTGGGAGACAGATGGTAGCCTCTCGTCAAGGCCATCCAGCGTGTTCTTTAACGTTGGGTTGTTTTACCTCTGAGCGGCACTTTTTTGCACACCATGGGCTAAATGGCCAGGTCACATTGGCCCCGAAGGCTCAGAGAAGGTTGGGGGATGGGACCCACTGGAACAGCTGTTGGAAGACAGATGGTAGCCTCCCGTCAAGGCCATCCAGCGTGTTCTTTAACGTGCACAGGGTATGGTTTTCCCGTACATAGGTCCACGGTTTAATGTCCCATCCGGCCTTTCCAAGCCCATCGGTGTCACCTAATGACCATGGGCAGGGCGAGGAATTTTGCGGAGATAAGTCTCAACGCTGACCCAGCTTGGACTCGAACCTGGGAACTGCAGATTACGAGCCTGGCGCGCTACCGACTGATCCACCACCGCCCCTGTTTTTGCCAGAACGGATTCCTACATTCATATTATGTTCCCAAGATAGCAGCTTTAACATCAAAAGGGAAAAAACTAAATTTTCCAATCAGCAGTTTGAAATATTTCGAATCTCCCTTAGAAAACATCTGTCTAATGCTAACAAAACTCGGCAATTTCAGACACATTACCTAAGCCTCACTTTACCACCTGAAGGCTCACGTTTCCGTTGAAGACTATTTAAAGTCAGAAAACAACAAAAAGTCTCGAGACAAACAAGCTAATTAACGTCCATCGTCTATTGCGTACTCAACTTTCAATCCTCTTTCGCAACACCGAGGAATAATAATGGGAGATTAATAAAGAAGAGGCTGTTGAAGTCAACAATCATTTATTACGCAATTCTCTTTCTATTTACGACGGACAGTTAAGTCAATTGCGAAGTTTGAAAAGAAAAATTAAATCCAATTGAAGAAGTGGAACTCTAGGAACAAAAGCTGTCTTCTGAATTATTATTTTATGGATTTTGCTGTCTCGATATCAGATCTTAGTGCAGACATCATTTTCAAGTTTCTTTTACTACTTTTTTTACCATGTGCTCAGGGATACCCCTGAGTTGGTTTGGATTGTTTTACCTCTGAGCGGCACTATTTTGCACACCGTGGGCTAAATGGTCAAGTCACAAGGACCCCGAAGGCTCAGAGAAGGTTGGGGGAGGGGACCCACTGGAACAGCTGTTGGGAGACGGATGGTAGCCTCCCGTCAAGGCCATCCAGTGTGTTCTTTAAAGTTGGATTATTTCACCTCTGAGCGCCAATTTTTTGGACACAATGGGCTAAATGGCCAGGGCACAAGGACCCCGAAGACTCACAGAAGGTTGGGGGAGGGGACCCACAGGAACAACTGTTGAGAGACAGATGGTAGCCTCCCGTCAAGGCCATCCAGTGTGTTCTTTAACGTGCACAGGGTATGGCTCTCCCGCACAAGGGGACATGGCTTAACGTCCCATTTGACGGGCGGCGGCCTTTCCAAGCCCATCGGTGTCCTCTACTGACCGTGGGCAGGGCGGGGAGTTTTGCGGAGATAAATCTCAATGTTGTCCGAAGTGGGACACTATGGGACACCATGGACTAAATGGCCAGGTCACATGGACCCCGAAGGCTCAGAGAAGGTTGGGGGAGGGAACAGCTGTTTTGAAGACAGATGGTAGCCTCCCGTCAAGACTGTCCAGCGTGTTCTTTAACATGCACAGGGTATGGCTCTCCTGCACACGGGGCCACGGTTTAACGTCGCATCCGAAGGACGGCGACCTCTCCAAGCCCATCGGTGTCCCCAACTGACCGTGGGCAAGGCGGGGAAATTTGCGGAGATAAGTCTCAACGCTGACCCAGCTGGGACTCGAACCTGGGAACAACGGATTACGAGCCTCGCGTGCTACCGACTGAGCCACCCCCGCCCCTGCGCTTCTCACAGAATGACTGAGAAGTGATTGCAGCTGTCCTTGATCCTCTAAAACAGCGAAGAGTCGACTTCTCAGTCCCTTAGTCTCCTCGGTTGCCACTCGAGTTTAAGACAAAGTTTGCTTGCTTTTCGTTTGTGCCTGAATGAGAGAAAAAGATGAATTTAAATAGCACTTAATACCAAAAGGTTAGATCTCGTTTTCTTTTGCCGTTTCGTTATTGATTCGTATCGCAATGTTCCCTTCAACAATCTGATGTTCTTTCTAATGCAGAGGTTATGTTTTTGCTGAGGCTACTTTTTTGTTGAGGCTGAGGCTTCTTTCTTGCAGATGCTGAGGCTACTTTTTTGTTGAGGCTGAGGCTTCTTTCTTGCAGATGCTGATGCTTTTTTTGTTGAGGCTGAGGCTTCAACGAAAGAATAACAGCTTTCAGCAAAAAAAAAGCTTCTCTTCATAATTTAGGCTGTTATTCTTTTTTTTTTGCAGATGCTGATGCTTTTTTTGTTGAGGCTGAAGCTTTTTGTTGAGGCTGAAAAAGAAAGCTGTTTTAGAAGGTCAAGGACAGCTGCAATCACTTCTCAGTCATTCTGCTGATGCTGAGGCTTCAGTTGACTTCTCAGTCAAACTGAAGCCTCAGCAGAAAGCTACTCAAGCTACTTTGTTGCTGATGCTGAGGCTTCTTTCTTGAAGATACTGAGACTACTTTGTTGCTGATGCTGAGGCTTCTTTCTTGAAGATACTGAGACTACTTTGTTGCTGATGCTGAGGCTTCTTTCTTGAAGATACTGAGACTACTTTGTTGCTGATGCTGAGGCTTCTTTCTTGAAGATACTGAGACTACTTTGTTGCTGATGCTGAGGCTTCTTTCTTGAAGATACTGAGAATACTTTGTTGCTGATGCTGAGGCTTCTTTCTTGAAGATACTGAGACTACTTTGTTGCTGATGCTGAGGCTTCTTTCTTGAAGATACTGAGACTACTTTGTTGCTGATGCTGAGGCTTCTTTCTTGAAGATACTGAGACTACTTTGTTGCTGATGCTGAGGCTTCTTTCTTGAAGATACTGAGACTACTTTGTTGCTGATGCTGAGGCTTCTTTCTTGAAGATACTGAGACTACTTTGCTGCTGATGCTGAGGCTTCTTTCTTGAAGATACTGAGACTACTTTGTTGCTGATGCTGAGGCTTCTTTCTTGAAGATACTGAGACTACTTTGTTGCTGATGCTGAGGCTTCTTTCTTGAAGATACTGAGACTACTTTGTTGCTGATGCTGAGGCTTCTTTCTTGAAGATACTGAGACTACTTTGTTGCTGATGCTGAGGCTTCTTTCTTGAAGATACTGAGACTACTTTGTTGCTGATGCTGAGGCTTCTTTCTTGAAGATACTGAGACTACTTTGTTGCTGATGCTGAGGCTTCTTTCTTGAAGATACTGAGAATACTTTGTTGCTGATGCTGAGGCTTCTTTCTTCAAGATACTGAGACTACTTTGTTGCTGATGCTGAGGCTTCTTTCTTGAAGATACTGAGACTACTTTGTTGCTGATGCTGAGGCTTCTTTCTTGAAGATACTGAGACTACTTTGTTGCTGATGCTGAGGCTTCTTTCTTGAAGATACTGAGACTACTTTGTTGCTGATGCTGAGGCTTCTTTCTTGAAGATACTGAGACTACTTTGTTGCTGATGCTGAGGCTTCTTTCTTGAAGATACTGAGAATACTTTGTTGCTGATGCTGAGGCTTCTTTCTTGAAGATACTGAGACTACTTTGTTGCTGATGCTGAGGCTTCTTTCTTGAAGATACTGAGACTACTTTGTTGCTGATGCTGAGGCTTCTTTCTTGAAGATACTGAGACTACTTTGTTGCTGATGCTGAGGCTTCTTTCTTGAAGATACTGAGACTACTTTGTTGCTGATGCTGAGGCTTCTTTCTTGAAGATACTGAGACTACTTTGTTGCTGATGCTGAGGCTTCTTTCTTGAAGATACTGAGACTACTTTGTTGCTGATGCTGAGGCTTCTTTCTTGAAGATACTGAGACTACTTTGTTGCTGATGCTGAGGCTACTCTGTTGTTGATCCTACTGTGTTACTGATGCTGATGATGAGATTTCTTTCTTGAAGATGCGAGGCTATTTTTTGATCCTGATGTTACTTTGTTGCTGATGGCGAGGCTACTTTTTTTTTTTTGCTGATGCTACTTTGTTACTGATGCTGAGGTTATTTTTTCCTGTACTGTTTTAATATTGCTGTAGTTTAAATATGATGCTGATGTTCCTTTTTTTTCTGCTGATGCTACTGTTTTTATTGCTGACACTACTGTTTTTTTTTATGCTGATGCCACTAGTTATATTTTTTAACGCTGATGCTATGTTTTTTTTATGGTGCTGGTGCTACTGGTTTTTCTGCTGATGATGATGATGCTACTGGGTTTTCTGCTGTAATTCGTGTTATTGCTCGACAAAATTTTTATTCATGCAGAAATAAAAAATAGTACTTGGGAAACAATGTCCGCAACAAAAGATATACAATAAACGAAAAAAACTAAACATCATTATTCCCTGTAATGTGAAGAGAGAATGAAAAACAATCCCCTCCAGATTCTGTCGAATATTATAAAATAAATTTTCCTCTTTTGAAAAAGAAAAATGGGAACAGTTTTTTTTTTTTCAAAATATAACGATTCCTGACCCGGGGGGAGGGGCTCAGTCGGTAGCGCGGCAGGCTCGAAATCTGTAGTTCCCAGGTTCGAGTCCCAGCTGGGTCAGCGTTGAAATTTATCTCCGCAAAATTCCCCGCCCTACCCACGGTCAGTAGGGGATACCGATGGGCTTGGAAAGACCGCCGTCCGTCGGATGGGACGTTAAGCCGTGTCTCCGTGTGCGGGACAGCCCTACCATGTGCACGTTAAAGAACACGCTGGATGGCCTTGACGGGAGGCTACCATCTGTCTCCCAACAGCTGTTCCAGTGGATCCCCTCCCCCAACCTTCTCTGAGCCTTCGGGGTCCATGTGATCTGGCCATTTAGCCCATGGTGTGCAAAAAAGTGCCGCTCAGAAGTAAAACAACCCAACCCAACTTCTGAGAACAACAACTGGGCTGGAAAAAAAGCGAAGAGAAAGCATCAAACAGAAATTCAGTCCCTTAAGAGTTCCTAGTGAGCAATTGATTCCCGCCACTTGGAGGATCGTCATCTGCTCTCGGCTGCAAACATCGTTCTTCTCATGACGATTCTTATGAACCCGAACAGGCAGGAAGTGACGTGTTGCTCCGCCAGTGATTCGTTTCCGAAATTCTCGTGACAAGCTCTTGTGTGTGTATGGGGGGGGGAATCGCTCGTAACGGCGACGGGGGAAAAGAGAAACGTTTTTTTTTTCTGTTTTATTCTGTGAATGAATTAGAAGTGAACGAGATTAAAGATTGGATTGTTTTACCTCTGAGCGGCACATTTTTGCACACCATGGGCTAAATGGCCAGGTCACATGGACCCCGAAGGCTCAGAGAAGGTTGGGGGAGGGGACCCACTGGAACAGCTGTTGGGAGACAGATGGTAGCCTCCCGTCAAGTCCATCCAGCGTTTTCTTTAACGTGCACATGGTAGGGCTCTCCCGCACACGGGGCCACGGCTTAACGTCCCATCCGACGGACGGCGACCTTTCCAAGCCCATCGGTGTCCCCTACTGACCGTGGGCAGGGCGGGGAATTTTGCGGAGATAAATCTCAACGCTGACCCAGCTGGGACTCGAACCTGGGAACTACGGTTTACGAGCCTGGCGCGCTACTGACTGAGCCACCCCCGCCCCACGAGATTAAAGAATAGATGAAAATGGTTTATTGAAGAAAAAATTTGTGTCTTTCGGGAGTTTCAGATTAATGAAAAGGTGATTCGCATTTTTTATCGATTTAAAATTTTATTTGTAGAGGAGAGTACGATTTTGAAGGGGGGAGGGGGTTGTGAATAAACTTTTTCTGTTATGTGAAAATTAATAGATGAATATTGTTACTACTAGTATGTGAAAAAATATTTGCTTTTGTCCAACAACTGAATTTTTTTGGGGTTGGTTGGGTTGTTTCACCTCTGAGAGGCACTTTTAGGCACACATTGGACTAAATGGCAAGGTCACAAGGACCCCGAAGTCTCAGAGGAGTTGGGGGAGGAAGCCCACTGGACAGCTGTTGGGAGACAGATGGTAGCCTTCCTTCAAGGCCATCCAGCGTGTTCTTTAACGTGCATGTGGTATGGCTCTCCCATACACGGGATAACGGCTTAATTCCCATATGACGGACGGCGGCCTTTCCAAGCCTATCGGTGTCTCCTACTGACCGTGGGCAGGGCGGGGAGTTTTGTGAAATTTTTTTTTTGGGGGGAACACAAATGCACTTCGAAAGTGGGCTGTCCGTCTAATGGAACCTTAAGTCATGGCACCTTGGGCAGGAGAGACCGTCAGCACATTTAAGGAACACTCTGGATTACCGTGACAAAAGACTCTGGATGTACCTGACAGAAGACTCTGGATATACCTGAAAGAAGACTCTGGATGTACCTGACAGTTAACCCTGACAGAAGGGTTCAGAGCAGGTTTAGGAGAAACCTCCACACAGAAGTTTCTTAGAAGACAGATGGGAATCTGTCTCCTAACAGCTGCCTGGTGGTTTCCCCTAAAACAACTCTGAACCCTTGGGTTCTTTGTGACCTGGCCATTTAGCTGGGCACGGTTGGCTCAGTCGGTAGCCAATCAGTCTCGTAATCTGCAGTACCCAGGTTCGAGTCCCAACCATTGGCCCAGCGTTCAGATATATCTCCGCTAAATACTCAACGTTCCTTCGGTCACAAAGGGAACCCCGATTACATTGGAAAGGAAATCAGTTAGTAGCGATTTTAAGCCGTGACCCTGTGTACACGTGAAGGAAATGCTGGATAGCTTTGACGAAAGGTTTCGTCTCCTAACAGCTATTCGGTGAGTCTCCTTTCCCCCCCCCCCAAACCTTCTCTGAGCGCTCGAGGTCCTTGTGACCTGGTCATTTAGCCCATTGTGCGAAAAAGTGCCTATCAGAGATATACCAACCCAAACCTGTCATTAAAATATTGAACCTCTCGATGAAGTGATAAGTTTTTCTTACCCATCCACCCACTACAAATTTCCCTCCTCTATTTATGAAAGAAAGAAAGAAAAATGTGAAGAAGTAGAAAAAAGTAAATCTGCATCCATTCACCAGATAAATTTTCAAAGAACACCCCCCCCCCAACTTCATCTTCCTCCCCATACCAAATTAATTGCAACCCATCCTTTTGAGTGGAGCTCTCCCCAACAGGAGACATCTCCCATTTCGTCTCTTTTCGTCTTCAAATATCGCTTGAATCAGACCGATTACCGAAAAGGGCCAGACGCTGTCGCTCAACGACAGCATAATCCCGGTTTTTAAAAGAGAAAGTAAATAGCGAAGTTACGTTGTCAAGGAAACGCTCTCCGCATCCCTTCCCCCACCATTGGAAGAGACGTGTGCTATTTATAGAGACGCCATCTTCGTGGATGATGATGAATTTCTCATTCGATGCGGCGAGAGAGCTCCCGGTCCTCTTTCCCGCCGAAGGAAAACGAAATCATGCAGCGCGAGATGCGAGCGAGCCACGTGATTAAAAGAGATGATTAGAACTTCTTCTCCTTCCTCCTCCAAGTGATTGCCCTGGTCATCTTCTGCTGCTGTTTTCTGTACCATTGCTCTGCTCTTCTGCTCCTCATCATCAAGAAAGTGTTTTCCAATGATTCTTAGAGAATGCAATCTTTATTAGGGTTTTCTTCTTTACATAGCACTTCAGCTGACTTTATCATCCTTCGAAATTACGGATAAATTGGTATATATATATATAACCATATAGATCAGTGGCGCACGCCGTAGAGAGGAATCCCATAATCCCAAGGGGTCTTTCCCCGCCCCCCCCGGGCAAGTACCCAGGATTTAGTTTCGTTGTCTGCCGAGTGGTTAGCGCGCTTGGCTACTGATCTAAAGGACCTGGGTTCGAGCCCCGGGTAAGGCATGTCTGTTTGTGTTGTTTTTCTGCTGAGGTCCTGCCATCCTCTCAGACCTTCTACTGTGGCATATAAACTGATAGGCTCCTGTCAGACCTCTGTGGCAAGCAGCTGCTTGAGGGGGTATTTTTTTTTTAAACACGGGACAGGAAATGTAAAAATGATATTCCATGTGGAACACGATTTTACAGTGCTTTCTTGAATATATTTTTAGCGTCGTACATATAAATATGGGGCTAAAATTATATTATGTAAAAAAATGCAAATTAAAGAATTTAAAAAATAGCTGTCTTCTTATAGGGCCCTAAAAAGTAGAAAATAAACCTAAAGCATATCGATGGTGCAATCAGTCACCGAGTTCGTTTTCACTTCAAAGGAAGATAAGGCGCCGACTTACCTACTCAACAACATTGGCTGCACCCTATCTTCTTCTTGTACCCTATAGGAAGATAAGTATGTTTTAAATTTTTTAATTTATATTTTTTTTCTTGTTGTTACTAAAAACACCTACCTTCAAAAACTTTGATATATGACTCATAATCATCGACCACATTTACCACACTTTTGGAGTCGTGTTAGAGGTAGCCCACGACATTGGGGACGTTACGAGCTTTAATTTGAGATACGACTCGTTCAAGTCGAACCCCCGAGAAAATCCGCCCCTCCCATTTTATCAGTGGGGAATAGTGTAGTGACCGTCATTATACGAGATTTCATTTGACACCCCATAACTGTCATCATCCTCAAGCAGCCATGGGCTATGGAGGTCCAACAGACCGTGTAGTTTATTACTCCAAGCATATCTGTCCTGAGCTACATCTGCTGCATACGGCCACTGCACACCAATTCTAACAAGGTCCTGTTTGACATTGTCTGCCCACCGCATCCTAGGTCTCCCCTTCTTTCTGAGGCCTTTAGGCACACTGTTCATAACCCTATTCGCCAATCTATAATTATTCATACGGGCAACATGGCCAAACCAACGGAGTCTCTCTCTGCACAATATGCTGCTTAAAGGAGGTTGCAGACTCCTTTGCCTAACCTCATCATTAGTTACAAAGTTAAACCACCTAATACCCAAGATACTGCGTAAGCATCTGGAATCAAAAGCATCTAGTTTCCTGTTATCTTGCTTACACAGCGTCCAAGTTTCACTACCATAACTAACCCTAGAAAGAACCAAACTATTATACAGTCTAATTTTAGTCTTTAGGTGTATACGCCTATTTCTCCACATAGCTGTACTGTCGCTCAAAAAAAAGTATCCGAACACTGGTTGATTACAGAATTCAAAAAAAAATATCTGGCAACGATTTTTTTTTAGAAATTAGTGATCTGGCAACCTTCGTGTCACGTGATACGAAAGTTGCCAGATCACTAATTTCTAAAAAAATCGTTGCCAGATATTTTTTTTTGAATTCTGTAATCAACCATAGTGTTCGGATACTTTTTCGAGCGACTGTACGTATTTCATGGGGGCTAGCATACAAGCCATGACACTGGATAGCTTGAGATATATCTGTTGAAACTAAACTCCATGATAATCTGTGAGGTGGCTCTATTAGGACTAAGCTCCAAAAAACCTCCTAGACTTTTCATTAGAGCAACGTGCTCTAAAATCTTCCAGGTGACTATTGAGAGCACAATGCAATCCTCTGAAGTCCATCGCAACGGAATCTGTCGGGACCATGCACCACGAAAGCCTCTGAGGCGCGTCTGTTGAGATCACCTTTCAAAAAGAAAGTGAGAAGCCTCTGTTGAGACCAGACTCCACGAAAACCTCTGAGGTTGACATATTGATACCACGTTCTGCAAGAGCTCTTAAGGTAGATCTGTAAGATATTCCATTCCAGGAAAACCTCTGAGGTGGTTCTATGAGATCATGCTCTATGAAACCTCTAAGGTGGTTCTACTCTGATCACAATCAGTGGAAACCTCTGAAGTGGGGCCCTATTGCATCATGCTATACAAAAAACTGGGGGAGAGATCTATCGAGATCACTTCTCCCATGAAAGCCTATGAGGTGATCCCGTGGTCACTCTCTACCCATGAAAGCCTATGAGGTGATCCCATTATCACTCTCTACCCATAAAAGCGTATGGACCCCATGATCACTCTCTACCTCCAACCCCTCCTCCCCAAACCTCTGAGGTGGCTCTATTGAAATTTTTCTGCTTGGTACATCAACCATTTGAAATTGAGACTGATTTTAAATTCATAACATACTCTATAAATCTTGAAGCCCCCCCCAATAAGAAAATCCTGCGAATACCACTGATATACATATACGTACTAGACATATAACATCAAAGGAGGCGGGGGTGGCTCAGTCGGTAGCGCGCAGGCTCGTAATCTGCAGTTCGCAGGTTCGAGTCCCAGCTGGGTCAGCGTTGAGATTTATCTCCGCAAAATTCCCCGCCCTGCCCACGGTCAGTAGGGGACCCCGATGGGCTTGGAAAGGCCGTCGTCCGTCGGATGGGACGTTAAGCCGTGACCCCGTGTGCGGGAGAGCCATACCCTGTGCACGTTAAAGAACACGCTGGATGGTCTTGACGGGAGGCTACCATCTGTCTCCTAATAGCTGTTCCAGTGGGTCCCCTCCTCCAACCTTCTCTGAGCCTTCGGGGTCCATGTGACCTGGCCATTTAGTCCATGGTGTGCAAAAAAGTGCCGCTCAGAGGTAAAACAATCCAACCCACATCAGATGTATCAGGGAAACCTCTGATGTGGCGTCATTGAGATCATGCTACGAAAAAACCTCTGAGACACTACTGAGATCAGTCCCCTCTTTGAAACCCTCTGAGGGCCCCCAGGATCCCTCTAACCCCCACCTCCATTCACTAAAAAAAACCCTCAGGTGGTTCTTCTGGGATTACGCATAATAATAAGATAACTCTGATGTGTCTCTATTGAAATCCCACTCCACAAAATCCTCTGCAGTGAGTATTCAGAACGCACTATGCCCATCTTTGCCTTGCGAGGCGATTCTACTGAAGGGCATGGCATTTGCCGAGCGCTTGCTCCCCAAGAGGCCTAATTAATGAGCTGTTTGTGTCCACTGAGTGAGCGCGAGGGGGGGGGGAAGAAAATGATGAGGAGGAGGAGGAGAAGAAAATGATGAAGAGGAGGAGGAGGAGAAAATGATGAAGAGGAGGAGAAGAAGAAAATGATGAAGAGGAGGAGGAGGAGATAATGATGAAGAGGAGGAGGAGAAGAAGAAAATGATGAAGAGGAGGAGGAGAAGGAAGATGACGAGCTCGCATTCCGTCGTAATCCCTGTATGGGAGCACCAGACTGTTGGAAATAATTAATATTGATTCTAGTTGCAGCATAAAGAGATGGGATTTGTTTTGTAAAAGCTCTGCTCTTTAAATAAGAAATGGAGGTTGAAGGAGAGGAGGACGTTTTGCTTCAGATTACGGGAGGGTGGTTTGAGCAAGAAAGATGACACGCTTGTTTATTATTAATAAGTCTTACCGCTTTGGTCTGACGAGACGAAAGGGTCGCTTGCTTCTTTCCTGTCTTCTTTCTCTTCTTCTCTTTTAAGAGGAAAAGATTTTAATTTTGCAGACAGATGATGGAATTTTGCAGAGGTTAAAAATTCATGAAAAAGGATGAAAAATAGAGATTCTAAAAGCAAAAGGAAGAAGGTATTGCGCAGACTCTGAAATTTAGCAAAATAATATAACCACCTACAGTCGCTCAAAAAAATACCCGAACACTGTGGTTGATTACAGAATTCATAAAAAATATCTGGCAACGATTTTTTCAGGAATTAGTGACCTGGCAATCTTCGTGTCACGTGATTACAGAATTCAGGAAAAATATCTGGAGCGTGTACAGCAACTGTACACGCTCCAGTTACCGTTTACAGCAAACTGGAGCGTGTGCAGTTACTGCACACGCTCCAGTTTGCTGTGAACGGTAATTGCACACGCTCAATATTTTCGTGAGTGAGCCCACACGATCCAGGTCTTTGTGAGCTCACACGATCCAATGTGCTGTGAACATTAACCGCAACTGCTCCAGTTTGCTGTGAACGGTAACTGCACACGCTCCATATTCATTGCATTATATATTCATACGCATTATATATATTAAAAAATATCCGAACACTATGGTTGATTACAGAATTCAGAAAAAATATCTCGCAACGATTTTTTTTTTAGAAATTACTGATCTGACAACCTTCGTGTCACGTGACACGAAGGTTGCCAGATCACCAATTTCTAAAAAAAAATCGTTGCCAGTTATTTTTTCTGAATTCTGCAATCAACCATAGTGTTCGGATATTTTTTAATATATATAATGCGTATGAATATATAATGTTTTTAAATTTTGTAAAAGCTCTGCTCTTTAAATAAGAAATGGAGGTTGAAGGAGAGGAGGACGTTTTGCTTCAGATTACGGGAGGGTGGTTTGAGCAAGAAAGATGACACGCTTGTTTATTATTAATAAGTCTTACCGCTTTGGTCTGACGAGACGAAAGGGTCGCTTGCTTCTTTCCTGTCTTCTTTCTCTTCTTCTCTTTTAAGAGGAAAAGATTTTAATTTTGCAGACAGATGATGGAATTTTGCAGAGGTTAAAAATTCATGAAAAAGGATGAAAAATAGAGATTCTAAAAGCAAAAGGAAGAAGGTATTGCGCAGACTCTGAAATTTAGCAAAATAATATAACCACCTACAGTCGCTCAAAAAAATACCCGAACACTGTGGTTGATTACAGAATTCATAAAAAATATCTGGCAACGATTTTTTCAGGAATTAGTGACCTGGCAATCTTCGTGTCACGTGATTACAGAATTCAGGAAAAATATCTGGAGCGTGTACAGCAACTGTACACGCTCCAGTTACCGTTTACAGCAAACTGGAGCGTGTGCAGTTACTGCACACGCTCCAGTTTGCTGTGAACGGTAATTGCACACGCTCAATATTTTCGTGAGTGAGCCCACACGATCCAGGTCTTTGTGAGCTCACACGATCCAATGTGCTGTGAACATTAACCGCAACTGCTCCAGTTTGCTGTGAACGGTAACTGCACACGCTCCATATTCATTGCATTATATATTCATACGCATTATATATATTAAAAAATATCCGAACACTATGGTTGATTACAGAATTCAGAAAAAATATCTCGCAACGATTTTTTTTTTAGAAATTACTGATCTGACAACCTTCGTGTCACGTGACACGAAGGTTGCCAGATCACCAATTTCTAAAAAAAAATCGTTGCCAGTTATTTTTTCTGAATTCTGCAATCAACCATACCGTTCGGATACTTTTTTGAGCGACTGTACCAAACAATGACACTAAGTGGCAGTAGTCATCACTGTTACTCTCTCGTGCAGTGAGAGTCAGACTCAGAACCGACATGCCGAAGGTACTGCACGTCTACATGAGGATGGAATCTCGAGCACTAATACGATTCCTGTGATCACAGAATACCCAACTGATGGAAATCTATTGACAGTTTACGGACAGATCCATATGGTCTTCACAAAAATCACCGCCCTGCCCACGGTCAGTAGGGACACCTATGGGCTTAGAAAGGCCGCCGTCCGTCGGATAAGATGTTAAATTGTGGTTTCGTGTGCACGAGAGCCATACCCTGTGCACGTTAACTAACACACTGGATGGCCTTGACGGGAGGCTACCATCTGTCTGCCAACAGCTGTTCCAGTGTATCCCCCCCAAAATTTGTATGAGCCTTTGGGGTCCTTGTTACTTGACCATTTAGCCAATAGTGTGCAAAAAAGTGTCGCTTACAGGTAACTCAACCCAGGTTCGAGTCCCACCTGGGCTAGAGTCGAGATTTATCTCCGCAAAATTCGATACTTTTTAAATCTATTAGTTTTAGTTTTATAGCGAATCTAATAGTAACCCAGACAAAAAAATTTAACAAATGAATATAATATCACAACTATAAAAGTGATGAAATAATATGATCTGTCAGATATTAATAGGTTAGATAAATATAGAGGAAAAAATGTCACTAGCCGAGTGGAATCTGAACCCACGACCTCCTGATAACATGTCAGGTGCTCTGATCACTGAGCTACCGGCCGCCGAACAAGCATCCTCTATTAATGGCTTTAGGCGTTACACCATAGAATTAGCCATTGGAAATGTATCTGACTGTAATTGAAGACTCTGGTCCAGAAGGCACTTCCCAATTCAGTGCATGCGGGGCGGCGGGGGGAGAGGGTAGCGCGCCAGTAGGTAGCGCGCCAGGCTCGTTATCTGTAGTTCCCAGGTTCGAGTCCCAGCTGGGTCAGCGTTGAGATTTATCTCTGAAAAAATTCCCCGCCATGCCCACGGTCAGTAGGGGACACCGATGGGCTTGTTAAGGCCGCCGTCCGTCGGATGGGACGTTAAGCCGTGGCCCCGTGTACGGGAGAGCCATACCCTGTGCACGTTAATGAACACGCTGGATGGCCTTGACGGGAGGCTACCATCTGTCTCCCAACAGCTGTTCCAGTGGGTTCCCTCCCCCAACCTTCTCTAAACCTTCGGGATCCTTGTGACCTGGTCATTTAGCCCATGGTGTGCAAAAAAGTGCCGCTCAGAGGTAAAACAACCCAACCCAGTGCATGCGGCCAGCCCACATGAAGAGTGAAGCGGCCGGTAGCTCAGCGGTCAGAGCACCTGACATGTTATCAGGAGGTCGTGAGTTCAGATCCCATCCAGCTAATGGCAATTTTTCCTCTGTATTTATAAAAGTGATGTATTCATAGGTAAGACATAATTTAATATTTCATTGCAAACATTTCCTTTCTATATAATGATCGTTTACTTTGTTTACAAAAGTGTATTCAGATTTCGGTCATTTATCAGGGAACGTAAAGGAACACCATGATCCACATACAACAAGTATTTTTAATTAACCGTAACAGATAATAATGTAAAATAAATACGAGAGGAAAATGTTGAGACTTCACATGCAAAGGTTTTTAATTTATACTGCGACAATAAAAACACGTTGCGCAAATTTTCAGCTGAAATGCCGATTGTTTGGATTGGATTGTTTTACCTCTGAGCGGCACTTTTTTGCACACCATGGGCTAAATGGCCAGGTCACATGGACCCCGAAGGCTCAGAGAAGGTTGGGGGAGGGGACTCACTGGAACAGCTGTTGGGAGACAGATGGTAGCCTCCCGTCAAGGCCATCCAGCGTGTTCTTTAACGTTGGGTTGTATTACCTCTGAGCGGCACTTTTTTGCACACCATGAGCTAAATGGCCAGGTCACATGGACCCCGAAGGCTCAGAGAATGTTGGGGGAGGGGACCCACTGGAACAGCTGTTGGGAGACAGATGGTAGCCTCCCGTCAAGGCCATCCAGCGTGTTCTTTAACGTGCACAGGGTATGGCTCTCCCGCACACGGGGCCACGGCTTAACGTCCCATCCGACGGACGGCGGCCTTTTCAAGCCCATCGGTGTCCCCTACTGACCGTGGGCAAGGCCGGGAAATTTTGCGGAGATAAATCTCAACGCTGACCCAGCTGGGACTCGAACCTGGGAACTACAGATTACGAGCCTGGCGCGCTACCGACTGAGCCACCCCCGCCCCACTGAAATGCCGATAACAGCTTTATCACTGAAAGGAAAACTGTGATGGTTTTATTTTGCACAAAGAATTAAACAGAATAACACATAAAACAAAAAAGCGTGAGATAAACATTCAGTGGAATATGTGAAATAAAATTGTGTTATGGGTAAAACATGCAAATGTCCGATAGGTTGCAGAGCAAGCTAAAATGTCTCCCCCTAACGTGATGTCACGAATTTAACGCCCTAGTCAAGGTCGGATCCTCAGGGGTTGGGGGAGGGAGGGTTGTCCTCCATCTCCCTTGCCTATGGACCATTCCGAGAGCATTTCATCACTGTCGCTAACCTTTTCCTACTTCCCTCAGTTCAACAAAACTTTCCAGTGCTGCACCGTCTACTATTATTCTGCACAAAGTGTTATTGTCGGAAGCATTCTGTTGTGAGAATGTTTTTCCAGAACTAGAGTTATTTTCATCAATGATAAAGGAATCTGTGATTCCTTCAATGGGAAGTTTGTGCCTGATCAATTCATTTAATAATTAATTTGGGTTGGGTTGTTTTACCTCTGAGCGGCACTTTTTTGCACACCATGGGCTAAATGGCCAGGTCACATGGACCCCCGAAGGCTCAGAGAAGGTTGGGGGAGGGGACCCACTGGAACAGCTGTTGGGAGACCACGGTCAGTAGGGGACACCGATGGGCTTGGAAAGGCCGCCATCCGTCGGATGGGACGTTAAGCCGTGGCCCCGTGTGTGGGAGAGCCCATACCCTGTGCACGTTAAAGAACAGGCTGGATGGCCTTGACGGGAGGCTACCATCTGTCTCCCAACAGCTGTTCCAGTGGGTTCCCTCCCCCAACCTTCTCTAAACCTTCGGGATCCTTGTGACCTGGTCATTTAGCCCATGGTGTGCAAAAAAGTGCCGCTCAGAGGTAAAACACGCACACATGCTAACTAGCCTCCCGTCAAGGCCATCCAGTGTGTTCTTTAACATGCACAGGGTATGGCTCTCTTCCGCACACGGGGCCACGGCCTAACGTCCCATCCGACGGACGGCGGCCTTTCCAAGTCCATCGGTGTCCCCTACTGACCGTGGGCAGGGCGGGAAATTTTGCGGAGATAAATCTCAACGCTGACGCAGCTGGGACTCGAACCTGGGAACTACAGATTACGAGCCTGGCGCGCTACCGACTGAGCCACCCCCGCCCCCATTTAATAATTAAAGAAGGCTGAAAAGAATTCAATAAATGGTAAGGGGGAGGGGAAATTTCATCAATGATAAGAGGGAGGAGCGGAAAGTCCATAAAAGATAAGAGGGGATGGCAAAGTTTGAGAACCACTGATATGGATAACAGGAAGTTTGATGTTTTTGATTTCCCTTTGCTTACGTATAGCATCATGTGTTAAAATAAATGATATTACATAAGGTAAGGTATTGTGTTATAATTAGTTTTTAGTGGGCACCAGAGCTTCGTATTTGCCATCCATTATCTGACAATTTCTGTAAGGAAATAATGAATCAGAAACCGAAAGACAATGGATGTTGCCCACCTCTCACGTCGTGGACGTTCGAAGTTGGATTTTAGAGAGGCGCCCTCCCTCCCACCACTTGATTTGTAGCACAGTCTATCTTAGTCTCCTTCTACGTTCAAGATTCATTCAACCATGATTAATAATCTGTAAAGCACTGAAGGAGCAAATACAACTAAAAACAAAAAGAAGGAGAGGTTTTCGTCACAGAAGACAACTAAAAACAAAAAGAAGGAGAGGTTTTCGTCACAGAAGACAACGGGTGGATCAGACGTTTCACTTTCGTCCTCTGAGTGTCCTTGTGACGTGCTTTTCTACGTTGACCACCAAGTCTTCGTTGACTTCACTCGACGATGAAGATAGGTTACCATAATTCCGTCGATGAGATTCGACAGCTTTCGACGACATCTTTAAGAACAGTTGCTCGTAAATGTTCTCGTAGCTTCCGTAATTGGTGGTGGATTGGAAGAAGTATTCTACTTTTTCTTCTTCAACAGTCTTAATGCAGCAGATGCGTTTGCACCACCTCCATGTCTTCACGAAGAGACTAGGGGCGGGGGTGGCGCGCCAGGCTCGTAATCTGTAGTTCCCAGGTTCGAGTCCCAGCTGGGTCAGCGTTGAGATTTATCTCCGCAAAATTCCCCGCCCTGCCAACGGTCAGTAGGGAACACCGATGGGCTTGGAAAGGCCGCCGTCCGTCGGATGGGACGTTAAGCCGTGGCCCCGTGTGCGGGAGAGCCATACCTTGTGCACGTTAAAGAACACCCTGGATGGCCTTGACGGGAGGCTACCATCTGTCTCCCAACAGCTGTTCCAGTGGGTCCCCTCCCCCAACCTTCTCTGAGCCTTCGGGGTTCATGTGACCTGGCCATTTAGCCCATGGTGTGCAAAAAAGTGCCGCTCAGAGGTAAAACAACCCAACCCAACCCACGAAGAGACTTTCCTCGTTCGCTTTCCTTATTTCTTCTCTTCTCTGATGCGTAATCCAACATCTCTCGCAAGAAATCCTCCTTTTATGCATCGTGAAGTTTCGCCTTTGTTTCTCTATACGCCAACCTTCCCAAATATACAAATATCACCTACAAGATACAAATAGCATACGTTTCGACGCTCAAGTTTGCACAAAGCAATTCTCAAAATAGCAATTTCCTCTTTAATGCATTTACCCCTTTAATTGTTTTTTCTGCTTGTATTGTTCGGTATTTCAACAATTGGGTTATTCTTTTGTTACGTTCTTAAATGCATGTGATGCCAGGTGAAGGAAATATTGCGAATTCTTCCCAAATATTCAAATTTAATTTTACGAGTCCAATTAATAACCATTTAATGAATCCAGTTTCAGAAGCATCTAAGTGATTAAATTCATTCTTTAAAAGCACACTGCTTAAGAGTATTATGTCTGCTCCCCACAAATGCTCAGAATAGGACAGAAATTAAAAAGTCGAAAATTATTCCACCTGGCCAAATTATTACGAAGCTAAGACTTCGTCAGGCCTCAGCCGACAGAGATAACATTTCGGACTGGACGTGGCATGCTTTTCAAATACTTTCGAAATACAGCAGGGAACGGTTTGATCCATTCTTCCTGCAAAATGGTTCGAACATTTTGTAGTGAAGATGGAAGAAGTCTCAGCATTCGCATAGTGACTTTCAAATTGTCCCATATGCTTTTGGTTGAATTAAGATCAGGCAATAGGACAGGTCCTCTATAATTCGATAGCGATGAATCGATGCATCATCCTGTAATTTTTTTTTCCCACTGGAGTGAAAACAATGCATCATCGGTTAATAGTCCAAGGTACTTCTGTACTTCCGGGACCCCCCCATTAGGGGACCACCTTGTCGTGGTGGGGGGCCTAGGGTCCAGCAACCCGGCTGAAGGCTGTGCCGACCGGATTGGTCCCCCGGTTGGACATGGCTAAGGCCAACCGAGGTCGAAGTTGATGCTGGCCGGCTTGATTGCCGGTCGGATGGTGACGGCGTCGGAGACCTCACCTATCAGGAGACCTGGGTGGTCTGTTCGAGGGCTCTGCCGAAAGGTCTGAGCCCGCCTTGTAGGCACGAGCCCTCAAAAAAGTCTGGGTCTTACTAAGAGTCTCCACCCCGGGTGCCGATCGAACTTGGATCTTTATATCCTTGTACATTTGCAAACCGGGGAATAGATTAAAGTAAGGTTTCCTCCGGTGGTCAGCTTTCCTTCTATAGGACTGCTGCCATGTGAGGCTGGGGTTGAGGTGCGCCTATAGGGCGTATTCCTTGCCCCCGGCTCTAGATAAGCACGGCTTTTCATAACCAGGTAGTGCTGTACAAGCGGAACCGGGAATTGCCGTGGTTGCATAAGATCGCAACAAAAGAGATTCATTGTACTTCCGGGACCCCCCTCGACAGGGAACCACCTTGACGTTGGGGGGGGGGGGGGCTTGTGTCCCAGTACGGTCGAAGGCTCTGCTGACCGGTTTGGGACCCGGTTGAACAGAGCTAAGATCATTTTGAGGCAAAGGACTTGCTGACCGGTTTGGAGCCCGGTTGGCAGTCTAAGACCTCCATTAGGTGCTCAGTGGAGCAGTTCAGGGCCCTGATGAACTTGGTACCTCTAGTAGGCTATGGCCCTTTTTCAAATCTGGGTCCAACTAAGAGTTCCCACCCCGGGAGTCGAACCAACTTCGATCTATATATATCCTTGATGTGGCTAACCGGGGAACAGATTAAAATTAGGTTTTGACCGATGGATGAGCTTTCCTTCTATAGGACTGTTCACCATTAGGTAATCGGGGATGAGCTGTATTTATATGGTACAGTCTTGCCCCGACCGTAGTTAGCGGCGAATAGGACATTTCCCGATACGCTGGTAGTGCTGTCAGGCGGAACCGGTGGGTCTTGCTTACATATCTTTCCTGTACTTCCGGGACATCACGGGAGCCGAGGCAACTTGGATCTTTATATCCTTGTTTGTGGCGACCCGGGACATCGATTAAACTCCAGGTTTTGCAGCGGGTTATGCCTTGGGTTGGACTTTACTTCTACAGTACTGTTCTCCCTAGATTGTCGTGGGCTGGGCTTTACCTATATGGTACTGTATGTCCCTGACCAATAGATAGTGGTCAACCTGACATTCCCCCAATACAGGTAGTGCTTCAGGCGGAACTTGTGGGTCTTGTCATTAAGTATATTTACCTGTACTTCCGGGAGGTAATGCGACCCTGCATTGAAAACATAGGACTCAATCAGTATCAAGATTATGCTCCCCACATCACAATACTGTCTCTAGCACCTTTAACATTAGAAGCTACAAGTGATGCTGCATAGAGTTGTCGCCACCAGGGCTAGTAACGTTTCGTAGAGTGTACCGCAAGTTTCGTTGATATACAATGTAATCTTGGTTTTTTCGATTATTGGTTTAACCGGTTAAAGTCTATTGACTGTCAAATTTTGTACAGGCACCACTCAGTGATAAGGAGGTGTAACTATATCACGGTCAGTACGGACACCTATGGGCTTGGAAAGGCCGCCGTCCGTCGAATAAGATGTTAAATTGTGGTTTCGTGTGCACGAGAGCCATACCCTGTGCACGTTAACTAACACACTGGATGGCCTTGACAGGAGGCTACCATCTGTCTGCCAACAGCTGTTCCAGTGTATCCCCCCAAAAATTTGTATGAGCCTTTGGGGTCCTTGTTACTTGACCATTTAGCCAATAGTGTGCAAAAAAGTGTCGCTTACAGGTAACTCAACCCAGGTTCGAGTCCCACCTGGGCTAGAGTCGAGATTTATCTCCGCAAAACTCCCCGCCCTGCCCACGGTCAGTAGGGGGACACCGTGGCTTGGAAAGGCCGCCGTCCGTCGGATGGGACGTTAAGCCGTGGCTCATATGCTGGAGAGCCATACACGTTAAAGAACACACTGGATGGCATTGACGGGAGACTACCATCTGTCTAACAACAGCTATTCCAGTGGGTCCCCTCCCCCAACCTTCTCTGAGCCTTCGGTGTCTTTGTGACCTGGCTATTTAGCCCATTGTGTGCACGTTAAAGAACACACTGAATGGCCTTGAAGGAGGCTACCATCTGTCTCCCAACAGCTGTTCCAGTGGGTCCCCTCCCCCAACCTTCTCTGAGCCTTCGGGGTCTTTGTGACCTATCCATTTAGCCCATTGTGTGCACGTTAAAGAACACACTGGATGGCCTTGAAGGAGGCTACCATCTGTCTCCCAACAGCTGTTCCAGTGGGTCCCCTCCCCCAACCTTCTCTGAGCCTTCGGGGTCTTTGTGACCTAGCCATTTAGCCCATTGTGTGCACGTTAAAGAACACACTGGATGGCCTTGAAGGAGGCTACCATCTGTCTCCCAACAGCTGTTCCAGTGGGTCCCCTCCCCCAACCTTCTCTGAGCCTTCGGGGTCTTTGTGACCTAGCCATTTAGCCCATTGTGTGCACGTTAAAGAACACACTGGATGGCCTTGACGGGAGGCTACCATCTGTCTCCCAACAGCTGTTCCAGTGGGTCCCCTCCCCCAACCTTCTCTGAGCCTTCGGGGTCTTTGTGACCTAGCCATTTAGCCCATGGTGTGCAAAAAAGTGCCGCTCAGAGGTAAAACAACCCAATGCTGTGTAAGTCTCGTATGAGCTTTCACTGCAACATTTGAGGAAATGTTCATGTCCACTCATATAGATATTGGGGGTCATAATGATCTGACCCATCAATATATATTCTGTTGTTTAGCAATTTAAATTGTGCTTTACTGTTATTGTGTGCTGCTATCTTATTCATTTCTTTTAATCTTTGCCGAGATAATCACGTTTAGAAGCAACAAAAATCACTTTGCTAAAATATAAAAAAAAAAATTCGTTGACAACATGCTGCTATAGCAACTATACCTCTAACTGATATCAGACTTGCTCCTTCATCTCAATTGCACGATTATGATCTTAACGCATCCACACTATACGATTACGAATTTCTTCTGTTTGGGTTGTTTTACCTCTGAGCGGCACTTTTTTGCACACCATGGGCTAAATGGCCAGGTCACATGGACCCCGAAGGCTCAGAGAAGGTTGGGGGAGGGGACCCACTGGAACAGCTGTTGGGAGACAGATGGTGCCTCCCGTCAAGGCCATCCAGCGTGTTCTTTAACGTGCACAGGGTATGGCTCTTCCGCACACGGGGTCACGGCTTAACGTCCCATCCGACGGACGGCGGCCTTATTACCGAGCCCATCGGTGTCCCCTGCTGACCGTGGGCAAGGCGGGGAGAGTTTGCGGAGAAAAATCTCAACGCTGACCCAGCTGGGACTCGAACCTGGGAACTACAGATTACGAGCCTGGCGCGCTACCGACTGAGCCACCCCCGCCCCTTCTTCTGTTTGATTTACATTTGTAATGTAATAATAAATCTCTTTACCAAATTTCATTGCATTCCCTTAAGAATACTTCGAGTTAAGTGCGAATTTATGCATTATCCTTTAATTTTGATCACCAGTGTACTTATTAAATCTCGAAAAAATATTTTCTCTATTGCCCTGTTTCAGAAAATAATAATCGAGAGCGTTGCCATAGCAATCAACTGCAATTAATGCGATTCTGTGTCACCCAACAGAGGGCGCGCATTCCTTGTTGTTTATTCGCATTCTTGTGAGAAGAACTCAAGAGACTTTCGCCAGGCATTTTTCTCACTTAATGAATTAGTGATTAAATTCACACCCGCTATTCTAGCTGCTTCACGTGAGGGGTTAATTTCCGTTTCTTTGATTATCTTCTTAACTTATTGATCAGAGGATGGCATTTGTTTTCTTTCGTTCTGGGTTTTCGATGGAGTTTATTTTAAATTGGAGTGTTAAACTCGTCGACGCATCAGTTTCACTGTTAACCGTTTGCTACCCCCCCCCAAGCACATGCAGCTGCTTGCCTCAGAGGTGTTGTGTTGTTGTTATTTTACCTTTGAGCGCCACTTTTGAGCACACCATGGGCTAAATGGCCAGGTCACAAGGACCCTGAAGGCTGAGAGAAGGTTGGGGGAGGAGACCCACTGGAACAGCTGGTAGCCTCTCGTCAAGGCCATCCAGCGTGTTCTTTAACGTTGGGTTGTTTTACCTCTGAGCGGCACTTTTTTGCACACCACGGGCCAGATCCACCACCAGATCACAAGGACCCCGAAGGCTCAGAGAAGGTTGGAGAAGGGGACCCACTGGAACAGCTGTTGGGAGACAGATGGTAGCCTACCGTCAAGACCATCTAGCGTGTTCTTTAACGTTGGGTTGTTTTACCTCTGAGCGGCACTTTTTTGCACACCATGGGCTAAATGGCCAGATCACAAGGACCCCGAAGTCTCAGAGAATGTTGGGGGAGGGGACCCACAGGAACAGCTGTTGAGAGACAGATGGTAGCCTCCCGTCAAGGCCATCCAGCGTGTTCTTTAACGTGCACAGGGTATGGCTCTCCCACACACGGAGCCACGGCTTAATGTCCCATCCGGCGGACGTGATCTTTCAAAGTCCATTTACCTTTTTTTTTTTAAATCATGGAAAAGCGATTTTCTTTATTGCTTTGTTTCAGCTGGCAATACCCTTTCGACGAGGGCACGGTGGGGATTTGGTGGAAGTAAATCTCAACACTCATACAAGTGGGACTCGAACCTGGATACTGAAGATTCCGAACCCTGGGGCTTTACCGACTGAGTTCACCTTCTCTACCCCCCCCCCTCCCCCTTCAGGACTTCAATAGCAAACGCCTCAGAAGACAAGTTCCGAATGCAAGCCCCAAAGCGAAATTCTGAATGGAGACTGGACCTAAATGGGAAACCTGCAGTCGTGTTCTGAATTGTGCCCCCAAAGCCAAGGTCTAAATAGGGCTCCCTAGAGCCAAATTCTAAATGGGACTTTGGAGCCATGTTTTGAATGATACCCCCAGAGCCAAGTTCTAAATGAGGGCCCTGGAACCTAGGTCTAAATGAGAAACCCAGAGCCAAATTCTGGATGGGGCTCCCAACAGTAGACCGAATGAGTTCCCCTTCTCTCCCCCCCTTTCAGGACTCCAATTGCAAACGCCCAGAAGACAAGTTCTGAATGCAAGCCACAAAGCGAAATTCTGAATGGCGTCCCTATAGCAGATGGGCCCACAAAGCGAAATTCTGAATGGCGCCCCTATAGAAGATGGGCCCACAAAGCGAAATTCTGAATGGCGCCCCTGTAGAAGATGGGCCCACAAAGCGAAATTCTGAATGGCGTCCCTATAGAAGATAGGCCCACAAAGCGAAATTCTGAATGGCGCCCCTGTAGAAGATGGGCCCACAAAGCGAAATTCTGAATGGCGCCCCTGTAGAAGATGGACCCACAAAGCGAAATTCTGAATGGCGCCCCTATAGAAGAAGGGCCCACAAAGCGAAATTCTGAGTGGCGCCCCTGTAGAAGATGGGCCCACCAAGCGAAATTCTGAATGGCGCCCCTGTAGAAGATGGGCCCACAAAGCGAAATTCTGAATGGCGCCCCTGTAGAAGATGGGCCCACAAAGCGAAATTCTGAATGGCGTCCCTATAGAAGATGGGCCCACAAAGCGAAATTCTGAATGGCGCCCCTGTAGAAGATGCGCCCACAAAGCGAAATTCTGAATGGCGCCCCTATAGAAGATGGGCCCACAAAGCGAAATTCTGAATGGCGCCCCTGTAGAAGATGGGCCCACAAAGCGAAATTCTGAATGGCGTCCCTGTAGAAGATGGGCCCACAAAGCGAAATTCTGAATGGCGTCCCTATAGAAGATGGGCCCACAAAGCGAAATTCTGAATGGCGTCCCTGTAGAAGATGCGCCCACAAAGCGAAATTCTGAATGGCGCCCCTGTAGAAGATGGGCCCACAAAGCGAAATTCTGAATGGCGTCCCTATAGAAGATGGGCCCACAAAGCGAAATTCTGAATGGCGCTCCTGTAGAAGATGGGGCCCCAAAGCCAAGATCTCTGCCCCCCCCTCCCCTGCCCCTGGGCCCATGTTCTGTATGGAGAGAACAAAGTAAAGTTCTTAATTGGGCATCTGAGCCAGGTTCTGAATAGGGGCCCTTGAGTCAAATTTAAATGGGGAACCTCAAAGCCAATTTCTAAATCGGGGCCCCAGAGCCAAATTTGCAATGGGGGGAGGGCCTAAAGAAAGTTCGAAATAGGGTTTTGGAACCAAGTTCTAAATGGCGACTCCAGAGCCAAATTCTGGATGGGGAGCCCCCAAACAAATTTCGAAATGGGGTCTTGGAACCAAGTTCTGGATGGGGGCCCTTGAACCAGGTTCTATATGGCAGCCCTTGAACCAGGTTCTATATGGCAGCCCTGGAGCCAAGTTCTAAATTAGGGCCTAGAAGCCAAATTCAAAAGTCAAAAATTGTGTTTGTGCATCGGATTAAATCATTTTGATTGTAGTAAATAAATTATTTATTTTTTTATTTTTCCCTTGAAAAAATAAAGAATCAAAAAACCAAGTATTTCGTATCCATATAATTAAATCCTAAGTCATTTATATCATTTATTTTATACTATATGATAAACGGATATGTAACCTCAGTTGGCACAAATGGCGTTTTAAAGTATCTCGGTAACGTTGCCACGCGGGTTAGAAAATGTTCTCTTATTTCGACAATTTTGAGCCCTAGACTAAATTGGCAACAACGGCCATATCAATTACTATTTATACAGTCGCTCAAAAAAGTATCTGAACACTGTGGTTGATTACAAAATTAAGAAAAAATATCTGGCAACTATTTTTTAGAAATTAGTGATCTGGCAACCTTCGTGTCACGTGACATGTAGGTTGCCAGATCACTAATTTCTAAAAAAAATCGTTCCCAGATATTTTTTCTGAATTCTGTAATCAACCCTAGTGTTCGGATACTTTTTTGAGCGACTGTAGGTGGTCATATTATTTTGATACTAGATCGTATGGACTCACTCACAAAAACATTGAGCGTGTGCAGTTACCGTTCACAGCAAACTGGAGCGTGTGCAGTAACTGCACACGCTCCAGTTTGCTGTGAACGGTAACTGGAGCGTGTACAGTTGCTGTACACGCTCCAGATATTTTTCCTGAATTCTGTAATCACGTGAAACGAAGGTTGCCAGATCACTAATTTCTAAAAAAAATCGTTGCCAGATATTTTTTCTGAATTCTGTAATCAACCGTAGTGTTCGGATACTTTTTTGAGCGACTGTAGATGTTGAGACGTTAGCCCGACGCTCAGCAACAACAACCGAATGTTTCCTCAGTGCCCATCTCTTTGAGCACGTGGTCGACCAAACGGAAAGCCAATCACTGCACAAATGAATCGCGTCTCGGACAAGGGTCAGAATCGTCTGACTTCTAAATCTAGCTCCGTTTGAGAAAAAGGAAACGAAGGACAAAAATCCCGGGAAAAGTTCCTACCACGTGTTATTACTTGCGAAGTCTACTCATCCTCTCGCAATCCGCATTAGCCAGATCGCTGCTGACTTCATCGTGCGTACTTGTCTGGTTGCTAGGCAACTGAATTCATCACTCCAAGGATGTTGCTGTCAAGTCATCCTTCAGATTGAGGTAGACGTAAGAGTGAAAGAAAAGGACAGAGGGAATAGGAAAAATGAAAGAAGGGAGATAGATTACGCGCTATTTGTTCTTTAATTTTTTTTAATTTATTTCTAC